>VDFB02026320.1:119460270-119552074 GCA_007258455.2 Sequoia sempervirens | reverse complement strand
GGCCTATTTTTTCCATGATGATCCTGCACATACCCACTCCTATCTCAAGCTCCCCTATATCCTTAAACCCTTAAAACCTATCTCTCTCACTCACTCACTCCTTCTATCTCAAGCTTCCCTCTAGCCTTAAACCCTTAAACCATCTCTCTCTCACTCACTCACTCCTATCTCGAGCTCCCCTCTACCCTTAAACCCTAAACCCTTAAATCCTCAACCCTATACTCTTAACCCTATACCCTCTATCTCTCTCTCAAGACTCTCCCTCCTACCCCTGGGCTCCCTCTCTCTCTCACTCACTCCCTTTATCTCTCTCCCCTCTACCCTTAAACCCTCCACCCTTAAACTTTTGTACCCTCTATCTCTCTCCCACTCCCTCCCTCTCTCTCTCTCTCACACAAGTCTCTCCCTCCTACCCTCTCCCTCTCTCAGGTCTCTCTCTCTCTCACTAAAGTTCCTTCTATCTCAAGCTCCCCTCTACCCTCTACCCTCTACCCTTAAACCCTAAACGAGTCTTAAACCTTGTACCATCTATCTCTCTCCCACACCCTCCCTCTCTCTCTCTCAAGTCTCTTCCTCCTGCCCCCTCTTCCTCTCTCCCCTCTACCCTTAACCCTTAAACCTTAAACCCTTGTACCCTCTACCCTTTATCTCTCTCACACTCCCCCTCTCTCTCTCTCAAGTATCTCCCTCCTAGACCCACTCTCTGTCTCTCAAGTCTCTCTCTCTCTCTCTCCCTCTCTCTCTCTCTCTCTCTCTCTCACTCCTTCTATCTCTAGATCCCCTCTACCCTCTACCGTTAAACCCTCTCTCTCTCTCTCACTCACTCCTTCTATCTCAAGCTCTCCTCTACCCTTAACCCTTAAACCCTCTACCCTCTACTCTTAACCCTATACCCTTTATCTCTCTCCCACTCTCTCCCTATACCCCTATAATTCATTTAAACATCTTAACCCTATACCCTTTATCTCTCTCCCACTCTCTCCCTATACCCCTATAATTCATTTAAACATGTAATTAAGAGAAATGATAGAGATATAATGTTCTCAATATTTATTCTTTGTTGTGAGTTGCTATTCAATTCCAATGGAGACTTTAAAGAATATTGTGCTTTTCAAATACTCTAAAATTTCAAGAAGAATGAGGTGAAGAAAATACAATTTTTTCTTATTTCTTCTCCACTTTAATATATAATCTCACACCAAAACATCCATGTGAAACCTCCACCAACTTCTTAAAATAAAAAGTATATAATTAATAATAATTATATATTATTATTATAATATATTGTAATAATAAGTATATTATATATATTATAACATAAAAAGATATAATTAAAAAGTATATAATTTATGAGATTTATATTAATATTATATATTATAAAATAAAACTTTTAAAAAACGGCAAAAAAAAAGAACAATAAAATTGATTCATGTTAGGGGGTTTGACTGAACACGTTTTGTAGGTTCTACCGAACCCCCCCGAAACACATTTTTTAATTATATTTTAAAATGGGTCGTTCGAACCCCTGTTCGACCAAACATTTTTTTTGGGTTCGACAGAACCATCCTTTTTTCACATTCTCCCTCCCAGACACCAAAAATGTCTAGAATTTTGCACTTTGAAGCTCGATTTAGAATGAAAATGAAGGAGAATTCATAAACCCAACTGGTATCAGGTAGCCCTCAGAACAAGCTATCCAAAAAATATAATTTTAATATGTTTTGGTTTTATTATCTATTTTATTTTAAGTTTTATTAAATATAGGTTTTTCACCGAAAATAAAGCTCTTTGTTCTGCACATGTGGAAAAATAGAAGATTATAAAAAAAATTGAAATTAAATATGAGTGCACTAGATATTGGAGTCCTTGTTCCAACAAAAAAAAGAATTTCGATACATACAATAAAAGTTACGCGTTATATGATCGCGCTATGTCTGAATTGTAATTGGTTTGACTTTAAAACTTGATTAAAGAAAAAATATTCAATAAAAAACTATCTAACCAAGTGGAAGAACTAGATATCAGAGTTACAAATCTAAATTTGAAAGAATTATAATTTTGTCCTTTATGGAAAAAAATTTATGCGCTATACAGTGTGCGTCACTTTTTAAAAATGTTGTTTTCTGTAAAAAAAACCAGTTTTCGTGGGAGATGGAAAAAGAAGTGCAATCTGATTCCAAAATTTTTGAAAATTTTCTTTTTAGAATCTATAGAAAAAATGTGATGAGACTCTAGTTTGCATCATCTTCAAATTCCTCACAGTTTAGCCGCTATAGGTTCCCGAATGTGAAGATTTAGTTAAAAATAATAATTCCAGTGTCTAGTTTGGCCAAAAATTGTAACCACTATTGTGGGATTACCCATGTTTAATTATGCTTTTGTACCCTTAGTCAAATAGTAATTATAATAATAATTTGTTTATAAGTATTTTTCTAAGATTTGTGTTGTGACCATGACCCTTAATTAGTCACTATGTTTAGGAGCGATTGTTGATTATTCATTTCAATTTATTCTATAAGAAATTACCTATAGAAGGTCAATTTATCTCAATGTTATTATATTTCCACAATCCATAAGAATATCAAAGAAGCTATTTCTGGATTAGATTGTGTAAGCTTTTTTGGATCAACGTTTCGGATCACACTCTGTGATCCATCATCAAGGTAGAGAGCTCAAGGAGATGAAAGAACTGGTTTGTTGTAGACCCAACTGGCTTGTTCATACCTGTTGGGTCTGCAACAAACCAGTTCTTTCATCTCCTTGAGCTCTCTATCCTGATGATGGATCACGGAGTGTGATCCGAAACGTTGATCCAAAAAAGCTTACACAATCGAATCTAGAAATAGCTTCTTTGATATGTCAATTTATCTACCAAATTTTGTTGATCAAGTGTTGATAAATGTACTTCAAGGATCAACTCCTTTGACTTGATCTACTACTAAGGAGTAAACATAAAAGGAAAAACATAAATATGTCTCTTTATATATAATACTATATATATATATAATGGTTTCTCGCATAGAAATAAAATATATAAAAAAGGAATGCCTAAAAATTGGGAGAAAAGGGAAGGTTGAGGCATTTTTCCCAAGCTCAACAAGAATGGAGGCATTAATGTAGGATCATTCCTCCCCCATATGGTTGGGAGACAACCATTAACCTTGGTAGATGGCATACTAGAAATAAGGGGTGGTTGTAACATTAATAAGGCATGATATCCTTCCCATTTCCATCTAATTTTCACAACTAGATGATAGGGGATAGACTTAAAGAGCACACTTTAAACTTTGACTTCGTACATGGCTCAAAAGTCAAATTTCTATTCCCTTTTTCCATTTTTTCATGCCACTATCATGGTTATCACTATCATAGTTAGTTTTTCTCTTTAAATCCCTCTACTACCTACCTAGCAATCATAGTCATAGTCATTCTATTTTGTTAGAGAGTAAATATTGTTGATAAGAATTCTATGATTCCTAAATATGGGCTCAAAATTTTCATGAAGTATGGTTTTCTTACAACAATTCACCAAAGAGAAATGACAAATGGTGAAAGTAGCAAATACAAATAATCTCGCAAGCTATCAAAGTATCCCACCTAAACTCATTTCTCAATAGTAGTAGACTCACTATATCATAGTGTTGAAATGCGGCCTTCATTAAGATTCACTTCATTATGTTATATTATTTTAAATATATTAATACACTTATTTCATATATTTTTATGTAAACGATGTTAAGAAATGTTATTTTTTGTTGTCTATTTTATTTATATCATTAATTTCTTAAAAAAAATAGATCATACATTTTATTAGATTTGAATGAAAATAAATTATTTACTTATTTTATATTTTACTTAAGAGTTATTTTATTATTAAATCACATCTCTAATATTATGCTTATGATTACATATTAATATTTGGACATGTAGATAGTTATCAAATTTTAGGTAAAAGGTCATAGTTTTTATGTATATAGTCATGATATGAGACCCCATACAACATTGCCATTATAAAACACCTATTTGCATAACTAATTAAAATAACCTAAAATAAAATATTTTTTATTAAATTTCAATTGCATTCAAATACATAATAGTAACTCAATTTTCTATCTATATAATTAGAAATTTAAAAACATTAATTCATATATATTATGAAGGAAAATTGGATAGATAGATAAATAAGTAGAATTCAAAATATTGTAAACTAACAATCATTCTTCAATGTGTAAAGGTTATGTTAATACTTATGTGTAGTTGAATCTAATATTTACGCTGAAGGCATCTCATTACTTGATTGTGCTAACCAAATTTTAACCATCAATGGTTGAAAATCCCAGAGAGGCTTGGCAAGGGGGTTAAATGTATCTTAGCCGCTCATCATTTTTTGCCATTTTTTCAACTGTTTTTAGTCACTTTTAACTGATTTCCCTGCTGCTCTAAGTTTTTGCTCCTCCAAACTCTTCCTCGCTAGTATTGACTTTTCACTCCTCCAATTTTGTGAGCTTAGCCTGAAAATAAGGTTTCGGCGAGGGTTTTTTAGTATGTTTATTAAAATTAAAATTACGACCAAGATATTAATAATGAGCGCACTTAGGTTTTAATCTATGGCATCCTTTACCCTATGTAGTTAAGTAATTATTAGCATAATTAATATATAATGTAAATTTGAAATTGTATATAATAAATATATATATATATATATAATAATTACTAATTAATGATTATTATATTCTTATTTATTATATAATAGAGATTAAATTATATATAATATAATTATATTTATTGTTATATATGATAGTATATATAGGTTATATTATTATTATTATATATTATATTCTATAATACATAATATTAAATAAAAATATGAAATTATTATAATTAATAATTAATATATTTCTATATATTACAAATTAAATTAATTTATAAAAAAATCTCATAGTTTAATTGATCTTTGGATAGATTAGGAAAAGGAAATATATATGTATCTTAATATGTTAGAGTATGTGGTGAATATAATAGTTAATACATAATATATATATATATATAATATAAACAATATCATTTTTAAAATGATTTACCAATTGACCTCATGTACTACACAAATGTATGCAAAATTAATATTATAATAATAATAATATATAAACAATATCATTTTTTAAATGATTTATCAATTGACCTCATGTATTACACAAATGTATGCAAAAAAATAAACCATATTTTCCCTTGATTGACCTTCTACACCTCTTTGGTGTACCCATTGCACACCAAGGTGTGATTGCTAGTTTTTAGAGCATAAAATAGATTGACATGTTTTAGCAAGAGATATTTTAAAATGAGTTATTATTTATACAAATTAATACAATAACCATTCTTTATTTATGTGAAAGAAGTAGAATATTTTATTGATTGTTTCAATAGATAAGTTAGATAAGAAAGAGTTGGAACGAAGAGATCATGGTGTCAGCATTGAAAACCAGTACCAAGCTGGTAAGGACATAAATGTTGAATTTGAGTTGGAGAAAATGGAAAATATTGTCAAAATTATTGCCGAGCAAAACAATCGTATGGCCAGACACAACACCATCATCATCAACGCCATGACTGAGAAATTGGACAAAGCTCAACAGGGGTCTCTGGTGGTTGATCTGGAGGAAATTAACGAAAGAAATCAGGAGGAGGATGCTGGCATTTCCAAGAGAACCAGGGCCAATTTGAAGAGGAAGGCTCCTCCCACTCCGCAAATGATTCAAATCTTTAAGAAGGGCGTTCATGATATGCAGAACTTGGAGGCGGAGACAGAGTTTGTCCTGAAGACTCTGGGTTGATTGCGGTTGGTCTTTTGTTGGCTCTTCTGCTGGCCTTTTTTGTTTGACCTTTCTGGTCTTTTGCAGGTGGTTGCTGCTTGTTCTGGTCTTTTTCTTTTGTGCAGCCGGTTTTGTCTGCTGGACTTTTCTGTCCTTTCTTTTTTGTTGTAAACTTTGTGGTTTCGGGTCCTTGTAAAACCTGTTTTACCCTTTATCAAAAACATTGTATATAAGTGGCCATCTTCTTTCTTTTGTAGTGCACTATCCTTCATGTGAGTAAAATAATCATATGTAAAGATGGGGTATGGTCTAATGTCATTTTAAGTAGAAATTGACAAAAATTACCCTAAGTTATCAAAATTCATAAACCTAAACTAAAACCTTGAGAGATTGAGGAACATCACAAGTCAAGATCCTCTAAAGAAAAAACCTAGCATTTGCAACCCTATTGGGAAACATGTAAAATCAAGTGATGGTCCTAGCATTCCTCATGCTAACAAGGGAAAATAAATCCAATGTGACCCTCAACATCAAAACAAGGGAAAATCAACACAACATGACCCTCCAAATTAAAATAAAATATTTATTTATGAATTACAAACAATAGCCAAATAATTAGCCAGCTCTAAGTGTGCAATATTAATGGGTTCTTCAGGATCTTGAACATATGGAGTGGTAAAACAATAATCTCTTGATCCACATTTGGAAATTATGATGTATGGTTCAACCAATTTGGTTAAAAAATTCCTTTCTTGTCACATTCTTGGTTTGTATTGTGTTTATTTTCCTTATTATTTGGAGCCTCCAGGGTTATGTTTATTATTTGGAGGCCCCAAGAAATTTATCTAGAAAAGGTAGTGGGAAATAGTTATTGGATAATTTACAAGGTGAGAATTTTGTCATCAAATTTGGTCTTCACATTAATCAATATATATGGCCCCTCAAGTTGCATCAAGAAGAGGGAATTGCAGACGGAGCTTGGTGACTTCTTCTATAGGGACTCCCCTAAGTTTTTCATTTTAGGGAATGATTTTAATGTGATCCTGCATAGAGAGGATAAAATGGGAGGTGTGCAAAGGAAGTACCAATCCCAAGTGTATTTTGAGAATTTTGTGAGGGTAAACAATTTGTTTGAAATTATATAATTGACAAATAGAAAGTACATGTGGATGAATAGGAGGATGGGATTCAACCATATCATAGAAAAACTAGGTAGATTTTTGTTTAAATATTTGGGTTCTTTTGTGTTCACCATCGAAGGTAGTATTCCACCCCAATTAGGGCCTGATCACTATCCCATAAAACTATAAATAATGGGTGAAAAGAAACCTTTGAGGTTCCCCTTTAAATTTGAAAACATGTGGCTCAAGGATCAAAAACTTCCAAGGCTGATTAACAACTATTGGAATGTGTGGAAAATTGAGGGTGCCAAAATGTTTGTTGCAGTATCAAAACTGAAAAATTCTCAAGCAACAATTAAAAGAGTGGAATAGGACCCATTTCAAAAATATATTTGAAACCAAATGCAGGATAGAAGAATAATTAATAGCACTAAATGAAGTGGTTCTATCTATAGGAATGGATAGTGAGAGGTTCTTGAAGGAAAGGGAGTTACTAAAGGAGTATGAAGAGGTACAGGAAAAAGAGGAAGTGTATGAGCGACATAAATATAAGGAGAGTTTGGTCTCATAAGGGGATAAGAACACTAAATATTTCCATAACAGTACTAAGGATCAAAGATAAATCAATAAAATAAAAAATCTATGGAGAATTGATAGCTCAATTGTTGAAGCTCTTGAAGGCATTGCTAGGGAAGCAGTTTCATACTTTGAAAATTTGCTTAATAACATAGGATGATCAAGCCTTGTAGCACAAAGTCAACTCTTGGATTTTTTTCCATGACTGGTTGATAAAGGGAAGAATAAGTTGTTGGTGAGAAAATTTTTGGTAGAAGAGATTAACATTGCAACCTTCCAACTGCATTTGGATAAAGCACCTTGACCAGATGGGTTTCCTACCCATTTTTTTCAAAACTATTGGAACACTATGGGTAGTTAAATGGTTGCAATAATAGAGGACTCAAGGAGCTCAGGAATAGTCCTAAGGGAGATGAACAATACCTTCATTGATTTGATTCCTAAAAAGCAGAAACCATCATCATTAGATGATTTCAAACCTATAGCCCTTTGTAATACTCTATACAAAATTATGGTGAAAGTAGTAGCAAATAGACTGAGAAAATTCTACCAAAGGTAATTTTTGAGGAGCAATTTGCTCATTTGTTCCTAGGAAGTCAATTTTGGAGGGGGTCATCATTGTATAGGAAGCCATTCACTCTATTCAAAGAACCAAAAATCAAAGTATGCTACTAAAATTGGACATCAAAACAACATATGATCAAGTGGATTGGACGTTCTTGTGCAATGTGCTACTGGCTTTTGGGTTTGATAAAAGTTGGGTTTTTAATTGTATTGCTAGACCTAGATTTTTAATTATTGTGAACAATACTCTAGAAGGTTACTTTGAGGCATCTAGAGGTATTAGACAAGGTGATCCTCTCTCACCCTTTTTGTTTATCATCATGGTTGAGGCTCTTGGCAGGGAAATTAGTGTTGTAGCAAGTATCGGGAGGCTAGAGGGAATTCAAATCATGAGTAATGTGCCTACTATAACCCATCAACAGTTCACGAATGATACTATGCTTTTTGGGATAAAAAAATGTCGTGAAGCTTGTCATTTTAAAGAAATTTTAAATCTCGTTTCAAAGGCCTCTGATCAAGAGCTCAATGAAGTGAATTTGGAGGTCTACCTTTTTCATACTCCCCCATGAAAAGAGCAAGTGATTCTTAGAGTCCTAAAATTTAAAAAAAAGACCAATTTCCATGCACATACCTTGGCTTTCCTTTAGTAGAAGGAGTGGGAAATGGTAAGTTGTGGGATCCCTTGATAATCAAAGTAAACAACCGAATATCATGGAAAGGGAAATGGTTATCACAAGCTAGCAAGTTAGTCTGGTTTCCTCTTCTTACAATCATTTAAAATAACTTGAAATTACAAACGCAAAAAATTTGGAGAGTTAGGGAGCAACAAGGACTTAATTGTATAGATACATATATCTGAAAATATTCAGATCTGATTCAGAACTAAGGGCTGTGCAACTGTTCACTGTTTACATGCCAAATTCTTCAGTATCTGAGCAATCAATGATTAAATTAAGAACCTGTTTGAGCCCCACATCAGTATCACAATTAGGGGTTTTTTCCTTACTTGGTTGGCACCTATAATGCAGGGTGTTGTTTCTGTAACACCTCACTGAGCAGTGGGGGAAAGGAATAATTTCTAGACGGCATGGTGGAAACAAATTGTAGGGATGGCTACAAAGGGTGCCATTGACTGAAAAGTGAATGGTAAATGGAGTGGGAAATGGTAAGTTGTGGGATCCCTTGATAATCAAAGTAAACAACTGAATATCATGGAAAGGGAAATGGTTATCACAAGCTAGCAAGTTAGTCATGCTAAAGGTTGTTATCTTTGCGATTCCAATATATTTACTATCATGTCTAGCTCTGCCTAAGGGGACATATCAAACTCTAAATCAAAATATGAAAAACTTATTTTGGAAAGAAAATTCAGATAAGAAAAAATTCATGCTAATTGCATGGGATAGGATTTGTAAAGAAAAAGAGGCTGGGGGAATACGCTTAAGGGATCTTTTGATGCAAAACAAAACATTAGGGGCTAAACGAATTTGGAAGATGTACATAGAAAGCAAGTCGAAATGGATCCAAATTCTTCAAAAGAAATACATGGAAAACAATATTGAGAGCAATATCTTCCCAACTGCCTCTCTTCCCAAAGGGTCAAGATTTGGAACTTTATGTCTGAGTATAGGTCGCTATTAACAAAGTTCTTATCTTGGGACATTCATGATGGCAACATTACTCTTTTCTGGGAGGATTCATGGAGGGGTACCCCAATCTTAATAGTTTGGTAGATTTGCAACATACAAAGGGTTTACTCACATAGCTTTCGAGAGTGAATGTGAAAGATTACTTGAATATCATCTTTGTTGATGGTATCTATAGGTGGCAATATGACTTTTTCAGGCTCAATCTTCCAGTAGTTGAAATCACACAATTGCAATCTATTGTCAAAGACAAAACCATAATCATCTAGGAGGGTAAGGATAGGCTAGTATGGACTACCTCAAACTTAGGGCAATACAACACTAAGGATTGATTTTCGGTGTTGGGAAAAAAAATGGAAAGACCTCACTCCCATGGAAATTATTTTGGGACAATTTATGCCTCCAAAAAGCTAGGGCCTTTTCCTAGACCACAATCCAAGGAAGGTTTTTTACTACAAACAAGTTTAGCAGAATGGTTTATCATGGACCAGTAAGATGTGTAATGTGAAAATCAAATGAGGAGAACACAAATCATTTGTTGCTTGGATGTCCCTTTTCTCAAATGTATTGGAGGTGGCTATGTGTGAAATTGGGTTGGGAAGGCACTCTTCTGAATGACATTCTATCCCTCTTCAAATCATGGCCTTTTATTAAAAAGAAAGTGATGTATATTTGTGCATATAGCTGATAAGTCCATCCATTTTAATATGGGATATTTGGAAAGACAAAAATAGGAGATTATTCCAAGGTAAGGAAACAAACATAACATCTTTTCATAATAAGGTGGAAGCAACCATTGTTGAGATTTTGAATAGCAGGTTTTTTAGGTTAAACCCCAAAAAAGTGGAATTCATGGAATGAGATGGGAAACTGAGACTTAGACGTTTTGGTCTCAATATTCTAGTATTTGGAAATAAGAGGGTAGAGGGACAAAAATATCTTTGTGCCAAGGTAGTTTGGAGGTCCCCTGCACAGTCATGGCTTAAATTGAACTTCGATGAAGCTTTAAGAGGAAATCCAGGAAGATCTTGTGTGGGTTGCATAATTCGTAATTAGGAAGGAGACATCATGGGTGAACTTTCATCCTTGTCTCCAGATGGGATGAATAATTATGCAAAACTTTAGGCTATGATTCACGAGCTCTAGTTTTGCTAGGAATTAAGTCTGAAAAGCATTGAAGTAAAAGGCGACTCATCTCTAGTGATAAGCACTCTCGAGTTGCAAATTTTCAAATTGGAAATTGCAAGGGATGGTGGAGAGAGCTATTGAATTGTTGTGGAGGTTTGAAAGCTATGTGGTTAAACATACATACAAAGAAGACAATTCTGAAGTAGATAAGTTAGCAAATCTTGGCGTGAACAGGATTTTCAAGAAACACTCTTACCCCTCATTTCCTCTAGTTTAATGATTGATATGCAGGGAGGGTAATGAGGAGTTGGTTGCCTTGGTGAATAGGGAGTAAATAAGGAGTTGTCCAAAAAGATTAACAATAGGTAGATGTTCTTGAGGTTCAACCTATAGCTAGTCTATCTTCTTGTGCTACATTGGTTGTCAACTTTGGCATACACCTTAGTGGTCAGGTGGCGACGAAGAATTCAACTTTATCCAGGAACTAGTTAGAACTTAGCATTGCTAAAGTTGGTGCTAAAATCTCACAATCTTTCTCACCAACTCGGCCCATATGCATGCGATGCCAGATCGCTCTCCTTGGTGCCATACCCAAGAATTGGTCATAAAAAGTTGTGATGTGTTGACAAGTGGCAGTGTTGTCATTAGCCCATATGCACGTGGAGCCCAAACACTATCCTTAGCACCATACCCATGCATTGGTTGTGTTGTGTTGCGACAAGTTGACAAGTGACATTATTATCAGTACTTAGCTCATGTGCTTTCCTTTTAGAGGCAATGGATGAACACATTTTAGAATGGCCAACCATCTTTGGCATAACCCCATCCTTTTTGCTAAAAAATAATCATGAGCAATGATGGTGAAATAACACTACATTTTGCAATTCACATTGGCTTGACTCCTAGAGTTGAGTTGATTTGATGTGCGATAATGATTAAGGTGGTTTGGCCACACAAGCCTTAGTTAAGTGTCTCAACATGTGAGGAGGCTTCGAGAGTTATGGAAAAATAATTATTATTGTGGGATTCTGCCCTTGCAAGAAATCTGAGGGATGATATCATAGTCTGGAAGAGTTGCACAAATAAATTGTAATTAAGTGGCAAAGAGTACGCTAGGAGAGGAGCTCTTAATTGGAAAGTTCAGCCATGAGTGGAGCAGTTTTTAAAGGATGGAATTGAATTTTATTTCCCACATGTATTTTGAGTGTTTTGAGAAAGGTGTAATGGACACACCAATAAGATTGGTCAGATCTCGGTTCCAAATGGACTTCCTGGGCGAAATCATCGAGCTTAGACTGAAGAGGATTCTACTTGAGAATGATTTCCTATTGCTCAATGTTGTGAAGTTGGTGCTGGGGTGAGTTTTTAGCTACATAAGAAAGATATAAAGTGGACACTGATATATCCTCTCAATTTGTTGTTGTGTTGTTGGATCTTCAATTACTGAAGGATGAGGTTTTGCAAATAGCAGGAAAGATGGTGAAGCTGGAGCTATTGGGGGGATAGAGGAGGTTTTAGGGTTTTCTCAATTAGGTGTCAGCATTCCAAGGGGCCAAGAGACCAGCGATTGCTTAGTGTGTTGGGTGTGGTGGTTAAATTTTACCCCTTTTTGTTGGATGTCGAGGGTGTTGACTTGCTATTGCATCAGGCGCGAGAAATGGAGGGGGTGAAGTTTCTAAAGAAAATGTTGCATTTGGAACCAGTTCAGTATTTTTCCTGAGTCAGTGATTTCATAAGCTACATTCAGAAGAATGGCGATGAATAAGATTAATTTTACAATTATGGTAAAGTCTTTTTGTATCTGCCTCTTGATCTATAAGGCAATCTTGTGTATTGGTTATTGGTAGTGTCGAGGGGAGGGGGGGTTTGGATAGCCTCCATTTTGACAATTGGCTCTTTTTTGGGAATCGGGGCACCAAATTGGTCTAGACTCTGTGCAATCTACCCAACTATGGGAGAAGATGCAAAGCTCTTGAATGAACAAAAAATGTAATCTTTTTTTAATATTAATAAAATTGTAAGTTCTTACATAGTAAAAAAATGTATGGCCCTCTAAAGAATCAATGGCAATATTTCCCACAAAATATAATTCTCATACAAAAATAATCAAGGAAGAATGAATGGTAGAATCTCATGAGTATATTTGAGATTATTATGTGTTTTGGAAGCTAAATATTTTTTAACAAAATCTTGTGCATATTTTTCCATTTTAGATTAATAATATCTCATTAACAATTTATGTACCATCTTAACATTGACATGACCACCACATATGCCTCCATGAGTCTAGAAGCCATATGTTTTTCCTTATTATCTCAAAATATGAGAAATAAACCATTATATCCATGTTTATAAAGAATGCCCATAATAATCAAATATTTGGAAATAAATGTATAGATATAGATGTGGGATCTCTTTAATGAATTGGAGGAAATACCCCTAATCTAAACACGTACAAATAATGAAACCAATCTTCTCCTATTAAGGTAACACAAACATGTATGACATTTTCTTGTGTAGGAAGATGTTATAATCAATGAATAAGAAATGTAAAATGAGGATTATTATCTTAAATTCCCATGATTGATATAGTAGTTGTAGAATTAAGGTGGAAGTATAAATTCATGTTGAATCTTCAACCTTTGGAATTCAATTTTAGAAATGCCTAATTAATGCATTGTAGCTCCTATATAGTGGGTACTTGTATTTTGGAGTTGTTGTTTGTTGTTTTGTTGAAGTACTGTTATATTGTTGGAATTATTGGACAAAATTGAGAAGAAGTGTGAAGACTCCTGCAAGAGCATAGCTTTGCAATTAAATTGTAACTTATTTTTTGTTGCTGAATAATATAATTGAGTTGTGTTTTGGAGTGTGGGGTTTTTCTCCTAAAAGGGTTTTCCCCACATAAATTATGTGTTATGTTTTTCGTTTTTTTATCTATTTATGATATGTTTATTATCCTCATTTTGCAATCCAAATTAGAGGTTCTTGGAACTTTTCTTTGGGAAGATTGTCAACTTCGAATATACAACTTTATGGAGTTTTTTTTGGGGCTATGAGGTCAATTGCCTCCTTTTTCACCCACTCCATATGTTGGATATGTTATGAACCCTTGACTACTTTCATTTCACACAATCGGAGACAAGTCAATAAGACTTTGTTCATAATCATGTATTGTTGTTAGGGTGCTCTACTCTTACTTTCACAAGGGGCATGGTAATTTTACTTCTCTTTAGTGTTGAGGGCTTTATACTGCCTGACCATAATACATTTGGAGGCAGACACACGTTACTAGTTCTCTCTACCCTTGAAGTTTTCTACTCATGGATTTTAGGAAAGTTTTCTTAGGGGATACCTAGCTTCCTCTTAGAATTTTTGACTATTTTCCACCAATTTTTCAAGACAAGGATGACAAGGGATAGGAGGATGTGTAGAACTAAGATAGATTTTTAGGGAGGCAAGGTTTTAGGGGATGACAAGGGACAACAATTAAAAATTAGAAACAAATTATAATATGTAAAAGAATTCAAATATCTATATGATAACATTGATAAGAAATTCATCATATGCATTATAGAAACATTAATACATAACATTAGAGTTGAGTTGAGACTTCAAATGAGAGTTAACAAACAAATTAACAAAATTTAACTACTTTCATTATCAATGCACATATATATTATATAAAAATCTCAACAAAATGACCAAAGGATGCAAGTTTCAACTACAAAATGAAAAAAAAAAAGCATGCAATTGTCCCTAATCAACATCTAGTAACACTACATTGAAATCTAAATTTTTGTCTGAGTCACAATCATTATGAAGGCTTCCTACATCCAATAGAGCCTCAACTGATCCCTCATGTGCCTCCTCATCTTGTGTGGAATCTTTGGGATCAATATCCCAACATATGGTTGGAGTTTGATTATCTTGAAGCCATAAGACACTATTCATGACACCAACTTCTTTGACTGTCAAGAGGTAAGCCTATTCCTCTTGTCTATGATTGTTGCAAATTGTAGGAGAGTATATTTTTGGATCAAATGGGCCCATTGCATAAGTTTTGTGGCGTTTAGAAGAGCATTCAAATGGGTTATTAAAACTATCTTTACAAAACTCCCATTTCCAGAAGAACTTCCAACATTTACTTCTACTACTTGAAGCTCTTTGTTGAATTTAAATTTCTTGAATCTTCATCCTCACTATCCCCATTGTTGCTCATTGTTTTCTTTATTGAAATTTCAAATACAACTCCAAGTGCAAACATAAAACAAAAACAAACAAAAAATCTATCAAGTGTTGGAAACTTAGACAGAAAAACAAAAAAAAATGCAAAAGAAATTGTGAAAATGAATAGATCTCTATTGCCCTATTCTCATTGTTGTACCCTTCTTTCCTCACAATTGTTCTATTTCTTTGTATTTATCTTCACAAGTTGAAAAATGACAAAATCAATTTCTTTTTATTTATTCTAGATATTAGCGTTTCAATTTTAGTTTTAGGTGTTGTGTAAAAGGATGTGGGGGTCCTTGTTCCCCTCCATCCCTTCATTATTTATAATTTTATTATTTTTATATATAAATTTAAGACTTTTGATTACTGGGTCATAGGGGACGACTAGCCATCTCCAAAATAGTTGAGGGGTGTCTAGACATCCCCTAATGTATCTTGTCGTTGTCTATTTGTTTTTTCGCATTCCGGAAACAATTCCTAATTTCTTAAAAATTTGGGTACGGAGAAGGGGGATGTTTCCTACCTATCCCATCATCCTTGAAAAATCCGAGTGGGTCCAATTCTATAGGGGATACATAGATTTCTGATTTTCCAACAAAGCTCTCTTAGCTTGGGTCATTCTTCCATAAACATTGTCAAACCTTCCGTAGGCCCTAATATAGAAGCATATGGTGACACTACCAGCCCCTTTGCTCCAAACTTTGATATAGATGATCCAACTTTCATCATTACTCTTGATCTCCGAATTTGTTCTCCATTAGTTTTATGTTTCATTGGGTTTCCTTGCTCTCATCTGGCTATTTATATGTGTACGGTGACTCTTTCTAAAGTGCCCAGAGTTCATCTATCTTGGGTTAAGCATCTTCAGTGATGTTTTTAGTTGTTGCATTATTTCAGTGTTTTAGTTATTTTTAAGTTTTAGGGTGTTGTTAACCTTTTTATGCTATATTGTAATTTGTTGTATTCTCAAGTCACATTGACCTACTCTGGTCATTGATTGACATTAATATATTTTCTTTTTCTTAGCTGTAAGTGTCAAGTTACAAAAAAAATATAGTCAACCTTGCAAAGATCAAATGTTCATCATAGGCAGCTGGAAATCAGTCTCAGCCTCTATTTCAAGTTTTCAGTATTTCCCTACAAATGCATCCATAACCAGACCAAACCAGATTTTTCTTCTAATGGATTCTATTAAGATAAACTATGACTTGAGGTTGGTTCTTCATAAGTTTCAGCTCTCCATGCCAGCATTTTAAGAGTTTACCAATCCGGCCTCTCCTGTAATAAAACTAAAATAATGAGTGCATAGCCACCATGGATGCAAAATCTGAAAAAGTTATGTAGCCAATAGACTTTGTTCAAATAGTCAGACCTCTTTCGATCCCAGTTGGATTTGATGTTCAGGTTTTAGGTGTTTTGCCAGTTGTTACTTCCATTATGACAGTAAATTTGAAATTCGAGATCTCTAAACACCAGTCAGAAATTCACATATGTAATTTGTTAGGCCATACAATGTTGCCATTTTCTAGAACAAAAAAAATGTAAGAAATGAACCTTTGGTGCATTCTATGCAAAATAAGAAGCTGAAGACAGACTCGGATTTTGCAGCACTTTTGTCCAAATCTCATTGCACTTCCTGCTCAAATTCCTAAAACAGAAACAAGTGCTTCATGAAAATATTTGAATTCATAAAACTAGGTGCTATATTTTCCCCCAAGTTCAGAGCATTGTCCATTATATTCTGGAATCAATGAAAAGCTGATTTGCTGCAGAAAAGAGCTAATTGTAAACAGTAGTCTTCATGAATTTTAGAAAGCATATCTTTATGGTTGTTCTTAGACAGATAGAATGTGCTAAACAAGTTCATCGATTAGGCAACCATTAACAAAATGGTAAATAATGATAAAATTAGTCTTGGATGTAAAATATTGCATTCAAAGAGATATCATTGACCAGCTGCTGCATGATGAAAAGCTTCTGATGAGCGCGCCCAATACTCTGTCACAAGCTTTCCAAATAATGATCCTTCCCTTTCCATCAGCTTCAGCGGCTTATCACACTCCACCATCTCACCTGTATGAGAAGAAATTATTATCATTCAAATTAAATAGTGGGGAACATGCCTAATTTCACCAGTCTACTTAAGTATACAGAGCCCAGTTCAAGGCAATCCATGCGTGCAGTACAGGCATGAATGTAGAATGTTAGGTCTTACCATCACTGATTGCAACAACCATGTCGCTGTCCATCACAGTAGGTATTCTGTGTGCAACAGTAATTACAGTGCACTCTGCGAATTCTTCCCTAATTGTTGTCTGGAGTATCGAATCTGTGGCATTGCCAATTGAAGCTGTTGCTTCATCCAACACTAGTATCCGACTCTGTCTCAGCAATGCACGCCCCAAGCAAAACAATTGTCTCTGTCCAACACTCCAATTTCCTCCATCATCCTCCACTGCATTTTACGGATGACAGGAAATTTCAAAACAGACTACTTATATACCTTAGCAGCATCTTCAAGCCAGAATGTTATTGATGCAGAAGCTCAAACAAAAGGCATTTACAACTTATTTAAAGTCGACAATACACAATGAACCCATAAATGTAGATGTAACATCACTTCTTGTCAGTTAAACCTTTGAGAAATTTTGGGAGGTTTGTTGTCCTAAAAACAGTTGTTGAATCTGCCATGTTTTGAGGGGGAGAGTTAAACATGAAATAAAAGAATAGCTTAAAATAGATTCCTATTTTTTAAAGGAAAAAGGGATAGCAGTTAACAGCACATGAAGCTCGATGGTTTGGCTTCCCATTGTATTAGAGGTAAATGATTTTTTAAGTTTCTTGTTTGCGGCTCTTACTCTCTTCCTGCCTGATGATCTTCTATTTCTTTCCTGCAGAACAGAGTTATCTGCATTAATTGTTATCAAAGCATCCAAAGATGCTGGACGAACAAAATCTAGTCGAGAGGATATGCTTGGGGGCCAAGGGGAAACAGAGATGATATGTTGAGTTGCTTGCTTGAATGAAGAGGCAAACATATATTTTGTTCATTTGTTGACTGAATTTATAAATATTCTAAGTTTTTAATTTATAGTTTTTAAATTTAAAATTATTTTTAATTTGCAATTTTATTTTATATATATAAATTAATATAAAATTAATGTTTGGATGTATCTTATTTCTTCAAAGTAGTTGATTGACCAGCTCCAGTGCAGGGAATCAAGCTTGGGGCGCCCAATTCTGTCACAAGCTTTCCAATCAATGATCAAAACCCATAGTTCAGGGAGAAGGTACCATAGGTTGAACAGAAATTATTATCATTAAATTAGAATATTGAATAGTTGACCAGTCTACTTAATCAGAGCCCACGTTCAGCAATCCATGCATAAGGCTGAATGTAGAATGAGGTCTTACCATGTCTGAGCACAACCATGTCGCTGCCATTAGGTATGTGTGCAACAGTAATTACAGTGCACTCTGCGAATTCTTCCCTAATTGTTGTCTGGAGTATCGAATCTTGAGTCATAGCTGTTGCTTCATCCAACACTAGTATTCGACTCTGTCTCAGCAATGCACGCCCCAAGCAAAACAATTGTCTCTGTCCAACACTCCAATTTCCTCCATCATCCTCCACTGCATTTTACGGATGACAGGAAATTTCAAAACAGACTACTTATATACCTTAGCAGCATCTTCAAGCCAGAATGTTATTGATGCAGAAGCTCAAACAAAAGGCATACATTTATTTAAAAAGACATACACAAAAACCCAATAGGGACAAAATAACCAAAACCCTGCTAGATTCCACACCAATTCCATTTCGATTCTGATTTTGAGATGTATCGTACTTGGAATTAGTCTAATTTTCCAACAATTTAGAAACATAGCTTTTTATGCCTCAGCCATATTTTCCCAAGTTTGTAACCGATTTGAGATATCTATCAGGGGTGGTCTTTTGCCAAATTTCTTAGCACAATTGAGTAGATCATGAAAAATTAGGCCCAGTTGCTTTTTGTAGTTTTGTGAAATTCGCTAAGGGTTGAAAATTATGCATTTGTGGATTTTCTCCTTCCAACTGGCCTAGATGCAGTTCAGATGCTTTTTCCTACATAGTGCAATTTGGTTTAGTCTTCCTGCAAGGTTTCAATTTAGTTGTCAATCCCCGCAAAAAGTAAAAAGGTTAAAAACATGAGAAATGGTTAAGTGTTAGTCATGTAGGAGTCTATCGGTCAAGTGAACCTCCCCTTTGGTCTGCTTTTCCTATTCAGTTAAGTTTTTCTGCATCCTTGGCTATAGAGATTTTTGATTGGAAACCGTCTTTGTGGGACCTTCATGTCAAATTGGATAAGTTTGTTTTTCTGGTCGGTTCACTTGGATTTTTCTACGTTGTGGGAAAATTGTGCCCATCCATTTTTGTGGGAATTTCCATGTGAACCATCTTAGTTCCACTTGTCAATGATTTTTCAACATTTCCACTTACCCATAAATTCCCCACAAATGTAGTTAACACCAAAAATTCGCTAAGCCTTTGCAGGCAGATGGAGTCCAATTTCCCACACGTGCCACCAATGGCGTC
This sequence comes from Sequoia sempervirens, assembly GCA_007258455.2. Lineage (NCBI taxonomy): Eukaryota > Viridiplantae > Streptophyta > Pinopsida > Cupressales > Cupressaceae > Sequoia > Sequoia sempervirens. The sequence continues at coordinate 119,532,423 of VDFB02026320.1, read as the reverse complement.
ATTTTCCTTTTGTGGGATTTTCTAAGTGAATTCCTTTTCAATGCTTTTGTCCAATTCACTTTCATTTTCTCATATAATTCCTTTTGCAGAATTTTTCCTCTCATTTGAACTTCCACATCCAAAGTTTTCATTTGGTTCAGATGCCTTTGTTTGCAAGTATTGTACCCAAACTAAATTTTTTGCTCACTAAGGCATTTTGCTTAAAATTGTTTAAACCTAGTTAAATGATGTCAGAAGTTTGTTTTGGGGCAATTTAAATATGGACTTTGAGTCAGTCTGATGTCATGAAGATACCGGAGAATTTTAGAAAAATTCAAAATCGAGATGAAAATCATCAAATTTTTCGAACTCTGAAGCAAAGAGCACTTTTTGAAAAAGGCACCCTAGCTTTTGGAGGTCTAGATTCTATTTTTAAGGTTTATCACTTCCAAGAACATTTGTCTGGGATCCTATCAGCTTTGCGATGAGCTATCCAACCAGTTAGCATGACATGTTTAGCTCCTGTTATGGGAAATTTAGCGAGTAATGAGAAGAACAAAAAAATGGCTAACATTGGAAGGAAAAGCATGCCTCTAAGCCAGGGGTGCCCATCTTTTTGAGGGACCAGATCAAGGCTTTTGATTAAATGACATCTTTGAGGTTTGTTTCATGCCTAGTTTAGCTTCGTGTTGCATCTATTAGCACATCAATTGGAGTTGATGAGAAGCTGGAAACACGAGACAAATTTGGGGTTAAATCTTGGTTGGAAGGTCTGAGGGAAAAGCAAAAGAGCACATTTTTCAAAAGGCGCCCAAGCTTTTGGACCCTTAAATGCATCTTTATTGGTGATCTCAGATGGTTATCTTGTCCGTGTTATGTTCATCTCTCTGTTACCTGTCTCTGTCAAATCAGAAGATGACTCAGCAGCCTGCAGCCAAAGGTTTAGTGATATTTTTATCTAGTTGAAAGAATGGCTCTCTAGAGTAAAAGGAGCACATTTTGAAAAAGGCGCCCTTGATTTTCAACCTCCAGATGATGTTTTCAAAGGAAGTGCTCTCTTGAAGTTGTGTGAAATGGAGCCAGCTCCGTAATGAGCCAGTTATTCAATCCTGAAGTTTTGCCAAATAGAAGTTACAAAGGATTCAAGTTTACCTTTGTACGAAATGAAGATGAAAATATGGCTATTTTTGCGAAAAAGCACGGCTTTTGCAAAGGGCGCTTGGATTTTTAAGCCCTCAGATCTTAGTTTTATGATTTGCAATCTCAAGGAGTGATTTGGTTAGTTTTTATCCTGCTTTGAAATGCAACTATCAGCCAGTCAATCGGTGATGTCAGTCAATCAGAGTTAGGGGTTGAACAGAGGCTCTAGAGAGGGTTCAAGATCCAATTTTCATGAAAAATGGCTAAGTTTGGAAAAATGCCAAAAGTCAAAGGTTGCTTTTTCAAACTTAAGATGATTTGTGTGCCCTATAAAAGGATTTTTACTATTATTTTAATATTTGAAATTCGACTTTGAGTTAAAGTGGACAATTTTTGGGTTTGCATGTTCAGTTAACTACTTTGCATGTTAGGTGCTTTTTCAGTCTTATATGTCGAGATAACTGGTTTGCATGTTCAGTTAATTGACTTGCACGTTGAGTTTCTAGTTTGCATGTCAACTTAATTGAGTTGAATGTTGACTTAACTAAATTGCATATCAAGTCTTAACTGGAGATATTAAGGGCGGTGCTTTATTTAGGGCATATTGTCTATTCAGTTAACTATTTTGAAAGCCAATCACAGGCTAGGCATTGGTTTTAGAGGACCACTCAGAAGACAGGTGCCATTTTTAGGAATTTAAGCTTGTATTTATCACACCTTTGATGATAAATTCCTATTTATTCAGACTTAAGTGTCCATTGTTCATCATTGCAAGCAAGAGGAAATAAACCTTTCTTGAGCAAACAAAGATTTGAAGGTGCTACAGTTGTCAGATTTTAGTGTTCTTCATAGCAACAGATTCAATTTGTTTAGAGGAAGGATATTCTAGACTTCATTTTTCATTTGCATGCAGGTTTCATCAAGTCTCAATCAAGCATAGGCGATTTTCTACAGAAGTAGAATAAACAAAAAAAAACAAACTTCTATCTTTTGTCTAATTTCTTCTATTCTTGAATCTTAGGTATTCTTTGCATGTCAAAGAAAATGACAAAAAAATTAGAGTTTGATCATCTGGGTTCACATACTTCAATGATAGCAGCAAAACTCATGTCTTAGATTTTTTCGAGAAAATTTCCCCGCAGCTTTATTCTCAAGCTCTATGCTTTTTTCCAAGAATTCCTTTGCATGTGGATCAAAGACACTTCTTTACAAAATCAAGTTATCTAGGTTGCCTTAGATTTTCGTTTTGCACAAAACCCATGTTCTAGATTTCTTGGGAAAAACTACCCCAATCGAGCACTAGAACCCCTACTTTTCTAAACTGAAAAACCTCTACATGCCTAGCTAAAACTCATTTTTTCAAATTTTTATTGATTTGGGTTTGCTTAGAATTTAGTTCTACACAAAACCCATGTTTCAGAAAAATTCTAAATTTTTTTCCCACCATAAGCTATTTTTAGCCTTGTCTTGAGGTTTTTCAGCCTTTTCAGAAAATTGTCCGAACATACCCAACTTCATAGTCAAAAGTCCTCATTTTCAAAATGCCTGGATCAATCTCATAGATTATAAGACCAAATCAATCCTGATGCATGATTTTGTGAAAACTTCAAACACAGACTTAGGTCATGTCTATCTGGTGGTTAACCTGAGCAGTTCAAAGGGCGTTAGCATCAATACATTGAAGAATCTTGAACGTTTCGTGTTGCTGGCAGCATTGTCTATTCCCGTCATAGCTTTAGATCTCGAGTTTTTTCTTTCTTGCAACAAGCATTACGACTCGTCCACACGACAAATCAGATCAGCTAATGGGAGAGTCATTTGCAGCCTTAAGTCGAGGGACATGGAAAAATGTTTTGCTATTCCTTCTCATTCAGACAATTTCACTGTAGTCATTGAGGCTTGTGAGAAGATATGGTATGAATATCAACAACGATCACAAAGGAAATTTGCTAAGAGATGGTTGAAAATACAGAAGAGCAACATGCCCAAAAAGGTTGGTCGTGGCGAATTCAAGGATGAAGTTGTTATTTTGATAACTCTACTCAATCAGGTTACAGGTCAGGAGGAAGCTAGTACTTTCCAACCATGGATGTTTTACATCATTTCTAGGATCCTTAATGGTACAGAGCACAATGAATGGGCCATGTTGATCAATGAGTACCTTCACTAGTAGATTACTAGATTCCTTAAAATCCACGAGTTTCGAATGGTGTCTTACTTGGTCTACTTGGTTGCCTATCAAGGCAATTTCAGACACCTGAAGACTAACGAGACTCTTGGTATTCAACACGTTCATGAGTATTACTCTCAGTTGGAGTTTTCTAAGGATGAACATGATTTTAGGGCGGTGAATGATCACTTTTTCATGAGGACAGTAAAGGATCTAGACAATGAAATGCACATCTGAATTTCATCAGAGGCTAGATCAGCTATGGAGAGTTGGGCAGATAGGTTTATTCCATTCCCCACTTTCACATATATTCGAGTTTATGGTTATGTCAAATATCCTCTAATGTTACCTAGATAACTGTCAAACTAAGTTCTTTTCGTGGAATTTCTCAGACAAGCTCAACATGTTCACTCTTTTCTTCGCAGTCACCATAAGTCAACAAGTTCCTTTACTTTTGGATGGGGTATTTACACATGCAGGACTGTGGCTGATTACAAGTTTATGATGATTGAGTTTGAGAAATTTAACCTCAAGTACCACATCGAGAGACATTCTTATGATCCTTTGGGTCATTATGCAACCAGGTTAGAGTGAGGGATTGCACATAAGTCAACACTTGAGGATTTTTGGGAAAATTGCAAGGATGAATTTGAAGTCTATCGACGTCATTACTGCAGACTTACTATTGCTCAAATCTCTAATTATTTATCAGAGGATGTTGAGGGTCTGTCAGATGTTGACAGAGAGGTTCTACTTAGCTCGTATGCAAAGATCAATTTGCTCGCTAGCCACTTCGCTCACCAAATTGGTACGCTAGGGAGATTACTTCCATTGAGGACATGTCTAAATCAATTATCAAGACCAACAAGTAGTTCTTGGAGAGTAAAAGAAAGTGCAAGGAAGTGCCAATGTTAGATCCGCCAGTAGGATTTTCATCATTACCTTCTACCTCGAGGTCAAGGCCTCGAGAACTAAGGTTATCTTGAAGCCGCCTGAAGGAGTTAGACTCAGCGGAAATAGAAAGGGGAAGAACTTTGGTAAACGGAAGCAGAAGCAAGTAGGAAAGGTGCCTGAGATTCTAGTAGAGATAGTCATACAAGATGAACCACATCTTTCACCTCCTATTTCACCATGTGCACCACATGTGGATCCTATTGATATAGACTCAGAGCCAGAACCACCAATTCGAGTAGCACCAGAGACGGTTGACCCTACATAGGCTAATACATTAGGGACAGTCTCTCCTCGAGCTGATAATATTGTTCACTCTTGTTAGCTCAAGAGATCTTTGGGAAGATAGAGGTGAGATCCTTCATATCATCTTGATTTATCTGATTTTGGTGAACCTTATCAGAGGAGGTCAAACAAGAAAATCAAGATGTAGGTGCATGTTGACAAGACTCCAGAATTAGAGATCGTCATAGAAGTTTTTATGCCACTAGTGGGTAAGAGCCTGGATGAGGTTGAGGTTGGTGACTTTACCTTCGTCAAAGTGAATCTTGGCAGAACCTCTCAAGAGACAGAAGTGAGGCTTCTCAAAATGTCACAAATAATCTTGAAGAACGTATCATGAAGGACAAAGAAGATAAAGCACTTCTTAAGGCTGAAAGCAGTTAAATTTGACAGTATATCTCTGATCATGTTCATGGAAATCCAAGTAGAGCACCAGTTCTTCCATAAAGTACACCTGTAGAACAACAAAAGTTGGATCAGTTAGTCAATCATGGCAGAATTCTAGACAATTGGGTTGAAAGCTTCATTGTTATAGGTCGACATGTTCTTGCAGAGTTATATCAGTTGAGAATTGATGCACATGGACTTCAGCAGGGAATCCAATTGCTCGAGATTGCAATAGCGCAAGGCATGGAGAAGGATCACATTCTCATATCTCAGTTAGTAGTTGCATATGATGCCATGGAAGAAGATGAAGAGAAAAATAATATCTTCGCTTAGAGAGAGCAACATCTTTTCAAGATAGAGACATATGAGAAGATCTCTACCAGGTTGAATACACTCAAAGATAACGTTGTCAGAGCTTTCACACTCATCAATAGCTTTGTCACTCAGATCCCATGTCATTATCTTCTTGAGGATGACACATATGTTGAACTTGATACAATACAAGCCGAGTTTGAGAAGCTAATTCGTGATAATCTTGAAGGAGATCCTATGGAATCTAAGTTGGATCACAACTCAATGATTACATCTAGTTTCAAAAGGGCAACTAAGGATGTCAAAGAATACATGCAAACGATCAAGGATGGTGACAAGGAGTTAAAGAGGTAGGTTATCATCATGGATAGCATCAAAGTACTAGAGGATGGGGCAATCGACCAGTTCCTGGATGAAGTGATAGACTGTGATGAATGGGAGTGATCAGTTAGTTGTGACCTACAGTTAGTTTTAAGGATAGAGTCAAGAGCAATAGTTAACTCGACTTTCAATCTTGAGTTCCTCTTGCTGATTTCATACATGCACAACTATTCCTTGGGATTATCTTCGTAGGAGTTAGGCTTTTGTTTAGGGTTTTCATTAACTGATGGTAGTGTTCCAGTTAACTTGCTTTCAATAAGGATGTGCATGCTTGCACATTGTCCATTTAGATTAAATGTACTAGTTAACTGATGGTATCTTTCTAGTTAACTGTATAGTTTGCTTTATTAGGGTTTAGCAATAAAATCTTGCATGCATTGCAAGACTATAGTTGACTCAAAGGTGATTTTAGGGTTTCCTACACCTTTTGATGTCTATAAATAAGAGCTTTCAATTCATTTGTAAATAACTTTTGCACGCAATAGTAATATATGTTGAGCTAGATTTTCCTGTAATATTGCTATTTTGTATCTGTTCGCTTTAGTTGGATGATCATTGTTTCATGTTCTTGTGTTTATAAGCTTTCTTTCATATCTACACCTTAGATAGGTGTCATCACCTCCTTGGGAATTTAGAATTAAGGCTTCTTATTTATTGTTACTATTTTAATGAGCTTTGTTTCTTGTCTACACCTCAGATAGGTGTTGTCAGCTCCTTGGGAATTTAGAAGTAGAGTTCATCATTTGATGTTGTTGCCAATGATTTTTTTTTTAGCCTACACCTCGGATAGGTGTTGTCACCTCCTCGAAAATCCTGTCTTAGAGGTTATTGTATAAATCATTCCCTCTCCATTTCCTCATGCTCTGATTTCTTGAGGGGATTGTATAGTATAAGTTAGTTAGCTTTGAGTTGTAATTAAGACCTGCAAAACCAAAAAATCCTTGGCTTCAACATTCGAAGTTTCTTGCAAACTTCTTGCCTCTTTCAACTAAGACAAAAAAGATAGGAATTAGTTTAGTTTACTTTTTCAAACATTTTTTCCACACAATGAGGGAGCTTCCCCTCCTAATTTGAAGAGCACTCATCATGTAGTGTGCATAGCTGTCTGTACCAACATGCACTCCAGAGGTGTTAGTTGTTATGCCAACAGTTTTCCGGAGCCCATTGTGGGGCACAAGGAAAAAAAACTTCTCATAGCTTAGGTTGTGCACGGTTAGGACTATTTGGCATCCTACTACTCCAGTACATCAACCAAGACTGATTCCACCTATTATATAGCCGATTCTAGTTTTCATCAAAGTAGAGTAGTCAAACATCATCAGTAGCTTGCACACTTTTATTTTTGAAAATCATACATCTACTACTCAGTGGAGAAATGCGGGTACAACTTTGTCTAAAGAAGAAGAGAAAGTATATCTTGCAGCAGGTAGACCAGTCTTGCCACCTACCGCGTGGAATTAAACATCTTGGCGTACCAATTATATATGAGAAGGAGAGGTAATCCTCTTATCCATCCAGATCCTATCTTTCAAGAAGCTCCTGACCAATTCATTGAAGGAGAAATTTTAGAAGATATTCCCATTCTAGTAGAAGAAATGGGTGATCGTAACAACAATGACAACGATAATTATTGAAATGGAAGAAACGCAAGATGCCTAGCCCCTTTTCCTTGGGGCAACAATATTGGACCGTTGGCTTTACAAGGACACCATGAACTACCCAAGGGTTCACGCAAGGTTTTCCCAAGATTTCATGGTGATGGTTCCAGACATCCCGATGAACGTCTTTCAACATTCACAACAACATGTTCCATCTTGCATGTTGCACATGAGGAAATCACAATATGTTATTTTGTGGAGACTCTTGAGAACAATGCAACATATTGGTTCAACAATATTGAACCAAGCATCATCACCAGTTGAGCTATCATGAGTGAGAAGTTCTTGGCAAGGTTAAAGCTCGCCGAGGACAGTCACAAACTTTTTGCACAACTCTTGAATTCGAAGATGGAGAAACATGAACCAATGAGAGAATTTGTAGCAAGGTTTAACTGCCTTGTTACACGTCTTTCTCACACTTTAAATCCATCTGAAAAAATTCTGATGAGTTCCTTCATCAATGCACTGCTGTCCAAAATTGCCTTTTTCTTGAAGATAAGTGAAGAAGATAGTCTACAACTCCTTCAAGAGGAAGCAATCAAGCTCAAAGACAATATGATTACGACGAGCAAGATGAAGGATGATTCAATCAGATCGCTCGTGCAAGCGTCGGCTAATCTGTTGCTACAGAAGGTAGCAAACAAGGTGACTATATTGAAAAGACAATCACCCCCTCAAGGGAAATTAGCCTTGCCCACACCAACATCATTTCAGCCACAACAGCAGTACCAACCGAGAAGAAATAACTTCCAGCCACATAACAACTACAAGTCAAAGTTTCCGCAAGGAGAACCGAAGAAAAACAATGAAGCTGAGAAGCCCACAGTCTTTTGCACTTTCTGTGGTTTTGTTGATTACACTAGGGCAACATGTCCAAAGAACTAAAGAATGAATCAGCTCATGGGATTTGTGGATACTGCTCCTAGTTCAGGATTCGTACCTTCTAGTTCAAACGTCATCTCATCACAAATGGATGACTTTGATGGCGACTCTGCAACGAGGTATTTTCATCAAGAACCCATAAATGAAGAACAAGAAGAAGAATACTGCCACTTCTCTCGCAGTTAATCATGAGAATATCACCTCGTCTGTGTTCACACATGCGCAACATTTCAAAGCACAGAAGGAGGAAGAAGAGAAGCGGGATTCAAATGGAAAAGGTAAGGAAGTAGCTTCTACTTCCAATCCTAATACTTCACAAGAAAACATCTTGCCAATTGCTCCAGATTCATCTTCAACAAGTTTTGACATTGTGTCTTCTATGATGAAGACGAAGGTGCAAATCTCTCAACTGGAGTATCTATAGGATCATCCAGAGCAACTGGATATAATCTTGAAAGTTCTGAAAAAGAAGGTTGTTTCCCAGCCAACATTACTACAGTCCTCCGTGCCTGCAAAAGAGAAGCCAAAACTGTTCTATATATCCTTATATATAGGAGGTTTCAAACTGAGCAATTGTATAATTGATAGCAGAGCTTCTAATAATGTTATGCCTCTACAAATTATGAATGTGTTGGGACTATCATGCACTCCTACTCAAAAAAAGTGTTACTTCAGTTCAAGCTAGTGCCATTAGTCAGCCAAATTAAAGATGCACAAGTAAGGCTAGCGTCATGTCCTGAGAAGAAGATTATGATGACCATCTTGGTGGCTGATATTCCTACCAGCTACGGGATGCTACTTAGCAGGAGTTTTTGTAAAGATCTCAGAGGAGAAATTCAAATGGATTGGTTGTTCACAACAATTCCATTAAAGAAGGGCACATTCAAGCTAGAACCTAAGGAAAAGTCAAAGTTTATGGTGGTAAAGTCCTAGGATCCACAAGCTCAAGTGTTATATCAAGACACGGGTCCAAGCACATACGCTATGGTGTTAGAAGTGACTGAAGATTGTTAGAATTTTTCACTTTCCATGGAATTGTCAAATGAAGAATCTAAAATGTGGACAATGTTGTTTAACAACAGTTGCTCAACATCAGGCTCAGGTGCGGGAGTAGTGATTATCTTTCCCAAAGGTCATCGATATCCATTCGCCTATAGGTTGCAATTTGAATGCACCATAACACTGCTTAATACGAGGCACTTTTATTAGGTCTCAATAACGCAAAGGATATGGGGATAAAACTACTTAAAGTTGAAGGAGATGCAGAGTTGATTGTTAAATAGGTAAGAGATTAGTTTCATGTAAGAAAGAATCACCTTCAATTCTACAGGTAGAGGGTGTGGAATGTAATCAATTGGTTTGATGCATTTAACATCTAATACATTCCAATAATAGACAATAGCAAAGTTGATGCTCTTGCAGTTTTAGCTATTTTTTTCATTCCAAACTCTGACTTTCATCAGAATTCATTTGCTATTGAGCTGATTTATAGACCAGCTATACCTGATAACTCAAACAACTAGCAAGTCTTTGATGACAATGATGATATTGAAGAATTTCTCATCGTGGGAGATAATTACAAATAATTGTTCTTTAAAGGAAGTTCTACTCCTTTCAAAGAGTTAGTTGATGAAGACTCTGAAGTTACAGAATCTGGGATCATACAATTGAAAGGAAATCATAAAGGGTTTTGTATCTTTAGAAGATATTTTTGACAAGCATGACCGTTACATCTAAGATCATAAGAGGTCAAGTGTTAATACTTCATTAGAATACAATCAAGTCAACATTGGCACTAAAGAAAAACCTCAGTTTGTAAATTTAGGCAAGTGTTGTACTCCAGAAGAGATTGAGAAGTTTATCGCCTTGTTCAAGTAGTACAAGGATGTTTTTGCCTGGTCATACAAAGACTTGAAAGTTTTCACACCCATAGAATTGTCACACACAATTCCTTTGAAGTCTGATGTTAAGCCTTTCAGGCAGAAACAAAGACATTACAATCCACGAATTCAAAGCACTATCTATGCAGAAATTCAAAAAATGGACTCAAGGATAATATTTCCTATTCATCACTCCACCTGGGTGTCCAATATAGTTCCTGTACCAAAAAAGAATGGTGAAATCAGAATTTGTGTTGATTTCAGGAACTTAAATCAATCGTCCTTAAAGGACAACTATCCCCTACCAATCATGGAGCATACATTGCAGACAGTCACCGGATCAAAGATGCTATCACTTTTTGATGGTTTTTCTGGTTACAATCAAATTGTAGTGGCACGAAGAGAGGGAACTGGATCATGAAGGTTCAAGAGTATAATCTAGAAATTAAGCCAACCAAGCTCGTTCACGGGCAAGGTCTTTGTTGATTATTGGCAGAGGATGGAGATCGTAAGCTTCAGAGCAATAGTGGAGTTGATCTTGAACGAGAAATTGAAGAGGACCTTCCTTTGGTCCTATTTGTTGATTCTTCAGAGGAATGGTACACACCCTTGTGGTATTATTCAACCTATGGAATGTTGGAACTTTCAAATTTTGGAAAATTTTCCATTATTAAAATTTTGATTGTAGCACTCAAAAATTTAAGTGTAAAATTAGTCTCAGGAGCACATTTTGAAGAATCATAATTTTGGATCTGTTCATTTTCATGCAAAACCATCTTGTAGGTGTGTTCATCTTAAATATGGGAGTGTGCATGCCAGTTTTCAGCTTCATCCGATCAGTTTTGATAGGGAATCAAAAGGCCAAGATGAAGGGTTTTGAGAAAATCTGCTGCCAGTACAATGAAAAATTTGTTAAAATGGTCAAATTTGAGGGTAAATATTAAGTAAATGAATGTTGATCATAACAAACTGATTGGTATCTACAATTGTCTCCATCTCAATGTACTTCCATGCCAATTTTCAGAGTGTTTGGACATCATGTGATATTTTTTAAAAGTCAAAACTGAATGTGTTTTACATAGTTTGGTAGGCGCAACTTCGCATGAAATGACTGAGTAAGCTACTTTGATTATTGACAGTTTTGAATCCTGATGAACTAATGCCATATCCTCTTGCAATCACATTCCCCTACCATCCATTAACACACTAGTGTAATTTCGTGGCTTGAGGAGAAGTTTTGAGCAGTTTTTCACATCAATTTCAGAGGCTACTTGACCAATTTTTATAACAGTGCAAGTTCTCAAATTTGATGAATTAGGGTTGATAATTTAATATATTTATGTTTTCAATACTTTGGGACTTATTGCACACTCAAGAAAGTTATGGAACTCAAATAAATCTTACCAAAGAAACATTCCCTTTCCTATGCTATGATAGAAACCGATTGAGAAATCTGAATTCTCCTAGTGTCATAATTGTCTTTTTCCAACATTTGAAAACCATTCCTTGGTGTAAGAAATTATTCACTCAGTCAATAACATCTGAATATATTGAAATTTAAGATCTCTTTGGGAAACTCAGGGCTCGACAGGAACCTTTATCAAGACTCATACCCTTGATGGGAGGTTTGGCCAAATTGAGGATTTGTTGAGGGTTTACCTAAATCTCATAGCTTTAAAGGTCCTATATCATTATTCTAAGAAGCAATGTAGCCGATGGGAAAATGATCAAAGCACCTGTTGTTGATAATGTTGACATATTCATCCAAGAGTATCTCTTTCCAAGGCTCCAATTGGCTTATATTTGATAATCTGTAAGAAGTGCTCACAACTATGAAAAATAGATCATCATTCTGCCAAGAATAATAAGACACCAAAACAGGCAATAATGAAAGAATAAAATTGTCTATTGCGAGGTATTTCCACAGTAAAATGATGGACAATATATTGTCCCAATGAATGGTGATTCAATCTGAGGCCTGATTCAGGATTTGTACAGTGTGTGGAAGATTGCACGGGTTTGTGTAAATATCAAAACTCACATATGTTACAGGATTCGTTCTCCATCACGTCACTGTAACGGAGGGAAGGATGTTTGCCATAAATTTTTTTTCTCACATGTGAAACAAAGCCCTACTTGATCATGTTTTATAGTTGCACAGCTAGCATTGGCATGAATCCTTCATCAGGGGGACGGTGATTTCACGAATAATTGAAACATAAATTTCATTGGCAGAGCAACGTTGTTTTCAGGCAATCTGATGACATCCAGCGGGCTTCTTTTCACTTGTAATCTTCGACGGTTATAATAAATGCGTATGTGTTTGAATGGATGGTAGTCGTTGGTGAATGCCATGAAAGAAGTAATGGAAGCTTTTTACTCTAGACTTTTCTGCATAACCACAGACACTCGATGAATGATGGGCGGTATTACGGTGACATATCCCGCGTCACCATAGGAGGTCTTGATGGAATCATATTCTAAATTTTGTTTAGATTTTTCCCGCACCCCCGCAGGATGCAAACGAAATGGTCACGGTAAGGAGGTAGCTTGGCATACATTTCCCACAGTCCCGCTGGCTATTGTCTATGCAGGTGAGCGGAGGGTACTCCCGCGTTCCCGCGGGGAGTCTCAAGGTTGTGCGCGGTGGTGCAGTAAAATAAAACATTTATGGTGAAGGTGGATTCAATGAGCGGTAAAATATAATGGTTGTCGCGATCTTACATCTACTATAAGCAAAGAAAGGAAACTATTTAATTACAATATGATTAATGTTGGAAAGTGAAATATGATGAAAATATTTTTTTAGTAAAGAATGAAAATTTTCACTAAAGGGAGTTATAAGGTGAATAATAATTTCACTCAAAAGCATGAGGGGTAAAATTAATAAAATATTTATATTGGGTGATGTAATATTTTTTCACTAGGGGAGTTCTAAGTGGGTGATTATTTTTCGAAGTTTCCAGCAAAAGAAGATTAATAGAGAGTTAAATGGAGATTGCAAAGATAAAGATGAAGATTAAAATATTTAATTTGCCAAAAGACAATCAATTAAATATTTTGTTTTCACTAATGAATGTTGAGAGATGTGGCAAACAAATATGAAGGGATGTAACCCTAATGTAATTTATATATGTAAGATGAAATAAATCACTAGGGAAAAAGATAAGAAGTAGTAGGTTAGATAGTTGATAGGTTGAATAGTTGCCAAAACAAAACATTATGATATGTATTGCAAAAATATTTTGAAGTTATAATGGAGAAGAATACATTAATTTGGTGATCCAATTATGGTGTCAGTTGTTGGTTGAATTTCTTTGAAGATATTATCTGGTTGTCTCCAAGGTTGTCATTTCTTGATTATTTAAATTGATATATCAAGGATATTTTCAATTTATCAAAGCACACTTGTTGCTCTTGTGTGGTTCAATTAACTAGTTCTTGCAAGACATGATTAAATCCCTTTAATTAATCATAGTAATTTGGAAAAGGACATTTGGATCACTAAGAAGAACTTGATAATTACATTCCTACACATTTATGCCATGCATAAACTTATAAAGTGTCAAACAATTTGAATTGTATCCATTATGTAAGTCACATATCATACGAATCTTGACTCTATTAGCCCAACAAAAGTAGGCACTGGTCACACCGATTCCATTTTTTCATGAAATCTTATTAAAAAATCCATATTTCAAATTCAATATTAGGAGTAGAAGTAGTTAGCAAGCTTTCATCTATTACACTTTGTGCCATCATAATAGATCCATCAATTAAATCAAGTCATACAACTTTAAGTTTTCCTCATTCACATAGGTATACCTACCTAGGTTTGGCAACACCTAAAGAGAAGAAGGTTCAAATCATTTGGCCTTGTTCGTTACCCTAAAATGTATCAAGAGCTTGGAAACCTCTTGAGGTATTATTACCTGCATTTTTGAGAGCTAACATGGAGAATGTCCACGTCACATGGACAAACAACATAAAAGAACACTAAAGTTGAAAGCACATAACTTTGTGCTTATTAACAACATTCTATACAAGTGTGGCCTTGACGAAACTTTCCTTTTATGCATCAGTAAAGACCAACAATAGAGATAGTTGGATGCTTTCCACAGTCAGGCATGTGGAGGACACTTTTCATCAAGGCTCACTGCATTCAAAATCTTGCGGGCACAGTTTTATTGGCCGACTATGTTCCACGATGCATACAATTGGGTGTATAAATTTCAGCTATGTCAGTAGTTTGCTGGTAAAGTCAGATTGGCGGGTACTCCACTTAGGCCAGTTATCATCGATGCTCCATTTCAACAATGGGCTATTGATTTTGTAGGACTTATCAACCCGAGTTCTAGCAAGGGGCATGTTTATGTCCTAACAACAATAGACTATTTCACAAAGTGGGTTGAAGCAGTTCCTACTAAACGAGCTACTTCCGAAGTGGTTTGCAACTTTCTAAAGGAGAATATCATTTCTTGCTTCAGAATTCCTCAAAAAATTGTGGCTGATAATACAACATGCTTCTCGTTAGAGGAGATTTTGAGTTTTTGTTTTGATCATGATATCATGTTGTCACATTCTTCGGATTATTACCCTTAGGGTAATGGATAGGCCGAATCATCAAATAAAAACATTCTCACAATTGTGCATAAGCTGGTTGAATCAAATTAGTGGGCTTGACACACAAATTTATATGATGCTCTTTGGGCTGATTGTATCACTCCTAAAAGAGCTATCGACACCTCGCCCTTCATACTTTTGTATGGTACATAAGTGGTTTTACCCATCACTTTGGAGTTGTTTGCCTTATAGCTGGCATCTACATTGGAGGATGAAGAGTTCAAAGACCCTATTCAGAAGCATATACTATACCTAATGAAGCCTGAAGAAGAGAGGGTGGAGGTTGTTGATAAAATCACTCAGCACCAAGAGCAAGTGAAAAATATTTTTGACAAGAAGGCTAGTCATAGAGACTTTGAAGTCGAAGATCAAGTCCTTTTGTGGGACAAAATGCATGAACCTAAAGGAATGCACGAAAATTTTGATTCCTTGTGGTTAGGACCCTTTAAGATCCATGAATCTACAAGAGAGAACACATACATTCTCTTGCATTAGGATGGAAGGCTTCTCCCTCTTCCTTATAGCAGGCAATATCTCAAACACTTCAACCCTCTGGGTGAGGAGTGATACTTGTAAATATTTTGTAAATACTTTTTATGTTTTATCATTATGTCGTATAGTGTTTCCCCGTTCTATGATGTTATGTCATGTTTTAGGTGATTTAGGTAGTCTTGTTTTAGGTGCTTATTAAGGTTGTTAATGTTAAGTTTAGATGATTAGGGAAAGTCCTGACTCCATATGCCCAACTAATAAGTCACTGGTCTAGAAAAATCATAGAATCTCGAGTTCTCCTATGTCGTAAGTATCTGACATGGTCACCACACGGAGCCTAATGTTGTACCCAAACCAAATTTTTTGCTTCACTAAGGCATTTTGCTTAAAATTGTTTAAACCTAGTTAAATGATGTCAGAAGTTTGTTTTGGGGCAATTTAAATATGGACTTTGAGTCAGTTTGATGCTGTGAAGATACTAGAGAATTTTAGAAAAATTCACAATCAACATGAAAATCATCATTTTTTTCTAACTCTGACTTAAAGAGCACTTTTTGAAAAAGGAACCCTAGCTTTTGGAGGTCCAGATTCTATTTTTAAGGTTTATCACTTCCAAGAACATTTTTCTAGTATCCTGTCAACTTCGCGATGAGCTATCCAACCAATCAGCAGGACGTGTTTAGCTCCTGTTATAGGAAATTCAGTAAGTAATGAGAAGAACAAAAAAATGGCTAACACTGGAAGGAAAAGAGTGCCTCTAAGCCAGGGGCACCCATATTTTTGAGGGACCAGATCAAGGCTTTTCATTAAATGACATCTCTGAGGTTTGTTTCATGCCTAGTCTAGCTTTGCATTGAATCTGTTAGCACGTTAATCAAAGTTGCTGAGAAGCTGGGAACATGAGACGAACTTGAGGTTAAATCTTGGTCAGAAGGTCTGAGGGAAAAGAAAAAGAGCACATTTTTCAAAAGGTTCCCAAGCTTTTGGACCCTTAAATGCCTCTTTTCTGGTGATCTCAGATGGTTATCTTGTCTGTGTTATGTTCATCTCTCCATTGCCTATCTCTGTTAGATCAAAAGATGACTTAGCAGCCTGTAGCCAAAGGTTTAGTGATATTTTTAGCCAATTGAAAGAATGGCTATCTCTAGAGTAAAAGGAGCACATTTTGAAAAAGGTGCCCTTGATTTTCAACCTCCAGACGATGTTTTCAGAGGAAGTGCTCTCTTGAAGTTGTTGTGTGGAATGGAGCCAACTCCATAGTGAGCCAGTTATTCAGTCTTGAAGTTTTTCCAAATAGAAGTTACGAAGGATTCAAGTTTACCTTCGTATGGAATGAAGAAAATATGGCTATTTCTGAGAAAAAGCATGAATTTTGGAAAGGGCGCTTGGATTTTTGAGCCCTCAGATCTTAGTTTTATGAATTGCAATCTCAAGGAGTGATTTGGTTAGTTTTTATCTTGCTCTGCAATGCAACTATCAGCTAGTCAATCAGTGATGTCAATCAATCAGATTTAGGAGTTGAATAGAGGCTCCGGAGAGGGTTCAAGATCCAATTTTCATGAAAAATGAAGTCTGGAAAAATGCCAAAAGTCAAAGGTTGCTTTTTCAAACTTAAGATGACTTGTGCGCCCTATAAAAGGATTTTTAATATTATTTTAATATTTGAAATTCGACTTTGAGTTAAAGTAGACGATTTTTGGGTTTGCATGCTCAATTAACTACTTTACATGTTAGGTGCTTTTTTAGTCTTGTGTGTCGAGATAATTGGTTTGCATGTTCAGTTAACTGACTTGCATGCTGAGTTTCTATTTTGCATGTCGACTTAATTGAGTTTGCATGTTCAATTAACTACTTTGCATGTAAGTTGCTTTTTCAGTCTTGCATGTTGAGTTAACTGGTTTGCATGTTCAGTTAACTGACTTGCATGTTGAGTCTCTAGTTTGCATGTCAACTTAATTGAGTTGAATGTTGACTTAACTAAATTGCATATCAAGTCTTAACTGAAGATATTAAGGGTGGTGCTTTATTTAGGGCATACTGTCTATTCAGTTAACTATTTTGAAAGCCAATCACATGCTAGGCGTTGGTTGTAGAGGACCAATAAGAAGATATGTTCCATTTTTAGGAAAAGCTTGTATTTATCACACCTTTGATGATAAATTCCTATTTATTCAAACTTAGGCATCCATTATTCATCATTGCAAGCAAGAGGAAATACACCTTTCTTGAGCAAACAAAGATTTGAAGGTGCTACAGGTGTCAGATTTCAGTGTTCTTCATAGCAATGGATATAGTTTGTTAAGAGGAAGGATATTCCGGAACTTCATTTTTCATTTGCATGTAGGTTTCATCAAATCTCAGTCAAACATAGGCAATTTTCTACAAAAGTAGAATAAAGTACAAAAAAACAAACTTATAACTTCTGTCTAATTTCTTCTGTTCTTGTCTTAGGTATTCTTCTTATGTCAAAGAACATTGAAAAATTTTCAGAGTTTGATCATTTGGGTTCACATACTTCAGCAACAACAGCAAAACTCATGTCTTAGATTTTTTCGAGAAAATTGCCCTACAACTTTATTCTAAAGCTCTATGTTTTTTTCTAAGAATTCCTTTGCATGTGGGTCAAAGACACTTTTTTTTCAAAATCGAGTCATTTGGGTTGCCTTAGACTTCCATTTTGCACAAAACCCATGTTCCAGATTTTCTCGAGAAAAATTGTCCTAGGCGAGCTCTAGAACCCCAACTTTTCTAAACTGAAAAACATCTACATGCCTAGCTAAAAATCATTTTTTTGATTTTTTATTGATCTAGATTTGCTTAGAATCCAGTTCTGCACAAAACCAACGTTTCAGAAAAATTTTGGAAAATTTTCCCACCATAAGTTATTTTGAGCCTTGTCCAAAGCTTTTCTAGCCTTTTTGGAAAATTGTCCGAACATACCCAACTTCACAATCAAAAGTCCTCATTTTCAAAATGCAGTTCAATCTCATAGATTATAAAACCAAATCAGTCCTGATGCATGATTTTTTGAAAACTTTAGACACAGACGTAGGTCATGTCTATCTAGTGGTTAACCTGAGTAGTTTAGAGGGCATTAGTAGCAATACATTGAAGAATCTTAAACATTTTGGGTTGCTAGTAGCAACGTCTATTCCTATCATAGCTTTCGATCTCGAGTTTGTTCTTGCTTGCATCAAGCATTGTGACTTGACCACACAAAAAATCAGATTACCTAATGGGAGAGTCATCTGCAACCTTAAGCCGAGGGACATGGAAAAATGCTTCGCTATTCCTCCTCGTTCAGTCAATTTCACTGTAGTCATTGAGGCTTGTGATAAGATATGTTATGGTCTCATCAAGAGCCATCACAATGGAAAGTTGCTCAAAGATGGTTGAAAATATAGAAGACCAACATGCCCAAAAAGGTTGGTCGTGGCAAATTCAAGGATGAAGTTGTTGTTTCGATAACTCTACTCAATAAGGTTACAGGTCAGGAGGAGGCTAGTACTTTCCAACCATGGATGTTTTACATCATTTCTAGGATCCTTGATGGTACAGAGCACTATGACTGGCCCATGTTGATTAGTGAGTCCCTTCACCAACAGATTACTAGATTCCTTAAAACCCACGAGTTTCATATGGTGTCTTACTTGGTCTACTTGGTTGCCTCTCAAGGCAATTTTAGACACCTGAAGACTAACGAGACTCTTGGTGTTTAGCATGTTCACGAGTATTACTCTCAGTTGGAGTTTTCTAAGGATAAACAGGATTTTAGGGTGTGAATGATCCCTTTTTCATGAGGACAGTAAGGGATCTCGACAATGAAATGCACATCCAAATTTCATCAAAGGCCAGATCAGCTATGGAGAGTTGGGTGGATTGGTTTATTCAATTCCCCATTTTCACATATATTTGAGTTTATGGTTATGTCAAAGAGCCTCTAATGTTACCTAGATACCCGTTAGATAGAGTTCTTTTCATGGAATTTCTCAGACAATCTCAACATGTTCACTCTTTTCTTCGCAATCACCATAAGTCAGCATTTTCCTTTCCTTTCGAATGGCGTATTTACACATGTAAGACTACGACTGATTGCAAGTTTATGACAATCGAGTTTGAGAAATTTAACCTCAAGTACCACATCGAGCTTGATGTTCTTATGATCCTTTGGGTCATTATGTAGCTAGGTTAGAGTGAGGGATTGCACATAAGTCAACACTTGAGGATTTTTAGGAAAATTATAAGGATGAATTTGAAGTCCATCGACGTCATTACTGTAGACTTACTATTGCTTAGATTCCTGATTATTTATCAGAGGATGTTGAGGGTCTATCAGATGATGATGAAGAGGTTCTACTTAGCTCGTATGTGAAAGATCAAGTTGTTTTCCATCCACTTCGCTCACCAGATTGGTATGCCAGGGAGATTACTTTCATTGAGGACATGTCTAAATCAGTTATCAAGACCAACAAGCAATTCTTGGAAAGAAAAAGAAAGCACATGGCAGTGCCAATGCCAGAGTCACCAATAGGATTTTCATCATTACCTTCTACCTCGAGGTCAAGGCCTCGGGTTAAGGTTATCTTGAAGCCACCTGAAGGAGTTAAACTCAGCAGAAACAAAAAGGGGAAGAACACTGGTAAATGGAAGTAGAAGCAAGTAGGAAAGGTACCTAAGATTCCAATAGAGACAATCATACAAGCTGAACCACATCTTTCACCTCCTATTTTGCCATGTGCACCACATGTACATCCTATTGATATAGACTCAAAGCTAGAACCACCAGTTTGAGTAGCACCAGAGACAGTTGACCCTACATAGGCTAATACATCAGGGATAGTCTCTCCTCGAGTTGATAATATTGTTCACTCTTGTTGGCTCGAGAGATCTTTGGGAAGAGAGAGGTGAGAGCTTCCATATCATCTTGATTTGTCTGAGTTTGGTGAACCTTCTCAGGGTAGATCAAACAAGAAAATCAAGAAGCAAGTGCATGTTGAGAAGACTCCAGAATTAGAGATCATCATAGAAGTTGTTATGCCACCAGTGGGTAAGAGCTTGGATGAGGTTGAGGTTGGTGACTTTACCTTCATCAAAGCGAAACTTGGCAGAACCACTCGAGAGACACAAGTGAGGCTTCTCAAAATTGTCATAAATAATCTTGAAGAACGCATCATGAAGGACATAGAAGATAAAGCACTTCTTAAGGTTGAAAACAATCAACTTCGATAGTATATCTATGATCTTGTTCATGGAAATCCAAGTAGAGCACTTGTTCTTCCACAAAGTACACCTACAGAACAACAGAAGTTGGATTAGTTAGTCAATTATGGTAGACTTCTAGACAACTGTGTTGAAAGCTTCATTGTTACAAGTCGGCATCTTCTTATAGAGTTATATCAGTTGCGGAGTGATGCGCATGGACTTCGGCAAGGAATCTAGTCGCTCGAGATTGCAGTAGTGTAAGGCATGGCGAAGGATCGCGTTCTCATATCTCAGTTAGCAGTTGCATATGCCACCATGGAAGAAGATGAAGAGAAAAATAAGATCTTCACTTGGAGAGAGCAACATCTTTTCAGGATGGAGACATACGAGAAAATCTCTACCAAGTTGAATACACTCAGAGATAATGATGTTAGAGCTCTCGCACTCATCAACAGCTTTGTCACTCAGATCTCGTGTCATTATCTTCTTGAGGATGGCATGCATGTTGAACTTGATATAGTACAAGCTGAGTTTGAGAAACTGATTCGTGATAATCTCGAAGGAGATCCTATGGCGTCTAAGTTGGATCACATCTCAGTGATTACAACTAGTTTCAAAAGGACAACTAAGGATGTTAAAGAATACATGAAAACGATCAAGGATGATGACAAAGAGTTAAAGAGGTAAGTTATCATCATGGACAACGTCAAAGTACTAGAGGATGGGGCAATCGACCAATTCCTGGACGAGGTGATTTAGACCGTGATGAATGGGAGTGATCGGTTAGTTGTGACCTACAGTTAGTTTTAAGGATAGAGTCAAGAGCAACAGTTAACTCAACTTTCAGTCTTGAGTTCTTCTTGCTGATTTCATACATGCACATCTTTTCCTTGGGATTATCTTCATAGGAGTTAGGCTTTTATTTAGGGTTTTCGTTAACAAATGGTAGTGTTCTAGTTAACTTGCTTTCAATAAGGACGTGCATGCTTGCACATTGTCCATTTAGATTAAATGTACCGGTTAATTGATGGTATCTTTCCTGTTAACTGTATAGTTTGCTTTATTAGGGTTTAGCAATAAAATCTTGCATGCATTGCAAGACTATAGTTGACTCAAGGTGATTTTAGGGTTCCCTACACCTTTTGATGTCTATAAATAAGAGCTTTCAGCTCATTTGTAAATAACTTTTGCATGCGATAGTAATATATGTTGAGCCAGATTTGCCTGTAATATTGTTATTTTGTATCTGTTCACTTTGGTTGGATGATCATTGTTTCATGTTCTTGTGTTTATAAGCTTTCTTTCATATCTACACCTCAGATAGGTGTCGTCAACTCCTTGGGAATTTAGAATTAAGGCTTATTGTTTATTGTTATTGTGTTAATGAGCTTTGTTTCATGTCTACACCTCAGATAGGTGTCGTCACCTCCTTGGGAATTCAGAAGTAGAGTTCATCATTTGATGTTGTTGCCAATAATCTTTCTTTCAGCCTATGCCTCAGATAGGTGTTGTCACCTCCTTGGAAATCCTATCTTAGAGGTTACCGTATAAATCATTCCCACTCTATTTCCTCATGCTCTGATTTCTTGAGGGGATTGGCTAGTATAAGTTAGTTTTGAGTTGTAGTTAAGACTCGCGAAACTAGAAAATCCTTGGCTGCAACGTTTGAAGTTTCTCACAAACCTTGTGCCTCTTTCAACTGAGATAGAAAAGATAGGAATTAGTTTAGTTTTCTTTTTCAAGCATTTTTTCCGCATAATGATGGAGCTTCCCTTCCTAATTTGAAGAGCACTCATCATGCAATGTGCATAGTTGTCTATACTAACTTGCACTCCAGATGTGTTAGTTGTTACGCTAACAACAAGCCTATTACATCCCATTTTCCTACATCCATACCTTTCTAGCACCATACTAATATCATCCCGACTGACATCATCATCGAAACTTTTCATCTGAACCAAAATTTTGCTGCAATTGGTGGATTCACTTGGTTCCTATCGCATGGTTCACTTGGCTGGCATTTTTCCACAGAGGTCCTGTAAGGTGGCAACTTCCCGCTTTTGTTCTGAATGCCTCCCTAAGGCCCACAAGGCTCCATTTCAATGTGCAAAAGGCTCCAATTATGTCTGTGCATCTGGGTTTTCATTATTTTGACTTCACATTTGCATTTCACTTACTCCTCTACCAAGTTAAGTGTCATTAATGCATTTCCAACAGGGGTGTGTGCAAGAAGTTGAGCCACTTTTGGCCAAAAAGTGGAAGTGTTTTCCCTGATTTTCAAAATTTGACACATTTGACCTTAAAATTTGAAGCACTTAGAGATGGAAATCTCAAAAAAGTCACTTATCATAAAATGTAGTACTCAGAGTCTAGTTTCCAAATATGTAATTTATTTCAATACCCAGATTGTAAAATTGAGTTTCAATAGGTGTTTTAAAACCATTGTTTAAAAGTCACTTTTTTATACCATACCATGCACGTGTACGACATCCATATTTTGACCTAAATTATCATATTTTTCTAAAATCCTTTTGGAAAAGATTTGTGACTCACTGAAGCTTGTTTTGATATTTTTTTGTAATTTTTTATTGAATATTTTTTTTTTAAATTTTTATTAGGCATATTTGTCGTTTTGAAAAATCGTTGTGTACGACATGCATAAGATGACCTAAACTTATCATTTTTTGATTTTTTTTTTAAATTGAAAAGAATTGTCTAAGCTTGTTCTCATGCAATCCGGATCAAAATGTTATGTTGATCAAAAGTTATTAAAATACTAAAAAAACTTGATAATTCAAGTTTATGGACTAGTTTCATTATAAATTAATTGAAAAATAGAAAAATTAATCAAATTATTAAAAAAATTACATATTTGGAATTTGCACTGTCTCATCTATAATGGGTTTTAATTTCGTAAAAATTTTTGCAAAATAGGTCTTCAAACATATGTCCAAAGTCATTATTTTCCTATGACATTAACAGGACCTTCAAGTTGCAGGTCAAACTAGGTCCAAAGCTTAGGTTCGGGTCCCCAAGCCATTTCCCGAACCAAAAAACAAGCCAAAAAACCTGCTCAAAAATTCATAATTTAAAAAGCGGGGATCGTTTCATTAAACAAGCGGAAAAAATATTTTTATGGTTTTATGAAGCGATCTATTGAATTTTTTCCAAAAGCGGAAATTTCAAAATGGGAAGTTTTCAAAGCGGGATCGTTTTGAAAATTTTTGGAAAATGGAAATTTTTCAAAAATTGAAAGTTTTCAAAGCGGGATCCCGTTTTGAAAATTTTCAAAATGGAAATTTTTAAGCGAGATCCGTTTTTAAATTTAGACTTGGGATCCGTTTTTTGCAAGTGATTTTATTTTTTGCCTAAAGGCAAAACTTCCACATTCATGGACTCATCTTCTTGCATTTACCCGACCATGGTCTACTTGGCAACCTCATGAATGCATTTGGGCGACAATAT
Organism: Sequoia sempervirens; assembly: GCA_007258455.2. NCBI lineage: Eukaryota > Viridiplantae > Streptophyta > Pinopsida > Cupressales > Cupressaceae > Sequoia > Sequoia sempervirens. Next base: position 119,508,619 of record VDFB02026320.1, on the reverse strand, counting down.
TTTAGTGCGTGGATGTGATTTCATCTACTAGCATTAATGGTACCATGTTTCCTAGCTATCAAAAGTAATTGCAAATGTCCTCCTTCCATCTACAACATTCATTTTGAGCAAGATAAAGATCTAGGTCATGAATTTAAATTGTTACAGTGCAACGAATTAGGGTTATGCCCTATTGTTGTTATATGAATGAATTCAATCATTTTTGAAAGAAGGTTGATGACGATGTGGTTCTTCAGACACCAAGAAAGATTGTAGGGCATCCACGAATGCCATAGTCTAGTTTTCTTAGAGATTATAGACATGTGGAATGGAAGAACAATGGTATTGTAATGAGATTTTGTTGTAGAATGTCTCCATGGTACTTTGTATGTATTCAAGAAGATTTCTTAAATGCGGTTAGGGATTTTCCCTTTGCCGCATTTGCTTGTATGAATGTAATATGGAGTTAGATGAATATGGCAGCATTCTGAAAACATTGCTAGCCTTGAAATGATATTTCTCAATTTATGTATGGATATATGCCATTGGTATGCTATGTTGTAAGGTTTCATATTCATTTGGTTTTGGTCTAGGAAGTGGAGCAACGTTTTTTAGCACCAACAAGTTACAAGGTCATCATAAAAATAAGAAAAATGGAGGAAGAAAATCATATGTGATAAAATACAAATATTTGTCAAAAACAAGAAACCAAATGGAATATTTTTGTGGAGATGGTACACGGGGAAAAGCACAGCTTTTAGCAAGGAGGCTCAAAAGTATTTTTTATCGAAACAAGGGGATAATTATGCAGGTGCTCAAAAAATGGATAAATGCCACATTCATTCAAAGGTGGTTGAGAAAAATCAAGAAGAGGTTATTTATTGTTGTTTGAGGGAATGTGGAGGAGTTAATGAATTAGATTGTTATTTTTGTTAACAAGCTACAAACATGTAGGCTTGCATGTAGTAACTACAGCATGGGTAGTGGGTAGCTATTATTATGTACCCAATTACGAATTAAATGGTGTAATAAATGATGCAATAATGGGTACTTTTGGTGGCTTATTAAGTTGTTTAAGTTAGAAAATATGAGAGGTGGGATAATTCCAGATGAAGATAGTCTGTATTTACTGTTTGGAAACATTAAATGAATAGCTGAAAATGAATAAGAGAAACACTTTTGAGTTGCGTAAAATAGACGACTAAAAATGAATGGTTTGAAATTTGTACTCTCTTATTTCTCATAATGCATGCATTAGATATTATCAATATTTAGTCAGATGATGGTCTTATATATGCAGATTACAGCATTCATGACAGATTTATAGTAGAAAAAGCATAGTGGCTCTGCAGCAGTTTTCTATTAGATAATTCAATGGTATATTGAAATGGTAAGTTCAGTACAATATTTACCTGGTGCATCGAGGCAACCTTTCTTTTCTCTTATAACATCTCCAAGCTGACACTTATCCAAAACCTTTATCAAAGAGAACAAACATTAGATTATTTCCCATTTCTGGATTGTATAATAAAATGAAAGTAGAAATCATGTCAAACAGTATTCAAAGACCTCCCAAATTGCCGAATCTGAGTGCTCAGATAATGGATCAAGGTTGAAACGAATGGTTCCACGAAAAAGAGTTGGTTCTTGAGGAATAATTCCAAGGTGTGACCGCAAATCATGAAGTCCAATGGAGGTAGTATCCAAGCCATCAATGAGGATTCTACCCCCTGCAGGTTCAACCAAACGAAAAATAGCACTGATGAGAGTGGTCTTTCCACTTCCTGTTCGACCAACAATCCCAATTTTTTGCCCTCCTTCAAAAGTACAAGTAATTCCCCGAAGAACAAGAGGACTGTTTGATCTATACCTAATCTGCACTGACATGGAATAAAGTTTAGAAAAGACATCACTACAAGCTCAAATTATACTCTGGGCAACAAAAACAAATAGTTTAGAAGGTGTAGATTGTAGTCATCTGGTTGGGAAGCCCAACTAAAGGTACCTTCAAGTCTTGCAATTCCACTTTACCATGGGAGGGCCAATCCTCTGGTGGTCTACTAGATTCTATTATTGCTGGTGCTTCACTAGGAATGCACATGTACTGCTTGATGCGTTCTACAGATACAATATAGTTTGCCAGTATGCATTGGTTTTGAATACTCAAAACCAATGATATGTTCATAGAGAGGCCATAAGATAGGGCCATCCCAACAAAACCTGTACCAGTTTAAATAACTTGTTAAGATCCTCTTTATGCAATTGTGTACTGTAAAAACAGAGAATCTAGAAGAAGCAGGCAAACAAAATATGTTTAGTTCCATCTAACATACCAGGATTGAAGGTGCCTGCTGGGAGTAGGACCATAGCAAGAGCAGATGAGCAAAGAACTATAGAACTTAATACCTCTAAACGTTCAATCAACCATTCGTTCGTTGCAAAACTGTGGAAAAATGGACTTGAATTTTTGTCAACCAGATCCAAGTTCTTCTTCATAAACTGATCCTGCACCTTGAAAGCCCTGATTGTCACTGCTCCTGAGATGGACTCACCAAAATGATTTGCTATGGGTGATTTTGTTGTACCATTGATTCTCATCAATTCTTTAGCAGAAGCAAAGTAGTATTTCTGTTCCAATTGGCAAAAACAGAATTTAGTTCTCTAGCAAATGTTGTCACAAAAAAAAGTTTTTATCTTACGGCCAATACTTGATATACTTACACACAAAAAGGTGACATTCTTCTCAAGCAGCTAAATATATAAAAATAAGGTTTCACCTGAATTTGAAATGTCAAAAAAATCATTGGCAGGGCAGCAAACAAAACTTGCCACGTCACAACAGCTACAACAGCAAGATTACTGTAAGCATTCATAGTCGAACTCATAATGAAGACAAAGCTGAAAGGAAGGTCAACATCAAGAATGCTCAAATCTGAAGAAACCTGGGAATTAGATGAAGAAAAATAGAAACAAATTAGTATCTCAACATACATCGAATGATGCTTCTGTAAAGCAACATCAAGAAAAGGAACAATTACATAGTGATAGGGCTCAAAATGTACCCTGATCAAAATTCTTCCTAATGGCGTGGCATCAAAAAATGCCATTGGTGCTTGGAATAAGGAAGTCATGAGCTCAGAAAAGAAAGACTTTGATGCTTCAAGCCCCAAAACGACTATAAAGATTGATCGAAGGAAAATAAAAAATGAAGAAGCAAATGCAATAATTGAGTAGACTGTGATTAGCATCAATGTGCTGATTTGGGGATTCTGCACATTAGCAGCCATCCAAGTATTTGACAAAATCTGCCCAGTCAAAAATACAAGATGAGAAAGACCAGCCATGGAACAATACAAGAAACCTCTGTTCTGTTTCAAATAGTCAAAATATGGTTTCAGACCAGTATCTCCAATTTCCTTTTCTTCCTTTTGAACTAGCTGATCCACTTTAGGTGCTCCACATGATTTCTCTTCTTCCTTCAGGGACTTGACCTTTTGAATTTCTCTTTCTTGACTCACAGATTTGTCTTTTGAGGGTGGCATTGTAACTGCCAATTTGTTAGAACCCATCGTATCTTTATGTGCATTCACAAGCTCTTGGAATGCCTTGCTTGAGGCTAATAACTCTTCATAACTCCCACTTTTTCGAACCTCCCCATCCGACATCAACTGCAATAAAATGTGGCCTCATTGTTATAACTGAAAGTGAAGTTGCAGAAATTTCTACCATTAAATTTTTATAAATTATAGGAATAATATGTTGTGACAATAACTAGAGAGCATCTTGATGTAACTCCCTTAAGCAGTATATATGCAGTCAGGCAGCTCTTGCATGACCAGACAAGCTCACACTAACCAGTATAGTATCAAATGCTGGTAGGAAATCAACTTGATGTGTTACAAGGATCACTGTCTTTTTGGAAAGTGCTTCCATTATGTAGTCCTACACATCAGAATCTACAATTGTTATGAACCCAAAGGAAACAAAAAAATCACATGGAAATGTGCTGGAGATAAAATTGTTCCCAGCTAGACAATATTTCAGGAGGTTTACACCAAAACAAAACCAACAGAATAGAGAAAAGTGACATTATTTATGAACCTTAAACAGGCTAGTAGCAGTATGAGCATCAACAGCACTGAAAGGGTCATCCAAAAGATAAATATCAGCATCCTGGTATAGAGCACGGGCAAGTTGTATACGTTGTTTCTGACCACCACTCAGATTGACACCTCGCTCCCCAATTTCAGTTAGATCACCAAAGGGGAGATTCTCCAGGTCCTTCTCTAGTGAGGCCTTTTGGATCACCTCTTTATATTTCTGCTCGTACATTGTGCTCCCAAATAATATGTTATCACGCACTGTTCCACTTTGAATCCATGCAGTCTGAGAAACATATGCAAGAGTGCCATAGACTCGCAACTGCAGAAGAATCAGATCAGAGAAATGAGATAAAGAAAAGTGCATTAATAAGTAGGTTGCTATTAAGGGAATAATAAATACAATGGATACTCACATTGCCCCTCATCTTTTGTACCTCCCCAAGAATCGCAGCTAAAAGAGTTGATTTTCCAGATCCAACTTCCCCACAAACAGCCACTTTTTGACCATGTTTAACCTCCATATTGATATTTCTCAATGTGGGTTTTGATGAATCGGTATCCCAGCTTAAAGTCGCTGATTTGATAAAGATAGAGTGTTCAGACCATTGTTGAGTTCCACATTCAACAGCCTGTTCCTGCAATTCATCGCTTTCTAGAAAGTTGATAACACGCCCCAAGGAGACCTTCGCTTGAATGATAACAGCAATAACATCAGGAATTACTCGAATTGGTTCTTGAACCAGTCGCAAAGTGGCTATGAATGTGAAAACATTTCTTGGAGTTAGAGGGATTTTAAGAAAATAACATGTTGCAAATGTTGTAGTTGAAACCAGAATAGGAGATGACCAAAACAATATTGAATTGTAGGCTTTCCGAAACTGAACTGCTGATAGCCATTTGTACTCTACCTTGCGCAACTTTTCAATACCAGATTTGAAATGTTCCTCCCATGCATGCAATTTCAGTACCTTCATGTGAACAAGAGCTTCTGTGACAGCCCTTAATCGCTCATCTTGGGCTGACATTAGTCCAGTCTGGAATTTATGCTGCAATTTTGCCAATGGAGAATTACAAATCATGGTTAGGATGAGAACTGCCAAGGCTGCAACTGTGGCCCATCCAATTGCTTGGGATAGGATACTTAAAGCGAATACAAGCTGGAGAACTGTTGTCCAAGTCAGATGAAGCCAGAAGGGAAATTCACCTATACGATAAGCATCTACAGACATATAGTTCATGATCTCTCCTGCTCCATGGACCTGTTTAGCTTCATTGGACAGCTTCAATTGTTTCTCGTAGATTGCTGTAATTAGTGAGGAGCGCACCTGGAGACCAATCCTTCTAGCGCCAAAATACCATTGCCTTTGAGATAGGGACTCTACGAGCTTGGCTAGAAAGAGTGCTCCTACTAAAGCATATCCTTGGTATTTGAATGATTGTTTTTCTTCTGAAAATCCAATAAATGCATTTAAAACAAGTGGTCCAGAAGACAAAGTGGCTGTTTTGAGAAAAGCATAGATTCCAGTCCTGACCAGATTTTTCCTATGACATCGAGCCAGAGCCCAGAAAACAGACGGATTGGCAGATGGGTTTTCTTGTTTTTGCCTAGCTAGCTCTTCAGTAAATTTCGAATAACTGTTCTCCGCTTGATCTTCCTCACAAACTTGAGGCAAATCATTTTCTTCAAGAGGTCTTTTTCTACCTTTGGACAAAAGAGGATTCAACCACCAAAATGTCATCCTGCTAAAGGTCCCTGCTTTGGCAAAAGGAGTCACTTCTGGCTTTGACCTCTTTAGCAACGGCTCTTCTTGGCCCTGTTCATAACTCAAAGAGCCATTTTGGTTATCCCCATTTAGAATAGGTTCCAACAGAGGACTACCTCCTGAATTTGTCAAATCCTCTTTTGTAGCACGGACGAGCAGCAAACAACTTGCTGACCATGAAATTAAAGCAAGAAAAAATTGAGTTGAAATTTCTCTGGAACTGATAAAACTGAACCCAACAGAAGCAATATCCAATGTTTCTAACAAAAAAGTGGTGATCCACCAGATACGAAGAAATCTTGTTACAGTGTCTGTGCACCGAAGGGTTACTGACAAAGCAAGAATAAGCCATGCTAAACCTTGCACTAAATGGACAAGCAAATTGTGCGGGGAAGTTACATAAGTCCCATTCCATATTCTCTTGTACAAAATCCCAACCCCCAATCCCAAATTTACAATACCCAAAATCACATTAATTGTTACAATGGATTTTTGGAACTGTGTTCGAGGCTTTACAGCTCTGAGAATACTTCTCTTCCTGGACCATTTGAGAAGCAAAATAAACCCAAATGTTAGCAAGAATACCAAATGTGTGATCGAGATTAAAACATTTTTGCTGCATGAAGGCAATCGGAAGGTGTGTAGAAATCGAGTGTTGAAAGATAGCGATAAGCGGCAGGCCTCTCCACAGTCTGCAGAATTAGTTAGCGAGTTCGACTCTCCGCAAAAATTGATCCAAAGATCTGTCGTAAACAAATGAACTCAATTCAATGCAAAGCAAGGCAGGAATTTACACTGTAGAAGAATTTCATGATAAATTTCGAAAAACAATGATCAAAACTTAAACATCACTCTTTATACACGATGAGGCCTGAAGGTCTTCCAATGTATATAAAAAGCTTAAACTCAACAAACCAAGTTTTGAAATTCACTGATAGGTCTCACTCCCACTGTTCGTGTGCAACTGTGCATCAAGATGCTTACTGATGCGAAAACATTCGGAGTAGTGCCTATTGAAAAATTTTAGACCTAGGCGTGGATGATTTGGATGCTTGTAATTTTCTCAAAATATAATGAAAACTTTTCGCTTACAATTTTACAAATGAGAAGAAACCTGTCAAAATCTGCAAATGCAAGAATACTGAGCTTACCAGTGAAATTCGTCACCATTCTTTCACAAAATAGGTCCCCTGCTTCTTTCCTTTTCACGTGTTGTTAAAAGAAGAGATGTCTCCAAACAAGTCAGGCACAGTGCACGGACTTCATAGTCCTATGTCTAAGTACGCTATCATCTCAATGTATCTGCAAATTGGTTACGCAGGATTCAAATCAGTTCACTGTAGTGCAAGGATACAAATCATTTGCATTGGAAATATTTCAATTTGGCAAAGAAGATCCAAACATAACCCAATATCTCGGTAATCAAAACCAGCCTAGACGAACGAGATTCTACGTGCCCTAAACTCTGTAACCTTAATTTCTGATATTAGGGGAGGCGGAGACTAAACAATGTGGAGAAGTCCAAGCAAGCTATAAACAGTAATGGTGTTCTCACTCAGTTGAATCTTAATTCTATTAAACATCTCTGAAATCCAATAGATAAAAATACACAATAACAAACATAATCCATGCAAGATTTCTAGACTGTGATATCCTTCCCTAATAAATGAAAAGAACGGAGCTTTTATTTGATGGAAAAGCGAAAAACCTGAGCTTAAGGTGACGTGCACTGCACTACTGGTGATTGTGTGGCAGGCCAATAAAAATAAATAAAACGCAGACAATGTGTTGTATCGGACGGAATATTTATAGGAGGAGTTCTGTTTGAAGAGAAACTCTGGTGTAAAGTGGATGATGATCAAACAGAGAGAATGTGAAACATTTTCGTCAGCCATGACGTACTATGTTTTGTTTTTCAAGGGATTAGTTGTATGTAGTTTTCACATCTATGATAATGATGTTGAGATTTGTGGTTTGTAAAGAATTATTTGATGATAATGATGTTTAAAATTTGTGGTTTGTAACTGTGATCCAGAATTCAAAGTGCTCTGTAAGCACACGGAGATTTGGAATTATAATTTTTTATTAATAGAATCTTTCAACTCTATAAGACAAAAGAGTCTTCCAATCGGCATATCCAGCCATCAGGATGCACCATACGCATCCGATGGCAATATGTCTAACCCATAAATTAATGTTATTGCTGTAGCTGTTCGCCTGTCACCATTGTCAGATACGTTACACAAAAATACCATTCTGCCGGAGATTCGTTCCAGCCTGCGAAATCTTGGCGCCAAATCTTCAATGGTTAATTATATTTGCGTATGTGTTAATGCCTGCTTGTATTCATCGTCTATGTATTTACAGATTTCTGCAATACACAAAATACCCTGAGCGCTGCATAAAACCTCCTCCTCCTATGCAATATTTATGAGCTCAAATGTATTTGGGAAAATAATACGGCGCTCTATTTTTTGCAGATACAGCGCTAGATGTATCGAGTATTATTTGTTTAAATTTGTGAGCATTCTGAAAAGGAAGCGAAGGTTTATAAAATTCGTGAGCATTCTGAATCTTGGCATGCCAGCGGATCATATCAAACTGGGGAATAAATTTATAAGACAGTGCATATGGCAGCGATTTCACAACTTCCAAGCCAAAGCATATAGCAGGTGTAAATCCAATTCCCACAATTTGCAGCAACCTTCTCTTTAGCCATGCAGCAGAGGACATGAAGAAATTTTATTAAACACTGTAGTTGCACATACTTGACAGGCGTCTAGAGGAGGTCTGATTGACAGATTTTTTCAATTTCTATCAACGTGGAATATGCATAAAATGGATTTGTAAAGGCATTGTAAATTTCAAACAATACAAACTACAGGTATAAATTCAAATCTGCGCCTCCTCCTATCCTGCCCACGTTTCATGGGTCTCAACTCACAGGTTGTGCAAGCTACCAACTTTTTTTATTTGGCAGGTTTTAATAAAATTGATTTCTTCAAAGGGTTATAGAAGCTGTTAGAAATCTCCACACCTCCCTCTAGCTCTTAAATTTTCAGGCATTGAACAAGCCATTAGAAAGTAGATCAGTTTGTAAAAGAGATACAAGTTTGAGTTTTCCTTTTGGGAGTTCTATGATTTTCTTCCTGACTAGGTTTTTTTAATTAGGAAACCTAGATTATTCTGATAACTGTATATAATATATATTTTATGACGGAAATTTTTAAAATTGTAAATTGCTGGTGTTTAAAGTTTTAAAGTCATTATGTATATATATATATTTTTTATTTTTTACATTTATTTTTAATTTTTAAAATAAAGTTGAATTTATATATTGTATTTATACAATTCATTTTGTTATAATTATTTAGGGTTTAGGTGTTTTTTTTTTATTAAATTATTTGTGAAAACCATGATATTGTTATTATCATAATTGCTCTTAGTAAAATCACGGTCTTATATTACTCTCTCTTCTACATTGAAAATATTTAGAAAGCCATTATCTTATAGAATCCTAAATACTCTTCGATGATATGTGTAAGCTTAAATGAATATAATTTTAGATAAGTGATGTGAATAATATTCAACTATTGCATTACCACCACTATTGTAACAGCATTGATACTATTTTTATTAAATGTAGAAAGTTATTATCTTCTAAACTCATATAAATACCCTTGGATGATATGTGTAGTATATGTAGCTCAAATAAATATAATTTTAGATAACGGATGTCAATAATGTTCAACTATTGCATTACCACCACTATTATCATAACATTGATAATATTTTATTACATCAATCAATTTCGCAGTTTATTCAATTAATCTTTAAAATATTTAGAAAGTTATTATTTTCTAAAATCATAAATAATTTGTATAGTATTTGTAGTTCAAGGGAATATGATTTTAGATAAGTGATGTGAATAATGTTCAACTATTGCATTACAACCTATTGAATAATATTGATAATATTGAATTACAAAGTTTGTACTAAGAAGAAGAAAAAGAAAAAAGAATATAATTTAAACAATCATAAAAGAAAAAAAACCAACAACATCAACATTACGCATATTAAGGTCTAATATTTTTATATTTTATTTTGCAATTGGAAAACTTGTATAATTTGACAAAAAATAAAGAGGAAAAGAAATAGAAAAGAAGAAGTAGATAACAAAGAGCAACATGGTGACTTGGAGATTGTTATTTGATTCATTTGAGATGTCAATACAAACAAGGTTAGAATATTCTAAATTTATTTTAATTGTTATATTATATTTAATAAAAAACAAAAATAGTAGACAATGACAATATCTAATTATATTTTTATTTTTGCATTCATTGTTGGGTCTTTAATTTTTAGTAGTTATATAAAAATTTTGTTATTGTAATTTTCTTTCAAGTTCCATTTGAATTTAATTTAGTGTATAGTTGTTTATAGGTACATTATTATTTTTTTATAAAATATATCCTTTTTAAGAATATTGTATTATATGGAAGAGGAGATTTTAGACAGTTTATTAAAAATTATATATATATATATATATATATATGAGTTATGTTCTAATATTTAAAGGATAATTTTGAGTAAATAAGGAATAGTTACAAAAAAATGTTGATCATCAAATTTAGGCTTTACTTTGTAGTACTTAAAAATTAGTATAAGTTTATTTATTGAATGAAACTAATTGTACTACCCAAATAAATGTAGGTTAATTAACTAGAGGTATATTTTATCTACTAGGAAGATATGCAAATCATAAGAATTTTACCCAACACATGATATGTCAGATGCTAACAATTAAAAAATAGTATAAGTTTATTTATTGAATGAAACTAATTGTACTACCCAAATAAATATAGATTAATTAACTAGAGGTATATTTTATCCACTAGGAAGATATGCAAATCATAAGAATTTTACCCAACACATGATATGTCAGATGCTAACAATTAATTTAACCATCATGTAAAAATAAAAAACCCAAAGGAAATTGCTTGATTATAATTCTAAAAAGAATAAAATTTCATAATAAAATGTGTCAATTTTCAACATACCAAATAGTGGTCTAAATCAAAAATACATTATATAAATGATGTCTTTATCTTCCATTCATACACTAATCCCCCCAACGTCCATTTGTCAAATGGATTTAAGTACTCAATAGATAATCTCGTAGTGTAAATTGCTATAAACTATAATGATTATCCAAAAAAGTGTAAATTGTAATAAACTATAATGATTATCCAAAAAAATGTTGACTATAACCTTCCATTATAATGTCATCAACACCTCCAACACCTGCAAATTACATGAGTTAGTTATAAAGTTAATTTATAAATTAAAGACTCAAAATTGAAAATGACCACTTAGAAGAATAATGTAATTGAAAATAGCATGTCTACCATTGCAATTAAAATGTTATTAATTATATTAATATTAATATATAATTTAACAAATCTATAAATAAATAATATTATAATTTAATTAATTAAATAACATAATTAATATTTATATATTAAATCACAATGTTATTAATTATATTAATGTCAAAATCTAAAATTAATTTACAATTATTGACTCAAATATTTTTAATATATGTCATTAAATTAACTTATAATTTAATTATTACAAGTTTTAGTGGCATAGGACAAATTCACCACCAACAATTCCTAGTGGTGATGAATTTTCCCGCGGTGAACTTAATTTAATATATAGTATAATATGAATTTAATCATTTAATTCATTATATACATAATTAAAAAATAATAATAGTATATGATAATAATATAATATATACATAATAATTTAAATAATGTGATATATATAATTATATATTAGTTTTTTATAATATAAGTTAATTTAAATTATATATTTTATTCCAATTAAGAAATCAATAAAATAAAAGCATATTATAGTTAATTAAATCAGACAATATATTTTAATGTACTAGAATACAATAATAATAATATGCGAAAAATGAGGTTGCAAATGAACTAAAAAGATTATGTTTCCAAGCAAAGATCTGTGGTTTGTGCAGTATATTTTTTACAAGAATCGATCGCCTGCAGAAAAAACAAATTAAAAATAAAAATAAAACTTTGAGTATGTTGATGCTAATCCGTTGCAGAATAAACAAAGCACAATGTGAAATTTTTAATTGTACAATTGGCTGTGGAAAAAATAGAGTAAACGTGGAAAAAATCATAATAAATCAGTGGAGAAAAATAAGTGAAGTATGTAAATATTGGTAATCAATTGGCTACAGAGAAAGACAGCGAATTGTGAAAATATTGTCCATAAAATCAGTTGCAGAAAAAATAGAACAAATTGTGAAAATATTAATGTAAACGTTTTTTAAAGAGTTTAAAATTTTAATCATATACTTTGTGAAAGGACAGGGAAAAAAAGTTTCAGAATAAAGATGAAGCAAAGTAACCTTTTGAGGGAAGCTGATCACTGCCGTGCTTGCCGGAAGCCTCCGTTCACAAGCGTCTGTCAATCTTCTGAGCGCTGCATGTCTATATGTAGAAAACAAATAATAACCGATACATCTAGCGCCATATCTGCAAAAAATAGAGCGCCGTATTATCTTCCCAAATAGATCTGAGCTCAGAAATATTGCATAGCAGGAGGAGGAGGTTTTATGCAGCGCTTAGGGTATTTTGTGTATTGCAGAAATCTGTTAATGCATAGCCGATGAATACAAACAGGCATTAACACATACGCAAATGCAATTAACCATTGAAGAATTGGCGCCAGGATTTCGCAGGCTGGAACGAATCTCCGGCAGAATGGTATTTTTATGTAACGTATCTGACAATGGTGACAGGCAAAGACCTACAGCAGCAGCATTAATTTATAGGTTAGACATAATGCCATCGGATGCGTATGGTGCATTCTGATGGCTGGATAGCCGTTGCCGTTTAATTGGACTCCCCCCTTTTTTTTTGTTAGCCTATCATTATATTATATTTGAAATTTAATGATGGTATGTTTTTAACTTTTTGGGGTCTTTCAGAACCCCTATACATTAGTATTCATCATTTTTAGCTTATGGATTATATATTTTTGTTTGATATGAACATATATTTATAATAATTTATAGAAATTGATATTCATTTCCATCAACCACTTTTCATTCCCATCCAACTTGGCCATATGTGACAAAGTGGGTGAAGAGAAATGCCGATATCTCATTGTGTGGTTTGGGTTATTTTTCCGATTCTTTAAATGGGTAAATTATCCCTCTCAAACAAAAAACGAGAGTGGGATTTTATAATTTTGCAATGATTTTCCTAATGTTGTTTGTTTTTATATTTATTATTTATTATAAAAAGAATAGTAAGGTGGATTTGGTTTGAAAATAATTGAGTTTATGTAGTTCTTTTGTTGTGATATTTTACTGAGGTTTTTTAATGAATTCATTTTTAAGTATGGTATGGATCATATTTGATTACATTTTTAGATATAATTAACATCGAAACACAAACTATAGAAGAGCATTCAATTATACAAGATTTATTGTTTGAGAATTAAGATGCTCTAGGATATCAATTATAAGCTCTCACAACCTTTAGGTCAAAAGAGAGGAGGATAACAAACTATAGTATTCAACTAAAATTTTGAGGGTGTGAATGATAGATAGTTGGCCAACCACTTGAACTACATCCCTTTGTTCATACATTTTTAACAATGTAGGAATGCATGTTTCTCATCTATAAACTAAAACTAATAAATGAATAAGACTCTTTTGAAAACTACAAATATTACTCATGCATGTATGTATTTATGCATTAAATTTAGATAAACCTACTTTAAAAGGTCAATAAGGAGGCCATTTACTTATCTTGACACTAGCTTGAAGGAAGACTACCAAATTTGTTTGGAAGAGAGTTAGTTCCATTATTAATAATTAAGTTTTTTTTTTATTATTCATTCATTTTTTTTCTTATTTAAAACCTTAAGTTTTCCTAAGAAATAATTTCTAGGATTGATTCCCTAGGGTTAGCATGTGGTTTCATTGGGTGATGCATGATTGACAATAGGTATTAGATAATGATATCACGTAGAAAATCAAAATAAGGGTGAGAGGATAGGAATTTTGTGTTCTTGTGATAACATTGCATGGTTGTAGTTATTGATTGTGGAAAGTGTTTAATTTGGTTGACTGCACTCTTCATTCAAAGATGTTGCTTAGTTTAAACTTTGGGGTTTAAACCCCATTAGTTCCATTTCATTAGTTTTTATTGAAATTTGGGGATGATGTTACTGATAAAGATGATCTCAACATAATAGCATGAATATCAATAAAATTAAAAATTCCTTGAAAATATGTTTTTTTTTTGAGATGTATGGGTTTCTTGTCCTGCCTATACTTATTTCTCTAGTCAAATATCATATCATTAGTCTAATCTATGCACAATTAGTATTTTAAAAATATATTGTGCATTCCATATTTTTTAATCAAGTGCTTTTCCATCAATTAATTTATTTTATAATTTTTTATTTTTTATTTTTTTTATGATCATGTGATTAAATTTAAATATTTTTTATTAAAAATCTTTTTGATCTAAAGGTTTTCAAGTTAACCAAATGTTATATACACTTGATCTAGTATCATTTCAAAGAATTTGAGAATATTTATCTCGCATAATTAATTTGTTTTGATTGGAGAAATTTAGAAAGGAGTGCAAGAACAACATTGTTATTGAGATTCCTATTCCTTAAATAAATATTCCTAATGATATGTTTCTATTCATTTTTTTTATCTATCAGACTTGCTATGAGATAAGATGGAAATACTAACTCTTGATTCCATGTACCCTCGGTTGTTAATTAAGAGAAACAAACCTTGATGGATATGCTTGGTTTAAAATAATAGACTCATTTTAGTAAGAGAACATGGGGAAGCATTTATTTGGGAAAACTATGATTATGGTAGATATATGCATATATGCGAAAACCAAATAGATAGTGTTGATGGAAAAAGTAGATTTATCACTATGGTGATCACAAGGAGGAAAAATAAAAGAGCAATGAGTGTTATTTTGTGGAAAGTTTCTATATATTTATGATTCCATTCTATAAAAATAAGATGAATGCTTTTATGGAGGAAATTAAATAACTCAAGGAAAACTAAGGAAAATATATTGTAAAAGGTGAGAGTAATGTTATTGTAGTTCATATTTATCATACTTTTCATTCATAGATTTAAAATGTGAGATTATTATAGGTTCTAGATCAAATCATCATTTTTCAAAGGATGACAGTCTATTGTAGAATTTAAGAAAATAAGATTATTTTAATGTTTTTTAATGTATATTTTTCTTATTCTTAAATTTAAGTGTGAATTTGATATAGTATCTCATTGAGATCACACATTTCTATTTTATTGAGATAAGTTTGTTTTCAATAGTATACAAAACATTTTCAATTGATTACCAATTCAAAAATCAATAAGTTAGATAAACATACAAGTTTAGGATTTAGAGACAAGTGATGTATGCCAAGAATCTAACTAAGAATGCACCTAAGAACTTTTATAAATTTATGATCTAGCCTAATGATGCATATTAGATTGAGACATCAAGTTCAAATATGAATAAAAATTTAGTAGTGTGATTGAGTATTGCTTAGAGAGGGATAAAGTGGTTTAGGAGAAGCTACAACCAATTTTGTCATTAGAGATTGATGAGGTTATTTTTGGCAATGTTTATGAGATATCATTTGAGTATGCATCTCAATGTAATCAACCTTATATCATTTATGTTAATGATAATTAGTAGATACCTAAGTTAGGTTTGTATATTTTTCTTCTTGTGTCAATTGATATGTCATCGATAGACAAGCTTGTACTCAGAGATATTTTATTAGTTGATATTTTCTTATGGTTATATGTATCCTTTTGAGTAGCTTTGGTATTTATTTTCTCTAGATTAGACTATTTTTAGGTTCTTCTTAAGTCACTCATTCATCCATATTCATCCTCAACATAAAATTCCTTGAATTATAAATTTTCAATAACTACATGTCATAACATTAGTTATAATGTTTTGGGTTGATATTACCCAAATTTATTAAAGGTAATTCTTTATTTTCTTTATTCATCCTATCTAGACATTTTTGTTTACAATTATTTTTTCCCATCATTTAAAATAGCATTGATTTAAAATATTGTGTCACCATTCATTTGAACAAAATTTTAAAGAATTTTGTAGTCACTACCCCTAGTTTAAAGATTTTGTTTGAGTTGACCTATTTTTTTACAAGATAATCCTTCTTTTTTAGATAGTTCGACCCCAATTTTGTATGAGATGTTATAAATTTATTCAATATATTATCACATTCAATTTTTTTTGGTAAAACTATGAAGGATTGAAGAGTTTGTAGTGATGTAACAATTTTAATAATCTATTTACTTTGAGCATTGTATAGATGAAATTCACTTTTATTGATGAAGCAAATTAAAATTATTTGCTTGAAAATTTTACATTTATTATATTATAATGATATTTTCTAATAGGTTGATACTAACAACTCAATACAAGAATGATCATATTTGCTAATTATGTTTTATAAAATATTTAATACATTTCTATATACCTAATAAAAAATATATTACTATTTTCCACAATAAATACAAATTAATGTGCAAAGTAGTATTTTATTCACTCCACTGACTATTAATCACAGTATATATTTATGGGTAATTTAAGTTCTAATTTCCAAGATGAGTATAGATTGATGGAAAAATTGATCTCTAGTTCACCATTATAAGTATAGATTAATGGTACTATTGTATTTTGACTAGTTATGTTTGGAATATGTGCCATACACCTTAAAAATACTAATGCTCATTTATTTATTATTGTATTATGTAATGTTCTCTCATGGAAAAGGGCATCCCATTTTAGGCAGATTTTTATGCCATGCATAATTTGTACATGTGTGCACCTTCAAAATGAGCTCAACACAAAACAATCTCAATCTCAAATAAAAGATAGACAATCATGCTAGAGTAATGATGGAGATAAATACACAATGATGAAAAAAAATAACTCAAACAAACATCAAACCTCCATTATTTTGGATAAGCTCCAGGATGGTATGTGATTGCTCCTTGTAGTCAAGTCACTAATTTGATAGTATAAGGGTATGATTGATTGATTGATTAGCTCCAAAAATGATAGTATAATGTTAGCGTGAAAGTGTGTTGTTAAATGGGAGGAGAGACCTCTCATTAAATAGATTTCTTAGGAGAAAAATGGAAGGCCAAGATACAAAGTTGAATGGAGGGATAGGATTAAAGTCACGTGGAATGAAGACCTAACATTGTGGCAAGTGTCACAAAGGAGAAGAAGATCCAAGGTCAAAGGATGTAATTTGATCAAGGTGTAGGAATCAATGAGAAAAGGACAAGTGGAAAGTGAGGTGGAAAAGGATAAGGATGCTCACACATGTGTGAACAAGGTGGCATGTGTGAGAGATATGCTCACACATGTGTGAGAAAAGAGGTGTAGATAAGTCAAAGATCAAGGGTTGAAGTGGAGGATTAACACACCTCTAGGTTAGCATGCTCACACATGTGGGAGAATGAAGTGGGTTGAGGTGGAAATAAAAAATGATTCCAAGATGGCATGCTCATGCATGTTTGAGAAATATTCCAGGATGAGTTAGCATGCTTATACATGTGGGAGCATGTAGAAGATTGAGTACTCATGGAAAGAGAACAATCAACATTTTAATACATGTAGATGGATAAATAATAGTTAAGATTAAAAGGCTAAGGATTAATGATGATGAATTAAATAATGAAGGTAATGCTAATGAAGGATTTAATTATCTTAATCATTCAACTAATCATAAATCAATCAATTGATTAAGTTGGAGGAATTTGAGAGGGTCAATTAACCTAAACCAACTAATTAGACAATCATTAATTAATTGATTTAGTTAGGAACTACTTTTTTTGAATTAATTGATTTAATCAATCTACCTTAAGGGAATGAATTGGAATTAAGAATAGATAAAAAATTTCTTTTTTTTTTTAGACTACAAGAATCAGTCGGGTAATTGCCCCCCCTATAAATTGCAGTGCGCCTAGTAAAAAAATTTCACATGACCGGCGACGCTAGCGTGACATGCCCTCCGGTACCATGGGGGTGGTGGGGAGATAAGAATATATAAACTAATTACATAATGAATATTTAATTAATTTGTGGAAAGTTAGTATGAAGGAAATTAGTGGTAAATTTTAGATGTCTACATTCCCCCCCTCTTTGATATGACATCATAACTAGAAGTGGTGTCATGTCAAAGAAGAATAAAAAGTAAAAAGGATGAGGCTTCAAGTGACAAGTTGTCCAATCACTAGGAAGAAAAATGGGGAAAGAAATAGAATATTGGAAGATGATGCCCCTTCAAGAGATCCATTGGGTGGAATGGTGCCTAGGGGGTCTCTTGAAAAGATACTGAATGAGGACGAATGGTAAGATTAAATGCCATAATGAAAGGTGAATCACTTAATATGATTAAATAGAGATGATGCATATACCATGATAGAAAATTATGGATCAATGTTGACATACATAGTGATGTTGAATCTTAGATGATCGTCTTAGATGATGTGAGATATCATAGGGACACATGATGGAGTGATGTATTGATATGACTGGCTAGGATTATGATGACACATGGTTGAGGGATGTGATGGAGGATGGAAATGGGAAGAAAGATAGGAAGGGGTAGTGATGAATGATGAAGAAGAGAAAGGATGGAAAAGATGATGAAAATGATGAATACTATCCAAATAACATATTATGCAAGGAGAAACCTAATATTTTTTGGAGAATTAGTGTTATGCACCATGTTATAATTGATCATGGTGACAATGCACCATATGCATAAGGGCTAACATTAAAACACACAAGTTACAAATAATACAGTGATCTATTGGTCATGTTTTCATAGCACACCATAATAAAAAGTATTATGGTGAGTGTGACTATGTGGTGTATGGAGAACTAGGAACATAAGAAATGATTAAACACAAAAGATAATGCAAAAGATTGGAAAAAACATGAGTTGGTGTCCAATGAAAGGTTGAAGTTGAGGGTGATTTGGATGAAGGGTGGATAGGAGGGATGATGATGAATGGTGGGGGATTCTAAGGGGGGAATTTTGATGGGGGAGAGGAGATGGTTAGTGCCAAATAAGGAGACAATAAGGAAACATAGTATATTGATCCAAAGGGATGTTATGAGATGATGGAAGAGGATGGGAAGGTCATCCACTAGTGGGGATATACACATGTTCCATTCTATAGGTAACATCAACAAGGGGGTACCCTCAATTAATAGAAAAATTAAGGAAAAGATACATATGTAGAGAAAATGAAAGGGAAGGGATGAGGGGAATGTAAGTGAATGGAGGGGGATATGTGCATAGGGATGAAAAGGGGAAATATGATGATGTGTCAGTAGGTGAGAAATTTGACAAAGGAGGAGAGGATAATTATGTGATGCATGTAGAGGAGAAAAGTGGATGATTGGGATAGGGAGGTGGAAGAATCATGATGGATGATGTGGTACTTGAGTGAATGACCCTAGATAAAGGGATAAAGAGATGTGGGATTATGATAAAGGGGACGATATAGATAAAGCAATGATGCATTCTCATAGACAAGAGTGGTTTCCTACCACACATGACACATTTTTATTAGGTAAATTCATCATGGCACTTTCTTGAGACACCACAAAGATTGATTTTAACCATTGGATGAATTTATTTCTCTTTACTATTATATTTTTTTGATATATATATATATATATATTAGCTTTTTGACATTTTAAGAGATGTTATGGGATTAGGAATATAATTTTTTTAGATGTATGAAGTTCATTGTTCATCTACTTGATGTAATTCTCATGTGGTTAGCTTTTATGCACTTAATCCAAAATTGGAGATGATAACATAGGGACCCAACTAGTTTGGATCAAACATTCATTTCTTCTCTCTATCCTAATTGGTATTATTTTGGTTCACCTTAAGAACAAGGTCTCCCACCTCAAACTCTTGGGTTGAAATGCAATTATTGTAGATATCAAATAGATAATTTTGGTATTTCTTGAGGTGATTAAGAGTGTTGAGATGGTTTTAATCAAAGTGTTCAAACTTATTTAGGCATGCCATTGTGTATTCTTTTTCAAAGACGAGGTTGCATAAGGAAACATGAAATTATGGTAGCTCGACCTCAATTAGCAAGATTTATTTGGAACCATAGACAAGGGACTATGGGGTGGCACTAGAGGGTGAGATTTAGTTGAAGGTACCAATAGTGACAAATTCCATTGATACTTTTAAGAAGGATTTTTATGATTGTTTTATTGGATGCCTCACTTTGGTCGTTTCCTTGTGCGCAGTATGGGGTGGATTGATTCTAATTGATATGGAAGTACTTGCAAAGGGATTGCACTTCATTGTTTTTAAATTATTTTTCATTATCAGTGATGATGGTAGAGGGGATACTAAAGTGACAAATGAGGTGGGTAAGGATGAACCTATCTATTTGGATTATGGTGATGAAATTGAGTAGAATGACTTCAATCCACTTGATAAATTATTTGGTAGAAATTATATGAATTTATGTTCATTAGAGGGTGTGGTATTAACATTTCCAACAAGGTGAAGAATCCATGTAGAAAAGGGCCATGGAGTAGTAATAGGTTGTAGAGATTGTGATGGAGTGTGTATTATGTCCCCATGCTTCTAACAAGCTATAAATTTCTTCACATGATGGTAGACCTCTAACTCCATGGTAGGAAAATATTATCTTGTTTTGAGGAGCTTTTTGGCTAGGATCATGCCATTTGTATGAGCACAAAAAATATCATTATGGACTTCATGAAGTGCTAGGTTAGCCTCATATACATTGATACATCTAAGAAAAGTGTCATTTTAGCCCCTGAAATAGAGCATGTTGTTGAGGGTATAACAAGAGGAATTTTGGATGATGGATTCACATTTAATGAATGATAGATTGGGTGGGATGGTTTGGTATTGGAGGTAGGCATAGATTTCAGTGTACCAAGAGGTGTCAAGACCAATGATTTCTTAGACCATTTTAGATTCGGGAGTGTCATAAGTAGGGATGATAAGTTTCATAAGGAAATGGTACTATGAGCATTATCAAGCATATCTAGAAGAGATCCTATGGTAGCCGTTACATTGGTAGCCTTGTTATTAATAGAGGGAATTTGTTCAAAATAAATATTTAGGAAATATTTATTGAAACTATCCACCATGTGATCATAGGGTATAAGTTCATCATCGTTTGTGAGGAACTCAACATTTTGACTTAATACCTAGCTACAAATAACCAAAGACCTATAAATGTTTAATGTTCCATTGTAGTATCATTTTGAGACGAAAGACTAGTGCTTTGTATTATGGTATGTTATTTGTACAAGAAAAACTAACGAAAAATTCCTTTGGAATGAGATCACCATGAGGGGGTGATGAATATGATGCTAGCACCAAAACGATTTTAAGTAAAAGATCCATCAAAGTATAGGGTCTATGATGAATAGGATGCTAGCACCAAAACCATTTTAAGTAAAAGATCCATCAAAGTATATGGTCTATAGTAGATTGGATTTCCTTTGATATGAAAGACAAAATCATTAGGAAACTCTATGATTAGTGGATGACTACTTGAGAGTGGAGACTTTGCTAATTTATTTGTAATTAATAGCCTTTTGATTTTTTTCTATTTTAAATATTTAACGTCAAACTCACTAAGGAGCATACCCATTTGGTTATTATGCCTATTAGTGTTTCCTTAATAACAAGTACTTTAAAGGATCCACTTTAGTAATGAGATGGGTAGTAGCTTTGAGCATAGAGTGATAGAGTATCTAGGAGGCAAAGACTACTATAATAAAAACTTTCTCCATAGAGAAGTAGTTAAGTTCACTCCCTACTAGTGTCTTACTAAGATAGTAGATTGGATTTCCTTTTCCTTGATAATTATGCTATGTGAGGAGGTAACTAAGGAATTCTCCGTTGTCATGAAGTGAATCCAAAGACATGTTTCTTGGTATTCAAGTGGACCTTATATTCTTAGAGTATTTGAAAGATACAATGTACAATAGTTGGATGATATTCTTTATGTTCGTACTTTCCTAGGATATCACTTGCATAGTCTTCAACAATATCATGAAACATATCACGTAATATCACTATCATATTTGGTTGATAAGTAGCACTAATATTTGAGGCCAAAAGACATGAATATATAATAGAAAGTTCCCCAAGGGGTGATAAAGGATATTTTATGCTAGTCTTTTGGTGCAATCGATAGCTGGTTGTATTTAGAAAATCCATCCACTAGGGACATCTCATGGCCAACTATCAAATCCACATAGTAATACAAATATTGGGGAGAGGAACATAATCTTTTGGGAAAGCTTTGTTGATATCCCTATAATCAATGCATACCTTGATTCCTTTAGTCTTCTTGCTTACTAGAGCTATATTAATATCCACTTGAGATATTCAATGAGTCAAATGAATTTGACATCTAGTAGCCTCTAGAGTTCCTCTTTCACAAGGAGGGCCAGTTGAGGGTACATTTTTCTTAGCTTTTATCATGCTAGTTTAGTATTGGGTCATACCACAAGGTGGTGGACGAATGAGGATGGATCCTGTAAACACCTAAAATCTGACCTTACCCAACCACACCTAATTTTAGCCTATCCTAGCTTATAATTAAATAATTATTCATTATTTATTTAATTATTGTCATCCTTTCCCATCTTTACTCTAATCCTTTCATTAAATAAATATTTATCATTTATTTAATTAATTTCCCTTCACACGATCCCATTAATTAAATAAATACTTTTATTTAATTAATTCTCCTTTATCCTCTATCCTTATCCATTTAATCCTAGCCCTCAATCTTGTTCACATGAGATACCAAAACCTTTTAAAGTGAAGGTACAAAGGATTGATAAAAATTGCAAATAGAAGTGTTACCTATATTAAGGAGGCTATGAAGATTATGCCTTGTTGGCAAGAGAATGCATTCTTATAAATAGTAAGATGTCCTTAAATGTAGAAGCTTTTGTAGACACCCCAAAATTGACCACTAGTTATTGACTCATATAATTAATTAAATAAATATTTATTAATTGTTTTTTGTAATTAATCACTTTTTTCTATTCTCGTAGAATTAAATTATTTATTTTTAAATTAATCTATTCTCATTATTAATTAAATAACATACTATTTAATTACCTTCTCACTTCTTCTAAGTTTAATTAATTATATCAAATTAGTTTAATGAATAGCCCTCTTCACTAATTCTTCTCATCTTGATAATTAATTAATTAACCTTCATTAACTACCATTAACATTTCTTCCAATTTTAAATTAATCAAATCACCAAACTTGCCATCACCTAATAAGTGCCCACTTAATTCTCACACATGTGTGAGCATGCCACCTCAACCCTTTCATTTTCTCACACATGTGTGAGCACTCAAGCATGTAAGCTTGAATCACTCTCGTGTCTCCACCTCATCTTGTATCATATAACCTAGGCCCACTATTTTTCTCACACGTGTGATCATGATCTCATATGTGTAGCCACCTTGTTTCTTCCCCTTTTCCTTCATAGCCACCATATTTCTTACACATGTGAGTACACCTAGCTCTTACATCGATGACACTTGTCAATCCTATGCTCCCCCTTGTGACACTTGTCATAATGCTAAGTTATCAATCCATGCACTCACTCTCATTTAGTCCTAGTCATCCATCAACTTCACATCCTATCCCTTAATTCTTATCACCATAGATCTGTAAATAGGATGTCATTTCCCTCATCCAAAGAAGATAACATTATTATGCCAAATCAATGTTGCACTTTTGAGAGCTAAAATCCATTATCCTAGTATGATTATGCTAGTTTGTTGAGCAATTCACACCTCAATGCTACAACTAACCATCAATTTCATGAGCAAATCAAGTGGAGAAATGGTGCACTTCACTTCTTCAATCAAAGGAGCAAGGTAAACAAGGTATAGGTTTCTTTGTGTTGCATTTGACTCGTTGCCTTTGATCCTTGTTTATTTCTTGTATTCGACTCCAACAAACTAAGTTATTGTCATAAAAATGGAAGAATGAAATTCTCAAACCTTAATGCTATCAACTCCAAGAACTACGAGGAGCTGACACAAAACTATAGAATGCCACTATCAATCTCATAAGAATGTTATTTATGTAGTTTTTACCCAAGAAGCCAAGGAGAGTATTGTAGAGTGCATAGAAAATTTAAATTACACAATAAAGATGAATGCATCGGTAGGAGGAAAGTTCAAGATGATTAAAAGGATCAGATGACTGGTGAGACTCCTTCCAATGGGTCATACAATAGTTATACCCAATATTTTGGAAGTTGGAGCATCATTTATTTGATAGGAAATGGATGGTGTACAACTATAATGTCGTAGGATAGACACACATAGACATCTACATTCCCATGTTAGCATCCAAGTATAATGCAGCCAAAAAAATTACAAAAAGAAAATAGAACAGTAAATGAGCACAACAAACACATACAAACATATAAGACAAGCTCAAACACAAAAGACACAACAATAGACTTAGCACTAGGAACAAGGTAGAGGCCAAGGGTTGGTTGAATGTATCCTAAAAACATGCTAAATGAGGTGGACACTAAAATAAGGGCAATTTATAGTGTCAATATTGTAATGTATGTAATTTTTGACCTTATATTTTACCCCCACTTTAACAGACTCATGCCACTAGGTGATAACATTGTGCTAAAGTAAGAAATATAATGTAGAAATACATAAAAAGGATATGCAATATTATTCAAGTAGGGAATCCATGTCCTTAAGATAAGATTTGTGAAAAAACATGTCAAGCAAACAAAACTTGTAACACAAAGGTGTCAAAAAACTTAAAACCTACGAAATAGATGTGTTAGAAAAGGACAACTTGTTGCACAAATAGGTTAGCAAATTACATAAAATCTAACATGTATAAAAGAAAGTTAGAAAACACACACAAAGACATGAAGAAATTTCAAGAATTTTCTAGCATGCTCTATTGCTAGAAAATATAAGGCATGATCCTAACATATTTGTTTGGTAGGAAAATGCAATGTATGGTTCAAGGTCTAGTGTATTCTATTCCTAGAAACCATATAGTGCGTCTATGAATCACATGTACTAGTATATTATATTGTTAGATGATTCAAAAGGAGTATAAAACTAGCTAGGATGAGTCAAATGTGCTAGTGTACTATGTTTCTAGGTGGCTTATATGTAAATACAATATCACAGATTACAAGTTCTAGTGTGCTCTATTGCTAGGCAATCCTAATAAGGGTCGTTAAATCCAAGCATGTCTTGGTACTTGGGGCCACAAGCTATTGATGCTTCTAGGAGAGTGTTGATAGGGTGTGTCTATGTGCATTTGCACATGTGAGTGTGGATATATGTTCCCATTAAAATGATTCCATAAATCAAAGACATCTAATTAATTTTAAGGTGGAAAATGGGGATGGAAAAAGGATCTCTAGGAAATATACATAAGATCATATGCCCCAAAATAGTTGATGTGTTGCCTCCAAGGAGAGGGAAAATGATAAGATGTTACTAAAAAAATGGCACACCAAAAACCATGTCCAAGGAATGACATAGGTAAGAGTAAAGACAACACTGCATGAAGACACACAAAATATTTGTATTCCTTGATATCAATATATGTTTGAAAGATAGACAACCCTTTAATATTGGTGGAACTATCATCGTTCCCCAAGACACACAAAACTACATGCACAAAGGAAGAAAGTACATAACAAATAACATGATTTTTTTTGGGTCAACATGAGAGATATGCCTAAATGCCCCTATACTTTGCATCATCCCCAAAATATTGTTAAGAAAATAGTGTACACATAAGAAGCATGCCAAGTACAAATAGAGGAAAGTAGCATTGTGTTCCTCCTATATTCAAGTACTTATAAGAGTAGCATGGGTCCTCTTGGGGGAACTAGCATACACAAACAATCACATTCACCTGGGAATACATATAAGAGCATATTCAAGACACACACAAATTATCTAAACATAAAGTATACACACACATTACAAATGAATAAAAATAGGATGTCTAGTCATTGAACTCCTCATCCAACAAGTAATCCACATCCCAATTGTGACTATTTAGGGATGCAAGATTGTCAGGTGGTGGAAGAGTCAACATAGGAAGAAAGTAGAATAAAGAGATATGGAAAGGGGGCAACCTATAGATGTGGAATGATCATCACCTTGTTGGATGTTCATGAAAGAAATGATAGTCAACAAGTGAGTGAATATTATTGACAATGTAGGAACATCAACAGCTGAGTAAAAAAGACACCCATCAACCACATGGGTTAGTGGTTTAGGTAAAGCATATTCCACTAAGTTTGATCCTCCACAATGCCAATAGACATGAAGGGACCGTGATCAAGAGGCTATGACGAAGGAACCACCTCAACTAAAGAAAGAACAATTGCATTAGAGTTTGGAGGAGATGAAGGTGTTAACTAAAGGTGAGGTAGGGTTGGGTAGTGTTCAAATTTGCATTTTTGGGGGAGAGAAAGAGATGAGACAATGTCTAGGTTGGAGGGTTTTATGACATCGAGGAAAGATTGATAGTGAGAATGAGTAGGTGGGGTAAGGGATGTGAGGAAGGAATTAGGAAAAACATGGACATTGGGTAAGTCAGTAGTTTGAGGAGTGGGAGAAATATCAAGAAGTTGTGGAATAAGAGGGGGAAGAGTAGGTTGGAAGAGTAGGTTGGAAAAGAAACACCTCAATGTTTTTTTTAAAATAGCAATTACTTTTTCTTGAGGGTCTTTGGGTGGGCAAGAAGTAGTTTGGGTAAAACAAAAGGTGATGTGCTTAGGAGGTTTAGGAGATTTTCTAGACTTACTTTCAAAAGTTGATGAAGATGGATGTTAACACTTTTTTATTTCCTTTATCTTATAGGGGTGGAGGGGAGAAATAGAAGTGTGGGGGAAGTGGAGGAGCAACTAATGGCATAGATAGTGGAGAAGATTGAGGCATAACCAGTGAATTGGCAGAAACAAGGGGAGAAGAATCCTCTTAAAGACATAATTCTAGTATAGGTGAAAGAGAATATTAGTGTGAAATTTAGGTGGGCTTGAAGGAGTTGGCAAAAAATAGTCTAAATAAAAGTGACCTAAAGTAGAAAGTGGCTAATATGAGCTATGGGGGATAGTGACAACATGGCCTTCACATGGGAAATTTAGGCATTGGTGAATGACCAAATTGACAACATGCATTGCATTGAGCCAAGGATAGCCCAAGAGAATGTAATAATAGTCTAAAGTGGGGATAACATGACATGGGATATTAAGGCATTTAGCTCCTACTTAGATGGGGAGGGTAATGGAGCTAGGAGTGGAGTTAGAAAGACCATTGTGCATATGCAAAGAGATATATGAGGGAGAATACAAATCCCTCTACAACCTATTGATGTATAAGTAGCTTGCAACTTGTTCACAAAGCTCACAGGATCCACCATAACTCCATAGATGGTTTTATAGTGAACTTGTATAGTTTTGTATTTTTTAAATTAACCCCTTAACATATACATACTTTATTGCGATCAATTTCATTCTCCCAAAATGATTTAACACATTAGAATGGAATGTTGATTAACAAGTTCCTCAAGGTGTAAATTGCTTGTGTTCATAGTTACATAAGTGTGATTATTTTAGAGAGAGAGAGAGAGAGAGAGAGAGAGAGAGAGAGAGAGAGAGAGAGAGAGAGAGAGTGCTTTGATAGCTAAGATAATATTTGTAGATTTAAAGACCAGTATTTCAATAGTGTGACACTATTAATTGCAACTTCAAGATTGTTAGTGTTGATCATTATTACTAACAATTAAATGATATATACTCATTAGATTTAAACATCAAATCACATGATGCTCCACCGGTGCATCAACAAAACATGACTTAATACACAATTGTTGGTCTAATCTCTTTTGGGGTCTTTCATGGCACCTCAACAAAAACATGTTGATGTGGCATTGTATATGATAATGTGGACTTGAAACCTTAGGTTTAAGTGAAGGACTTGTTAAGTTGCTATGAAAATTTTGTGAGTAATTTGGAATTATCATCTATGATTTTGAGGGCCAAAAAGTTTGGGTACACAACTATTGGAACTTGTCCCCTAATGAACATAGGGAAAGGAAAATGTACCTATAATTGTTTTATTTCTTCAAAGTACAATCATCTCACCCCATTAAGTACAAGTGTAACCAAGTCCAAGGAAATACCTAGCGAAGCCTTAGTGCATCATGAATCACATGTTAGTTTTTGCATCTCAACTGCAGTTGTTGACAAATGGAACTCTATATAGTTGCTAAACTTTCCTATTTTTAGCCGGTAGGCTATATACAGAGTGAACTTTCAACTAAAACCTGTCTTATGTCGATATACAGACTTCTTTGGCCAGGATACAACCCTCACCGAAATACAACCCAGGTTCGTCAGTAAATAAGTTTTTTCCACCGAAATCTAATCGTCTTATAATGTTGAGCATCTTAAACACAGCAGTGACATACAGCATCTGGGTAGAGCAAATTTACAACTGAACTTTACAGTCATGCATCAAATATGGGCTAACGATGATGACAAACCATTGAGCGTTAAACTCCATGGAATGGAGCTTTCCGAACATTTCCCAAGTGGCTTGAAGTATTGTGGGAGTTTGACTAACTTGGATATCTCTAGCGATAGTCTTTCAGGCACAATCCCAAGAGATCTCTACAAATGGCTTCCCTTTCTTGTGCAAATTGATCTTTCATCAAACTAGTTTACTGGGTCAATACCCCCCGAGCTCGCTAATTGTACTTATCTGTTTGTCCTCCACTTGAATGACAACCAACTTAACGGCTCAATCCCATGGGAATTGACACGACTGGAGCAGCTCAACGACTTCAATTTTGTAAATGATATGTTTACTGTGCCAATACCCGCTAAGTGGGCCTCTAATAGCACCGATCTCTTTGTGGGTAACACTGCACTCTATTCGAAACCCTTGGACAGGGGATGTTTAGGATTGTCAAATTCAGTGAATCCAGTGGTTGTTGCTGCGTTTGTGCTTTACGACATTGTGATTGTCACCTGGATCATTCTTGGTATTCGTTGTTGGATTTCAAGGCAAGCATCTCGAGGATCGCCACTACCGCCATTTAAATAGTCCCTTGATCATGTACAAATTCGGAGGTCCAAAAAAGTTTGTTCGAGAAGCCCATAAAAAAGATGAGTGGGTGACCTTGCGGATGCCACCCACAACTTCAGCGAAGACAACACCATATGGAGTGACACCATAGGAGTGTACTCAAGAAGATTATCTCACAACATTCAAATACACACGCCCCAAATAAAATTAAATTTCCGTCCTACACTCAAATTTCACTCTATATTTGCATCAAATGTGTATACAATGAAATTGAGGGGCTTCCTCTCTGTCAATCAGCCATTTGAGCTGCTCGAAATCATCAACCTCGCAAGGAAGAGAAAGGGGTCCCCTTTGATCGTACCCAAGTTCCTTCTCTGCCTCCACTAGTGGCTTCGTAACAAAGGGATGGGATAAATATAGTATTGGAATCACATAACACTACTGCTTGTGGCCTACTTGAATGGACACGCAGCCCATTCAAGTAAAAATATTGGAAGGCAGCTCTCGTCTCCAGCACCCTCAAGAACATAATCACTTCTACAGGCAGCTTAATTTTCCTTCTTTCTAAATTGTAATCGCTTCGTATGTACAATCCATATCTCTCTTTTTGAGATTGTATGTTATATTGTAGGGGAGAGGACCCAATAGTTGTGCACCCTAACTTCGCGCTTCTAATTATCCCAAGTGGAAATTTCAAATCACTCCCAATTTTTTACAACTTACTTGGCAAGTCCCGTGCTTATAACTTTTGTTTCAGGACCACATCATCAAATATGATGCCACATCATCATGTTTTTTATCAAAGTGTCCAAAAAAGCCCCCCAAAAAAGTGAGACCAATACTTGTGCATTCACATCATGGGTAGTTGAGCACTGATGTGGCATCACATGAATGATTGCTTTTTAGATCAAGGAATACATTTTGTTTAATTATGGGTAGTCAAGTCACAGCTATTGGGCATTATATAAACTACTATCACAACTATTTAAACATGCTCAACTACTGGGTCCTCTCCCCTAGCATGGGCAAACTTGGAATGTTTTTTAGTGATTTGTAAACATAGGTCACACTCAAATGTATTTTATAAACTTTTATATGACAATCTCATCACATGTTAGGTTTCCTTTTGAACTTGGTCATAAGATAAAATCTAGATTACAAGTTCGAGTGGAGTGCATTATAAGCCACTCAAATGTATCATGTATTTTTAATAGGTAATTTTATTATTATGTTAATCAAAATAAACAAACTAATAAAGTATGATACAAAATTCATAGGGAGAAATGATAGCTTGAAGACAAATCATCAATCTTAAGATTGTATTTAAAAATTGTATACATAAAAATACTATTCTATACATAAGATATTGTAAATTAAATTGCATCTTTTATTCACATATAAAATTTTACTCTCTAACATATTAACTTATATATAATTTCTAATGGCGTAACCCTTGCACCTCCTTCCGGTGCAAGTGCTAGTTATAATTGGACCTCAGACATGTCTATCTTGTTCGTTGGCATTATTTGGTACTACAGAATTGTATCAATATACTTTCACAGCTTATTGACTATATGGCTTATATGATCATTTTTAACATTGTTGCCTATTGAGCAGAAACTCTTGCATGCTGACATATGCTCAAAAATCCATTTAGTTTATTTTCCTAATGTTTAAACAAAATCAAAACAAACATCGTAAAAGAAAATGCGAGAACAACTTGAATCCCATTCTCTTAATTATTAATAACTTCAGATTAAATATATTCTAACCCACAGAACATGTAGTCCAATCATTAATATCACTGTTTTGCATTTAGCTTGTCCAACAGTATCTTGTTTAACAATGTTGGGTTCGCCTTTCCTTTTGAGGCCTTCATAATCTGGAGCAACCAAAACAAAATTAAAATTTTAAATCAAAACATGTCCAAGTAATGATATTGAAAGTTGCGAAAAAGTTGACCACAAAGATTAGAATCAAATAGAACTTAAAAAAAGAAGACTTTCTGTAGTTTTATGTATCACAAGGAGATCAGAAATATTACAAAATAAAATATCTTTGATGCTTCCATGTGAGAATTAGCTTGTGCAAAAAATCCACCATTTCTAGAACAAGTCAATTTATGAGGTCCCATGTAAATGGAATAGGCACAAATGAAAGTGAAAGAAGTGATGCTAATGCTGGTATTATTGAATTAATAACTTGACATGCTCACATAATCAATGGATCAACTCTGTGATTCTACTTTTTCTTTTTTTTTCTTCACACCATTCACAATATTTCATTATATCCCGTGATAGCAATGTGAGATGAAAAATCTCCTGTAGAAATTGAAGATCCTTAGGATTGGCAAATGAAATTCAGAGAGTTGTGGTCGTTTATCATGGCTGTGGTTGTTCCCCATTTTCCTTGTACAGTCTTAATTACAAAAGACGATTCCTAAGTCAAAGTGTAGTTTGAGAATGTTAGACCTAGAAAGAGAAAATGCTTCCAGTCCAAAGAAAATACCAATGTAAAGAAATTGTGGCATTCATTCTTTAATTTGAATTGCTACTATTAACCATTGGACATCATTTGACTAACTTCATCAATACCTTAACATGGTCATGGATTAGCAGCAATACTTCACTTGAAAAGATTTCTTAAAAAGGTTTGTTTCCCCATTAAGATATTAACAATAGCAACTGGTCTTATTGCAACTTCCAAATTAAAGATTACACACATTGATTTTTCCCCAAGTTATCATTAAACTAACGGAATTTTAAATGTATTTAAGCTAATAACAATCTTTCACCAAATCCCTTTTTGTGGAGGATGGGAAAAACAGGGATGGACAAAGGGAACACCAAGAAGTACCCTTAAAATACTAAGAACAATATGGGAATAGAAAAATAGCAAGGGCAAACGGATGAATTGTGGGTTAGGGTCATGGAACCAAGGGGTGGAGATGCGTCTCCACAGAACATAGGAACTTAATATGTTCTAATTTAGAATGCATACATGTTTTACAGCTTGGAGTTTCATTAATAGATTACAAATGTACATGAGGTTATGAATAGATTACAAAAGACATTAGGATAACCTGGAAGATGAATATTTTGAAAGCAATAGTAGAGACAGCCTATATTTGGAGCCACCTAGAGAAAATACAGAATGAGCACAAACTATTCATTGGCCTCAGTGACCTATCACTACCCATTAGGGAGGTTCGTCATATCAATGACATTGATAGGCCATGAGATGTGCCATGTGCAAGGTCTATCTAAACACCTCATTGTACTCCCATTTTGGATTTTTAGTTGGAATCTCAATTCTCTTTCCTCATAATTAAATTAAGACCACTTACATGACTTTGTTATGGCAAGTTTCAGCAAAAATATGGAAACAAAATAAGTTGTGGGTTTTTAGGCTACAAATATTGATCTTATTTTATGCATAACTTCCAAGGAACTAATGACTGATTATAGAAACCGTAGAAGTATAAATCCTCAAAAAACCTCAAAAATCTTCGGCTGAAACGATTTTTTCCCCAAAAAATCCCAATTTAATCAGCCGTGATTTTCAACAATTTTTAAGAGTTTAAATCACGAAAAAATAGCCCAACCAACCTGTCACGAGACTGTAACTGCACGAAACCACTATTTAATTGGGTTTTTTTGTTGATTTTTAGCATTGAACTGAGTGTTGGCCACTGGGACATAGTTCACCATCAAAGATTTGCTAGATTTCATCAGTTTGCTGAGGCAAATCATAGGTAAGTGACCTTGAATGGACGTATATTTCTAATAGATGTTAAGGACATTAAAATAGAGACACATTCTTTGGTATGCTTCTACATTTGATGTTAAGGACATTAACATGGAATGGTTAAGAGATGTGCTGCTTTTTCTCTATATTCTACACTACGGTCATTTTCCTTAGGCTCGTAGTAATGCTTTCTGATCTGGAGGATCTTTGTCAAAAATTGAAGTTTCTCTTTTATCTTCAGAATCGGCATCATCAGAAAGAGGGCGAAATTCTGACTCCAACGCAACTTGAACGGAGTCAAACAGAGCTACGGAGCCCAAGATACGCTTACTCAAACCTTGGTCAACCTTGGAGCCAAGTCAAAGAAAAAAAGGGCCAAAAATTGACATTGTCAAAAGTGGTCAAAATCAGTGTCAATGCGAAGATCTCGTCGTAAGCTTTCCAACGACGTTCGTTTCATGGAAAATGGAGTCTGTTTGCACGAGATATAAGCAATCAAAATTGGGTTGACTTTGTTGACATCAGCATGGTACAGTCAGCAGTCCAGTCAGTCGACACGTCATTGTCCACGTCAGCATTCCAGTCGGCATCCATGTCAGCATCAGCCACGTCATCAACACAATCAGCATCCTCGTCGGCGGTATTGGCCAATAAAAATTTGACACGTGGCACCCTCCCGGTGCGACACGTGGCTAGCTTCAATCTCCTTCTGATGAGCGGTTTGTTTGTTAAAAGTTTATGGTTGGGGTCGAACCCCCAACCTCATGCTTAGCATAACATCCTCCTACCAATACGCCACCAAATCTGCGCTTAACTATATTATCATGTCGGTTCATTTTGTTAAGTTAGTAAATGACATTTGTTTATTAAATGAATAGTGGAGGGGCTCGACCCCCTAACCACCACCTATTGATATGATTTTTGTGACTACACCAACACAGAATAAAGTTTCCCAACAAATACTCTATCCTCTCTTGAACAAAGTATTTAGCATGCTAAGATTGCGAGAGAGTTCATGCTTTCAACTCCAAGGTTCCGATAATGCAATAGAATACCCTCAGTTGGCTCGATGTGTTTTTGCTGGTATTTCAAGGGGACTTACACAGTTGTTCGGCAGCTGATAGTAGACAGCAGATTAAGGGCTTTCATGTAATTCGGATGATTTGGCAGGTAAGTGCAAATTTCCTAACGCTAACCAGAAATGAACTGAATTTAAAATGAGTGTAGGGTAGGGCCTAAGAAGTTTATGTTCTATCTAAGGAAGGGACGTGGGATCAATCTCAACAGACTTCGACTAGACTTTGCTCCGCTTCATGTTGGACAACTTACACAAAGCTGGTGCAATCTTCAAGGGAGTGACAAGAGGTTTTCAAGTTATAACTCAACATGTAAGTACCATCAGAACGACGCATACAAACACCTGAATCACAATCGAAGTTAAGTTTGTAATGTTTTCCAGTTGACCACACAAGGAAAACTTGCCATCAGCAAGCCGCTAGTTGTATGGATAAAAATGAAGTTGTCTCGATTGACACCACAAATCCACAACTAACATCTACTTGCATGAAAATGAAAACTACTCTACTTTATGCTACTTGAAGTCGAAGGGATGAAGAAATCTTGCTAGCTACTCATAACAAAGATGAATTCACCATTCAATGAAAGATCTTTTACTACAATAGTTTTTCGCAACAATCTCTTACAAAGTTTTCAAAGGAAAACTTTCCTTCTCCTTCAAACTACGCTATGCTAAGATATTACAACTAAAGTGTCTCTGCTCTACTATCTAACTGATCTCTAAGCTCTACTTCTACTAAAGTACAAATGAGGGGGGATGCCCCTTTATATA
Source organism: Sequoia sempervirens (assembly GCA_007258455.2). NCBI lineage: Eukaryota > Viridiplantae > Streptophyta > Pinopsida > Cupressales > Cupressaceae > Sequoia > Sequoia sempervirens. The sequence goes on along the minus strand of VDFB02026320.1, from coordinate 119,473,875 downwards.
GCTGGCCAAGTCCAACGGACGGCTCCGATTACAAATGGCTGGATGGCCTAGATGGTGCCACCTCAGCCCTAAACAAGATTCACCCTAAAAACCGCCACCAAGAGGAGTGGGGTAACAAATGAGCCATTAATGTCCATCTTCCAGAAGATTACTGTCTGGAAACGCGTTCACATTGCTTCAATTTCTTGGACTGGTACGGCAGGCACATTCCCGATCTGACTTTAAGGTGGCAACCTGCTTCTCTTGCTTGATGATGATTTTCCGTCATCATTTTTCTTCAACTTTGAAGTACTTGCTTGGGTTTCCATTTTTTTTTTCATCCTAAGCTTTGAAAACATTTCTTCTTTGCAACTTGAGTTGGGCACATACTAAGTCTCAACACTTAGCCATTTTCTCCAAATATTCACTTCATCTCCCCAAGTCATCACCGTTTGGTCTCGACGTTCCTCCTGCAAAACAAGCAAGGAGAAGAGCATCAGAACACCTCATAATATAAATTCACTTTACTTACCTGATTTTCATGCTCCGATCTTTGAGGTTTGAGTAATCTCTTCATTTGATAGGGTTCATCAATTTCCTCCAGCACAACTTTTGCCTTTAAATTCCTTAGAATATTTCCACATTATCATTCATCCCTTTAGGGCACATCTGAAGACTTGAGCTTCCATTTTCATTCCTTAGAGAATTTCACTCATCTTGTACTCTTTGGGCGTACCTCATTTTAACACTTTGAAATCCCCCTGTGAAAATATTAGTTTAATTGCTCCCTTTTCATTTCACTGGGTGAAGCGTCCACTCTAATATTTCATCCAACTCTGGCTTGAGAAAATTGTTTTCATCAGGAACTCGATCAAAAAAAATAATCTAGTCATTCAATTTCAAATTCATCACTTAAGGAATTTTATCCTCAAAACATCATTTATTCCTTGCCTTAGAAAATTTTCAAATTTTCCCCCTTGGAAAATTCATTGTTTAAGTGCCCATCAAAAATCTCCACCCTGAAGGCCTCGGCGAACTGTGGAAGGCTTTAAAATCCATTCCTCATCGCAGACGTCCAATACCCAGAAGAAAATTCCCTTTAGAAAGTGTCAAATTTATGTCTCCAAACGAAGGGGTACATTTAATTTTCGAATTTTAAACCTTAGAAAAATATTTTTCCATCAAATTTATCCTTATTCTTCACATCCGGGTGAATTTTCCTTGCTCGGCCTTGAAATTTTTTATCATCCTCATGAAATCGGAGTATTCTTGACATATCCACAGCCAATTTTATTCATGCCTTAGCAAATTTTACCTCCTCCATCAACTTGGGCGTATTTTCCTCTAGAGGTGGAATTTAAATATTTATACTTAGAAAAATATTCTATCATTTCATCACTAGCATGGGCGCATTTGAGCTCTTGTCCTGCCATTTGCAAACATTTAGAAAATATTTCTTGGCTTCCTTCTCATCCTGGGCGCAATTCATGGGTAGAGCTTCCATTTTTTTATACTTAGAAACTTTTCTATCCATCCTCCTCTTCAAGGGGCGCATTTTACCCCTTGTACTTCTATTTCTAATGCCTTAGGAATATTCTCCCTCATGTACCTAACTCGGGCGCAAACAAGAGTGTCTACTCCAAGTTTTGAACACTTAAACACTTTCCAGTTCTCCCTACAAGTCAAGGGCGCATTTCAAGGTGTGCACTTTGAGTTTTGAACACTTAGAAACCTTTTCTTGCCTTCATTCCTTGCTTGGGCGCAAATAGAGAGTCAAGCTTTCAATTTAAGTGCCCTCGAAAAATCCCATGTCTCACTTCTCCTTCTAGGCGCATTTGAGGGGGTCTCATTTCAAATTTGAAATACTTAGAAAACCTTTTAACTTCACTTCTTGAGCTGGGCGTATTTCCCACTTCAAACTTCCATTTTACTTGCCTTATTCAAATCAAGTCTCCTCTACCTTCTTAAGGCGTATTTGGTAGGTGGAGCTTCTAGCTTTAGGGACTTAGTCAATTTTCAAGCTTCTTCCTTTCACTTTGGGCGCATTTCTACCCATGAGATTCCAATTCTCCATACTTAGAAATTTTCCCACCAATCGTAAGTTGCTAGGGCGCATACAGTAGGGTAGGCTTTCAATTTATAACACTTAGATTACTTTCTCTCCATGCAAGGCAAGGCGCATCAAAGGGGGAGAGCTTCAAATTTAAAATACTTAGAAGCTTTTCAAGCTCAAACTCCAAGTGAAGGCGCATTTGAGGGGGTCTCATTTCAAATTTTCATATTTAAACTTTTCAAGGCATCCTTTTCAAGTCAAGGCACATCTTACATGGTGAGCTCTTGATTTTCCACACTTAGATATTTTTCAAGTGCCTCTCTTTACCTAAGGCGCATTTAGGGGGTGGTGCTTCAAATTTCCATGCCTTAGTTGGATTTTTATCTTCTCCAGCAGCTTGGGCGCATTTGGGGCATCAAGCTTCAAATTCGAATGCCTTAGTATATTTTCAAGTCTCCCCTGCAAGTTTAGGCGCATTTGGGGCATCAAGCTTCATATTCAAATGCCTTAGTTAATTTTCCAACCTTCTCTCAACTCAAGGGCGCACATAGAGGTAGCTACTTCAAGTTTGTGATACTTAGTAAGATTTTCCATGGCCCTTCTCCTTCTTGGGCGCATTTGCATGTGTGAACTTCAAATTTAAGTGCCTTAGAGAAATTTCTAACTCCTCTAAGTTTAGGCGCATTTTAGAGGGTGTGCTTTCATTTTCACATACTTAGAGAAATTTTCAACCTCCCTCAAGCTTGCAAGGGCGCATTGCAGAGGGTGAGCTTCCAATTTTGAAGAGTTAGTAGAATTTTGATCACCCCTTCCTCCCAAGGCGCATTTTAATGCTAGAGCTTCAAATTTGCTAGACTTAGTGAATTTTCATGCCATCTTCAAGCTTTTGGAGCAGATTCGAGGGTGTCAAGCCTTCATTTTATCAGACCTGGATGAATTTTCCAGCTTTCATCCTATTTAAAGTGAATTGTTCATGATGCCCCCCAGCTTACCCTAACTTTCTATTTTTAGAAAGTTCTTCACATTTTGTGCTTTGAACTGATTTCTGACTCCGAAAAGCCTGATTTTGCTTCGTTTCAAATCTCGGGATGTGATTGAGTTGTCAGGGCCTGATGCCTGCCTATACCTGCTATTTTTAGCAACTTACTAAAAATAGCAATTGCTCAGAATGTCTACCAATTTCACATGCTGAATGCCTGAAGTGTGGTGGTCGTGACTAGATGTTGTCTTTGCATGATTGTCGTGTTTTGCCTTTAAATTTAGGAAACCCTAATTCCTCTGTACCAACTTGCTAAAAATAGTAACTGTTTCCTTTTCCATCTTCTGCAACTCCGTTTGACCTGAAATTCGCGCTATGGGGTCCTCATTACCTGCTTGACTTCTTCATTCTGACGCCTCATGCTGACCTGCTATTTTTGGCATGTTTCTGGGGGTGGTTTACTATTTATAGTAACTGCTTAGTTTCATGACCTCCACAACTCCATTTGACTTGCAAATCAAATGACGTGCTCCTCATCGGGTGACTTGCCCACTCACACTGGCGCCTGATGCTGGTTTACTATTTTTAGCCAGTTTCAGGAACGCCTTACTATAAATAGTAAGTGCTTCGTTTGTCCTCAAATTTTACCGGTGGATAGCTTGAAAGATGCTGATCACAATGGGATACACCGGTTTTCAAAAAATCTGACATTTGACCCCTCATTTTGGGTCTCAAAGCTTGAAACCCTAATTCATCTTGCATGTGCCTCGAATGAGCTCCATTCAATTCCGTTTCTGTTGCATGTCACTGTGTTCGTGATTCTGAAGTGTTGGGCAACTGTCGGAGTGTACTTGCTAAAAATAGTAAGTGGCTGAAAAAGTGATCAACCAGCTGCCAGATGATTTTGCATGTCAAACTGCCCGAGAGATCTTGAAAAACCCAGAAAAACCCAGAAAAATCATCAACATGCGAGCATTGGCTAAAAATAGTAAGTTCCCGAAAAGTGACCGGTTCCGCTTGCATGTTACCTCATTGCGAAGCTCTCAGAAAACCCAAAAAGATTATGTTGACATGCGCCGGACACTTCAACATGCAAACCTTGAAATCTGCCTCCAAAGGCAGAACTACTAAAAATAGCAAGTTGTTCGTTTCTGCTCAAATTTTGCCAGTGATGAGTTCAAAGTGCTCGGAATGTGATGCAGTTGTCAAAACGTGAAAATCCCGAGAAAACAAACCCCAAATTGACACTTACTAAAAAAAAGAAAATTGGCAGAATTCAGTGAAATTTCAAAGAGAGCCTGCCAGAAGCATACTGACTGCAACATGAAGCTTAGATTCCAACTTATTCACTCCATTTGACTTTAAATTGACCAGAAAACTCAAAACCCTAATTCTATAGACTTAGCCAAAATTTCACGTTTAAGCTCATAGACGGGCACATCCCCGGAAAGGCAGACAGCAGAAAAGAGAGACAGACAGAGGGCGAGAGACAAAACCCAAGCCAAAAAAACGAGGAACGGAGCCAAAAAAAAATTAGGGGTCCCCATCTTGAATGGGGTGATGTGTGAAAAGGTCACAACACCACCCAAACAAAACAATTACCCACTATTGCACCAACAAACAACACTTAATATAGAAGGGTGGCCGGTTGGTTTTGTCAACTGTTGGAAGCTGGTTCAACCCAAAAACAAATATTTAAGACTACTCCCTCCAAATTCAAAGATAATAATCCTTTTAAGGATTAACGACAAAACCTCCAAAACAATAATAGCCCAAGAATGAAACAATTAAAGGGCTTAAATTAAATTGGAGAATTTTTAGAATAATTTTTATAACAAAAGGGAGATTATTTTGATGATATTATGTAAAATTGGAGAGATAAGGTGGATTTTGTAAATCAATTGGTTATTAGCCCAATTGAGTAAATTTTTTGTATAAAAAAGGGGGGGTTAGAGGCTTTAAGAGGACATTCAGGATCCAGATTATACATGATTTAGGTGTTGAAGACTTGAGATAATTTCCGGAGAGACGAATTGCTGATCCTATACGTCGGGAGAATGCTAGAATTCCGTCGTGCTTGAAGGGAAAAACTTGTAAACAGATGTAATGCCGAATTTCTAAAGATATCAATCGGATCGATCTACTCTTTGGAGAGGGGCCCGAAGATGTAGTCGTTCTTACGACGAACTCTGTTATCAAGTTGTTTGCGTTCTCTCTTTCTTGTGTCTCTTTCTAAATTTTGTCTTTTTGTCAAGTCCATTAGTTTAATTATGTTGTGGTGTTGATTTCATTTTAGTAATTTGGAGATTGGAACTGTAATCGTTATGCTTTCTTTAAGCAATCGTCTTAGATCCTAAAACAGATCACTTTCCATCTATATAAATCCAAAGACACAATTTAGTGGGAAATAATAGACAATATCATAAATACTAAGTAAGGCTTCTAACTTATTTGTTTAACACATCTAAACCTTATAAGAGTACTTGCCAAAAGTAAATATAGAAAGCCAAACTAAACTGAAACAAAACTCTATTGGCTTGTTATCAACCTAAAGAGGTTTGTTTTCTTTGAATTCTTGTGATTCTAACTATTCAAAAGAATTTTAACATTTCAAATGTCAACAATAATACCGATGTGGTTGTTTAGATTATCAAGGTTAGGTTGGGACAAATTTCCTTCTCAAATGCTAACAAAGTGTGATAATTTGGAGCTTCAATTCAACACAGCCATAAATTTTAATGACAAGTGAGTAGGGTAGCGACAATTGTATAGTCAAGTGGGAAGCATAAGTATATACATAATAGTATATAGACATTCTTGAATTGGAAGCAAAATGGTTCCTATCGGAAAGATAAAAATCAGCCTATAGTGCTGAAAAAAAGGAATTGCAGCAGTATTTTATATCAAAATGAAGGAGTGTTTTGGTTATATTTAAATTTCCTATATATTTCGCAAGCTTAATGCATTGTTAATTGGTGAAAATCACTGCTTGAATGTATGCCCTGCACTTGTTCAGAAACTACATTTCATTTAGGATAATCATATTTATGGAGGTTCAAAAGGCCTACAAGGAGTACAATAGCAGTACATGACGGCTTTAGACATATATAGTGTAGCATTCCATGCATGTTAAATAGGTATTAAGCAAAATAATACATGCCTTGAGAGAAGTCATGCCCTAGTCTTGTGGGCTTATCTTAATCACTCTCAAAGAAGGCCTCATGTATTTTCTCTTTTAACGATCCAGATAGATTTCAGCAGCAACCATCCCATTAAAAGGGAATGTTCCTTGCGATTTGATTTTCCATTGAAACTTGTACTTGTAATCTCTCAAATTCTCAACTCAAAGTCCAATATTTTTAACTCCACCATCCACTTATACACAAAATCAAGGAAAATTTACTCGAATGATAATAGCTAAAATTGTGGCTCAAATACTTGCTCTCTTCTTTTTTACTAGCAGGTCTTTATTATCTAATGGAAAAATATTTAACACTCCCTTTACTCTTTTACAAATCTGCTAAAATAGTTATCAATGAGAACATTTCAATATCATTTATGGTCTTTTGAGATTTAAGATTTTGTTTCAAAAGCATTTTCTATTACTCAATCTTGAGCTATTTGATTCAAAACCTATTAAGCTGAACTTTGCAATTGCTTCCTTTGTCATATAATTTCCCTTTCACACACTTCATATGGTTCTCTTTAACATTGTTCTAGAAATTGCAAGTACTATTAAATCACGAATATGAACCGATTGCTTCCCGTTTTGTAAATTATGATGTTTGCTCAGCAAAGGAAAACTGTCTTTTTAATGACTTTCTCAAGCCTGACGATTTTGAGATCCTAGAGGCCAACTTGGATAGCAATGAGGTTGAACAAATTAGGTGAGGCTCTGAACCAAGAGCTTCATCATCAAGACCTTCAGCCCTCTAGCATAGCTCTATTTATAGTAGCAAGAGTCATTGGCTATGTTTGATTTTTTGGAACTTTGTACTTAGTTTATAGGTTGACTTTGTACAAACTACATTGTAATTGAAATTTTATCAACTGTAACCATCTAGTTATTAGTTATGTGCTATGAAGTATGCTTTGTCAGTGCAATGTAATCAACAATATGAATATAAACAAAAAAAAAAACCTATTTTCTATAATTCATGGGTTAAATTCTATTTTATTTGCACTCTAGAAATGCCCTTAAATTTCATTAAAAAAAGAAGTTTTTTTCTCTTTTTTTACAATTTTTTACATTTTTTTTAAATCCTATTTTTTCCCAATTTTTTCAAGAAATCTTATACTTTTGGTTTGCCGATTTTTTCCCCAAATGGTTTTTACTGCTATGACAGAAACCAATCTTAGGAAATATCTTCTTTAATTCTTAATGCCCTAGATGCGAGATATAATTGATGTAAACCTATAGCCTACATAATTTCACCAGTTACCACCAAAATGAAACTTTCTCGGTAGGTTTTCATCCTCCACATATAAGGTTTAGTTTGGAATTTCAACAATTAGAAAATAGATGTTTTAAGGCTAGTTTGTAAGATTTCTCCAAGCAAGTATGCAATGACTTACAATCAGCCCCAGAAACCTGCATGAGAAATGTCTTTGCCAAGAAAAGTCTTAAATTAAAGTAGCCAAATTATAAGGGGTGGTTTCAACCAGCACATGAGCATTGTTCAAAGTTTCAAACATGTATACACCCTCTTTCTACGTTCTCTTTGAAACAGTAATATCTCCTCACCTATAACCTAAATATACTTTTCAATTAGTGATTATAACTGTATATTGTGACTATGGCTGATGTAAATGGTTGTTATGTTATGGAACACTCGGGAGTAAACTACATTAGATTAGTTTCAGTTCTAGTTTCAGAACATTTCAAGAGGTGTTGGTGCAATTTTGGTTATGGTTTTAGAGAGTGTTGCCATCAATGACAAAGGGGGAGATTGTTGAACATGTTTGTCATTGATGTCAAGGTTCAGTTTCCGTATGATGTTTTGTTGAGGTACTTACTTGCTTGCTTGACCTGCTTGAGCTACCTAGTTGTGTGCTTAGTTGAGCTGCTTGAGCTCTTTACTTGCTTGGTTGAGCTACCTGGTTGTGTGCTTGAGTTGCCTATTTGCTTGGTTGAGCTGCTTGAGCTCTTTACTTGCCTGCTTCAGCTACTTGTATGTTTGGTTGAGCAGCTTGAGCTCCTTGGTTGCCTACTTGAGTTGCCTGGGTGTTTGTTTGAGCAGAGAGTGTGTCTGCATCAGCTTCTTTGGTGTCTACTTGTCAACAGTTGAAAAAGTTTGAAATATTGATTCACCCTCCCGCCGCCCCCTCAATATTTCCTGTGTACTCTTCAATTGGTATCAGAGCGGGGTTCCTTCATAATAGAGCTTAAAAGCTTGGAAGTTGGTCCTGTTAGCACACAAGATGAATGCTCTTGAAGGGCTTGCAACAAATAGAGCTCCTTTGTTTGATGGCTTCAACTATGATTTTTTTTGTGTTAGAATGTGAGCCTACCTTATGTCACTTGGTTTTGATGTTTGGAACAGCATGGTGCTAGGCTATACCGTCCCTTTGACTCCTCCATCCACTGCTGATGAAAAGAGAGCTTTTGAAAGCAACACAATGCAATATTGTGTGGATTGTCAGAATTTGAATTTGTAAAAGTCATGCATTGTGACACTGCTCAAGCCATGTGGGATAAGCTCAGGAATGCATATGAAGGAGATGAGAAAGTAAAGAAGGCCAAACTTCAAACTCACAAAATGTAGTTTGAAAGTTTGAGAATGAAAGAAGAAGAAAATGTGGCTGCTTATTTTCTAAGGGTTGATGAAGTTGTGAACTCCCTTAAGGGCCTTGGTGAAAAGGTTGAAGATAGTGTTGTTATTCAAAAAATCTTAAGGTCTTTACCATTAAGATTTGATGCAAAGATTTCTGCTATAGAAGAGATGGTTGACCTTGACAAAATGTCAATTGATAAGCTGCATGGTACATTGACAGCTTATGAGATGAGGACGAATACTAAATCTTCATCAAAGAAAGAGATAGCCTTCAAAGCATCAAAGAAAGGCAAACAAAAGGAACAAGTCTCAAGTGACAATTCGGATGATGATTTTGATTCTGTAGAGGCACATTTCGTGAGAAAGTTGAAGAAGGGTTTCCGATAGATACAAAGACAAGTTGCCTTTCACGCTTCAATTGCGGAAAGGTGGGACACTTTGCAACAAAATACCCTTATGGGAAGAAAGAGGACAGCGATCGTGAGAAGAAATCAAAACATTCTAAGGAGTAGCAAGGTAAGAAGAATAAGCATAAGAAATCTGCTAAAAGTTTTTATTCAAATGATCACAATAGTTCATCAAAACTTAGTGATATGTATTCAATGGAAGAAATTTTGTTTATGGCTGAAGAAGTAAACTCACCTGAAATGAAGATGAAGATATAGATGATGAGCAATATGATGAAGCTGATGTTGATTTCGAAGCAAAACTAATTAGTGCTTTAATTGAAATTAAGAAACTTAGAAGGAAAAATTGAAACTTGAAGTTGTTGTTACAAGAAGAGGATGATGCAAAAATGAAGACATCTCAAGCACTTGCGGAAGCTGAGAAGAAGATGGTTGATCTAAAAAATCAGTTTGAAGAAGCTGGAAAACTGATTGTTGATTTGAAGGTTCAAATCGACGAGACAAGAAGGATTGAGGAAGAAATCATAAATCAGTTAAGGATTAAAGAATAGAATGTAGAGAGACTTGAAGCTGAGGTTGTTTCACTTAGAAACATAAACAAATCTCAAAACAGCTAAGTGAAGAGAAGATAAATCAGAAATGTTCTATGTCATTGGACAAGATTGTTAGTGCACAAAGATCTCCTAGTGACAAAGGTGGAGTTGGATGTGAAAAAGGTCAATGTTCCAAGTCTGAAAATGAAGAACAACAGATAGGTAATGCTGATTGCTCAAAACATTTGCATTCCAATAACAGAAATAACACTTTCAGAAGACCTCCTATTCAAAGGAAAAATCATATGACTAGGTTTAATGATTCTTTCTTTTATGGGTATTGTTTTTCTTGCAATTGTTTTGGTCACAAGGCTGCAAATTGTAGAATTTATGCAAGAAATGATTTCAGATATGTGCATAGGAATGTTTTTGCTCCTAGGATGAAGTATAATGTTATATGTTACAAATGTAATAACTTTGGTCATACTGCAAGAGTGTGTAGAAGTGGTGTAATAGATTTTTCTAAGCAAAATAAGAAAGTTGACAAAGCAAAAGAAGTTAAGATGGTTTAGAAGAAGAAGAAAGAGGTAGAAAAAGAGAAGTCAGAAATGACTTCACTCCTTTCTTGAGAAGGTGTTCGGACTTAGGGGGAGCATTCATTGATATACTTTATTTGCCCCGTTTCACTTATGTAGGCTTGTTCAGATTTGTAAGTTTTGAGTTTAGGATTTCTGAAAATGATTTTTGGAGTACCTCTTAGCTTGTAAGGCTACTGATTATTCATCAGATCATCATTATCTTTTAAGACAGTTTTCAGATTTTAATGTCATGTGATCAGCAAATTTGTTCTTTATGTCATGACTTTGGTTGTTCAATTTGTCATTGATGTCAAAGGGGGAGTAATGAGCCCGGGGGAGCAGATTGGTTTCAGTTTTGGTTTTAGAACATTTCAGGAGGTGGTGTTGGTACAGTTTTGGTTATGGTTTCAGATGGTGTTGCCATCAATGACAAAGGGGGAGATTGTTGAACATATTTTTCATTGATGTCAAGGTTCAGTTTCTGTATGATGTTTTGTTGAGGTGCTTGACCTGCTTGAGCTACCTAGTTGTGTGCTTGAGCTGCTTGTGTGCTTAGTTGAACTGCTTGAACTTTTTGCTCTTCACATTAGTGCCCATCCCATGCCATAATGAAAATTCCCTTAAGGAAATCTACTGAGCACTCTAGGCATGGATATAGACATCTACAAAGGAATTGTGGCTCAAATTGATCATATAGACAAACCCTTACAAGTTTATAACCTCCATGGTTACCTGCACTTAAATCATGCAGATGCAATAATGAATACCAGGGGTGTGACTCTGTAGGGGTACATCACTATGTGCTGAACCATAGAGTGGTTTATCCTGGGGTTGTCAAAAAAAAAAACTGTAGTATCTGCATTCACATTGCGATAACATAGAATAATGGTAGAACAAAAAGAGGAAGAAAGGTAAAAAAAAAACAAGAAGAGATGATTAAGGCAATGAAAAGGACCAACATGAACACCAATGAGAAGAACCCAAGATGAAGTAAAAGAACATTAGATTTGTAATTTACAAATTCATTGTACAGTTTCTATGCTTGGGAGTCTAACACAAATGGATAGATACTTTAAAGAGTCAATCAATTTTGAACATAGTCATTATGAAATATACATACTACATACTACATGCCAAGACTAATAGTGGCTCAGTGTGGTGAATTTTTTTATGCATTGAATATTATTCCAGGATAGCATCATGGTTCATCTCTTTTTTGTACCAACTGCACACTAAACTTGCATTTGAAATGAGAAAGACAAGTCAATGCTCATAAAAACAGCATCTACTAATTCCACCGTATTTAAATTTTTGACATCTCACAATATAGCTATGCATTTACCAACAAGAGAGGAGAAGTAACAGATTTCTTTTTTTTTCTATGACAACAAAGGTATTCGACACATTAAATAGTTATGTAAAGAGTCAACTTCTGATTCTGTTTAATTTCCCCTGGTTTTGCCATCTTTAAATTAAGGTTCTAATGAGATTCCATTGAAGTTGAGCAAAAACAAATGCTTGGGAAACTTCAAAGACACGGGCTTTATCAGAATATATCTAAAACCATCTAGGAGAAAGAGAGGGGGAGGAAGCAAGGGAAGTAGAGAGGTAGTGACGGGCAGAGAGAGAGAGAGACATTTTCAAATATGTTCCTAAGATTAGGAAATAAATTGAAATGTTAGTCCAGGGTCATAACACATACCTGACCAACAAAGAAACCTTGTAACTTTGTCTTACCACCACGATATTGCTCCAGTTGCTTGGGGTTCTCTGCTAATATTTTGTCTACCATGCCTTCAATCACATCTGGATCTGAAATCTGCTTGAAAGTATTCACAAAGAAATTACATGAACTAATGATTTTTAATCACGTGCTGCAAAATGCATGACATTTTCAAAAAGGAAAGCATTTAAAATTTTAAGTACGTAAGGAGAGAAGACAAGGAAATAATTTATGTTACAATCTACAAACAACTAGAAAACAATCAAAAGATGATAGCTACAATACAACATTATTTCATCGAAGAGCCTATGGCCTGTAGAAGTTAACTACATAAGGAAAAAAGGTTAAATGATAAAAACAAAAATAAAGCATTATAAAGAAATAATATTTCACAGCAAGCAGATGGGAGTTAAAATGAAACAAAATAATGTCACAAGTGTCCTTTAGTCACAGTACTATAATAAATTCTCAAATACTTTCCGGATAGGGTTGCTTGGAGAAGGATTTATGGATATATAGTGACTTGAGTGATCCTCAAAGTAAGTTAAGTAAGCGTCAGTTACCAGGATAAGATCCTTGTAGCTCAATATCCAAATCAAACAGATCACAAGAACTCGGAGGAGAGTGGTGAGACAACAACCGGCAGCTTTCACGCCATCTAGTTGTGATGCATCTCGCAGTGTGTACTGGGAGCAAAGAATGGCTTCCCGGTCCCTATAGCCAGATCAGCCAGAGGCTAGGCTATATACTCAGTTGGAATTTGACCAGGAAGAGATCAGTGCCCAGATGAGGTTAGCATAATCAACAAAAGGTCTATCCATGAAAAAATAGCTACCTGTTGAAAAGAGCTGAGATGTGTTTAATCTCACATGTTAAGAAGGCGAAGTGTATAGCCTTTTATCACAGAACCCTAAATGGGGCAACAACTGATTTTTGGGATGGCGGAATTTGCCCAATGGTAATTGGTATTTATAAAGAAAACTATTTAAAGATAAAAGGAATACAATGTACCCACCTAAACCTTTGTTGCTATCCTCTTTCATACTTCCACTAGATGTAGTTCCTGATTGTGTGGGGTTAGAACACAGTCAAAATGAAGCTGACATGATGAATTTTGCTGTTGATCAAGATTGCCGAGCATTAAAATTTTCTCACATGATGTTGGGAATGGAATGGTTGCTTAGAGATTCAATTTGGCTTCAAGGTATTGAAGCCTGACATTCTCCCTAGAATTTCCTCACCTAAAGCCCAGCTGAACCACATTTGCATATAACCACATCCCTGATGCGCCCTCTCCCTCATAATCCACGGTCTGCAACCCAAAACTGCATAAATCATTTAGGGTGTAGGACACTCGACGGTTGGATCCAATAACCAATAATCTTACAAGAATGCAGCAGGATTGGAACAGGCACAACCAACCAGCTCAGACCTTGCAGCTCCACTATCAAGCTAGAAGAACAATACATTTGCCCAACTTCCCAGTACAAAAAGAAAATGGTTGCTTTCTTTGCATGGATGACCCTCCCAAATTTTCATTACCTGAAAGAAATGGAAGGCAGGCTTTGGCTGCTCAAGG
>VDFB02026320.1:119408918-119460170 GCA_007258455.2 Sequoia sempervirens | reverse complement strand
GTCACCTCCTCGAAAATCATGTCTTAGAGGTTATTGTATAAATCATTCCCTCTCCATTTCCTCATGCTCTGATTTCTTGAGGGGATTGTATAGTATAAGTTAGTTAGCTTTGAGTTGTAATTAAGACCTGCAAAACCAAAAAATCCTTGGCTTCAACATTCGAAGTTTCTTGCAAACTTCTTGCCTCTTTCAACTAAGACAAAAAAGATAGGAATTAGTTTAGTTTACTTTTTCAAACATTTTTTCCACACAATGAGGGAGCTTCCCCTCCTAATTTGAAGAGCACTCATCATGTAGTGTGCATAGCTGTCTGTACCAACATGCACTCCAGAGGTGTTAGTTGTTATGCCAACAGTTTTCCGGAGCCCATTGTGGGGCACAAGGAAAAAAAACTTCTCATAGCTTAGGTTGTGCACGGTTAGGACTATTTGGCATCCTACTACTCCAGTACATCAACCAAGACTGATTCCACCTATTATATAGCCGATTCTAGTTTTCATCAAAGTAGAGTAGTCAAACATCATCAGTAGCTTGCACACTTTTATTTTTGAAAATCATACATCTACTACTCAGTGGAGAAATGCGGGTACAACTTTGTCTAAAGAAGAAGAGAAAGTATATCTTGCAGCAGGTAGACCAGTCTTGCCACCTACCGCGTGGAATTAAACATCTTGGCGTACCAATTATATATGAGAAGGAGAGGTAATCCTCTTATCCATCCAGATCCTATCTTTCAAGAAGCTCCTGACCAATTCATTGAAGGAGAAATTTTAGAAGATATTCCCATTCTAGTAGAAGAAATGGGTGATCGTAACAACAATGACAACGATAATTATTGAAATGGAAGAAACGCAAGATGCCTAGCCCCTTTTCCTTGGGGCAACAATATTGGACCGTTGGCTTTACAAGGACACCATGAACTACCCAAGGGTTCACGCAAGGTTTTCCCAAGATTTCATGGTGATGGTTCCAGACATCCCGATGAACGTCTTTCAACATTCACAACAACATGTTCCATCTTGCATGTTGCACATGAGGAAATCACAATATGTTATTTTGTGGAGACTCTTGAGAACAATGCAACATATTGGTTCAACAATATTGAACCAAGCATCATCACCAGTTGAGCTATCATGAGTGAGAAGTTCTTGGCAAGGTTAAAGCTCGCCGAGGACAGTCACAAACTTTTTGCACAACTCTTGAATTCGAAGATGGAGAAACATGAACCAATGAGAGAATTTGTAGCAAGGTTTAACTGCCTTGTTACACGTCTTTCTCACACTTTAAATCCATCTGAAAAAATTCTGATGAGTTCCTTCATCAATGCACTGCTGTCCAAAATTGCCTTTTTCTTGAAGATAAGTGAAGAAGATAGTCTACAACTCCTTCAAGAGGAAGCAATCAAGCTCAAAGACAATATGATTACGACGAGCAAGATGAAGGATGATTCAATCAGATCGCTCGTGCAAGCGTCGGCTAATCTGTTGCTACAGAAGGTAGCAAACAAGGTGACTATATTGAAAAGACAATCACCCCCTCAAGGGAAATTAGCCTTGCCCACACCAACATCATTTCAGCCACAACAGCAGTACCAACCGAGAAGAAATAACTTCCAGCCACATAACAACTACAAGTCAAAGTTTCCGCAAGGAGAACCGAAGAAAAACAATGAAGCTGAGAAGCCCACAGTCTTTTGCACTTTCTGTGGTTTTGTTGATTACACTAGGGCAACATGTCCAAAGAACTAAAGAATGAATCAGCTCATGGGATTTGTGGATACTGCTCCTAGTTCAGGATTCGTACCTTCTAGTTCAAACGTCATCTCATCACAAATGGATGACTTTGATGGCGACTCTGCAACGAGGTATTTTCATCAAGAACCCATAAATGAAGAACAAGAAGAAGAATACTGCCACTTCTCTCGCAGTTAATCATGAGAATATCACCTCGTCTGTGTTCACACATGCGCAACATTTCAAAGCACAGAAGGAGGAAGAAGAGAAGCGGGATTCAAATGGAAAAGGTAAGGAAGTAGCTTCTACTTCCAATCCTAATACTTCACAAGAAAACATCTTGCCAATTGCTCCAGATTCATCTTCAACAAGTTTTGACATTGTGTCTTCTATGATGAAGACGAAGGTGCAAATCTCTCAACTGGAGTATCTATAGGATCATCCAGAGCAACTGGATATAATCTTGAAAGTTCTGAAAAAGAAGGTTGTTTCCCAGCCAACATTACTACAGTCCTCCGTGCCTGCAAAAGAGAAGCCAAAACTGTTCTATATATCCTTATATATAGGAGGTTTCAAACTGAGCAATTGTATAATTGATAGCAGAGCTTCTAATAATGTTATGCCTCTACAAATTATGAATGTGTTGGGACTATCATGCACTCCTACTCAAAAAAAGTGTTACTTCAGTTCAAGCTAGTGCCATTAGTCAGCCAAATTAAAGATGCACAAGTAAGGCTAGCGTCATGTCCTGAGAAGAAGATTATGATGACCATCTTGGTGGCTGATATTCCTACCAGCTACGGGATGCTACTTAGCAGGAGTTTTTGTAAAGATCTCAGAGGAGAAATTCAAATGGATTGGTTGTTCACAACAATTCCATTAAAGAAGGGCACATTCAAGCTAGAACCTAAGGAAAAGTCAAAGTTTATGGTGGTAAAGTCCTAGGATCCACAAGCTCAAGTGTTATATCAAGACACGGGTCCAAGCACATACGCTATGGTGTTAGAAGTGACTGAAGATTGTTAGAATTTTTCACTTTCCATGGAATTGTCAAATGAAGAATCTAAAATGTGGACAATGTTGTTTAACAACAGTTGCTCAACATCAGGCTCAGGTGCGGGAGTAGTGATTATCTTTCCCAAAGGTCATCGATATCCATTCGCCTATAGGTTGCAATTTGAATGCACCATAACACTGCTTAATACGAGGCACTTTTATTAGGTCTCAATAACGCAAAGGATATGGGGATAAAACTACTTAAAGTTGAAGGAGATGCAGAGTTGATTGTTAAATAGGTAAGAGATTAGTTTCATGTAAGAAAGAATCACCTTCAATTCTACAGGTAGAGGGTGTGGAATGTAATCAATTGGTTTGATGCATTTAACATCTAATACATTCCAATAATAGACAATAGCAAAGTTGATGCTCTTGCAGTTTTAGCTATTTTTTTCATTCCAAACTCTGACTTTCATCAGAATTCATTTGCTATTGAGCTGATTTATAGACCAGCTATACCTGATAACTCAAACAACTAGCAAGTCTTTGATGACAATGATGATATTGAAGAATTTCTCATCGTGGGAGATAATTACAAATAATTGTTCTTTAAAGGAAGTTCTACTCCTTTCAAAGAGTTAGTTGATGAAGACTCTGAAGTTACAGAATCTGGGATCATACAATTGAAAGGAAATCATAAAGGGTTTTGTATCTTTAGAAGATATTTTTGACAAGCATGACCGTTACATCTAAGATCATAAGAGGTCAAGTGTTAATACTTCATTAGAATACAATCAAGTCAACATTGGCACTAAAGAAAAACCTCAGTTTGTAAATTTAGGCAAGTGTTGTACTCCAGAAGAGATTGAGAAGTTTATCGCCTTGTTCAAGTAGTACAAGGATGTTTTTGCCTGGTCATACAAAGACTTGAAAGTTTTCACACCCATAGAATTGTCACACACAATTCCTTTGAAGTCTGATGTTAAGCCTTTCAGGCAGAAACAAAGACATTACAATCCACGAATTCAAAGCACTATCTATGCAGAAATTCAAAAAATGGACTCAAGGATAATATTTCCTATTCATCACTCCACCTGGGTGTCCAATATAGTTCCTGTACCAAAAAAGAATGGTGAAATCAGAATTTGTGTTGATTTCAGGAACTTAAATCAATCGTCCTTAAAGGACAACTATCCCCTACCAATCATGGAGCATACATTGCAGACAGTCACCGGATCAAAGATGCTATCACTTTTTGATGGTTTTTCTGGTTACAATCAAATTGTAGTGGCACGAAGAGAGGGAACTGGATCATGAAGGTTCAAGAGTATAATCTAGAAATTAAGCCAACCAAGCTCGTTCACGGGCAAGGTCTTTGTTGATTATTGGCAGAGGATGGAGATCGTAAGCTTCAGAGCAATAGTGGAGTTGATCTTGAACGAGAAATTGAAGAGGACCTTCCTTTGGTCCTATTTGTTGATTCTTCAGAGGAATGGTACACACCCTTGTGGTATTATTCAACCTATGGAATGTTGGAACTTTCAAATTTTGGAAAATTTTCCATTATTAAAATTTTGATTGTAGCACTCAAAAATTTAAGTGTAAAATTAGTCTCAGGAGCACATTTTGAAGAATCATAATTTTGGATCTGTTCATTTTCATGCAAAACCATCTTGTAGGTGTGTTCATCTTAAATATGGGAGTGTGCATGCCAGTTTTCAGCTTCATCCGATCAGTTTTGATAGGGAATCAAAAGGCCAAGATGAAGGGTTTTGAGAAAATCTGCTGCCAGTACAATGAAAAATTTGTTAAAATGGTCAAATTTGAGGGTAAATATTAAGTAAATGAATGTTGATCATAACAAACTGATTGGTATCTACAATTGTCTCCATCTCAATGTACTTCCATGCCAATTTTCAGAGTGTTTGGACATCATGTGATATTTTTTAAAAGTCAAAACTGAATGTGTTTTACATAGTTTGGTAGGCGCAACTTCGCATGAAATGACTGAGTAAGCTACTTTGATTATTGACAGTTTTGAATCCTGATGAACTAATGCCATATCCTCTTGCAATCACATTCCCCTACCATCCATTAACACACTAGTGTAATTTCGTGGCTTGAGGAGAAGTTTTGAGCAGTTTTTCACATCAATTTCAGAGGCTACTTGACCAATTTTTATAACAGTGCAAGTTCTCAAATTTGATGAATTAGGGTTGATAATTTAATATATTTATGTTTTCAATACTTTGGGACTTATTGCACACTCAAGAAAGTTATGGAACTCAAATAAATCTTACCAAAGAAACATTCCCTTTCCTATGCTATGATAGAAACCGATTGAGAAATCTGAATTCTCCTAGTGTCATAATTGTCTTTTTCCAACATTTGAAAACCATTCCTTGGTGTAAGAAATTATTCACTCAGTCAATAACATCTGAATATATTGAAATTTAAGATCTCTTTGGGAAACTCAGGGCTCGACAGGAACCTTTATCAAGACTCATACCCTTGATGGGAGGTTTGGCCAAATTGAGGATTTGTTGAGGGTTTACCTAAATCTCATAGCTTTAAAGGTCCTATATCATTATTCTAAGAAGCAATGTAGCCGATGGGAAAATGATCAAAGCACCTGTTGTTGATAATGTTGACATATTCATCCAAGAGTATCTCTTTCCAAGGCTCCAATTGGCTTATATTTGATAATCTGTAAGAAGTGCTCACAACTATGAAAAATAGATCATCATTCTGCCAAGAATAATAAGACACCAAAACAGGCAATAATGAAAGAATAAAATTGTCTATTGCGAGGTATTTCCACAGTAAAATGATGGACAATATATTGTCCCAATGAATGGTGATTCAATCTGAGGCCTGATTCAGGATTTGTACAGTGTGTGGAAGATTGCACGGGTTTGTGTAAATATCAAAACTCACATATGTTACAGGATTCGTTCTCCATCACGTCACTGTAACGGAGGGAAGGATGTTTGCCATAAATTTTTTTTCTCACATGTGAAACAAAGCCCTACTTGATCATGTTTTATAGTTGCACAGCTAGCATTGGCATGAATCCTTCATCAGGGGGACGGTGATTTCACGAATAATTGAAACATAAATTTCATTGGCAGAGCAACGTTGTTTTCAGGCAATCTGATGACATCCAGCGGGCTTCTTTTCACTTGTAATCTTCGACGGTTATAATAAATGCGTATGTGTTTGAATGGATGGTAGTCGTTGGTGAATGCCATGAAAGAAGTAATGGAAGCTTTTTACTCTAGACTTTTCTGCATAACCACAGACACTCGATGAATGATGGGCGGTATTACGGTGACATATCCCGCGTCACCATAGGAGGTCTTGATGGAATCATATTCTAAATTTTGTTTAGATTTTTCCCGCACCCCCGCAGGATGCAAACGAAATGGTCACGGTAAGGAGGTAGCTTGGCATACATTTCCCACAGTCCCGCTGGCTATTGTCTATGCAGGTGAGCGGAGGGTACTCCCGCGTTCCCGCGGGGAGTCTCAAGGTTGTGCGCGGTGGTGCAGTAAAATAAAACATTTATGGTGAAGGTGGATTCAATGAGCGGTAAAATATAATGGTTGTCGCGATCTTACATCTACTATAAGCAAAGAAAGGAAACTATTTAATTACAATATGATTAATGTTGGAAAGTGAAATATGATGAAAATATTTTTTTAGTAAAGAATGAAAATTTTCACTAAAGGGAGTTATAAGGTGAATAATAATTTCACTCAAAAGCATGAGGGGTAAAATTAATAAAATATTTATATTGGGTGATGTAATATTTTTTCACTAGGGGAGTTCTAAGTGGGTGATTATTTTTCGAAGTTTCCAGCAAAAGAAGATTAATAGAGAGTTAAATGGAGATTGCAAAGATAAAGATGAAGATTAAAATATTTAATTTGCCAAAAGACAATCAATTAAATATTTTGTTTTCACTAATGAATGTTGAGAGATGTGGCAAACAAATATGAAGGGATGTAACCCTAATGTAATTTATATATGTAAGATGAAATAAATCACTAGGGAAAAAGATAAGAAGTAGTAGGTTAGATAGTTGATAGGTTGAATAGTTGCCAAAACAAAACATTATGATATGTATTGCAAAAATATTTTGAAGTTATAATGGAGAAGAATACATTAATTTGGTGATCCAATTATGGTGTCAGTTGTTGGTTGAATTTCTTTGAAGATATTATCTGGTTGTCTCCAAGGTTGTCATTTCTTGATTATTTAAATTGATATATCAAGGATATTTTCAATTTATCAAAGCACACTTGTTGCTCTTGTGTGGTTCAATTAACTAGTTCTTGCAAGACATGATTAAATCCCTTTAATTAATCATAGTAATTTGGAAAAGGACATTTGGATCACTAAGAAGAACTTGATAATTACATTCCTACACATTTATGCCATGCATAAACTTATAAAGTGTCAAACAATTTGAATTGTATCCATTATGTAAGTCACATATCATACGAATCTTGACTCTATTAGCCCAACAAAAGTAGGCACTGGTCACACCGATTCCATTTTTTCATGAAATCTTATTAAAAAATCCATATTTCAAATTCAATATTAGGAGTAGAAGTAGTTAGCAAGCTTTCATCTATTACACTTTGTGCCATCATAATAGATCCATCAATTAAATCAAGTCATACAACTTTAAGTTTTCCTCATTCACATAGGTATACCTACCTAGGTTTGGCAACACCTAAAGAGAAGAAGGTTCAAATCATTTGGCCTTGTTCGTTACCCTAAAATGTATCAAGAGCTTGGAAACCTCTTGAGGTATTATTACCTGCATTTTTGAGAGCTAACATGGAGAATGTCCACGTCACATGGACAAACAACATAAAAGAACACTAAAGTTGAAAGCACATAACTTTGTGCTTATTAACAACATTCTATACAAGTGTGGCCTTGACGAAACTTTCCTTTTATGCATCAGTAAAGACCAACAATAGAGATAGTTGGATGCTTTCCACAGTCAGGCATGTGGAGGACACTTTTCATCAAGGCTCACTGCATTCAAAATCTTGCGGGCACAGTTTTATTGGCCGACTATGTTCCACGATGCATACAATTGGGTGTATAAATTTCAGCTATGTCAGTAGTTTGCTGGTAAAGTCAGATTGGCGGGTACTCCACTTAGGCCAGTTATCATCGATGCTCCATTTCAACAATGGGCTATTGATTTTGTAGGACTTATCAACCCGAGTTCTAGCAAGGGGCATGTTTATGTCCTAACAACAATAGACTATTTCACAAAGTGGGTTGAAGCAGTTCCTACTAAACGAGCTACTTCCGAAGTGGTTTGCAACTTTCTAAAGGAGAATATCATTTCTTGCTTCAGAATTCCTCAAAAAATTGTGGCTGATAATACAACATGCTTCTCGTTAGAGGAGATTTTGAGTTTTTGTTTTGATCATGATATCATGTTGTCACATTCTTCGGATTATTACCCTTAGGGTAATGGATAGGCCGAATCATCAAATAAAAACATTCTCACAATTGTGCATAAGCTGGTTGAATCAAATTAGTGGGCTTGACACACAAATTTATATGATGCTCTTTGGGCTGATTGTATCACTCCTAAAAGAGCTATCGACACCTCGCCCTTCATACTTTTGTATGGTACATAAGTGGTTTTACCCATCACTTTGGAGTTGTTTGCCTTATAGCTGGCATCTACATTGGAGGATGAAGAGTTCAAAGACCCTATTCAGAAGCATATACTATACCTAATGAAGCCTGAAGAAGAGAGGGTGGAGGTTGTTGATAAAATCACTCAGCACCAAGAGCAAGTGAAAAATATTTTTGACAAGAAGGCTAGTCATAGAGACTTTGAAGTCGAAGATCAAGTCCTTTTGTGGGACAAAATGCATGAACCTAAAGGAATGCACGAAAATTTTGATTCCTTGTGGTTAGGACCCTTTAAGATCCATGAATCTACAAGAGAGAACACATACATTCTCTTGCATTAGGATGGAAGGCTTCTCCCTCTTCCTTATAGCAGGCAATATCTCAAACACTTCAACCCTCTGGGTGAGGAGTGATACTTGTAAATATTTTGTAAATACTTTTTATGTTTTATCATTATGTCGTATAGTGTTTCCCCGTTCTATGATGTTATGTCATGTTTTAGGTGATTTAGGTAGTCTTGTTTTAGGTGCTTATTAAGGTTGTTAATGTTAAGTTTAGATGATTAGGGAAAGTCCTGACTCCATATGCCCAACTAATAAGTCACTGGTCTAGAAAAATCATAGAATCTCGAGTTCTCCTATGTCGTAAGTATCTGACATGGTCACCACACGGAGCCTAATGTTGTACCCAAACCAAATTTTTTGCTTCACTAAGGCATTTTGCTTAAAATTGTTTAAACCTAGTTAAATGATGTCAGAAGTTTGTTTTGGGGCAATTTAAATATGGACTTTGAGTCAGTTTGATGCTGTGAAGATACTAGAGAATTTTAGAAAAATTCACAATCAACATGAAAATCATCATTTTTTTCTAACTCTGACTTAAAGAGCACTTTTTGAAAAAGGAACCCTAGCTTTTGGAGGTCCAGATTCTATTTTTAAGGTTTATCACTTCCAAGAACATTTTTCTAGTATCCTGTCAACTTCGCGATGAGCTATCCAACCAATCAGCAGGACGTGTTTAGCTCCTGTTATAGGAAATTCAGTAAGTAATGAGAAGAACAAAAAAATGGCTAACACTGGAAGGAAAAGAGTGCCTCTAAGCCAGGGGCACCCATATTTTTGAGGGACCAGATCAAGGCTTTTCATTAAATGACATCTCTGAGGTTTGTTTCATGCCTAGTCTAGCTTTGCATTGAATCTGTTAGCACGTTAATCAAAGTTGCTGAGAAGCTGGGAACATGAGACGAACTTGAGGTTAAATCTTGGTCAGAAGGTCTGAGGGAAAAGAAAAAGAGCACATTTTTCAAAAGGTTCCCAAGCTTTTGGACCCTTAAATGCCTCTTTTCTGGTGATCTCAGATGGTTATCTTGTCTGTGTTATGTTCATCTCTCCATTGCCTATCTCTGTTAGATCAAAAGATGACTTAGCAGCCTGTAGCCAAAGGTTTAGTGATATTTTTAGCCAATTGAAAGAATGGCTATCTCTAGAGTAAAAGGAGCACATTTTGAAAAAGGTGCCCTTGATTTTCAACCTCCAGACGATGTTTTCAGAGGAAGTGCTCTCTTGAAGTTGTTGTGTGGAATGGAGCCAACTCCATAGTGAGCCAGTTATTCAGTCTTGAAGTTTTTCCAAATAGAAGTTACGAAGGATTCAAGTTTACCTTCGTATGGAATGAAGAAAATATGGCTATTTCTGAGAAAAAGCATGAATTTTGGAAAGGGCGCTTGGATTTTTGAGCCCTCAGATCTTAGTTTTATGAATTGCAATCTCAAGGAGTGATTTGGTTAGTTTTTATCTTGCTCTGCAATGCAACTATCAGCTAGTCAATCAGTGATGTCAATCAATCAGATTTAGGAGTTGAATAGAGGCTCCGGAGAGGGTTCAAGATCCAATTTTCATGAAAAATGAAGTCTGGAAAAATGCCAAAAGTCAAAGGTTGCTTTTTCAAACTTAAGATGACTTGTGCGCCCTATAAAAGGATTTTTAATATTATTTTAATATTTGAAATTCGACTTTGAGTTAAAGTAGACGATTTTTGGGTTTGCATGCTCAATTAACTACTTTACATGTTAGGTGCTTTTTTAGTCTTGTGTGTCGAGATAATTGGTTTGCATGTTCAGTTAACTGACTTGCATGCTGAGTTTCTATTTTGCATGTCGACTTAATTGAGTTTGCATGTTCAATTAACTACTTTGCATGTAAGTTGCTTTTTCAGTCTTGCATGTTGAGTTAACTGGTTTGCATGTTCAGTTAACTGACTTGCATGTTGAGTCTCTAGTTTGCATGTCAACTTAATTGAGTTGAATGTTGACTTAACTAAATTGCATATCAAGTCTTAACTGAAGATATTAAGGGTGGTGCTTTATTTAGGGCATACTGTCTATTCAGTTAACTATTTTGAAAGCCAATCACATGCTAGGCGTTGGTTGTAGAGGACCAATAAGAAGATATGTTCCATTTTTAGGAAAAGCTTGTATTTATCACACCTTTGATGATAAATTCCTATTTATTCAAACTTAGGCATCCATTATTCATCATTGCAAGCAAGAGGAAATACACCTTTCTTGAGCAAACAAAGATTTGAAGGTGCTACAGGTGTCAGATTTCAGTGTTCTTCATAGCAATGGATATAGTTTGTTAAGAGGAAGGATATTCCGGAACTTCATTTTTCATTTGCATGTAGGTTTCATCAAATCTCAGTCAAACATAGGCAATTTTCTACAAAAGTAGAATAAAGTACAAAAAAACAAACTTATAACTTCTGTCTAATTTCTTCTGTTCTTGTCTTAGG
The DNA here is from genome assembly GCA_007258455.2 of Sequoia sempervirens. Lineage (NCBI taxonomy): Eukaryota > Viridiplantae > Streptophyta > Pinopsida > Cupressales > Cupressaceae > Sequoia > Sequoia sempervirens. Next base: position 119,448,978 of record VDFB02026320.1, on the reverse strand, counting down.
TATTCTTCTTATGTCAAAGAACATTGAAAAATTTTCAGAGTTTGATCATTTGGGTTCACATACTTCAGCAACAACAGCAAAACTCATGTCTTAGATTTTTTCGAGAAAATTGCCCTACAACTTTATTCTAAAGCTCTATGTTTTTTTCTAAGAATTCCTTTGCATGTGGGTCAAAGACACTTTTTTTTCAAAATCGAGTCATTTGGGTTGCCTTAGACTTCCATTTTGCACAAAACCCATGTTCCAGATTTTCTCGAGAAAAATTGTCCTAGGCGAGCTCTAGAACCCCAACTTTTCTAAACTGAAAAACATCTACATGCCTAGCTAAAAATCATTTTTTTGATTTTTTATTGATCTAGATTTGCTTAGAATCCAGTTCTGCACAAAACCAACGTTTCAGAAAAATTTTGGAAAATTTTCCCACCATAAGTTATTTTGAGCCTTGTCCAAAGCTTTTCTAGCCTTTTTGGAAAATTGTCCGAACATACCCAACTTCACAATCAAAAGTCCTCATTTTCAAAATGCAGTTCAATCTCATAGATTATAAAACCAAATCAGTCCTGATGCATGATTTTTTGAAAACTTTAGACACAGACGTAGGTCATGTCTATCTAGTGGTTAACCTGAGTAGTTTAGAGGGCATTAGTAGCAATACATTGAAGAATCTTAAACATTTTGGGTTGCTAGTAGCAACGTCTATTCCTATCATAGCTTTCGATCTCGAGTTTGTTCTTGCTTGCATCAAGCATTGTGACTTGACCACACAAAAAATCAGATTACCTAATGGGAGAGTCATCTGCAACCTTAAGCCGAGGGACATGGAAAAATGCTTCGCTATTCCTCCTCGTTCAGTCAATTTCACTGTAGTCATTGAGGCTTGTGATAAGATATGTTATGGTCTCATCAAGAGCCATCACAATGGAAAGTTGCTCAAAGATGGTTGAAAATATAGAAGACCAACATGCCCAAAAAGGTTGGTCGTGGCAAATTCAAGGATGAAGTTGTTGTTTCGATAACTCTACTCAATAAGGTTACAGGTCAGGAGGAGGCTAGTACTTTCCAACCATGGATGTTTTACATCATTTCTAGGATCCTTGATGGTACAGAGCACTATGACTGGCCCATGTTGATTAGTGAGTCCCTTCACCAACAGATTACTAGATTCCTTAAAACCCACGAGTTTCATATGGTGTCTTACTTGGTCTACTTGGTTGCCTCTCAAGGCAATTTTAGACACCTGAAGACTAACGAGACTCTTGGTGTTTAGCATGTTCACGAGTATTACTCTCAGTTGGAGTTTTCTAAGGATAAACAGGATTTTAGGGTGTGAATGATCCCTTTTTCATGAGGACAGTAAGGGATCTCGACAATGAAATGCACATCCAAATTTCATCAAAGGCCAGATCAGCTATGGAGAGTTGGGTGGATTGGTTTATTCAATTCCCCATTTTCACATATATTTGAGTTTATGGTTATGTCAAAGAGCCTCTAATGTTACCTAGATACCCGTTAGATAGAGTTCTTTTCATGGAATTTCTCAGACAATCTCAACATGTTCACTCTTTTCTTCGCAATCACCATAAGTCAGCATTTTCCTTTCCTTTCGAATGGCGTATTTACACATGTAAGACTACGACTGATTGCAAGTTTATGACAATCGAGTTTGAGAAATTTAACCTCAAGTACCACATCGAGCTTGATGTTCTTATGATCCTTTGGGTCATTATGTAGCTAGGTTAGAGTGAGGGATTGCACATAAGTCAACACTTGAGGATTTTTAGGAAAATTATAAGGATGAATTTGAAGTCCATCGACGTCATTACTGTAGACTTACTATTGCTTAGATTCCTGATTATTTATCAGAGGATGTTGAGGGTCTATCAGATGATGATGAAGAGGTTCTACTTAGCTCGTATGTGAAAGATCAAGTTGTTTTCCATCCACTTCGCTCACCAGATTGGTATGCCAGGGAGATTACTTTCATTGAGGACATGTCTAAATCAGTTATCAAGACCAACAAGCAATTCTTGGAAAGAAAAAGAAAGCACATGGCAGTGCCAATGCCAGAGTCACCAATAGGATTTTCATCATTACCTTCTACCTCGAGGTCAAGGCCTCGGGTTAAGGTTATCTTGAAGCCACCTGAAGGAGTTAAACTCAGCAGAAACAAAAAGGGGAAGAACACTGGTAAATGGAAGTAGAAGCAAGTAGGAAAGGTACCTAAGATTCCAATAGAGACAATCATACAAGCTGAACCACATCTTTCACCTCCTATTTTGCCATGTGCACCACATGTACATCCTATTGATATAGACTCAAAGCTAGAACCACCAGTTTGAGTAGCACCAGAGACAGTTGACCCTACATAGGCTAATACATCAGGGATAGTCTCTCCTCGAGTTGATAATATTGTTCACTCTTGTTGGCTCGAGAGATCTTTGGGAAGAGAGAGGTGAGAGCTTCCATATCATCTTGATTTGTCTGAGTTTGGTGAACCTTCTCAGGGTAGATCAAACAAGAAAATCAAGAAGCAAGTGCATGTTGAGAAGACTCCAGAATTAGAGATCATCATAGAAGTTGTTATGCCACCAGTGGGTAAGAGCTTGGATGAGGTTGAGGTTGGTGACTTTACCTTCATCAAAGCGAAACTTGGCAGAACCACTCGAGAGACACAAGTGAGGCTTCTCAAAATTGTCATAAATAATCTTGAAGAACGCATCATGAAGGACATAGAAGATAAAGCACTTCTTAAGGTTGAAAACAATCAACTTCGATAGTATATCTATGATCTTGTTCATGGAAATCCAAGTAGAGCACTTGTTCTTCCACAAAGTACACCTACAGAACAACAGAAGTTGGATTAGTTAGTCAATTATGGTAGACTTCTAGACAACTGTGTTGAAAGCTTCATTGTTACAAGTCGGCATCTTCTTATAGAGTTATATCAGTTGCGGAGTGATGCGCATGGACTTCGGCAAGGAATCTAGTCGCTCGAGATTGCAGTAGTGTAAGGCATGGCGAAGGATCGCGTTCTCATATCTCAGTTAGCAGTTGCATATGCCACCATGGAAGAAGATGAAGAGAAAAATAAGATCTTCACTTGGAGAGAGCAACATCTTTTCAGGATGGAGACATACGAGAAAATCTCTACCAAGTTGAATACACTCAGAGATAATGATGTTAGAGCTCTCGCACTCATCAACAGCTTTGTCACTCAGATCTCGTGTCATTATCTTCTTGAGGATGGCATGCATGTTGAACTTGATATAGTACAAGCTGAGTTTGAGAAACTGATTCGTGATAATCTCGAAGGAGATCCTATGGCGTCTAAGTTGGATCACATCTCAGTGATTACAACTAGTTTCAAAAGGACAACTAAGGATGTTAAAGAATACATGAAAACGATCAAGGATGATGACAAAGAGTTAAAGAGGTAAGTTATCATCATGGACAACGTCAAAGTACTAGAGGATGGGGCAATCGACCAATTCCTGGACGAGGTGATTTAGACCGTGATGAATGGGAGTGATCGGTTAGTTGTGACCTACAGTTAGTTTTAAGGATAGAGTCAAGAGCAACAGTTAACTCAACTTTCAGTCTTGAGTTCTTCTTGCTGATTTCATACATGCACATCTTTTCCTTGGGATTATCTTCATAGGAGTTAGGCTTTTATTTAGGGTTTTCGTTAACAAATGGTAGTGTTCTAGTTAACTTGCTTTCAATAAGGACGTGCATGCTTGCACATTGTCCATTTAGATTAAATGTACCGGTTAATTGATGGTATCTTTCCTGTTAACTGTATAGTTTGCTTTATTAGGGTTTAGCAATAAAATCTTGCATGCATTGCAAGACTATAGTTGACTCAAGGTGATTTTAGGGTTCCCTACACCTTTTGATGTCTATAAATAAGAGCTTTCAGCTCATTTGTAAATAACTTTTGCATGCGATAGTAATATATGTTGAGCCAGATTTGCCTGTAATATTGTTATTTTGTATCTGTTCACTTTGGTTGGATGATCATTGTTTCATGTTCTTGTGTTTATAAGCTTTCTTTCATATCTACACCTCAGATAGGTGTCGTCAACTCCTTGGGAATTTAGAATTAAGGCTTATTGTTTATTGTTATTGTGTTAATGAGCTTTGTTTCATGTCTACACCTCAGATAGGTGTCGTCACCTCCTTGGGAATTCAGAAGTAGAGTTCATCATTTGATGTTGTTGCCAATAATCTTTCTTTCAGCCTATGCCTCAGATAGGTGTTGTCACCTCCTTGGAAATCCTATCTTAGAGGTTACCGTATAAATCATTCCCACTCTATTTCCTCATGCTCTGATTTCTTGAGGGGATTGGCTAGTATAAGTTAGTTTTGAGTTGTAGTTAAGACTCGCGAAACTAGAAAATCCTTGGCTGCAACGTTTGAAGTTTCTCACAAACCTTGTGCCTCTTTCAACTGAGATAGAAAAGATAGGAATTAGTTTAGTTTTCTTTTTCAAGCATTTTTTCCGCATAATGATGGAGCTTCCCTTCCTAATTTGAAGAGCACTCATCATGCAATGTGCATAGTTGTCTATACTAACTTGCACTCCAGATGTGTTAGTTGTTACGCTAACAACAAGCCTATTACATCCCATTTTCCTACATCCATACCTTTCTAGCACCATACTAATATCATCCCGACTGACATCATCATCGAAACTTTTCATCTGAACCAAAATTTTGCTGCAATTGGTGGATTCACTTGGTTCCTATCGCATGGTTCACTTGGCTGGCATTTTTCCACAGAGGTCCTGTAAGGTGGCAACTTCCCGCTTTTGTTCTGAATGCCTCCCTAAGGCCCACAAGGCTCCATTTCAATGTGCAAAAGGCTCCAATTATGTCTGTGCATCTGGGTTTTCATTATTTTGACTTCACATTTGCATTTCACTTACTCCTCTACCAAGTTAAGTGTCATTAATGCATTTCCAACAACCATGGTCTACATGGCAACCTCATGAATGCATTTGGGCGGCAATATTTTAGTGCACGAATGTGATTTCATCTACCAACATTAATGGTACCATGTTTCCTAGCTATCAAAAGTAATTGCAAATGTCCTCCTTCCATCTACAACATTCATTTTAAGCAAGATAAAGATCTAGGTCGTGAATTTAAATTGTTACAGTGCAACGAATTAGGGTTATGCCCTATTGTTGTTATATGAATGACTTCAATCATTTTTGAAAGAAGGTTGATGATGATATGGTTCTTCAGACACCAAGAAAGATTGTAGGGCATCCACGAATGCAATAGTCTAGTTTTCTTAGAGATTATAGACATGTGGAATGGAAGAACAATGGTATTGTAATGAGATTTTGTTGTAGAATGTCTCCATGGTACTTTGTATGTATTCAAGAAGATTTCTTAAATGCGGTTAGGGATTTTCCCTTGCCCCATTTGCTTGTATGAATGTAATATGGAGTTAGATGAATAAGGCAGCATTTCGAAAACATTGCTAGCCTTGAAATGATATTTCTCAATTTATGTATGAATATATGCCATTGGTATGCTATGTTGTAAGGTTTCATATTCATTTGGGTTTGGTCTAGGAAGTGGAGCAACGTTTTTGAGCACCAACAAGTTACAAGGAGATCATAAAAATAAGAAAAATGGAGGAAGAAAATCATATGTGATAAAATACAAATATTTGTCAAAAACAAGAAACCAAATGGAATATTTTTGTGGAGATGGTACACAGGGAAAAGCACAGCTTTGAGCAAGGAGGCTCAAAAGTATTTTTTATCAAAACAAGGGGATAATTATGCAGGTGCTCGAAAAATGGATAAATGCCACATTCATTCAAAGGTAGTTGAGAAAAATCAAGAAGAGGTTATTTATTATTGTTTGAGGGAATGTGGAGGAGTTAATGAATTCGATTGTTATTTTTGTTAACAAGCTACAAACATGTAGGCTTGCATGTAGTAACTACAGCATGGGTAGTGGGTAGCTATTATTATGTACCCAATTACTAATTAAATGGTGTAATAAATGATGCAATAATGGGTACTTTGGTGGCAGTTACGTTATTAAGTTGTTTAAGTTATAAAATAAGAGAGGTGGGATAATTCCAGATGAAGATAGTCTGTATTTACTGTTTGGAAACATTAAATGAATAGCTGAAAATGAATAAGAGAAACAATTTTGAGTTGTGTAAAATAGACGACTAAAAATGAATGGTTTGAAATTTGTACTCTCTTATTTCTCATAATAAATGCATTAGAGATTATCAATATTTAGTCAGACGATGGTCTTATATATGCAGATTACAGCATTCATGACAGATTTATAGTAGAAAAAGCATAGTGGCTCTGCATCAGTTTTCTATTAGATAATTCAATGGTATATTGAAATGGTAAGTTCAGTACAATATTTACCTGGTGCATCGAGGCAACCTTCCTTTTCTCTTATAACATCTCCAAGCTGACACTTATCCAAAACCTTTATCAAAGAGAACAAACATTAAATTATTTCCCATTTCTGGATTATATAATAAAATGAAAGTAGAAATCATGTCAAACAGTATTCAAAGACCTCCCAAATTGCCGAATCTGAGTGCTCAGATAATGGATCAAGGTTGAAACGAATGGTTCCACGAAAAAGAGTTGGTTCTTGAGGAATAATTCCAAGGTGTGACCGCAAATCATGAAGTCCAATGGAGGTAGTATCCAAACCATCAATGAGGATTCTACCCCCTGCAGGTTCAACCAAACGAAAAATAGCACTGATGAGAGTTGTCTTTCCACTTCCTGTTCGACCAACAATCCCAATTTTTTGCCCTCCTTCAAAAGTACAAGTAATTCCCCGAAGAACAAGAGGACTGTTTGATCTATACCTAATCTGCACTGACATGGAATAAAGTTTAGAAAAGACATCACTACAAGCTCAAATTATACTCTGGGCAACAAAAACATATGGTTTAGAAGGTGTAGATTGTAGTCATCTGGTTGGGAAGCCCAACTAAAGGTACCTTCAAGTCTTGCAATTCCACTTTACCATGGGAGGGCCAATCCTCTGGTGGTCTACTAGATTCTATTATTGCTGGTGCTTCACTAGGAATGCACATGTACTGCTTGATGCGTTCTACAGATACAATATAGTTTGCCAGTATGCATTGGTTTTGAATACTCAAAACCAATGATATGTTCATAGAGAGGCCATAAGATAGGGCCATCCCAACAAAACCTGTGCCAGTTTAAATAACTTGTTAAGATCCTCTTTATGCAATTGTGTACTGTAAAAACAGAGAATCTAGAAGAAGCAGGCAAACAAAATATGTTTAGTTCCATCTAACATACCAGGATTGAAGGTGCCTGCTGGGAGTAGGACCATAGCAAGAGCAGACGAGCAAAGAACTATAGAACTTGATACCTCTAAACGTTCAATCAACCATTCGTTCGTTGCAAAACTGTGGAAAAATGGACTTGAATTTTTGTCAACCAGATCCAAGTTCTTCTTCATAAACTGATCCTGCATCTCGAAAGCCCTGATTGTCACTGCTCCTGAGATGGACTCACCAAAATGATTTGCTATGGGTGATTTTGTTGTACCATTGATTCTCATCAATTCTTTAGCAGAAGCAAAGTAGTATTTCTGTTCCAATTGGCAAAAACAGATTTTAGTTCTCTAGGAAATATTGTCACAAAAAAAGTTTTTATCTACGGCCAATACTTGATATACTTGCACACAAAAAGGTGACATTCTTCTCAAGCAGCTAAATACATAAAAATAAGGTTTCACCTGAATTTGAAATGTCAAATAAATCATTGGCAGGGCAGCAAACAGAACTTACCACGTCACAACAGCTACAACAGCAAGATTACTGTAAGCATTCATAGTCGAACTCATAATGAAGACAAAGCTGAAAGGAAGGTCAACATCAAGAATGCTCAAATCTGAAGAAACCTGGGAATTAGATGAAGAAAAATAGAAACAAATTAGTATCTCAACAAACATCGAATGACACTTCTGTAAAACAACATCAAGAAAAGGAACAATTACATAGTGATAGGGCTCAAAATGTACCCTGCTCAAAATTCTTCCTAATGGCGTGGCATCAAAAAATGCCATTGGTGCTTGGAATAAGGAAGTCATGAGCTCAGAAAAGAAAGACTTTGATGCTTCAAGCCCCAAAACGACTATAAAGATTGATCGAAGGAAAATAAAAAATGAAGAAGCAAATGCAATAATTGAGTAGACTGTGATTAGCATCAATGTGCTGACTTGGGGACTCTGCACATTAGCAGCCATCCAAGTATTTGACAAAATCTGCCCAGTCGAAAATACAAGATGAGAAAGACCAGCCATGGAACAATACAAGAAACCTCTGTTCTGTTTCAAATAGTCAAATTATGGTTTCAGACCAGTATCTCCAATTTCCTTTTCTTCCTTTTGAACTAGCTGATCCACTTTAGGTGCTCTACATGATTTCTCTTGTTCCTTTAGGGACTTGACCTTTTGAATTTCTCTTTCTTGACTCACAGATTTGTCTTTTGAGGGTGGCATTGTAACTGCCAATTTGTTGGAACCCATTGTGTCTTTATGTGCATTCACAAGCTCTTGGAATGCCTTGCTTGAGGCTAATAACTCTTCATAACTCCCACTTTTTCGAACCTCCCCATCCGACATCAAATGCAATAAAATGTGGCCGCATTGTTATAACTGAAAGTGAAGTTGCAGAAACTTCTACCATTAAGTTTTTATAAATTATAGGAATATGGCCTCATTGTTATAACTGACAGTGAAGTTGCAGAAATTTCTACCATTAAATCTTTATAAATTATAGGAATAATATGTTGTGACAATAACTAGAGAGCATCTTGATGTAACTCCCTTAAGCAGTATATCTGCAGTCAGGCAGCTCTTGCATGACCAGACAAGCTCACACTAACCAGTATAGTATCAAATGCTGGTAGGAAATCAACTTGATGTGTTACAAGGATCACTGTCTTTTTGGAAAGTGCTTCCATTATGTAGTCCTACACATCAGAATCTACAATTGTTATGAACCCAAAGGAAACAAAAAAATCACATGGAAATGTGCTGGAGATAAAATTGTTCCCAGCTACACAATATTTCAGGAGGTTTACACCAAAAAAAAGCCAACAGAATAGAGAAAAGTGACATTATTTATGAACCATAAACAGGCTAGTAGCAGTATGAGCATCAACAGCACTGAAAGGGTCATCCAAAAGATAAATATCAGCATCCTGGTATAGAGCACGGGCAAGTTGTATACGTTGTTTCTGATCACCACTCAGATTGACACCTCGCTCCCCAATTTCAGTTAGATCACCAAAGGGGAGATTCTCCAGGTCCTTCTCTAGTGAGGCCTTTTGGATCACCTCTTTATATTTCTGCTCGTACATTGTGCTCCCAAATAATATGTTATCACGCACTGTTCCACTTTGAATCCACGCAGTCTGAGAAACATATGCAAGAGTGCCATAGACTCGCAACTGCAGAAGAATCAGATCAGAGAAATGAGATAAAGAAAAGTGCATCAATAAGTAGGTTGCTATTAAGGGAATAATAAATACAATGGATACTCACATTGCCCCTCATCTTTTGTACCTCCCCAAGAATCGCAGCTAAAAGAGTTGATTTTCCAGATCCAACTTCCCCACAAACAGCCACTTTTTGACCATGTTTAACCTCCATATTGATATTTCTCAATGTGGGTTTTGATGAATTGGTATCCCAGCTTAAAGTCGCTGATTTGATAAAGATAGAGTGTTCAGACCATTGTTGAGTTCCACATTCAACAGCCTGTTCCTGCAACTCATCGCTTTCTAGAAAGTTGATAACACGCCCCAAGGAGACCTTCGCTTGAATGATAACAGCAATAACATCAGGAATTACTCGAATTGGTTCTTGAACCACTCGCAAAGTGGCTATGAATGTGAAAACATTTCTTGGAGTTAGAGGGATTTTAAGAAAATAACATGTTGCAAATGTTGTAGTTGAAACCAGAATAGGAGATGACCAAAACAATATTGAATTGTAGGCTTTCCGAAACTGAACTGCTGATAGCCATTTGTACTCTACCTTGCGCAACTTTTCAATACCAGATTTGAAATGTTCCTCCCAAGCATGCAATTTCAGTACCTTCATGTGAGCAAGAGCTTCTGTGACAGCCCTTAATCGCTCATCTTGGGCTGACATTAGTCCAGTCTGGAATTTATGCTGCAATTTTGCCAATGGAGAATTACAAATCATGGTTAGGATGAGAACTGCCAAGGCTGCAACTGTGGCCCATCCAATTGCTTGGGATAGGATACTTAAAGCGAATACAAACTGGAGAACTGTTGTCCAAGTCAGATGAAGCCAGAAGGGAAATTCACCTATACGATAAGCATCTACAGACATATAGTTCATGATCTCTCCTGCTCCATGGACCTGTTTAGCTTCATTGGACAGCTTCAATTGTTTCTCGTAGATTGCTGTAATTAGTGCAGAGCGCACCTGGAGACCAATCCTTCTAGCGCCAAAATACCATTGCCTTTGAGATAGGGACTCTACGAGCTTGGCTAGAAAGAGTGCTCCTACTAAAGCATATCCTTGGTATTTGAATGATTGTTTTTCTTCTGAAAATCCAATAAATGCATTTAAAACAAGTGGTCTACAAGACAAAGTGGCCGTTTTGAGAAAAGCATAGATTCCGGTCCTGACCAGATTTTTCCTATGACATCGAACCAGAGCCCAGAAAACAGACGGATTGGCAGATGGTTTTTTTTGTTTTTGCCTAGCTAGCTCTTCAGTAAATTTCGAATAACTGTTCTCCGCTTGATCTTCCTCACAAACTTGAGGCAAATCATTTTCTTCAAGAGGTCTTTTTGGCAAAGAAGATCCAAACATAACCCAATATCTCGGTAGTCCAATTGGCAAAGAAGAGCTTTTATTCGACGGAAAAGCGAGAAACCTGAGGTTAAGGTGACATGCATTACTGGTAATTGTGTGGGGAGTAGGCGAATAAAAAAATTGAAAACACAGACAATGTGTTGTATCGGACGGAATATTGATAGGAGGAGTTCCGTTTGAAGAGAAGGTGATACATTTTCGTCAGTCATGACGTGCTATATTCTGGTTTGTAAACGTGACGGCCAGAATTCGAAGTACTTTATAAGCACGCGAATGAATGATTCTGTTTACTTTTTCAACTATATAAGACAAAAGAGTCCTTCCAATCCATCCGATATTGACATTAGGAAAAGGTCGTCAAGTTATGATGGATTATTTTACATGTTTGAAATTATTATATTGTTTGCACTTTTCAGATGTAAATTAGAAAATGTCTAAAGCTGGTGATAAACAATGCTGATTTCATCATACATTTTTTATAGCATCTCGATCTTGATGAAGGATCACATAGTGTGATCTGAAATATTGTTGTGATATTTTTTTATATTACAATTTTAATGTAATACATAAAACGATTGTTGAATTTAATCTCTTTCCTATTTCATTTATAAAAATAATGAAAAAAAGGAGGTTTTGATGTTGATTTAAATATTAATATACAAGATTATTTAACAAGGTGTTGGTCAAGACTTGACTACATTTACCACATTCTACTTGACATGATATAATTCTTGTTATATCATAATCCCACATGGTCATGCATGAAGTTATTTTGCACCTTAACGCTGAGAGGAGAATTCAAACAAGGGTCACACTCCTCCACATGTCATGTTTTCATAAAATCCACTAGAGAGACAGATATGGAATTGAGGATATAAAATGTTTATTTGATCAAAATGGAAGAGAGCAAAGTGCCATCATCTTAGCTGCCTTGATTAAATTTAGTTGGAAAGGCAATCCATTATAGTTCAAGAACAACTTTGTGGCATTGTAGGAAGCAATCACAATTTATTTATTTTAAAAATAAATAGAGTTGCCATGTAAATGTTTATATGCACCTTTGAGTTCACCCATTACTTTTATGCCATAACTCCTTGGAGGTTTTTTAGGTCTTTTAATAATAATATTGTTATCTTTATTAGTATACTGATTAGAGAAGGCTAAGGAAGGGCTTAGATTGGTTAGGGCATACGGAAAATTCACTGCCAACAATTCAACAACAAAAAATTTACTGCCAATGTTAATTCACTGGGAGAAAATTCACCGCCATGACAATTCACCGCGCGAAAAATTAATTGCATGATTTTTTGGCGGTTAATGTTCCATGGCGGTAAATTGTTGGTGGTCGTGAATTTTCCTGTGATGAATTGTTGACGGTGAATTTTTCCTCGGTGAATTGTTGGCGATGAATTTTCCTAAAGCCATTAGTTAGAAAAGGACAAGAAAGTAGTGTAGATGTGGAAGACTAAACTTTTGGAGTAGGAAGGAACTCGCATTCAAAATCAATCAAGAACACTACTAGGCTAGATATATATTGGTCATTTGACCTTCTAAGAAAAGGATTAAGTTTAAAACCTTGGATGGTAAATCCCACCTTACAAGATAAAGGATTCAAATCCTACATGTTAAATCATGATCTGACCTTCCATGTAAAAGTATTCAAATTCTAAACTTTAATTCTTACCTTCCAAGTTAAATGATTCAAAAAATTATTTTTGGCTATAATGTAGATTTATGTATATTTTGATGTGTTTATAATTTTTAACTTAGAACAATGCTCGACAAAGATCAATTTCAAGAAAGAATGGTACATTAGATCCTAGTTTGAATTTTAAATCAAGATCTAAAATCCAAAAAAATGTTAGGGGTGGCAATGGTAATAATTAGTTCTAAACTGGTATGGGGTGCGGGGGAAGGGGGGTTTGTACCTTCCTGCAGTGGCATTAATGGTGCCATCAGCAATACCTTCTCCCTCCACCGACACTCCATCTTTTTCCAGCAGCTTTGACTTTTTCTCGGCAGCCACTCCACTTTTTTTGCGTTGACGTCAGCTTACCCAACAGGTGATTTTTGGCCAAATATTCCATCATCGGACTTTTGCAGGGGCATCAGATATTTTTCCACTAGAGGGGAATATTCTACTAATGTTAGCATGATGTCAACGATACAGACTGTTGCATAGCCCCAATTGACCCCCTTTGTGCCCTAAAAGGGGTTTTTTTCTTCTGGCCATAACTTGGGCGTACGATATCATTTTTTGGCAAACAAGATATCGTCGAAAAGTTAATTATGTCATCTTTCTAGTGGTGTAGGTCTCATCACTTTATTTTGCTATTGGTACATTCTATAGTTTGTTGAATTCAGAAGAGTTGTTTTTAGTCCTAAACTCGTGACTTTTGACTAGTTTCTTCATTTTTTCGTGATTCTAGCAGCGTTGGAACCATCTTTCAGAGCTCTTCAGTTCCATCCATGCAACTTTTCTAGATTGTTCTCCAAGTATATTTTATTCATATTTTTGTGTTTTCGCACTCTAGTGAATTACTTGGACGTTTTAACTCCTGGGAACATGTTATTTGCATGGGGATGGCTCGTTATTGGTTGTTCTATATGTATTTATAGTAAATTATGTCCTATTTGGGCATTGTAGACATCTTTTTCATGCACATCTTATTTTGTAGACGCACTGAGATAAAGTGCCATTCTGGTGTATATTTTTTTGGGGATTTTGCACATCCTCTTGTGCCTTTTGTATTCACACTATAATATAAAGTGTCATGGGGGGTTTGATGTTTTCCTTTGCTTTTCCATCACACCTTTGTCAAGTGAGTGTCTCTTCCATGACAACAATGAATCTCAGTGATTCTTGCCTCATGCCTATGTGCATAGTTTGCACACCCTTTTATTTGCAGGTTGTTTCTGCTACATGCACTTCATGGTTTCACATAGTTTCAGTGTTCCTGTCATGGCTCTCCTTTTTTCAAAATTATGGGGGGGGTTTCTACTGTTGGTGCTAATGCTTCCTTGGTTCGTGTTTGAGTGATCTATGTATCTAGTATTTGTTCCTATGTACTTTTGGATGCAACATACATCAACAACTAGTTACATGCATTTCGGTGAGATTGGTCATTTACCATATGGACACTCTTGCATTCCTATTTCTAGAGGTTCTTCATTTCAGCACTCTATCAGTCATCTTTCGACAATAGTCTACAACTTTGTGCTTCAAGATGTTCTACATGTTCCTATTTTCAGGACATTGTCTTGTTTGGAGGCTTCTTCAACCCTTCACTTGGCTTTCATCTCTTTTTGGAGTGGAGTTTTTCCCATGAGGTTTTCTCTATTTCTCCACATTATAGAGATCTTCTATTTGTACATGGGCACCTTACATGGCCTTGTTTCCTAGGAGTCATCATGCATTATTTTTAGGGTTTTTAGCTACTCCCTAAGTTCATCTTAAGGGGGTTGTTAGAGTTATCATGCATTAGCTAATAATTAATTAATCTTTAATTGATTATTATTCTAATTTATTCTCGTACACTTAAGCTAAACTTAGAAGTGTTTTATACTTTATTAGTTGAGTTAATATTAGATCATTATGTCTCAACTCATGTGATGTTGACACTTGTCATGATCTGATCCCTTTCTCATTTAGGGCTTTGCTATTATAAGCACTCAACCCTCATTGTAATTACTCTCGGATATTATCTAGAGCTTTCATATCTTATTGAGAGTCTCTTTCTTTTGTAGCTTTTTCTCGTTGAGGAATATAGAATTCTTTGTTTGTAGATCTCTTGCGTGGAAGGTGTATTTGTTTGTTGTTTGATCTTGTGGCTCGTGGTTTTGTGCTTGTTTCATAATTCTAACAAATTTAACCTAATTTGTAGGGATAGTCCTCAAATTATAGATTATGAAGACCTACTTGATTTATAAAATCAGCTCAACAATCAGTTTTGGAGTTCTACTTATCATCAATTTCTTCTTATAATGTTTGTATGTACATTTTTAATCTACTAAAAATTTTAAGATGTACAAGATGTACTATTTAATTTAACTTTCAATGGGAAGAAATGAAAATTTTGTTGCATCATATTATTTCTAGCTATTTTAACAATATATCTAACTCATTAGATACATAAATTTAACATGGGAATGGGAGAAGGGTATTCAGAGCTATCTTCATCCTTTGATATTTTCTTTGTGTACAAGATGCTTTCCATATTTCAGCTGGACATAGTTTGGTTATGGTAAAGCATTTTCCTTCACTATCAAGAGAAAAATTATACTATATTTATGTCAATTTTGTTATTTTTACTAGATACAGATGTTTGTTTAGTGCAAAAATATTAACTTATTTTATTAGGTTGTATAAATTTGACCATGCATTTTTTAGTTTTTCTCCTTTGTAAAATATTGCTTCAAGTTTAAGTTCAAATTTTGGCATAAAAGTAAATAGAAAATGAAGAATCTTGCATCATTGTTTCTTCAAATGATAATGATAAAGGACTCTGTATAAGATTGCAAGAATTCTACCATAAAAAGTAATGTCATTGTTGTTGGGTTTGTTTTTGCTCTTAGTAGAATGTAAAGAAAAATCATCCTTTTGGTGCCCTTCACATGTTAGTCTTTCTATTGCCCCCCTAGTCTTAATAATTATGCCACAGGTCACCATAGAGATTGTAAACTTTTATCACCTTCTGTGTTCTCTTTGATTTGAGTGGAAAAAAGAGTAATATTTAATAAATTATGTCCTTGTTCTTGACTAGTCCTTATGAAGATTACACTCTTGATGAGGGCTACACTGCCTGAAACCCACACAGAACACAACAATAGATACCAACACAGAAGATGCGAGATAGAAAATAACCCACTTTCAATTATTTTCAAAAAATGAAATTATAGATTCAAAACTTACAATGCTATTGCCTCATGGGTTTGATTCATTACAACAAAAATCAACTCTAAAAGAAAATCTATTATTCGAAGCCACTTAACCCTTTTATTTTACCCAACAATCACCATAGAATGTTCTAGAAAGTGTAACTTTCCTTTTCGTTTTGGCACCAAAAGTCTCGCCGATTGATTTCTTGCCTAGGAAGAGATTTTAATGAAATTCACTTTTTGGTGGGATAGCTTCGCAAGGTCATAACTTTTGATCCAAGTGTCCAATTTGCTATTATAATATATCATTGGGAAGCTATCAAAGAGATCTACAACACTAAACCCATCAAAGATTGTTTTGTCCACTTTTTGAGCTATTTTGGGGCATCTAAGGTTTTCAAATTTGAATTTGAAGTTGCATTAGAGAAATTTCTCAAGACTGAAACTTTAATATCTCCCAAACTATATAGTATTGAGACAATTCTTTCGCGACTGGAAATTTTTTTCAGTTCTACTCCTTGGGGTAAATTCTTAGGTCCATACGAGCCCATTTAGATCGAATTACTAAAAACAGTGACTATTTTTCACCTTTTTTGACTTATGACTATCTTACACACCTTAAGTGCCATCATGGGACTCAAAACAACTAAAGAAAATAAGAAAAGAATATTTTTTGGATGATGCAAGATTGCCCCTACACCACTGGATGCTCCTGCATCAGACATCCAAGGTAATTTGAAAAGTGACCCTATCACTTTTCAAGAGTTAGAGGGAAACCAAGACGGTTAACCTCAGCCTCAGACAACCATGATGAATATTCAGTAGGCCTTCCTCTCCATTTCACCAAGTACTCCACATATTGCCTATTTCTTATGCTTTTACCCACACGACTATCCAAAATTTCTTCTATCTCCTCCTTTTATGAAGTAGGTGTTGGAATATTCCACTATTCTATTATTTCTTCATCAATTCCTCCTTCATGATATTTTGTTAAATATGAAATGTTAAACACAGGTGAAATATGAATTTCATCAGGCAACTCTACCTCATATGCATTTTTTGAATCATGCTTCTTCAGGATCTTGCATGGTTCAAACTTCTTCATCTTTAACTTGTTGTATGTACCAACTGGAAAACTCTCCTTTTGCAAATGAACCATGACTTCATTTCCTACTTGGAACTCATTATACCTCCTTTTCTAATTTTCCTTAGCCTTATATTGTGAGTTCATCTTAGTGATATGTTTCTTCACCTCTTCATGTAAATTCTTCAGGTTCTTAGCAAAATCTCTGGCCTCAGCGCTACTCTTCTCCCCCTTATCCATTTTTCTTAGCTTAGAAGCAGTTCTTGGACTACTCCCATACACAATCTCGAATTGTGATTTACTAGTGCTCCTATTGATAGAATTGTTGTAAGAATTTTTTTCTTGTGGTATAATCAAATTCCATCCCTTGGGCTTATCTCCTATGAAGCATCTTAGCAGGTTACCCAAACTCCTATTCACCACCTATGTCTATCCATTAGTTTGTGGATGGTGTGCAGAACTAAACTTCAAATTTTTCTTCAACTTCTTCCATAATTTCCTCTAGAAATAACCAACAAATTTGGTATCTCTGTCTGAAACTATACTCTTTAGTAGACCATGTAGTCTCACCACCTCTTTGAAAAACAACTCCGTAATATGAACAACATCAGTAGTCTTATGACATGGAATGAAATGTTCCATCTTTGAAAATCTATCCACCACCACAAATATGGAATCATGCCCCCTCTATGTCCTTGGTTAGCCAAGAACAAAATCCATGCTAGTATCCTCTGATGGCCTCTCAGGTACAAGTAATGGCCGATACAATCTAGTATTTTGACTTGTTCCTTTCGCCATCTGACATACTCTACAACTTTGTACAAACTTCTTCACATCTTGTTGTAACTATGGCTAGTAATAATTGTCACTAACAAGAGCAATGGTCTTATCTCGACTGAAATTTCTAGCCAATCCTCCACTATGCTTCTCCTTGACTAGATTCTCTCTCATAGAACTCCTTAGAATGCATAGTTGGCTTCCTCTAAACAACATCCCATCTTGGATTAGGAAATCCAACCATATTATCCTATCCAATGTAACAGGTTCCAAACAAGCCTTCCAAGCTTCTGCAAAGTCTGAATCTTTAGAATACAAACTCTTGAGTTCATTGAATCCAACAAACTCTATATTCATCTTTATCAATAATTTTTTCCTTCTATTCAAGGCATTTGAAACTCTATTTGACCTTCCATTCCCATGCTTAAAAAAAAAAGTATAACTGCAAAAAATCAACCCATTTTAAGTGTCTTTTATTTAACTTTCCTTGACTATTGAGATACTGCAAAGCCTAGTGATCAGAATATAAAGCAAATTATTATTTTGGCAACAAATAGTGTCTCCATTTCTTCAAAGCCTGAATTATAGCTCATAAAACTCTTGATCATAGATATAATATTTCTTCTTAGTACCATTCAACTTGTCACTAAAATAGACAACATGCATACCTTCTTGACTCAAAAAAGCTCATATGGCAGTGTCACTAGCATCACAAACTACTTAAAAGACCTTATTGAAATCTAGAAGTGCCAAAACATGTTGCTCTGTGACTTTCTTCTTCAACATATCAAAACTCTTTTTTGCTCCTATAGTCCATTTAAAATCCTTTCTATCCCCTCTCATTGCTTCAGTTAGAGGTGCACAAATACTACTAAAATTCTTAATAAATTTTTAGTAAAAACTTGCTAGACCATGAAATGACCTTACCTCTATAACACTCCTCGGGGTAGGCCATTCAATGATAGTTCTCACCTCCTCTAGATCCATTTTAAGACCCTCTATTGAGACAACAAATCCAAGATACACCAACTCTCTCTTCACAAAACTGCATTTCTTCAAATTAATCAACAACTTCTCCTCCCTTAGCTTCTCAAAAACTCTTTGGATATGCATTAGATGCTCCTCCAATGTCTTACTAAAAATAAAAATATCATCCAAATAAACATAACAAATTTTCCTAAAAATTATTTCAATACCTCATTCATAAGCCGCATAAATGTGCTTAGTGCATTAGTTAGCCCAAAAGGCATGACTAACCACTTGTACAAGCCCTCCTTGGTTTTAAAGGTTGTCTTCCATTCATCTCCTTCCCTAATCTGAATCTAGTGATATTCGCTCTTCAAATCTATCTTCATGAAGTACTCAGCTCCACTCAAACAATCCATAATGCCATCCATTCTCGGCAAGGAAAATCTACACTTGATGGTGATCTTGTTGATGGCTCTAGAATTTGTACACATCTGCCATTCCCCATCCTTCTTTGGTGCTAGTACTATAGGTACTGCACATGGGCTCAAACTCTCACTAATCAATTCCTTTCGCAATAAATCTTGCACTTGTTTGTTCAACACTTCACTCTCTGTTGGAGTCATACAATGAGTTGCCTTATTCGGTAAATTGGCTCCAGGAATTAGGTCCATTTGATGAATAATATTTCTTACTGGAGGTGTAAACCTTCAAGTATGTTATCAAAAATAATAGCTTGAAACTCATTCAACAAATCTGAAACCTCTACAGGTACCTCATTAGTATCTTCTTTATCAACTCTAATGATCAATGCAAAACACATATGTTCGTGCCTCATACCTTCTAGGAACTTTCTTCCATCAACTAAACAAATTCTTGCATTACTGCATACCTTTTCTTTTGCCTCCCTCAGGGGTTTCAACTTATGACAAACGCCATCCTTTGTCAAGGAATAGGTATTAGCATGTCCATCACGGACCGCTCGCCAATGAAACTGCCACAGTCTACCTAACAACACATGACAAACATTCATAGGCATTGTTGTACCCCAAATTAATTTTTTTCTACACTTAGGCATTTAAAAAAAATAATGGCCAAAAGTCTTATTAAAAAATGTAAAAAAAAGTTAGAAAATGGGAATTTACATGTCACACATGTAGGTCAAAAACTCAAAATTTTCAAAATTTGACAATCTAGGTTTGCTCAGAGTGCTCGACCTAGTCTACAAAACCCAAATCATAGTTTTTCAGCCCTAAAATTTAGGAAATTTTCTAAAAATAGACTTTTCTAGGATTTTATGGGTTTCTTCTCAAATTGATGCTGACAAAATTTCTAAAAATAGAAATTCTAACTCCAGGGTTTCAAATTGATTTTGATTTACTTAAAATACTTCCTCATCAGGCTGGTCCAGTTAGAATCATCAAAAGATTAGTTTTTCTCTGCTAGGTCTATTTTGCTTTTTCAAAAGCCAAATTAGGAGCTCCAAGGTCATCAATGGAGGTTTCTCAACTGCTAGGTATCAGATTCAAAGTCTTAGGCACTACACAGATCAATAAATGACGATAGACACTCGAAGAACAAAGAACGTGAAGGAATCTTGAAAATGACAAAATTTTGACTAAATCTAGAGATGCTAGGCACCCTTTCCTAGTCAAGGCACCTAGCCATTCATGCCTTTGTATATTTTTCAACCTCGGCTACCAAGCATGAAGCATAGAATGTGAGGAATGAGGTAGAAAGTTGAAAATTGCAAATAAAAAACTAACACTAGAGACTAAAGGAGCCCCTACTAGCTAGGGGCACCTAGCCTTTCAAGGTGCCAAATGATAGAATTAGGGTTTGTGTTTCTAAGGTGTCTTGCTCAGAATTCCTTCGGCTCCATCGTGAATCCAGCAACAAGTCCATCGGATCAAGTTATCAGTCAAAATCTCAAATTGAATGGAGAAGTTTCATTAAAGAAGTAAATTGCAAATTGTGAAATCATTGAAAAATATTCTCTCTGGGATCTTTGGGCACCCCAATTAGCCAGGGGAACCTAGGGTTTGAGCCACCAGATGTAGAGATTAGGGTTTAAAAATATCACTAGTAGAATTTGGCAAATAAATGACTAGGTGACTAAAAATTTTAGTCACAACAACTAAAAATGACTAAATTATACTAATTTTTTGCAACTCGGCTATAAATGAGTAAATAAATGACTAATTCAAGGTCATTGACTAAAAAATAATTTAGTCGCATAAATAAAAATGACTAAATAGTTAGTCATTTATTTAGTCACAATCCATTTGAATAAATCATTTAAGGAATCAAGAATATAGCCTGCTAAAATTCTCTAAAAGTTTAATAAAAATACTCTAAAACTTTCGTTGAGATCTTATTTTTCAGGCGTAGCCTGCTAGAATGGAGTTTTCAATTTAATCAACATACTCTAAAACCTTCGTTGAACCTTATTTTTAGGTGTAGCCCGCCAAAATAGAGAAGTGTTTCAGTAAATAATGACAGAGAATGGTAAGGAGATGTGCGTGATGGGAGACATAGGATTCATTACTGCTTATCTCATTCCTACTCTGCTCAACAAGGGTTACATTGTTCGTGCTAGTATTTTTAATATAGGTATTTAATTAACATATATTTGCATAATCTCAAATTCCTTCGGATGCTTTTGAAGTATCAATGTATCCTATATAGGGTTTAAAATGATTTCTTTTAATTTAAAAAAATAAATCATATGCTTTTGAAGTATCAATGTATCTTATATAGGGTTTAGAATGATTTATTTTAATTAAAATAAATAAATTAGATGCTTTTGAAGTATCAATGTATCCTATATAAGGTTTAGAATGATTTCTTTTAATTTAAAAAATAAATAAATGATGTATTTTCCCGTGATTAGATAATGTGGAGATCTCTTAAATCTGCCCCAGCACATTATTATCTTTGGCACTGTATTCATTACTCCAGATGCTAGGGTTTTGCATGCGACATCTTTAATATCTTCATGACAGTGGTTGTTAAATAGATCTCAGTCTTTGCTTTAATCCTTATCATGGTAACCCTTGAGTTCCATAATCCACCTTCAATCTCTTCTAAGAATGTTTTCTTAAGCTAGAATGCATAGTATGCATATAAAGCAAGTCCTTCATACCTTCCATTGTTCTAAACCACCACTCACTACCTTGCTTAAAATTTTGCCTCCATAAGCACAATAACATGTATTAAAATCATGGTTGCCATTGATTGACCATTAAGGTCACTACTTTCATCAAGATACAATGAGATTTTTGTCTTCAAACTCAAGGCATTATGCAAGATAACATTGTGAATTGTTTGATGTGTACGATTTTATTTTCTTGCATATTTATTGCTTTGCTAACTACCTTTAAGACTGGATATTGCACCCTTAGCTGCAATCTCAAACAACTCACTCACTGTCACTTGAAGATTCCTTTCATGAGAATCCTTCTATAAAATCAAACTATGCCCTATATACTGCCTACTTACTACAAGGGATTCATGGTTTCATGGTATTGTGGATCTTAAGACCCTTCAACCTTATTGTCACTATTTCGCAGTCCACAAGGTATTATTCACTATTCTCCCATATTTGATGAGTCTCAAAACACTTTTCAAACATGCAATCCACTACCTCCTTTATACAATGGCTAAGAAGAAACATTGAACTTGTGATTACCACTATTACTTCATTTGGACAGTCATTCCTTGATTTCATTTTCCTTGTCTAACACTGCCAATAGCATTTGAAAAACCCTTAAGGTCAGCACGGGGGTAAGGAAACTCACTGTTAAAATCTCCACTTTACTATGCAAGGTTTGAGCTTTATTATCTTGTCACTGCTTAGCCTCTTTTTGACTGTCATGCCTCAAGTGACTGTCATTCTTCTTACCATAGATTGCATTTACAAATGTCACTGAGCTACATAGTGTGCTTCTTATTAGCTACAATCTTTAGATTGCAAGATTTTGTTATTGGCTAAAATTTCCCAATATTTCTAGTATTGCAACCTCACTAATCCCCTAGAGTTATGGTTTATGTTTCTATGAAGGCCTAGGGTTTGTACCCTAGTCACGCTCTTACCAATGCTTCTGTTGGTATTAAAAAAAAACCTTAAATCTTGGGTCAGAAAATTAGTTGTCTTGACAAGGTTGTGGTATGATCTTGGATTGTATCCTAGAGTGTGTGGGAAGCTTGTGTTTTATCATTAAGGTATGTAAACTTGATAAGGGAAATGTATCCTATATAGCATGGGTCTTGCTTTAATACTTTCCATAATGGTTATTAGCAAATCACATTATTATAGTTTGTGGTAACCCAAGATTGCATTCAAGTGTGTAACAAACTTGGTTTGTAGTTTAAGTTGTACACTTTTAAGTAACATTCATAAGGTTTAGAAAATCTTGATCACTCTCTAGAATATCCCATTAAACATGGGTTGTGCTTGAATGCACTACATAATTGATATAATGCAACCACTCTGCATATCAACTAGAGTTATAGGCTCTTTATTGTAGAAAGAGGTAATCGCTCTTGGATCATGCTATCATTACATTGTAACCTGTTAAAATTGAGTGAACCTGAATGCACCCAATGATAATTGACACCTAATTTTTATGACAATGATTTGTACATGAATTGTGCTCATATGAGTGCCTCCATTTATATCACAACATAACCACATTAAACTTGGGTCACACATGAATGCATCATGTATTTGTCATAGCATAACTTTGCCACATGACCAATAGAGTTATGGATCACATAATTACAGTCACAAGAATTTGTTCCTCGGTTGTGCTCTTATGGTGATTCCATTACCGTTACAGCATAACCCTTTGGACTTATATTGCTCAAATCCTTACATTGCTTATTTTCCTTTGGATGGATGGCTTCATAGATTTTTTGTGATTTATACAACTTTTTTTTATAGTAAATGACACCATATTCTATCTAAAGTTGAAATGATTTATTAGTTATGGTTCTATGCTGATTTTGAGTTTTATTTAGAAGGGGTTAATATGTGGCATGTTTATGTGCAGGAAGAATAGATTGTGATGCAACATTCTGGTTGGAAAGTTCAAGAAAAATTGGATTGTTATCGGTGACATAACCAAGTTGGAGAGTACCTTGATCCGGTGTGAAACACTTCTAGGTGTTTTCGTTGGGATGTAGAACTTAAGTGTAGGAATTTTTGAATATTTGATAGAGGAAGTTCCTTTATTCTAAAGATGAAATCATAAATTTGTTGGTCCAATTGGACATCCAACTTGAGATCTTTAATATCCAATAGAGAAATTTTGTACATTCTAAAGATAAAATCATAAATTGGCTGGACCAATTTTAGATCCAATTTGAGGTCGTGAAGCTCTGACAGAGGAAGTTTCTATATTCTAAAGATAAAATCATAAATTTTATTGGTCCAATTTCAGTTCCAATTTAAGGTTGTGAAGCTCTGATAGAGAAAGTTCCTACATTCTAAAGATAAAATCATAAATCTGCTTGGTCCAATTTGAGGTCCAATTGTAAGGATTTGTCTTTTTAATTATGCTTTCTGACATTTGTCTTAATACAAATTGTTACTTTAGAATTATGGTATTTCTTTTCTTCTAATGTTCTCAACCCTTATTTTAGGGAAGAGCTTTGAAGATGGTTCCTTCAAATGGAGACTGCACTTTTCCACTATAGGTTCTGTCTGGAAACACCAGAAGCTCAAGTATTGTCATACTCAGGTACAACAGAGTTTAAGGTGAATTGCACTTAGTATTTTATGCTAATATGGATATGTTCTTGTACCATATAAAAATGGATCTTTGAAATTTTCATGGTCTTTTAGGTCTTTCTCTCATGATGCTTGATCTATTTCTCTTTGATTTAATGTTGCAATGTAACTTTTGCATTCACATTAGGTCCTTAAAATTCAAATAATGGTGTCTTGTGAAGGTGTTATGAAGTGTTGTAACACATTTCTACACTTTTCTAGATTCTTCTCATTACAATTCACATAAAAATCACCTTTTTATTCCTTATCAAGTCCAATTTTAAAGTATTGTAAAGTCTTGTAACAAGATTTCACACTTTTCTAGGCTTGATTTCACTATTTACACCTTTCTTATGCTTTATTTGACCCCTTTATGTACTTATAAGACTTAATTAAGTGTATTTTTGAATGTAAACATGACAAACAACATTAAATGCAACTTAATTCCTGACACCCACTTGCAAGCCTAGAGTGGGACCCATTCGCCATGGGTGGCGAATGAGTCCCTCTTGGCTGCAAATTCAAAATAATTCAAAATTTCTTTCGGGTTTTTATTCAAAAATACCTTATGTCAGCCTGTGATGTATTATTGGGTTATTAGGGCATAATTGTGTATAAATAAGTGTTTTTACATCCATTTTAACCCCATTCATCCTAGTCCACTCACCCATTCATTCAAGCATTCAATCATCTCATTTAAGCATTGAAACACCATAGCATTGTTGAATCAAGCATCTTGGAGCATCCATTGACATATCTTCATATTTCTTCAACAAGGTTTTGGTGAGTTTAGGACACTTGCATGTTGTTTATTCATCATTCCTTGCTCATTTCATTTCATTTCTTTATTAAGGGTTTGATTACCAAAGTGGGATTTGACCAAGGAAAATCCCTATACTCTAACCCTTAACCATTTTCCCCTTTTGCATGTGTGTTTGCAGAATTTTGTATGTAGATTTGTCAAGAAAATAGGTGTTGAAAGGTGGTCAACAAGTCAACAAAGTGTTTCAAGTCAACTAATCCCTAATTCAAGCTTGGAGACAACCTACAGTTCATTTTCTGCAGATTTGACTCTATCAACCCAATAAGAAAACAAGTGCAAATCTGAAGCTATAGTTTTGACCTTTGAATTTGCAAAATTTTGGAGAAGGACTGATTCACCATTAGTGGCGAATGAGTCCCACCTATACGTTGGAAAAGGTGATTTTACCAGAATCCAGTTCTTGACAGTCGAAAAGTAGTTTCAGGTGTTTTTACCAGTAGGAGGATTGATTCGCCATCAATGGCGAATGAGTCCCACTAATGATTTATAGTAATTCCTACTAGTTTTTAGATCCTTCTAGATTCAACATCCAACTCCCAGGTGCACTCTATTCAGCCTCTTTCAATTTTTTTTGTATTTGTTCATGTTTTAGTTCATTCTTGTATACCTCACTATATTTTTAAACATTGCATATTTCATTAGTTTTGCATTCTTAATCAGTCAATTTCATCACTTAGTTGCATTTACATTATTGAATTTAGTCTTAATCATGTATCCTACATTCCTCTATTTGAGTGAACCACCTCAATTTTAGTGTTCTATCTCTCCTTTTAGGTGAAAGATTCTAAGAGTGTAAGAGTACACCAAACCACAAAATTGATGGTTCAATTCTAATCTGTAGTTAATTGTTGTAGCATAATAGATAGGCTAAATAGTTGTTCATATACCATTGTTTCAAATTCTAAATTGCTATACCTTATTCTAGGAGCAAATCACAGGGGAAGTCTATACATAAGACACCATTATTTCAAATTCAAAATTGCTAGCTCTTTCACAATTGTTTGCTTCATTTATTTGATCTAAGACAATCTGTTGTATAGAAGATTCTCTTAAAATCATAGTAAAATCATTTATTCTGGGATGACTGTTCAGAATATTTCCCATTGTAACAATGAACAAAAGCATCAGTTATTAACCTGAACTTTGCAAGAGTTTCATCAAATTCTACTTTTCCACTCTATTTTCCATTCTGAATTTTATTCCCAATTTCATCCATTGAAGAACTTCCTCAGCCTATAGATCCTATTGTTTCCATAACTTTACTAGGTGTCAAGGATAGCTTCGAGTTTTTACCCAAGCAACAATTGTCAAAAATTTTCCTTAGCAATAAGGCCGAATTTTTTCAATTGTTGCTTGGGTAAAAAATTGAAGCTATCCTCGACACCTGGTAAAGTTATGGATAACAATAGGATCTATAGGTTGAGGAAGTTCTTCTTGGATGAAATTGGGAATAAAATTTAGAGTGGAAAAGTAGAATTTGATGAAACTCTTGCAAAGTTCAGGTTAATGATTGATGCTTTTGTTCATTGTTATGATGGGAAAGATTCTGAACATTCATCCTAGAATAAAGGATTTTATTGTGATTTTGAGAGCATCTTCTATACAACAGGTTGTCTAATTAGATCAAATAAATGAAGCAAACAATTGTGAAAGAGCCAACAATTTTGAATTTGAAATAATGGTGTCTTATGTATAGAATCCCCCTGTGATTTGCTACTAGAATAAGGTATAGCAATTTAGAATTTGAAAAACAATGGTATATGAACAACTATTTAGCCTATCTATTATGCTATAACAATTAACTATAGGCTAGAACATATCCATATTAGCATAAAATAGTAGGCGCAATTCACCTCAAACTCTGTTGTGGTAATTTCTTTGTAAGGAAGTTTGCACTCCATGAACATTCTTTGTGCACATCAGTATGTTGGTTATTATATCAATCTCCTTTGTGATCAAAAGAACAGTGAAGTTCATTGCATAACTCATGACCATTTTTCAATGCTACGATCTAGTGCTCTTTTACTTCTTACTCAGTGTTCTCAATCACCGTGTGCAAATGACCTAGAGGAAAAATCTTTGTCACCATTTGATGGTAACTTTCTTTTTTTTTTTACTATTTGTTATGATTCAATCACTATTTGACAATGTTCTTCCTTTCTCAATCCTATATGACAGAGGACAATTCACAGTTTGCAACTCTCTAACAATGGTAAATAGATATAGTAAAGATATTTAAAATTTTAGAAGTGGATTTTTTTTAATTGATAAAGCCTATTTATTAGTTTTATAACTTAAAACTATTTAAGCTATTTGAATAACTAAACTTCATATTAAATAAATCTTTAAAGTACAATAGAATTAGGTACTTAAAATGATTATAGAGAAGTTGAATGAAAATTAGTAAATTACTACTGATTTAGCTTTTCCTTTTGCATGTTTACAGGGTTATTTCTTCCAACATTTGTTAGGCCTATTTTGGATTCTATGGAAACAACAAAGGCAGTTCCACATCCAGGTCTAATGAGGTGATGACCCATCCTTCTATGATGAATTTTGCAAGATACACCCAATAATAGATCTAAAAATATCAGATTTTTAAACCTTCAGATCTTTGAGATCATTGCAGATTTGATTTGATTTTTGTACAGCTAGATGGATCTAAAAAACTATTTCTTGAAAATGATGTAAATGAAAGCTTTATTTGTTTAGAATAATCTAAGGGTGTTATTTTTCACTTGCACAAAATATTTTTGTCTACCTTAAGATAACCGTTAAAATTATCATTTTTTTAATCATAATATTTCATTATATATTTGTATTTTGTTAGATTGTATTGGATAGTTAATGGTTAAGTTTAAAAAAAAAAATTCAGCATAATATACTTTCCATGTACTTCTTTTCATCACTTGTAAATCTAAATTTTTGTTACTTTTTGTTAATTTTTGTGATCATCAAAAATAGAGATGATTTTTAGTCTCCATGAAATATTTTCATGCATGTTTGATATCTCTACAAGGTGATGAAAAAGGCCTTAGGATTTGGTAGGGTTTTGAGTATCCTTATTATTTTGATGGTAATGTTACTAAGTTCTCTCCTTGCCCAAATATAGTCACCTTAGAAACTATCATGATGCTCTTGGTTGTAAATTACTTTGTTCTCCCTACCTTCTCACTACAAGTCTGATTCTTCAACTCTACCAAATGCCCTTCCATCTCAGTTTCTTTTCATGCTCTTGCATCTATTCTCTTATGAATTTATTCTTATGAATTTGAAAGCTATCACTAGGTCTATTATGATTGTTAGGTCTTTGAGGGTATACGATTTTCTACTAAGAACTCTTAGATTTTCATACTTTTGATGACAATTCTCCAAGGATGTTTGCTCATTGACTTAACTCTCTATATATTCTCCATTATGCATTGAAAATTCATGGTTTCTTGTTAACTATTTATTAGTGTAACCATTTCCATGTTTCTTGGGACAATCATCCTTATAGGGTAGTTTCCTTATAGATTTGAATGTAATTTAAAAGGTGCCCATAAATATTGACAAGTTTCATAAGACTATTGTGTCAAGGTAGTAGATGGTCATGACAAGTTTCATAAGACTATTGTGACAAGTTTCATAATATCGCCATATCGCAAGAGCCAAGAAGACACGGTGTGGTGTAGTAGTAATATCCAGCATTACAGTGAAAGTTGAGCAATAAATGTGTAGTATGGTAGTAAATCAAATACTTCTCCCGCATCCCCGCAAGAGCCAAGAAGACACGGTGCAATGTAGCGATAACATCCCGCATTACCACGAAGATCGAGCAATAATGGTGCGGTGTAGCGGTAACATCTCGCATTACCATGAAGGTTGAACAATAATGGTGTGGTGTAGCAGTAACATCCCACATCACCGCAAGGATCATGTCAAAGTGGTGTGGTATCGCGATTAAACTATAAAACGAAATATCACATTTCACTTGCCTTGTGTATATTGCTTCCACATTTTCATGTATGTCTAGCAGGGAACTTGTAACTACAACATATGACAAAAAAATCCCTATTGTTATGCTTTGATGGATGTCCCTTCATTATAACTGGATATCTGATGTAGTGCACATTATTACAGTATAAGCCTATTTTTTAGATTGTTTCATTTAGCATCACCAATATTCTCCACAAGAACATTTTCCCTATTTAAAATGATGGAAATGGTTCACATCTCTCAAAACAATTTCTCTTGCAACAATCTTGGAGATGAATTTAGATGCAGTGTGAAAATCAAAACATACTTGAGGTTTCTTAACAACTTTAATAGTTGTACCAAGGGCCATGTTTAACAAACCAATTGCTAACTTTTCACTATGGTGGTAGATAAATGATTTTTTTTTCTTCTATTCCACAACATTGAGTAAGATTCTTGAATTTGGAAATACCCTGCTGCCTTCATTTTCCAAGCCAATTTCTCCAATTTTGCATGGATCTCCCATGTTTGTGGATGTGATCTATCTCCTACACAAAAAAGCATGTACCATTTTATGCCCTTCAATCCAACTACATGCAGGTATCTTTTTAATTCCTCTATCTTTCATCAATCTCCTTACTATTTGAACCTCACCACACCTGCCCACTTTTGCACAGATGTTTTAGAGAAGATCATAAGTTGCAACATTTTTAGGATCCAACTAAAAAAGCAGTGTTGCTAGAATACTCAGCCTATATTCATATATGATCCACAAGAACCAAAGGTTTAACTGTCATCTCAGTAATAATGTTTAGGGTGTCCTCAAGATAGCCAACACGGGCATGAAGGTCAAATGTGCACACCTAATGATCAACTATATATGTAATGTAATAAGGGTTACTGACGTGTGAAGTATGTGCAACCCTCATCCACTAAACCTGCATGACTACATGCATCTAGAACACAAGCAAATATTACAATTTCGGTGTTCCAGAGTGCTTCATTAATTCAAATATTTTGAGAGCTTCCTTGTAAAATCCATTTTGTGCACATTCTACAATCATATCATTTAATTCCATGAGATGACATCTCTTTGAGGCATTCTATCAAACAATTCATTTTTTACTACATTTTGGTGTCATAGATTTGGTTGGTATGGATAGTGAAATTATGAATTTTGGGAAATTATATACATTAAATAGATTGATGGTTGTTTGGATAGTGAAATTAGCTCTCTTAGAAATTAACTGAAATATCTAGAAGGATTATTTTAATTAAAGAGGATTTTGTGGTTATTTTTGTAACAATGATTAACATTGATTTTATAGTGCAACTAGCTTGCTATTTTCATTCAAGATACAAGTCATCAAATTCAAGAACATACCAAGAAGATGGTACTCTACTTCAAACCCTCAAGCTCATGTAGTTTAGTTTTCTTACGTGGGGATATTAAGGAAGTTGCTAAAAATTAATATATATCATTTTTTGTTTGTGAAGGAGAATCATGTGAGATTCAATATGGCAGTGGATCAATATCCGATTTCTTAAGTAAAGATGATGTCATAGTTGGGAAACTTGTTGTGAAACATCAGGTTAGTAATTTTTGGATGTTAAGGCTTCCCAGTTGGATGCCAAAGATCTTTTCTCATCAACTTAATTTGGAATTTATGTATAAATGGATTCTTCCATGGTGGAGGTCTTTACTCAGACAACACATGAACCAGGGTTGACATTTTTGTTGTCTAATTAAGTTCGATGGCATTCTTGGGCTTGGTTTCCAAGAAATTTTTGTTGATAATATTGTTCTAGTCTAGTTAGTGTTGATATCCTTCATTCTATAATTTGAGTATATCACCTTTCTTAAACTTTGAACAAGGTTATGAAATCAAGGGTTCAATATGCATATTTCAAGCCTATGTTGAACACTTTGCTTAAAGCATTTGTTGACAAGGCTACAATTTTTTAATTGATTTATCTTTCTGTTGTGTTTGGAATTTTGTAAATTTGCAATATACATGCACTTTTATTCTTTCTAAATTGAGAATAATAGTAATTTTGTTGGTTGTATTGAGGCACAACTTCATTCATGGCAGAAAAGGAAGCACCCTATTGCTCATATCAGATGGCACATTGCATATAAATGAGGAAAGATTCTAGTTGGGATATTGTTGACTACATTGAAGGAGAGAGCTTCATATATAGGACACGATCAACACTCTCCTTCTTGGATTCTACATATTACAACTTGCTCCAGGAAGATTTTCCATGTAGAAGTTTTAAGAGATGAAAGGGGCATGTGTTTCCATCATTGCAGAAGTTTTTTGGAGAATTTTCTTTCTTGTAGTCATTTTTGTGCAATATTGTAACTCAGATTTTTAGTCTTGTGACTGAAAATAACAATTGTAATACTCTATTTCTAAGCTATAATTAGAACACATTTATTTTATTAATAAAGTTCATCAATTTTTCCTTCTCAATGACTGTCTTATTTTTTGCAATTGATGATTGATGTGTATTTTTTTGTTTTATGCTTAAATCCTTAAATATCAGTTAATTAAAATGACTAACTATACTACTAATTGACATCATTTAATAATTAAATTGACTAAATATACTATCAATTGACATAAATTAGTGAACAATGAATAAAAATGACTAAGTGACCAGTTAACAACAATCAATGGCTAAACATATCAATGAATAAAAAAATGACTTAGAAATAAGTGACCAAATTACAACAATCAATGACTAAATCAACAACTAAATAAGTGACCAAATTATAGCAATGAATGACTAAATCAACAACTAAATATACTACCAAATCAATCAATCAAAACAACCAATAAATGACTAAAAATGGTTTAGTCATCAATCTAGTCGCATTATATATGATTGAGAATAAACTATTAATGGTCGCGTGACCAAGTTCAATCATTTATAAGCAGTTTTTAGTAGTTTTTTCAGTCATATATTGTTTTTTTTTGTACTAGTGTATGCTCATTTTCTTCAAATTTATGTAATCTTTCCAATGGATACCTCAAATAGATCATCAAACTTGTCAATTGTCAGAAAATTCAAATCAAACAGACATAACATGAGGTACAAATTTGAAGGATGAAATCCATGAAGAAATGACTAAGTTTGGATATCATGGGCGCCCTAGGTAGCTAGGGGTGCCCAAGATTTTGTGTAATCAAATGGTTGAATTAGGGTTGGACACCTCCAACATGTTTTCTTGATATTTGAAGCAGCTCTCCAATGCAATCATTAACAATCCCATCAAAGTGGTCAATCACCAGATATTGAAGACTGAACAGAGGGATAAAATTGTGCAAAACATAAAAGTCAAAGTTGAAAGTTGAAAATCCAGAAAAATGACAGTCTAAGCAATAAAGGTGCCCCTGGTAGCCAGGGGCAACCAAAATTTTGAGGCCCTAAAATAATTTTTCAGAAGATACAGCCTCCAAAAGACCCTCAAAAAATTTCAATCTATCCAACAAATTTGAAAGCCAGTTCATTGGGTCAGTCTAGCTCTTGGAATCACAAATTCATTTAAAGGGTAGAAAACAATGATAAAATTTTAAGAACATGAAAATCACTATCTCTTGCCAGTAAAGGCGCCCCTAGTAGCCAGGGGCGCCCATGATTTGGGAGGTCCAGAATCAATTTTTATCAAAAGCAGCCTCCAGGATATTCTCGTTAGATTCAATCAAGCTATGCGATGGATTAGTCAGCTAGTTCACAACATTCATTTTGCATCTAGAATTGAATATTGAAGGGATGTGTTTTATCAAGCTAATTAATTTAGGAAATTTCAAAAAAATGGCTAAGTTTGCCAAGTAAAGGCACCCAAAGTTAAATGCCTTAATAAATTTTCTAAATTTCATCATGATCAGTCAAAAAGTGTCCACATTTGACAAACCTGGTCATGATTGGCTTCAAAAGATTTAAAGCTAGAGAATAAAAGTCATTTTTATCCTCAAAACCTATTTAAGATGTCTTTGACATTCATTATTCACAATTTTTTGCAGGCAGCGTCCAAGGCAAGAGAAGAGGAAACAAATAATTTTCTTCATTTCAAGATTTGAAGGCTAAAACTTGGTGATTTTTTAGATTTCTTCATATTTTCCAGATTAGCTCACATAGAGGCTCGGTTTTTCATGCTTCAAATTTCTAGGGAATCAATTTTTAGAAGAAGGGGGTCATCTTTTTCAAATTTCAACAATCTGGGTTAGCTTGGTTTTTTATTCTCTACAACTTTGGAAAATTTTATATTTTTCAAGTAACTGCTTTTTCTATGCATGTCCAAGAAACCCTCAGTATTTTCAAAATCTAATCAATTAGGTTCATCCAAAATGTGATTCTGCACAAAACCTAGCTCTCAACTTTTTTCAGGAAAAATCCTAAATTTAGGGTTTCTGCTCTTTCAACCAGCTATCAACAATTTTTAAAATATCATCACCTAGGTCTCTTTGCAACGAGGTTGTACACAAAACCCATATCTCATATTATTTTTGAAAAATCTATCTTTTTAAAGAAGAAAAATCAACAAGCTATTTTTAGCTTTTGTGCAAAACTTGTCTGAGCATAGTCGAGTTTATAGTCAAAATTTGAGTTTTTCAGCGTGCAACACTCTCCCATGGAATTCAGAACTAAGTTGGTGTTGAATCATGATTTCATAAAACTTTTGAAACTGATTTTCATCATATCAAACTAGTGTTCGATTTGTGTTCTTTGGAAGATGTAGGTAATGTGCCAGTTAGACATCTTGGTCATTTTGGATTACTTGCAACAACTTCAATTCTCGTCTCAGTGCAAAGTCTAGAGTTTGTAATTGTAGCCTTAGGCCGGACAATGTTGAGAAGTACTTATCAATACCACCATGGATAGAACACATCATCATCTTAGTTGAAGAAAATGAAAAGGCGTGGTATGAGAAAAAGGACAAGTATTGGAAAAGAGTTGTACAATACTCTTCCATTGAAAAATTGGGAGAAGTGTCATAAGTATAAAAGTTGCAAAAGAAACGGAGGAATGCCAGAAGATGGTCAACATAGGGTAAAAAATGATATGTTGAAGCAAGATGATATATTTGTAAAATGTCATCACTCTAGTTGCAGAGCCGCCAGAATTAGTAAGATTTGATAAAGCAGCTGAAGATGTCAAATATTTTCTAAGTTTGATTGCAGAAGGGGAAGAAATCATGGAAAAGTGGATTATTGCCTTAGATAGGATCAACACACCTGATAAAGAGGCAGTTACTAGCTTTTTGGCAGATTTAGTTTCCCAAAATACCAATGGATGAGTTATTTTACTAGGACAACAAAGATCTCCAAAGATAGATTTAAAGCAGTAGTTAACTCGATGCTTTTTTCAAAATTTCTTGCTATTGTTGTCTCATGCTTATCTATTCTTTGTGAGAGAGAAAATAATAAAGATGTAATAGTTGGCACTTTCCTTGTTTTTTCTTTCATAGGTTGTTAGATAGTTATCTTATTTTAGTTTTAGAAATAAAGCTTGCATGTTGGCAAGTCTTGTTGTAAAATCAAGGAGATTTTAGAGTTCCCTACTCCTTTTCTTATGTATAAATAAGGGAATCCTTTCCCATTTTTATTTAACTATTATTGTGATAACAAATTGTCGAGCCTACTTTTTCTTGAACTTTGTTATTCAGTGTCTATTCACTTGGTGTAAGAGAAAGTTTGCAAGCCTGTAATGTTGCAAGTTGTTTAGTTTATGTGTTTTGTGCCAAGATTATTCTGGTTGATTACTAAACTGTAAGACTATTATTGCTATAATTCTATTGTCCCAGAAGTGTAATCTTTGTTACTGGAAATTTTTGAAAAGGAAATCTTATGTCTACTTTGCTGCTTTGATCTACTATCTCAAGTTTTTGTTTTATGTGTTTCACTTATATAATCTTTATTTCAGCTTGCATCTAAAGTACAATGAGTCTTAAGACCTGTGGGTTGGGAGTGAGTTTATATTAGTTTTGTGTCAAAGAATCAATTCATTTTTTACTTCTAACTCTCATGCATTGAGTTTACTTGAATTGTTAGAAGTGTCATTATAGTAGGCTTCGTCGTAGTTGAACTTCAAAAATAGAAAATATCAGCTACAACGCTAGAGTTTTATAACCTTGTGCTCTTAGCTAAACAAAAAGATTGGAAAATTAGTTTAGTTTACTTTCTTTAACTAACATCACCAAATAGGGAGCTTCCCCTCCTTATTCAAAGAGTAGTTTATCTATGCATAGCTATCCATTTCTAATCCACATTCCAAAGGTGTGAATTGAAAATTCCAATAGTTTTATGCCACCCACTGTGGGCCACGAGGCATAAAACTTCAAGAAAGCTTATGCTTTATGACATGAGAATGACCATCTGGCGTCATATTGCTCTTGTCAAGAAGAACCTATGATCTAGCCAGAAGCAATGGGTGATAACAACAATAATGCTAATAGGAATCAAAGACAACCACCCCCATTACCTTGGGGTAATAACATTGGACCTTTGGATTTGTGGGAATATCATGAATTACCTAAAGGTACAAGGAAGCACTTTCCACAGTTTCACAATAATAGAATCAACATCTTGATGATCATATTTATGCCTTCTCAATGGCTTGTGTCGTGTTGCATGTGGCACATGAAGACATCACGATGTGCCTCTTTGTGGAGACTCTTGTTGGGAATGTTGCCAACTGGTTCAATCATCTAGAGCTAGGTATTATTACAAGCTAGGTAATTATGAGCAAGAAATTTTTGGTGAGATTCAAGCCCGTTGAAGACAGTCATCTATTGTTTTCCCAAATTATCAGTTAAAAGATGTAACACAACGAGCCCATAAGGGAGCTTGTAGCAAGATTTAATCATCTTGTTTCACAACTTTCTTATACACTTAATCCATCACCAGAGATTTTGATGAGCTATTCCATAAATGCTCTTCCATCAGAAATAACCTTCTTCCTAAAGATGACAAAAGAAACAGAATTGACGGATGCACAAGAACACACCATCGAGTTGGAGAATAATATGATTACTTCTAGCAAGATGAAGAAGGATTCAATCAGAACTCTAGTTTAGAGTTTTATAGATCCATAGCTATAGAAGGTACCCAATGAGATGCTTGCACTACCACCACCACAATATCAACCTCCACCACAGTATCAACTTCAACAATCGTAGCAACCAAAGAGAAATAATTTTCAGCCTTTCAATATTAACAGGTCATGGTTGCCAACACCTTTGGACCAAGACAAACAATTGAAGCTGCACAAAATGTAGTATTTTGTTCTTTCCATGAGACTGATGAACACACAAGTTCCACATGTCTTGAAAATTTAAGAATGAATCAACTTATGGGATATGATGATGTTGCACCCAATTTTAGTTTTGTCCCTACACCAAGTTCAAATGTTTTATTACTACAGATGGACAACTTTGATGGAAACTCTACTATAGGATACTTTAGACCCGTTAAAGACCTTTGCCACTACTCTCTTGCAGTAAATCATAAAAGACATTCAATGACCATGTTTACACTTAAAAGCACAAAAGGAGGAAGAAGAGAAGAAGAAAGCTAAAGAATAAGTTAAGGAAGTGGTTGCTCAGGACCCATCTTTAGAAATTTTTGACATTGTAAACTCCATGATGAAGACCAAGGTTAAAATTTCATAGTTAGAGTACATTCGTGACCATCCTACGTAGCTGGATAGAATGATACAAAATGATACAATATGTAAATAAATAATTTTCAATTCATCCTATATTGCTCGAGTCATATGTTCTAGCAGAAGAAAAGCATAAGCCCTTCTATATATCTTTGTATATAGGAGGATTCAAATTGAGCAATTGTATCATTGATTCAGGAGCCTCAAAAAACATCATGCCTCTACAAGTAATGAACACATTAGGACTCTCATGCACATAAACTCAAAAAAAATGTTATTCACTTGAGTCTAAGTTGGTGCCATTGGTCAGAAAATTAAGGAACACTCAAGTAAGGTTGGCAACTTGTCCTAAGAAAAAGATAATGGTGACCATCCTAGTGGCTAACATTCTAGCCAGCTACATGATGTTGTTGAGCCAGAGCTTCTGCAGAGATCTTGGTGGTGCAATGTAGTTAGATTGATCATCTACAATCATTCTTGTGAAGGGGGAAAAATCAAGATAGAACCTAAGCCCAAATCTCAATTCATAGTGGTGAAATCTCCAAACCCCCCGGCCCAAATTTTATATCAAGAAATAGGTCTTAGTAATTATGTGACACTGTTAGAGATGGAAACTACAGACCAGAACATTGCTTGTCCTAAAAAAAACTGATAGAGGATACAAAGTTATGGACCATACAGTTCGATGGAGGTTGTTCAATTGCAGGTTTAGGAGTAGGGGAAATAATCATCTCCCCTAAAGGAAAGTTTCACCCATTTGTGCATTCCCTGCAATTGGAATTCACTAAAGCTGAAAATGAGGCACTTTTTTTAGGCCTCAAAAATGTCGAAGACATGGGAATCAAAATCCCATGTGTTAAAGGCGATGTAGAGCTAATTGATGATCAAAGGATATTTCCAAGTCGGGAAGGATCACCTATGACATTATAGAAACTAAGTTTGGAATGCGATTGATTGGTTTGAAGCATTCAACATCCCGAGGATGAACAACAACAAGATTGAGGACTCAATAGTATTTGTTTCCCTCTTTGTGCCATATTCAGACTTTTGTCAGGGTCCCTTTGCCTAGGTGACCACGCCCACAAAAGGATATGAAAATCACAGCAAAACCTATCCTGGAAATTGGACATTCCAACAGGTGACTAATACCTCTTCATGGATGTTCATTTACTTCTCAAACCAGGGAATGTAAACTTTAAATGGAGCAGCACAATATATGCACTAAGAACCGGTTTCAGTCATAATCTACTGAAAAGTAAACACTTGGAAAGAAATTTCTATCTATGCTATTACGTAAAGTTCTCTTAACTCAATCATAGACTAACCAATGCAGAAATCGTAATATCTACGGCTGAAGGACAAACTATAAACTGGCCTTATGCTACAGGAACAAACACAGGGATGGATTCCCGATGCTGCAGGAACAGTATAAGACTGAGCTTGTGCAGAAACTTCTAAAATGAAATCTAGCTTGAATTAACAAAAGATAAACAACTACGCTCCTACAGATACTTACTAAGTGGGCCCCCTTAGCAAGCATCAACTAATTGACACAGAAGATTGTGCTCAGAACTCCATCAACTTTTATTCATAATGTGAAATCATTTACATTGACTGTTCTGTTTCTGAAAACTAACAAAAACCTTGATTCATATTATATCTTTAACTCTTACATAATCTGCTTCTCTATCTATCTATCTATCTCCTTCTCTAATCTATTCTATTATGTTCACCTGCGCAGGAGGAACACTTATTTTTAAAATAGGAGAACAACTAACTAACTAACAAAGAAAGACATGGATATGAAATATATCCCAAAATCGAGGAACATACTTCATAAATGAGTTATCCGTTCAACCCGATCCAGAAAGAATCTAGCACTCCACTCTTTCTAGATTAAATGGCATTTAAAATCCTTCCCAACGGTTTCGGTCAAAGAGTCTTCGCCAGAGCTTCCTCAAAGTCGTGTAGGAAATGGACTTTACTGCAAGGCCAAGATTGGCTACGCTTGACTCGATCATACTTTCTTCAACAACCTGTGAAACACAAGGTAACAGATATGAAAGAAAAGATGCATGGCACATACACAATATCCATTCATTAATCACATATTTAAATCTATTTCATCATTCAAAAACTACATGTGCTATACCAGTCATTTGGGAAGTCAACATGATAATAAATATAGACATGTCAACATAATCGGCTATAGGAACATGAAAGTGTATTGCTACAGGATATTCCCCAATAAAAAGGTTTCAAGAGAGTTAAACAACCATAATCAACAGAAGTAAAGGTATTAAAAGTACACCATGATATCCAGATGATGAGCATATTTTGGGCTCATCACTAGGCATATGAAGATATGAGAATTTTCATCCCATAAGATTTGTCTCCTGGTAAGTGCACCAAGATGGTTCCCAAAAAAGGGGCTTAAGTGGCCACTTTTTTTCTGAAATCAGGAAATACTGACCTTGGACGTGAAATTGATGATAGCTACACTCAAAAATTTTAGATGGAACAAAAACAAGGACCGTAGTGCTCCAAGTTTACTTTCTAAACGACTAATTTATTTTGAAAATGGTTGAGATTAAGGGATTCAAAAGAGGGATGCACACAAATTGCTGTTGTTTTTGTCAGAAAAAACATAACATAGCAACTCTTGTGTGACCCAAGCATGGTGAACACTTTTGTAGTATTTTTAAAATTGCTCCAATCAGAAGTTAGTTAATAGTATGTAGTAGGGACTGGATTTTTTCTGATAATTTTTTAATGAATATTTGATTTTTTATTAATTTTCTAAGTGGGTACTTCCTAAAAAGCAGAATTTTGGCCATGCTCCCCCTAATTTTTTTTGAAACTAATAGATTTTTAAATTGTAGAATGGAGTCTAGTTTCTAAAAATGTAATTTATTTCAAATTTTGATGAACGCTTAATTTATAGCGAAAAAAATACCAAACACTACTTTTTGAAGAAAAACGGACATACAAACAAAAGAAATTATGGATGAAAGGCTTAACATTGTTAGAAAGTGAAAAAAATTACATCATTGGAAAGCTAATAAAGAACCTAACATTACCCATGTGTTTGATTTTCTTGATATTGAACTAGATGCAATCTTGATGGTGAGCTCGAACCCGATTATGTGAAAATTTGTTGAATTTGGAAAAACCACGTCTCTAGTCTTTGGGAATGCCCTCCAAGCCTTTGGGTTGGTATTCCAAGGCAAATACCAAAG
>VDFB02026320.1:119358667-119408818 GCA_007258455.2 Sequoia sempervirens | reverse complement strand
TTGACTCACCTTTCAAGTTTTGACTAAAACATATATTTTGTCTAAATCCAATCAAACCCCCCTTCTTTATTTAATGAAATAAGGAAAAGGTGTTGAACCCCCACAAAGGGAGATCTCCCCTAAAGGGTCACACATTTTTCACCATAATTTCATAAAGATGATGCGTATAAAGGATGGTGATGATTTAATGGTCAAGGATACTCTAAGGGTCTCAAATATTTGGACTTGAATTAAGGATAACTATGGTTGTGAATTGATTGAACATTAGATAATGAGTAACAAAGGGATGATTCCCTTGAACCCAAAATTGTGGTGTGAATGATTAGAAAATGGGAGTAAGTTAAAATGGGGATAATGGATAAATGATAAAGGGTGTGGTTAAAATGGATATTGGATAAAGGAATTGACTTGACGAGGGATGAAGGACAAAAGTCCTATGACTCAGATTAGATGGGAAAAATGATATAGGGTAAGGATTAAGACTTATGATATGGGAAAATGGAATAGGTGCTTGGAAGGTGAAGACTATGGTTTTGTGGACTATGTGTTATGGGATGAGGTTATGAATAAGAAAAGATGGATTGAAACACTAATATTGTAGGTGATGGTTATCTTAAAACTTGGCTTCAAATCTGTGTTTCAAGGATGCCAATTAGGATTGTGTTTTCAAACAAGAAAAACTATTTTCAAAAAAGTGAACTTGAGATCACTTGGTATGAAAGGCTTACAAACAAACACTTGGTATGCACAACATACAATAAAAAAATAATCCTAAATTATTCAATAAGGAAATGTCACCTCTTGCAAGACCATTTGATATACTATCTATCAAGGGTGTGAATAGCTAGAAAATGCAAGGTTATGTACCACCTATGCACTCCTTACCTTGGAGGATGAAGCCTTTCCAAAAGTGAGTTCCACCTCTAGGACTTGGAAGTATAAGGTAACTTCTTAGATGACTATTTATTTGATGCATTACTCACACCCGGGCTAATACGAAGAGGAAGGCCCCTGCTTCTCCACACACGGTTCAAATCCTCAAGCAGGGGTTACAAGATATGAGTGAAGTTGAAAAGGAAGCCAAGGAATTGATGAACACCTTGGAGTAGTGCTGCTGTAGTTGTTTCTAGCTTTTTGGCGGTCCTTTTTTGGACCCTGTTGTCTCTCTTTGCTATCGTTTCCTTTTTTGGGACAGCTGTCTGTTTGTTCGAACTTTTTTTTCTCTATCTTTGTTTATTTTAACTCTGTGGTTTTAGGTCCCTGTAAAACCTGTTTTTCCTTTTCAAAAACTAAAATGTCTTATCTAAGCAGTTTTGGTTAGCAATTCATGGTATTAGAGGGGAAAATGGGCGGTTTTAGTTAGAAATTTGTGGTTTGGAGGGCAAAATGACAGTCACATACGGATAACTGCGAGTTTCAAAGGATTCAACGGGGACAGCGCGGATTCTATATTATAAATTAATCGCGGATTGGATTCCACACGCTTCCAAGGCGGGTGGCATGATGAACTATTTCAACATCTTTACCTTTACCTCAGTCCTGAATACTGTAAGGTAATAATTGGTTTAGCTGTAGTAGCACATGAAATAAAGCTCAAATTAGGTGAAAGCAGATGGAGCGATTGCTGGTGCGTATTCAAGAGAATTTTACACTGACATGTATCAGGTAGATTAGCCTATAATTTTCACTGTATATTCAGCTTTAAATGAACTTCCATAGTTCCCAAATGCAATTAGGAAGCCCTAAAATGCTGTTGTTCATCTCACTGAATCTGATGATCTGGAAGGTGTCTCAGTAATCTTGAAGTGGAGGAGCATTTATCTCTCTTTTTCTGCTTCTTTTGAACGTCTCTTGAATAACTCTAAATCAAAATGTCCGCCATGCCTTCGAAAGCGCCTGCACAACCACAAAGCATTTGTAGGTGACGAATCTTGACATAAGAAAATGGGGGTTTAAAATCCACGATTTCGACCGTGGTTTTTAGGATTTTACCTACTTTGAATGTTTTTGAACTCAAATCTCATAGTTTTATCTTTACCTTGAATTTAGCAGTTTTGGCCGATTTTAAACCTCGATTTTGGAGGCTTTGCTGGGCTTAAACGATAAACTCATCTAGTCATTATGACGATATAGACATATTATTAGGTTAATTGAAGAAATGAAAGATGGAGGAATTTACACGAGTGTTGAAGATGCTAGTCAAAAGTAAATAAAAGATATTTGACACAGGCAATGATATTCGCAGAATGTTTTCAGATATCTCAATGATGACAGAGATGGAAAAAAAATGCGTCCATTGAACTTGCGCTAGAATACAGACATCCTCAATGGCCCACACAGAATCTACGCCAAATGACATTAAACAAATTTTGATGTGATGTGCATGAAAATACTTTTCTGTCAAATCATCATAAATCAGAATCAATCATTTAGACTATAGAGTCAACAAGTAAGTTATTATGAATTGAAAATGTGTTTTTCTGTGAATCAATCAGAGTCAATAGTAGGAAATGATATTGGCATAATGTTTTCAGATATCTCAATGATGACAGAGATGGAAAAAAATGTGTGTGGGGCTCCATAGTGCGCTCAACTCTGGGGGCGAGGGAACTGAGCGAGAAGGACCACCATTGAACTTGCGCCAGAATATAGACACCCTCAATGGCCGACAGAGAATCTATGCCAAATGACATAAAGCAAATTTTGATGTGCATGCAAATACTTTTCTGTCAAAACATCAGAAATCAGAATCAATCATTTAAGCTAAACAAGTAAATTATCATACCCCTGCTCTTGTTGTTTGAAGCATAAAATAATATTTCATGAATTGAAAGTGTGTTTTTTTTTTATTTGTTTAATTCAGAAAAAGCATACTTTCATAGATATGGATTGTGGAAATCTTATGTCTTTGATTTCATAAATTACTTGATTTACAATCATGAAGTAGATATCAAAATCTAAACAAAATATCTGATTACATTTGTTATTGTTATGTTGCTTAGAAAATAAGATGGGTTAAAGTTCAATTTGAGCGTGTGATCTAATTAGCTGAAAGTTCTAACATGTATTTTCACCTTGATAAATTATAATAAATTTCAAAAAATGAGAAATAGTTGTATTATATTTTAATGTATAAATGATTGTCATTTAAATTGAAGATAAAGAATTTTGTCAACACATTTAGGACTCTTGACATAATAAATATAGAATAAACTAACACGAATATTTTTAATCCTGACATACTAAATATAGAATAAATTAACACAAATATTTTTATGCTAAGAGGCATTTACAATGGCATCTAGTTTTAGCTTTTTCTCTATACATAAAAACTTGCCCTGAAATCATGGTTTAATTTTTTCAATTGTGATTGTTCTTTTCAAATGTATTGTTTTCTCACAAATTGTTCTAATGTTATTATTAGATTGCATTAAACTATTAGTAAAATGACAAAGGAGCATATGGATATAACTACATGGATAAC
The DNA here is from genome assembly GCA_007258455.2 of Sequoia sempervirens. Classification (NCBI taxonomy): domain Eukaryota; kingdom Viridiplantae; phylum Streptophyta; class Pinopsida; order Cupressales; family Cupressaceae; genus Sequoia; species Sequoia sempervirens. The sequence continues at coordinate 119,405,334 of VDFB02026320.1, read as the reverse complement.
TATTTAACGGTTTTATCCTATGGATATATTCAAATTTCATTTTTCATTTATACTTTATCATGACTATTCATTTCCATTCCCAGCTACCTACTCCTAGTGTTGGATATCGTCAACTATTTTCACATCATTCTAACGGTTAGGGGAGAGGGGCCAGTAGTTGTGCAGGGTTCAATAGTGTGCAGTCAATTGTGATTATTCATATTAGTACTAGAATGAATAATATTATATGTTGTATATATTCATTTCACATATTAATCAAAATATTACCAAATATATGACATTATGAGATCAATAGTTGTTCACTTCAAAACTTATAATCCTCAATTAAAAAAACCATAAATACAATTAAATAATATATTTATTTTTGTTTCAAATAAAATATCATAACTAATCACTATAAGTTTGTCATTTATAAAATTAAATGCTCATTTAATATAATAAGACACTCATTTAAGCAATAATTGTTATCATAGTGAAAAAATATTGTTCATATGTGCACAACTATTGGGGTAGCAATGCGAAAATATTGGAGTATTTCATATTAATAGTTTGTCCTATCACAAATATAAAAGGTGAACACAATAAATACCATGTATTTTTTAATTAAATGTTAAGGATTTTCAAAAAGTTTTAGTGTTCAACTACCTATTGCTCCATTTTTGTTTGATATCAATTGTATTTTAAATAATTATGTGTCAACAAACAGTTTTTATGTGTTCAACAATTGGTCCATTTGTGTTGAATATAAAAGCTAGAGGTAACAAAGATTTATGGTTACCAATAGGTATAAGTTTTATTTAAAATAAAAATATGATATTCTACAAGCAACAAATGATATTGTTTTGTTCAACTAGTAGGAGTACCATGATTAAGTTTCAGTCAAATTTTGAACGCTTTCCTTGAAGTATATGCAACATGCGTCCACAACTCCAAACCTCAAGCTATGGATGAAGGTGCTCCAAACCCACCCTCAAAAACAGAACCCATATCGCAGTCATCATGCCAATGCTTGCCCAAAACCACCGGACCCCTCCCAAATACAAGCCGCGGCTCTCTGTCGAGTCGATATTCGCGGCACCTTCCTTTGCGCCAAACCCATTCCATGAATGGCAAGTTCCCTGGGCAATCAACAACTTTTACCGAATGGAGTGCCGCAGCGGTTCGGTGTTGATCATCAGGCGTCTTTCGAGAAAACAGCGAAAGTTTCGTATGAACTGGTAGCCAGCGCACGATCAATCCTTTCTAACAACACGATGCCACCCCGCTCGGCATACGATTTTCAGCGAATCTTCAGCGAGCCTGGCACTTCCAGGTTGGCATCAGCTCTCCGTCTCCCCAGCGACGGTCGTTTTCAATAACGCGTTTCGAGAAGCCTCTGCTGGGATCCGTGTTGCCCATAAACCCGGCCATGGACGTATTCTCTGCGAACGCGTAATCATCGGTTAGTTCCGCCGCCAACGCCCGGTGATCTTTACGGAATCAAGTCCTTCCATCCCATGCCAACGCAATAGATTGTTTGAAGCATCTCTGATGTTTTGTTTCTCCTCTGGCTTAGATAATAACAAAGTTAAAAGCATATCTGATAGCTCACACTTTCTATATTTGATGATAACATAGCTTAAAGCATTCCTGATAGCTTTGTTGTTCTCAATGTTGTATGAGTTTTTTTGGTTTAGAACATTTCTGATAGCCCTAAATATGTTTGTTTTGTAGCATAATGAGTCATCTTTTTTCTGATATCAAATCTTTTTCAGCCTCGCAATATAGGCCTCATGTGCATTAATTTTTCAAGACACTTGCAGCATCAGATACAAGCACGCATGCAAGATTCTCGGTTCTCAAGAGGCATGCTAATGAATACCTACCACCGTTAGTAGGTCTCTGGCATGCCCTCTTCCTTTCTTGCTACAAGAAATCTATTAGTCATCTTTTAACTACAACTTGCCTCATAGTCCATTGTCTGGGCTATGATCATAATCAGCAGGGGTGTTTGTGCATTAGCCCAAGTTATTTCTCTTCGTTTATAACCTAATCAATTAAAAATAATTCATTTATTCATTGTGGATGAAGGTACTATTCTACGAGCTATTGATTGTTACAACCATTCACATTCCTTGTTTTTCTTTAAATTTACTCTAGAATCTTTAAAATTTAGGTATTGTGTTCGGAGATTAGTTTTAAAGGTATGTTATTAACTGTAGTTTTAGGTGTATGATGTACATGCAAGTGAATTGATATAGGTTTTACAAATATACATTAGCAGCATCATTCAGTTTTAAAGTGCTATCCCTGCCCGTTATGATTGAAAATTTTCTTTAAATTCAAATATCGTTAGAAGCAATCTTCGAAACAATGAAATATATCTTATGGTTTGTATAGATCGATTTGAGCTGAAGGTTGCTAAAAGAAATGTCATGATATCTTTGCTCAGGATGGTCAGTGGCAAGCTTGAGTGTGAACTGACCAAGAGCGATGAGCTACATCCAATATCAAACTTGCCTCAATGCCTAAAATGGGGGTTTTCTTGAGTAAACCATTTAGTGTTAGGGAAGTGGTGAGGAAATGGCCCAGTGTAGTGGACATGGACATGAGATATACTATCGAGAGGAATATAGTTCGAGACAAATCTATTCAGAGATTTCCAATTGAACCCAAATCTCTGATTGTATCGATGTGGAATTTTGTATAATGCAGTCATCCAAGCAAGGTGGGAAAATGATATGAGCGCGATATAGGAAACAATTTATTCCAAGTCAATCTAATTTTGAATTCATGAGTTTGAATTTGTACAGCAGTCAATTAGAGCACCATTTTCTTGGTTTAGTTATATTTCTATCAATAAACTTACATTGCAATGTCAACAAATGAGTATACATTTGCCAACATGTGATTTACTCTAATCTTGATTGAATACCATTGCAAAAGTTTTCATCGAGTCCTCTGATCTTGAACACTGTATCACAACTATGCATATAAGTAGTCAAGAATTTTTCACGCCTTTTTGGATTGGTATGACCAAGCTATACATAGTGTTTTCCTTTTTTCTTTTCTTTTGTAAACTATGTAAATCTTCAACTAAAAGATGCAAGTACAACTTACATTGGAAATTTAGCTACAATTATTGTGTTTCTTGGATTTTAACTGAGAGATTACTATTTCATGCTTGAAGTAGATTTGTCCTCTATTAAATTGCTTATAAACATTTATAAGATAATTATGAGTGTTTGGATTGGGATAGTAAATGGATTAGATAAGAATCAGACTGATGTGAAACCATGTACAAGGCCATGCCTAGAATAATTCTAGGTCTATCAAACAAACTACATATGTGCAACAGGTTAACAATGCTAACAAAAATATTTGCAACAATAACTTTATTAATTTTAGTATGTATGTTCTCAAATTTTGTCTATAGCTATGAATTGCTAATCTCTTACAGAAATGAGAACGTCTCTGATTGGTGAACATGTGAAATTTTTTTACAAGTATAGCTGAAATCTCAATAGGTTGTACATGAAAAAAAAACATTTACATTTGGAAAAGTTGATTTAAATAGTTAGGCAATGATCTCTCTTGCAAACATCAGAATCATCTTGGATGTTAACACTGTACAATGATCTATGCACAATTTTGATCACAAGGGGTGAAAGTTAATCCAAATCAAGGACTCATCAAGAACAAGGACATAATTTGCTAAATATCACTCTTTTTTCCACTTAAATCAAAGAGAACATAGAAGGTGATAAAAGTTTACAATCTCTATGGTGACCTATGGCATAATTATTAAGACTAGGGGGCTAATAGAAAGACTGACATGTGAACAACACCAAAAGGATGATTTTTCTTTACATTCACTAGTAGAATTTGGCAAATAAATGACTACATGACAAAAAAAGTTAGTCACGTGACTAACACTAGTAGAATTTGGCAACTAAATGACTAATTTATTCATTTATAAGTGACTAATTTGGTCATTGGGTAAAATCAAAACTAAATGACTATTACTCCTCTATTCCTTTTTCTTTCAAATTTGATCATAATCCATGGAGTTTAAGCCCCCTCATGGGACCCCTAACAATGGGCCATTTGAGGTGTGCACCATATTAATCTGTAACCTGCTGTTTAAAGAGCTTCATCAATTTAAATCTTCACTACTATACCTTTGCACCATAATGTATCTCTATTTGAGTAATTTAGGTATAATTATGTTTCACTATACAACCACGGTTCTAAAAGCAGCAACGCAAGTGCTGGAAAAAGAGCATGGGACTGGAGAGAATCATGAGGAAGCAGAAAATGTTAGTATGGGTCAATACTTAGTCAACTAAGGATTTGGCCTGCAATCATTTAGTGGTGTTTTGACGCCCCAACCATGGCGAATGAAAATAACACATGGCTTTCTTTGTACGTCTGTATATATTGAGGTTAGGGTTGACACATCATAATATTTTATAGGTAACAAATATACGCTGCAAATATCTCCGGCACGGAATTTGTATACACCTTGGCAGTTCTGGATTGTTCTCATCCAGAGGTTTTACCTAACACCTCCGCGTACCACGGCACGAACGCATTGCCTTTAATTTGATCTCCCACTCTTCTCTATGTACCCACTGGGTGCCACCATGTGATTACTAGTTTATAGGCCTAATATAACAATAATAATAATAAATTTAAATATATTCTCGCCCCATCTATGTCCCCATTGATAGAGGGATAGCTAGGGTTTCCTACCGACACCCAAGGCTAAAACTAAATGTAAAATTTTAAAAAAATTATCTTTCCTTTTGCAAATCAAATATTTTGAAAGAATGAAATTTCACACTTTCAAATCAAGAAAAGAGGGAAGAAGTTCATAAAACAAATTAAATGAAAAAACACATTTGAAGTCTAGAAAGAGGGAAAAAATTCAAGAAAACGAATCAAATGGAAAAACCATGTCCTGCATCAAACAAGAATTCAATGAGAAGAGCAATGACTCCTTGTTGTGTTATTCCCCAAAGACTTGGAAGATGTGCCCAATGAAGAAGACTTCCTGTATGCTTATGAAATTGTTTAACTAGAGTCATGTTCACCTTTGATGAGCACATCCTAGGTTAGATTATTATTATTTCTCTTCATTTTGTAAATTAAAAATTTCAAGCATAGTTCATATGTTTCACATCTTTGTAACATGGTTTTTACATGTATTTTTAATGAATCCATTTTTTTCATATCCTACAATCATGGCAATACACATTTTACATACATGTCTGGTTGTATCTATAACATCTAACAAATGTCCTCTTCCATTATGCTTCAATGAATGGCCATACCTTGCTGCAAAGCTCTGATTTTGGCACATGCAAGCAAGATGCTAGAAAAGGTTGCCAAGTATGGCTCTACACTTGCGAATTACATTTGCTTGAATGCTTCTAAATTATTTTCAATAAATCTATTTTGTAGATTTCCTACAGTCATTGCAATTCACAAGGACAAATCTCTTTGAGGTATTCTGACAAATAGCTCATGTGCTTTGTCTATGCTTCCATATTAGGAAGCTTGTCAATTGCTTTTCTTGAATGTTTCTAAACCCTTTTCAATATGCTCCCCCATGTTTGGGGATGGTGATGTATTTCTCAGATAGTTTTTTCTTGATGGTTCCACATTTTGCGTACTTGTCTACTGGGGCAGTTTTAACTATAACATCTAAAAAAAGTGCCCCTCCTTTTATGCTTAGATTGATGTCCAAACCCTATTCCAAAGTTCCCATTTTGGCATTGACAGGGAGGATGTTGGTAAAGTTTTGGAATCTAGTTTACAACTATCTATTGGATTTGCTTGATAGTTTTAAAGGCCTTAAAAAAATGAATTTTGTGCACCTTGCAACCATGCCATTCCATGAGATCACATTTCTTTGAGGCATTCTATCAAACAACACAAGTTCCTTTTCTATGCTTCCATATATTGCATACACGTCTACAAGAGCATTTTCAACTATCATATCTATCAAAAATCCCCCTTTCATAAAAAATGATGGATTTCTATACCATGTTCCAAAGCTCTCCCATTTTAGCAAAGACAAGAATGATTTCGGAAAAGGTTCTAGAATTTGGCTTTACACTTTCCAATTACATTTTCCTAAAAGTTTCTAAAGCCTTTTCAATAAATCCATTTTATCCATATCCTGCAGTCATCCATTTCATGAGATGACATCTCTTCGAGGCATTATCTTAAATAGTTGACATGTCTTGTCTATGGTTCCACAATTTGCATACATGTCTATTAGGGCAGTTGCAAGTCATCTTTGATGGGTGTTTAAACCTGTTCCAAAGCTCCTATTTTGGCACAAGTAGGTAGGATGCTGGAAAACATTGTTAAGTCTAGCTTTACACATACCAATTGCATTTGGTTGAAATACAACGCATATCCCTCAATCCCTTTCTTATAGGTTTCACCCAAGATATTTCTTACTACTAAAAAATAGGGATGTTGATTGACAGTATTGAAACAATGGATATATAGCTATTAATTAGAAAAGAATGCCAAAGACAGACATAATATATAGGCAACAATTATGAGGAAAATGTGCAATGATAGGTAACATTTATAACTTGTAATCAATCAAGATTTTATTGATATTAATTGCATGCATATAATTTTAGAATCTTGTGGCCTTTTTGTAGAACATATTGCTAGAGATAGACAAGGCACTTGCAAACACATAAAAATAGATCATATTTGACCTCTATAAGGGTTGTAACAACCTCTAATTGAAACTTATGTACTCATGATTTCCCGTAAATTTTGTTGTGTTGTTGCAAAGCCACCTTTGAACATGATCATAGTGTTTGTCAATTAGTGCTTCCAACACTTAAACACGAATGCCACTGGTCACCATTTACACCTCTTTTTTTTCTAAAACTATGTTTAGTCTAGATCTAAGATTGGAAAGGACTTTTCCCTTTGAAATTGATTCTTATGTAGGTACAAACCTTAACCTAGTATCCTACACATCAATCAATATGCCATCAAGCTCTATCGCAACATCTAGTATTTATTTCCAGCATCATTCTCTATCAACTTCTCAAATCCATACTAACCCAATCTTTTGTGGTCAAATAACAATTTGAACCATTGAGAAGTTGCGACACACAATACTATGGAGAACCTTAAAGTCTCCAAAGAAATAGGTTGTAATGCTTAAAGGCATGGTTGTTGTAATGATAACAAATTGTTCAACAACTTCTCTTCAGTGTTGTTTTCATTTTACATCTAATGAAAAGCCAAGGGATAGTGAAATGTGAAAGTGACATTCTTTTATACATGATGATGATATGTCTTATTACAACCTTCCTTTGCATTTCGTGATGAATGTTTCTTTTTTACTATCACAACATAATGTATTAAATAAAGCAAGTAGAGCTCTAAAATATTTTTTCTATATGTAAAGCTATGAAAAATGTTTTGATGTTTATAGGATTTTAATAATGATCTTGAAATTACATACAATTGTAATCCATCCATAGAATGTAGTTCATTCAATAACGACAAAGAATAATTCAATTATGCTTAATTCCAAAGTATTGTAGATGAATAGAGATTGTGATGCTTAAATAACCTTACCTTAAAAATTTTGAAATCCTTGAAAAAATTATGATTTTGCATGATCAAAATATTTGTAAAGCGAACCCTTAGCAAAGGTAAAAAAAACACCTAAAAAAAGCAGATTGAACACTTAAAGGTACTTCAAAGTCTCAACAATTTCCATTTTTTGCACATAAAAGTCCTCTTGAAGCTTAGTGAACTCCATGAGATCATTTTTTTCAGATTTAATGATTTTTTCTTGCTCGTTTGGGTCCTCGTACTAGGACCAACATGATTCTTATTTCTTTTGCATTTAGGAATTTTTGTATTCTTAGATTCTGGCCACTAATTATTCTATAACTCTTTACCACCTCATTTTCATTTTCCATTGCCAACAAGCATTGATTCTCCACATTAACTATCATAAGCCAGGTATAAATAGTAGAGGTATAAATTGGAGAGTACAAGATAGGCTAAAAAGCTAAAAGCAACATTCGGTAGTTAATTGAGAATTTTTGCTCTAAATATCACAGAGAAAAAGATTGAGTGACTAGTGAGCAAAGTAGGACTGGGTGAACTAGATGGTTACCCTCACCCCATTCTACTTAGACATTACATACCATGTGACCCCAAGAGAGGTGATTGTGCAAATGTGTCAAGTGGCCAGGGTTGCTATGCAATGGTGCAACTAACCCTAGCCTTAACTAATCTAGCTATCCTACATACTTGTTGAAATCTTCGTAGGGGTCACAATACAATATTGCATTTGATGTGAATAGGGGTAATAATTCAGAAATTCAGATAGAACCACAATCTACTTATACAAACATATCCCCTACCTGCAATGAGTACACTTTACTCAATAAAATAAAAGATGGGAAATCAATATCTGCCCATCTAGAAAGTTAATGGAAGTCACCCAAAGGCTATAATTTATGGTATATTTTTCTTAAGAAATAGCTAGGTTCGATTGGTCATCTCCTAGTGTCCATGGATGTCTATAATATTCTTACTATCCTCTTTCACTAGGATATTGTTAACAGAAGCTCTTGGATCATACTGTAGATCCTCTTTGATCACAATGACTTTGATTATAGATTTAGTGTCAGGATATTTGAATAACTGTTAAAAATCTTCTTTTTAGCATCTTTTATCACCTCTTTACGATGTGTCCCTTCGTATTCCTATTTGAGGCCCCATAGGGATTTAATTTTACTTGGAAAGGATTAGAGAGATGATCACATTAGGATTATAATATTCTTCATGCCCACTCCATTATTGTAGATAACTCTGTGTTCATGTGTGTAATTGTATGTAAGATAATAATTTTTGTACATTGTTTCATAAACTATTTTGGTTTTATATCCAACATGAGTCTCTTACATCATTTATTGAGGACATCTTTCTTGTTTGGAGCCTACTGTAGTAATATTATTATTGTATGAACAAGTTCAAAAAATTTCTTTTAAACCAAGTATATACATTTGTATTTGTTTTCTAAAATTACATATGGCATATACAAGCTGCAAAAATTCTAGAAAATTTTCTTGTGATGGGCTCAGGAATTTTGGCGAGGGGTTAGTTTAGGCTTATCACCAAGCTCTTGCAAGTAAGCTTTAATCCTTTTTTTTGTATGCATCATGGTTGATGTGTTTTTTGTTGAATTATGTATCACATGCTAACAAAATCTTGCAAGGAAACTGAAATGGATGTCATTTTGCTGAGAATATTAAGTCTTAAATTTCAAACATTGCCATATTTTTGAATTAATAATTTTAGTATTAAATATGGTGTAGTTTCCATATGCAAGGGGTAGAAAGAAAACCATTTCAGTTGTTTCACCAACAATTTGTAAATGGCATTTGATTACAAAGTAATTATAGGTTTGTTTGGCACCTTAACTCTATTATCATGTTAGTTATCGATTTCAATCTTCAAATTTCTTTTTCTGGTAATCATTGTCATAATATTTGTTTCTTGGTTCAGTATCGAGTCTTATGAATCTCTACATGCATCCACTGAAGGAAATTGTATATAGAATAAAAGAAAGGACTTAGATTTAGTAAGTTTACTAAGAGTTGGTGTCAAATTTCAAGCATTTTCATCTTTTCGAACTAATAATTTAGTATTGAATATGGATAAAAAATATCCTCCCTTATATCTCTTGTGAGAATGCCTGAAATCTCTTCAGTTATCCACAATATCCACATGCTATGAGCTCTTATACAAATATTGTGCATAGTTCTTCTCAATTTATTCAATTTGGTGCTATTATTTTTATCCTGTGATTCAAGCTTCAAACCGACCCCTCTCATTAGTATGTCTTTTAGAATTGTCTAGAAGAGGGTAATCAAAATCAGTATTGGAATATCTGAAAGTCGAAGATCCTTTCCTTGAAATTGAAGCTTTGTTCTCGACAAACCAGAGCTAAGACGAGCCAAGAACTAGTGGAAGGGAAGTTGAATGAAAGCTAAGAGAAAATAAAAGCCTCCTAAGAAAAGTGCCCTTTCCAATATATAACTATCTCTGCTCTAGTGTCTCTGTTCATTTTTTTTCTAGAATCTCCTATTTTTCATTTCTTGATAGAGAGCTTCAAAGATGTGCAGATAAAGTTGTTCAATATCAACAATCAATGTTGAGATAAAATGGAAGCATTGGTCTTGCAAATAAGGTGCTAAATCATTTATCCTTGAAGGAGATTTATGTGCATGAAGAAAACTTAGGAGGTCTTCCAGAATATTCTTGGACCCCTCATCTATGGTATCTTTTATTTAACTAACCTCAATTCCAAAATAAGCGTTAAGGCGACCAAAATAGTCTTCATCATTTGTCATCATAAATCTAAAACTCAACCTAGGTAAATTGACACTTTTTAGGTCCCCTTGACAAGCCAACCCCTCACTAGTACTTAATTTGTGCAATGTGGGTTTCAACATCTGTAACTTGCTAAAAGATGTAACTATGGCTTCAAGGCATTTACCAACCTTAACTCTCACGCAGATCTGAAAATCCATTAGCTATTATTTGTTTCATCCTACTAACAAATAGGCTTTCAAAAAGTTCATCCCACAGACTCTTTGAGTGCTTCAAAACAATCTCACACACACATTGCCATGGAAACTCAACATTTGAACCAAAAACCATTTTTAGCCACTCCAAGCTCCCTTCAAATGCATCCAGATTGTCCAATGTTTCTTTGATCAATGTCTCATTCTTTGCAAGTTCCTTGCCACTTTTCACAAGATCAGGAAAATACTTTCCCCCAAGCCTATCTGTAGAGATAATATCATATGCACATGTCATAAGCCATGCTAAGCAAGACTCTGATATAAATTTGCTCAGAAAAATCATTATGGTAGCTTGTAGCTTCTCTCTATGAGATTTCCACAACCACACCTCATTGCTTGGGTTTCTTGAATCCTACCCAAACAACCTGCGGATCCAAGCGGCACTACTTTCAACACAAATTTTATAAAAATAGGAAAATTACTTCTAGAACTCCAAGAAGAGTTCCCTAGCCCCGACATAGTGTTACCTATATGACTCTTACCACATTACAAAAAATGGAACTGACTACCCCCACCTTATTGGTCTATCAGTGGAGCTATGAGGGGAGTTCCCCCATGTAGTAATGTTAGGCCTTTAGTGTTCTACCCTTGAATATAATATTATTCCAGTTCATCCAAAGTTGTCCATATTTAAATTGATGGAAATGGCTCACATCTCTCTGCATCAATTCTCTTCTGCAACAATCTTGGAGATGAATTTTAGATGCAGGCAAATTAGAACATAGTTGAAGGTTCTTAAATAACTCCCAATAGCTGTACTGTAAGTTTAACAAACCAAATGCAATTTCTAACTTTCCACTATGGTGGCAAATAAATGATTCTTTATACTGCTGTCTTCTACTTTCCAAGCCAATTTCTCCTCCTACTTTGCATAGCTCAGCCATGTTTGTGGATGTGATCTATCTCCTCACACAAAAAAAAATGTACCATTTATACCTTCAATCCAACTACATCTAGGTATCTTTTAATTCTATCTTTCATCAATCTCTTTACTATTTGAACCTCGTATTGATGTTTTAGAGAAGAACGTAAGTTGCAGCATTTTTAGGATCCAACTAAGAAAGCAGTGTTGCTAGAAATACTTATCCTATATTCATATATGATCTGCATGTACCACTGATTTAACTAGCATCTTAGTAATAATTTTTAGGGTGTCCTCAATATAGCTAGCATGGGCACAAATGTCAACCATGCACACCTAATGATCAACTCTATCTGTAAATTGTAATGCAATAAGGGTTATCAGATGATCGGCAAAACTAATGCTTCACTCCCACCAATAATCATTTTTCTACTCAATATGCTTCATCGGGCCATCGGTGGGATGAGGTCTCCTATTCCCGCGATGGTCCAATGGGGATGTCATTGGTGGAGTCCATGCCTGTCGTCGGGACTTGGGTGGTGGTTCCAACAATGGGTCAATGTTTATGTGTTTGGTGTACTATTCGGTGGGAGTGTGACCTACTATTCTAGGGTCTCACAGATTAAATGTGCTTAGTATTAGGATCTTGGCTATAATTATCCTTTTAAAAACATGCTCTAAAACCCTCATCGAAACCTTATTTTCAAGCTACAGCTCACCACTTTTTAGACTCTTGATTTGATTTCCAATAATCTAGAATACCTATTTGAACAAATTTTGATTGTGATGAAATGTGTTTTAAGAATTTCTATGTTAATCACAGACTTATTATTCTATTTTTGGAGTTGGTACATGCAAATAGGAATGAACATTAAGGACTTTAAATGCTCCTGGCTTGTAGTGCAAGCTCTTGAATGGGAAAATGAGAGCCAAATTCAGACTATATGTATGCAGATAAGTCCATTTTCATTTGTGACTATCTATGTAATTTTGCACTAGCTTTGTGTTGACTAATAGTGATTATGTTCTTTTTTAGGCTAATTATGGAAAAGCAAATCCATCTTGTGTTTCAGAAGTTAATGGATTTATATAGAGAACTTGGAATCAAGGTATGTTTATTATTTTCTTTTCCATTATGAGATGCTAAAAGTGATATTTTCTTTTTGAAGTTTCCATTATCAAATTGCATAGTTCACAGGAGAACTTATTTTTATCTATAAAAATTCTATTAAGGGACATGTAGATTGAGTTGTCTATACAAATTTCATAATTTGAACTCTTGAAACTATCTTCCACTTTCTGAGGGGGAATGCAAATCATTTTTGAAGTTGAGTGTAAAAAATAGAGTAGCATGTAAATAAAAAGGATGAACAATAATAAAGTGAAAATTTGATCTTCTATCAACCATGTATAGAACACAAGAGACAAAAAAAAGATACCACAAACATGTGGACTTCCATAAACTCATAAACATACATACATGAAGGCCATCTTTTCCAAAAGATGGAGGTTTTTAGGATATCTCAATGATTCTTATTTTAGCAAAGTGAGGTGAGCAGTTTGATTGCAGCCAAAGATATGAAAATAATGATTGTATTTCAAATTTTTTGCTTCCTACTATGTCTTTGCAAGATTCTTGTCATTATGGGAAGCATTTCAAAGAATTTATAGAGTGAAGGATATAAGTTGTAGTATAGGGGATGCAGATTTTTTTATTCAAGTTTAAGATTGTCTTTACATTTAGGATCCAAAGGATCTTTTGAGGGACAAAGAGGATAGGGGTTTTATATCACTTGGATAGAAAGAAAGTTCTTGAGAAATCATATAGACTAAGTTGTGCATTCTAACAAAGTTGTGAAGGACCATTGTTCACAATTCATAGGTCACTCCTTGGAGTTAAATCTCATAATTGAGATAAGGTTATAAATGATGGTCTAATAGAGATAGTCACTACGAGTGATCTGAAATTCATCTACAAGGTTGTTTGGGCTAATAAAAATCAACTGGTAGCTATACTTCATGTTGATATGATCACCATCAACCAATGTCATGAGGCTGAAATGATATGCATAGAAACACCAAGAGAAGTTGGGGACTTCGGGATACTTGGTACAACAAAGACACAACTTCATCTTGCTCTTACTATTTATTTTGAATAGTAGCATAATTATTTTTGTAACCAGCAACCTACTTATCATGTTTGTGCTTATTGGAGGAGTAAAGAGTCCATAGATATATAGACGCTAGAAGGAGATAGTTATGATCCTAAATTTTTGCATATAATGCAAGCTATGAGGATTTTTCTATCCTATGGGAACATAGTCAAACCTTGTAGAGTTGTGTATGACTAGCAATCAGAGGAAGGTAATTCAGGAGAGTGATACTTTAAAGATAGTCTCAAGGAAAGGCCTCATTGGGATGTTCTCACTGATTATAGATTGAGGAATATTGAAATAAATGATACATGTTGGGAAATATTCATCTTCTCCACAAGTACTGAACAACTTGTTAGTGAGTGGGCATCAATTGCAAAAGTTGCAACTTTTTTCTTTGAAAGAGGATATATAGGTATAGTTTCTAAGGGTTTTCATCTCTTGGTTGGGAAAAAAGAGTGCATAGTGATTAATAACTTGGATTGGAAAACATACTTGTTGCTATCCACGATAGTGAGGCATCCATGACATTTTGGCTATGATAGTACAAGCAACTCAAGGCTATTTTGAGGCAATAGAATTGGGTTTGGGTGGTATGCTATTGCATACAAATGGTACCAATCTTATTATGGCATTGAAGGACTATCTTGGAATACAAGTTGAGGCAAGCACAGTAACAACTCTTCAAGGATAATTGTAGTATAGAGTTGGGCACAATTGAGATAGATGAAAAGTATTCACTTGGTATAGAGATTCCAATTGCTAATTATATCAGAGTAGGGAAGCTAAAGCTAACTACATCACAAGGAGGATCAAGGATTGAGAATTGCAAATTCTGAAAATTGACTTGGGATCTTTGTATTTGCAAAATTTTTAAGTTAGAAGGGGTTGATGAGTTGAGCATCTTTGTTGAGTGCATCATCTTCAACTCTTGTTTGGTGTTGGATTTGAAGTGTTTCAAAATTGAGTATTGGTGGGCTATTTGGATGCATAGAAACTTACATCAAAGCAGACAATTAGATTAAAAAAATGGTGGGTGTGACTTATGGAAAAACAAAATTAATCTTCTTAGAAGCAAGTTTGCATGCTAATTTGCAGCTATAGTGGGTGATGGAAAATAAAAGATTCTAATTAAGGAGGGGTGTTTATAGAAAATGTTGTGAGGACTGCAGAGGAGGAACTACTCAATGGAGATGACTGCATTGAGGGAAGAACTAAAGCGATAGGACAAGCTTCATTGGGAATCTTTATGTTGCATGCACAAATAATAAATTGCACAAGGATTGGAAAAACCAATTAAGCCCAATAAATTGCTAAAGTAATGTCTGATTTCTAGCAATCCAAGACAAGATGCAGTGCACAAATTTGGACAAGTTAGTGGACTGGAAAACGTTCTTGTCACTTATGCCAATGCTTTAGGTGTAGGAGGAAATTAAATTGTCACTTCAATTGATGTGGTATCATAACTATCAATTCTCAAATGTGATGTGATGATTCATCTAATTTTTATTTTCTTCCATTTTGAATTTCATCAATTTATATCAAATAAAGAGATTGTGAAGCTAGAAGTAAGATTTGATGTATTTAGGATTTTCAAAGTTCAAATTGTATGATTATAAATGGTAATACAATGATTAATCATTAAATAATTAAATTCTTGTCTTCTAAGTGTTTAATACATGTCTCTACCCCTTCCTGCCTCTGAACCTTCCCACTATTAAGTTCTCTAAAAAATTTCAAATGTTCCAATGATATTTCCCTACATCCCCATGTTCTAAGAACTTTGTGCAACATTAAATATGTATGTTTTTTCTTATACTTGAGAGCTATAACTTTCAATTTGTTTGTTCTTGCCTCAGAGGTTTTGGTTTTGGATTCTCTCAAAGTGATTTGAGAACATTGAATCCTGCATATGTTAATGTGATGTATCTCAAACTTATAAAGATATGGAATACATAGGCATATAGGGCTCTTGTTGTTGATATGTTTATCCTTAAAAAATTTGGTTCTCATCCAAAATTTTAGTTCTCATTATGGTCCTTTATTTTAACTACACAGTTAAATGGTTGTGAGTTTTAAGTGCATGATTTATGGTTTCAATTTTTAACTTAATGGTTCATGATTCTAAGTTTAACTGCACACTTTATAGTTTTCACTTTTCAGCTTTAAATGTCAATGTCTCTTCTATGTTGAATATTATATGGAACAATGAAGGTAGAATAATTTTTCATTGAAATCCTCAAGCATGACATGAAATTATCTACAAACATTTTTTACAAAGATCATTTCAACATCTGCTTCAAAAGCAAGTAGGTGATAGATCTGTGTGGGAATACCCATTTGCTATAGCTGGTGTAAACATAACATTCATGCTTATTCAAATGCTAGATCTTCAATTGGGTGTGTATTCTTCTTGATCAACGACATTTCCTTCATGGTGATATTTGAATAATAAAGCATGAATGTCTCATTAATTTTGTGTAATGAATCAAGAGTCTATCTGATTATATATTGATTTCAATTGATATGCTCTAAACTTGCTTCTAAAATATTGTTTATTTGAATTGTATCTTCGAGACTCATTGCCATATGATGGTGGTTGTGGTTTATTGCAACGTTAAATGTCAACATGCAGTATTAACTATGTCACATGTCATCTTTTGATATGGAAAAATATATTAACATTGTATTATTATTTTTAATTCCACAAGACTCGTCCCAATTGGATTAACAAATCTATAATATTTTCAGCAAGGCCTAGCACTATAGTAGGATTAGTAATATCATAGATTTGAAGTATTAAATTTCAAGGTGAAGTAATATGCAAGAGGGGATTTTTATTATTAATGTATTAGTTGTTTTTTCTCATACCTGAGAAAGGGATTTTGCTCTTTTCTGTGCAGGCCAACATATCAATAGAAACATGCTAATTTTATTTTCTTAAGATCTTAGTTCTAAATATTTTGCAAAAAAAAAAGTATTGACTAGGGATGGACATAGGTATTCAATAACATAGGAAGAGGATATTCAAAATAGTGAAGGTGTAAACTATTGTTTTTAATGTCTCTTTTGCATTTTGATTTTTTTAAATTTTTTATTGACATAATATTTTTAAAATAGAATAAAATAAATAAATCCCACAGTTACAGAAGAAGTGCAGGATCAACAAATGGGTGGTTGACATCCACCAAGAAGGTTCATAGAACAAATAGACACTAAGGGGCTAGGCCTCGATCTCTAGCCTCCTTATTACAACTTTATCTCATATCTAAAATAGGGAAAGCATGATTCATTATCAATCTAATTATCCTCCATTGTCTTTGCATTAGCATCTTCACTAGGATGACCTTTATCCTGTCTCCCACAACCCCATAATACTCCATCTAGAAATTTTGGCATGGGAATGCGTAAAGGTTCTCAATAATTTTGCTAGCTTCTTGTATAACTTCATGAGTTCTTTATGTCATACATAGATCTCCTTTATATGATTGGATAGGAATCAGGCTTTGTATCACTTAGTTTGAGGTAATATAATAATATTCAAACAAACATCTTTAAGGGACTTCACCAATTTGGTGATCTCCTCCAATTACTAGACAATGTGTTGAGAGCATTCTTAGAATTAGTAATATAACTCGTGCTAGACTACTCCTAGATGATTAACATTCAATTCTACACTTTTCAACTAGTTTGTAGTCAGTTGTACAGGGTAATGGCATTGCTCCAAGACAAGCTTGGATCCAGTGCATAGTTATGCAAGTACTCTGCTCTCCCTTCAACAAGAAACTTCTTTCTAGGGATGTTGAATAATATATCCAAGGGTATATGTGGATGCAGCTTATAACAAATAACCCACTTATATGAATTACTTTATTCAAAGTAGTATTGTTCATTTATTATTTACTTTAATACCATTTAGACTTGTCTATATTTTTTTGTTACTTATCTATTGCTTACTAGAAACTTTATTAAGTTTCCCTAGAATTATGTGTTGGTGTTTTTTTATTTTTATTGGGTTATACTAAATTTTTCAGTATACTTTAAACAAACATCTGATTTAATTCTTTGGTGATAAGCATGGAAAAATCTATTTCTAAGCACAAATATGCATTTTCAATGTATATACAAAAGATAACATGTTTTTAATATTTATGACCTTAATGGATTATGTTGCTTATGCATTTTGTTTGCTTTTAAATGAATATTTTAATGTCTTATTGTTGATTTATTTTTCTTCAAGTCTAGGAGAAACATGGAATTTATGTTCACACTTGTTAGGGAAATGCATTGGTGAAGATTAGTGATGTCCTTATTGCACAATTTTTTTATTCTTTATTTTTATGCTTTCATTTGTATTCATCTTTAGGTTTATTCTCGAGCATTGATATTGATATCTGACTGACAACATATTTTCCCTTACTATTATGAATAGATATTTGCATAGGAAAGCTATACTAATAGACACCATTGTAAAGCTCCCTAAAATATGGCAATGAGCAATGCAAGTAGCATAGCTGCAATAGCTACCAAATTTGATGGTTGCATAGCAATATTTATGTATATTTTCCTCAAAACATAGTTAATAATAGTAATTCATATCATTTGGCCTTGCTTTTTATAGATAGTTATATAAGTAGATAGATGTTATCATAGCTATTGTTTATATTTTTTGTTTTACAGTGATAAAATTTCAATCTTTTTTTCCTGTTGTGATGGTTTTCAGATTCATGGAAGAAAGTGGGCTTTTCAATTTGCATATTTCATACTCTGCAACATGGTATTCCTACTACTTTCTGGGAGAGCTCTCAAGGTACTCATTTCATTTGCCTTTTAACCTTGTATAAATGCAACAATAAGGCAGAAATTTCAATTTATTTATATATGCTACTAACTCAATTGAGATAGAATTTGTGATCAACTTTAGATTCCCATTTTGATATTAGGTGTTTTATATTGATATTAGATGTTTTGTCTTGATAGCATGTCTAATCTAGGATTATTGTTGAGCAGAGATGTTGTGACTTTGTCCAATATGGTTATCTTTTTGGCTAAATGGCTAGCATTGTATCTTTGTCTATAACTTGATGGGTATAATCCTGTATTAAAACATAGCTTAATTCATTTACCATGAAAATGGTTCTGAAAAGAGTTATAGGTTATGGATTCATTAAAGTCTTAAAGATGAAAGACATTGGTTAAAATTTTATAAAATTCCAAAGTGCTTAAAATACTTAAATAAAACCAAGACTCGTCTCCAAGTATCTTCTCAACAATTCCTAACTATTGCAATCACAACCTTCATGTAGAGTTTGTCCCCATTGCAATTATATGTATCAAACTAAGCTTATCCCATTGTTTAGTATATTGATCATATCCCCATTGCCTAGTGATATATCAAACTAAGTTTGTCCCATTGCTTTGTGTACTCAACAATTCACAACTTTCCTTGGGGATGCACATAACTCAGTTGATGAACCAGGTGGGAAATTATGTCCATAACATGGCAACATTTTTTGGAGGTCTTGTTGTGGGATTCATAAATAGTTGGCAAGTTTCCCTTGTAACTCTAGCTACTAGTCCATTTATTGTGGCTGCAGGAGGAGTTTCAAATATCTTTCTTCAAAGGCTTGTTGAAAACATTCAAGATGCATATGTTGAAGATGCTAGCATTGCAAAGCAGGTTTGAATGGGGGGGAGGATGTAGTTCATATAAATTAACTTGTTAAGTTTTTGTATTTTGTTTGTAAACTGACTTTATGCTAATTCCTTGTTGACTTGTGGGTAGTTGCTATGATTTGGCTTCAGGTAATTGTTGATGGTTGTGTTATATTTGACAACTGTCAGGCATTTTATACATGTTTTTCCTAGTCTGGGAAAGTAGTCCAATCTTGATAGATGTTTCCTAGTCTATATTTTGTGTACAAGCACTACTCCTAATGAATAAAACAATCATTGATATTGGTCTACAATCTCTTGGCATGTTTTGTTATATTTTTCTTACATAGCAACAACTAATGTTATTGTTTGGTTGTAAACACCACTTCTGCTTATATTTATGTTGGCTTAGATTGATGGTAGTTTCTTTATTAGAGTTGATACCTTGATCACTTTTGTTTTAATAGCAAGGAAATATTCTTTTAAGATGTTATGTTCATGATAGATATTTAACAAATGCAAGCAATTTTAACTGATAATGACCCATGGAAGTCATTATCTTGACATAAGTCATTAATCTTTCTAGGATGTGAACATGGTCTAGAAAATCTAAAATCTCCTTAATGCTAAGTTGGTACTTTAGTATAGACCCATTGAATTATTTCAAATTTAAGGTTATTGTTTACACTAACCATGGATGCACTTTCTTTGCTTACATTTAGATTGGTTTTATTGATTGTAGCATTGAGGGACTCTTTTTTTCCTTGTGTAGGAAGGGAATGGGTATGATAAGTGCTTCTAGAGGTAAGGGATGGGTTGGTGGAGGTGGTGCCAGAGTTTCCATAAAGAGCTATAGTAGGCATGAGAGTTTGAATATCTTTTTGCATGGTTAGTTTGAATGAGGGAAGCCTATAGATGATTGGAGCTTTATCACAATCATAGAATGAAAATTCCTTTGCAAAGATGTATCATGTACTTATGAATTACAAGGGTAAGGGACTGTAGGTTATGATATAAAAGAACATTCATGCACAAATGACGGTTAGAGGATCAACAAGCATTACAAGGGTAAGGGACTATAGGTTATGATATCAAATAACAATCATGTTCCTATTCTTTTGTAAGTTGTTGAGCAGCATAAAGGCAAGGTTTTGGAGCAGATTTTAGCTAGTTCTTTTTTCTCTCAACAATGTATTGTAATCTTTTCAAGTTCCTTCATGTTGGGACAACAAATTGTAACTCCATTTTCAAGCTTACACAACTGAATGTAATATCTTTTTGATTAATAAAATAAGCTATTTTTACCTTTTCATTGTTGTTTTATTGTGCAAATATTTTAGATAGTTGATAAGTAATATTTTTTATTAATGGAAACCAGTAAATAAAAATGACTTTAAATAAATGACTAAATGACTAAATATATGACTAAATCAATGACTAAATATATGACTAAATTAATGACTAAAGTAATGACTAAATATATGACTAAATAAATGATTACCACGACTAAATAAGTGACCAATTAACAACAATCAATGACTAAATTAATGACTAAATAAATCACTACCATGACTAAATAAATGACTAAATTAACGACTAAATCAATGACTAAATCAATGACCAAATCAATGACCAAATCAATGACTAAATAAATGACTAAAATAGTTTAGTCATAAATTTGGTGGTGTTATAAATGACTACAAATAAACCACTAATAGTCACGCGACTAAAATTAGTCATTTATAATATGCAATTTTTAGTAGTTTATTTAGTCATATATTGTTGTTTGTGTACTAGTGATTCTACTGGGAGAAAAAACAAACCCAACAACAATGGCATTACTCTTTATGGTATACTTCTTGCAATATTATACAAAGTCCTTTATCATTATCATTTAAAGAGGCAACAATGCAAGATTCTTTATTGTCTGTTTACTTTAAGACCAAAATTTGAGTTTAAACTTAAATCAATATTTTACAAAGGAGAAAAACTAAAAAATACATGGTCAAATTTATACAACCTAATAAAATAAGAGTTAATATTTTTGGATTTGAACATACATCTCCATCCAATAAAAAAACAAAATTGGCATAAACATAGTATAACTTTTCTCTTGATAGTGAAGGCAAATATTTTACCAGAACCAAACTATGTCCAGTTGAAATATGACAAGCATCTTGTACACATAGAAAATATCAAAGGATGAAGATAGCTTTGAATACCCTTCTTCCATTCCCATGTTAAATGATCATATTTGATGGGTTAGATATATTGTTAAAATAGCTAGAAATAATATGATGCAACGAAATTTTCATTTCTTCCCATTGAAAGTTAAATTAAATAATACATCTTGTACATCTTGAAAATGTCAATAGATTAAAATGTAAAGCCATTATAAGAAGAAATTGATGATAAGAAGAACTTCAAAATTGATTGTTGGTTAATCCAAATCAGGGACTTGATGTAGGAGCATCCAGTGGTGTAGGGGCAATCTTGCATCATCCAAAAAATGTTTTTTTCTTATTTTCTTTAATTGTTTTGAGTCTTGTGATGGAACTTAAGGGGTGTAAGATATTCAAAAGTCAAAAATGGAAAAAAATGGTCACTTACTATTTTTAGTAAGTCAGCCTAAATGGGCTCATATGGACCTGAAAATTAACCCCAAGGAGTGAAATTGAAAAAAAAATCGGTCATGAAAGAATCATCTTAATACCCTATATGGTTTGAGAGATATTAAAGTTTTTGTCCCAAGAAATTTCTCCAATGCAACTTCAAATTCAAATTTGAAAACCTTAGAGGCCCTGAAACAGCTCAAAAAGTGGATGAAACGACTTTTGATCATTTCAACATTGTAGATCTCTTCAAAAGCTTTCCAACGATATATTATATTAGCAAATCAAACACCCAAATCAAAATTTATGGCCCCGTGAAGCTACCCCATCAAAAAGTGAATTTGAATAAAAAATCTTCCTAGGCAAGAAATCAATTGGCAGGACTTTCGACGCCAAAACAAAAAGGAAAGTTACACTTTCTAGAACATTTTATGGTGGTTACTAGGTAAAATAAAAGGGTTAAGTGGAAGTTGTAGAAGGTGGCTCCATTAGTGCAGATTGTGGCTCTAAATAATAGATTTTCTTTTAGAGTTGATTTTTGTTGTAATGAATCAAACCCATGAGGCTATAAAATTGTAAGTTTTGAATCTGTAAGTTCATTTTCTAAAAATAATTGAAATTGGGTTATTTTTTGTCTCACATCTTCTGTGTTAGTATATATTGTTGTGTTTTGTGTGGGTTTCTGGCAGTGTATCCCTCATCAAGAGTTTAGCCCTCATCAAGTGGTATCAAAGTGGGTTTTCTTGAGTGTATAAATAGATTGCCAAACATGAGGAAATTTACACTAGGACTTGTGGTTGTGGGTTTGTGAGAAAAGATGCCTCCACAAAGAAATTGTGGTGGAGGAAATGTTGGGGTAACAAAAGAGGTTTTTAGAGCCCTCCAGCGACATGTTCAAGCACTACAAGAGGAGCTGTGTATATGAGCTAATGTAAGAGGAAGAGATGAAAGTGAAGATGAGGCTGAAAATGAAGATCCATTCGAAAAAGAAGCACAAGATGCAATGGATCCTGGAGAAGTCAAATTGATTAGGGCCATTTCCAAGATTGAAAAGAGGTCGAAGGTAGAATTTTCTAATTTTTCTGGAAACCTGAATCCAAAGGAGTTGATCGATTGGTTCAATGACATGGAAGAGTTTTTTGAGTATGAGGAAATAGAAGATCTAGAGAGGGTAAAATTTTCAAAGGCCAAGCTAAAAGGGCATGCTAGCATATGGTGGAAGGAAGTCCAATTGGAGAGAAACAAAAGAGGAAAAGAGAAAATAACGTGATGGGATCGGATGGTGGAGAAATTGAAGAGACAATTTATTCCCGTGGACTATGAGCTAGATTTGTTAAAGAATATGCAAGGGTTAAAACAAGTGGGAAAATTTGTTAAGGAGTATACAGAAGAATTCTACTAAGTTCTAATTAGAGTAGGCCATTCTAAGGAAAACAAGGAGAAAGTTTCCCGTTACATAAATGGGTTGAAGCCGAGCATTCTAGAAAAGTTGAGTCTGGTAATAATGTCTATGATTGAAAATGCATATCAGTTTTCTTTGAAGGTAGAAGAAAAGTTGAATAGAAGGTTTGAAAGCAAACAAAGAGGTGGAGGTCATGGTGGAAAGACTAGTGGATGGTCATATGGAGGCCAAAGTGAAGATCAAAAGAAGGGCAAAGGATCCAGTACCAGCCAGAACTAGAAAGGAGATGACTCATATCATCCTCCTGACTAGAATAATGGAGACCAAAGAGGAAGAGGAAGATCTAGACGAGGATTGGGAAGAGGAGGCTTATGTGGAACCTGTTTCCAGTGTGGAGAATAAGGACATAGAGCCTATGAGTGTCCTCAACATCAAGGAAGGACAAATAGAAGACCCAAGGGTAATGCACGAGTTGCACATGTAGATGAAGATGTTGATTCTTCACATTCTAAGGATGCAGAAAGAGGAGAGGTTCTTGTTACTAGAAGAGCCTTACTAAATGAGGAGAAAGAACCAACTCAAAGGAAGAATTTGTTTCACACTAGATGTAAGTGTGAAGGTAAATTTTGCAATGTTATTATTGATGGAGGTAGTACTGATAACCTTGTTTCATAAGAGATAATTAGTAAGTTGCGGTTATAGAGAAGAAGGAATTTGAATCCATACTGGATTGCTTGGTTGTAAAAGGACCATAAAGCTTTCATAAATGAACAATGTCTGGTAAATTTCAAGATTGGAAATTACCATGATGAGGTATTGTGTGATATTATGCATGTTGGCATTTCAATTCGTATCTCTAGAATGCATATTAGAAATGGACAGCTATGTACAGATAAACAACTCTTCAAATTAGGAGGGGAAGCTCCCTCTTTGTTGATGTTTCTTAAAGAAAGTAAACTAAACTAATTTTCCAATCTTTTTGTTTAGCTAAGAGCACAAGATTATAAAACTTTAGTGACGTAGCTGAGATTTTCTCTTTTAGAAGTTCAACTATGGCTAAGCCTACTCTAATGACGCTTCTAACAACTCAAGTAAACTCAGAGCATGAGAGTTAGAAGTAAATAAGGAATTGATTATTTGACACAAAACTCACTCCCAATGCACACCTTAAGACTCATTGTACTTTAGATGCAAGCTGAAATAAAGATCATATAAGTGAAACACATAAAATAGAAACCTAAGATAGTAGATCAAAGCAACAAAGCAAGCATAATATTTCCTTTTCTCAAATTTCAAGTAACAAATATTACACTTCTAGGATAGCAAGATTGTAGCAATAATAGGCTTATAGTTTAGCGATAAACCAAAATACACTTGATACAAAACATATAAACTGAACAAAAACTTGCAGCATTACAGGCTTGCAAACTTTCTCTTACACTAAGTGAACAAACATTGAATAACAAAGTTGTAGGAAAAAGTAGGCTCAACAATTGTTATCACAATAAGGTTAAAGAAAAATGGGCAAGGTTGGCCTCATTTATACACAAGTGAAAGAGTGGGGAACTCTAAAGCCTCCTTGCTTTTACAACAAGACTTGCCAACATGCAAGCTCTTTATTTCTAAAACTAAAACAAGATAACTATCTAACAACCCATGAAAGAAAAAAAAAAGGAAAATGCCAACTATTACATCTTTATTCTTTTCTCTCTCACAAATAATAGATAAGCATGAGACAAGAATAGCAAGAAAATGCAGAAAAAGCATCAAGTTAACTGTTGCTTTAAATCTATCTTTGGAGATCTTTGTTATCCTGATAAGATAACTCATCCATTGGTATTTTGGGAAACTAAATCCACCAAAAAGCTGGCAACTGCCTCTTTGTCAGGTGTGTTGATACTAAGGCAATATTTTTCTTTTCCAAGATTCCTTCGCCTTTTGCTATCGAACTTAGAAAATATTTGACATCTTCGGCTACTTTATCAAATCTTACTAACTTCAACGACTCTAGAACTAGAGTGATGAACTTTTATAAATATATCATCTTGCTCAACATATCTTTTTTTACCCTAGTTGACCATCTTCTAACATTCCTTTGTTTCCTCTATAGCTTTTATACTTCTAACACTTCTATTTTTTCAATGGAAGAGTATTGCACAACTCTTTTACAATACTTGTCATTTTTCTCATATCACACCTTTTCACGTTCTTCGACTGAGATGATGATGTTTTATGTCCATGGTGGTATTGATAAGCACTTCTCAACATCTCCCGGCCAAAGGCTGCAAGCAACTCGCCCATTTGTTGTTAGGATTTCTCATGTTGTTGGATTGTAATGCTTGACATGAGCAATTACAAACTCTATACTTTGCACTAAGACAAGAATTGAAGTTTCTACAAGTAATCCAAAATGACCAAGATATTTGACCGCAACATTTTCTATGTCTTCCAAACCATGCAAATCAAACATTGGGTTTATATGATGCAAATCAGTTTCAAAAGTTTTTATGAAATCATGATACAACACCGACTTGTTTCTGAATTTCATGGGAGAGTGTTGCATACTAAAAAACTTGAATTTTGATTGTAAACTCGACTATGCTTGAACAAGTTCTGCACAAAAGCTAAAAATAGCTTTGCAGATTTTTCTTCTTTAAAAAGGTAGATTTTTCCAAAATAATTTGAGATATGGGTTTTGTGTAGAACATTGTTGCAAAGAGACCCAGATGACCAGATTTTGAAAATTGTTGATGGCTGGTTGAAAAAGTAGAAACCCTAAATTGAGGATTTTTCCTAAAAAAAGTTGAGAGTTGGGTTTTGTGCAGAATCACGTTTTGGATGAACCTAGTTGATTAGATTTTGAAAATACTAAGGGTTTCTTAGACATGCGTGGAAAAATAGTTTATTGAAAAATATAAAATTTTCCAAAGTTGTAGAGAATCAAGAACCAAGTTAACCCAGATTGTTGAAATTTGAAAAAGATGGCCCCCTTCTAAAAATTGATGCCCTAGAAATTTGAAGCATGAAAAAGCAAGCCTCTGTGTGAGCTGATCTGGAAAATATGAAGAACTCTGAAAAATCACCAAGTTTTAGCCTTCAAACCTTGAAATAAAGAAAATTATTTGGTTCTTCCTCTCTTGCCTTGGACACCACCTGCAAAAATTTATGAATAATGAATGTCAAAGACGTTTTAAATAGGTTTTGAGGATAAAACCACTTTTATTCTCCAACTTTAAATCTTTTGAAGCCAATCATGAGAAGGTTCATCGAATGTGGACACTTTTTGACTGATGCATGATGAAATTTAGAAAAATTACTAGGGCATTGAACTTTGAGCACCTTTACTTGGCAATCTTGGCCATTTTTCTGAAATTTCCTAAATTTAGCTTGATAAAACTGTTACACCCCAATTATGTAATTACTATTTACTATTACTATGTAGGGTAAATGTGAATGTAATTTGTATTTTGATGGTGAATAAAATTTTCTTGCACTTTGTTATCAATGCATTATGAATGAACGTTATTTCATTTAATGTTATATGAAGAAATGCATATATAAGAAATGGATGGTTATTGAATTAATTTTCTAACTATGGAGATGTATTATGTGTAATGCATTTTTTGTGCACAACTAACTACCATGTGCATGTGATAGTTGGATGTAGGTATATGTTCATTCCTCCAGGCTGAGGGGAAGTATCACTTAGGATAAGATCTTCGTCGGGTAACAAGTAACGCAACCTTTCTGATCTTACACACACACTCATAATAGAATGATTGAGTCTAGTAATTGTGTTGGGAATTGGTAAGTCATCCTTAGCGTAAAGTGCTTGCATTATTAAGGGTTTTGATTACTTTGAATACATGTTTGGGTGATGTTTATCTGTTTGGAACTTGTGAGTCCTTCCTTATGTTATTGTGCTTAATTCTATGGTTGAATGAGTATTTGGGATATATGCATATATGCATATATATTCATATGTCAGCATACACATACGATGGATATAATGGGATGTTCATACGAGTATGACGACATATGTATAGATATGCATATATGTATATAAATGTTTAGTATGATGCTAGTGTGAATATAATCACAGGGTCATAATCATTCAGATATTGAATGAATCATTTGACTAACATGTTGCTATAATATATATATATATATATGTATGTTTGTATATATGTACAAATACACACATAAGCATAAAATCTTAATAGAGGAGTGTGTGTGTGTATATATATATAATATTATTATTATTATTGTGTGTGAATGTTTACTCTCTTGTATTCATTTGTATATCAAATGTATACATACTTGATTGACTTGGGATATAAATATATATATATATATATATATATATATATATATATATATATATATATATATATATATATATATATATATATATTAGTATATAAATACATATACATATATATATGAGAGAATGTGTTAATGCTATTTATCAGTATATATATATATATGTATGTATGTATGTATGTATGTATGTATGTATGTATGTATGTATGTATGTATGTATGTATTTATGTATGTACAAGTACACATATGAATGTATATATTTATAACCATATGATGAGAAGAAAGGGTAACCTAATATGTGTGAACATAGTAAATATGTATATGTATGTATGTGTATATGTGTATGTAGGAATACGTGTGTATGTGCTTGAAGGTGTAAACAAATGTATATATATATACGTAAATACATGTATACATATGTATACATGAGCATAGAGGAGTATGTATATATATATATAGTTGACTATGTTCCACGACGTTTTGGGGATGGGGACGGGGGAATAGAAGGGGATGCATTTTCGGGATGTTTCCTAGGGGTAATTTTTAGGGGACGGTAGGGGACGTCAACATAAAAAATACATACATACATGCATATATATATATATATGATATTTTCAAAATTTATTAATATATTTAGAGAGAGAGGGAAAGAGAGATAGATATGTCAATAAATTAATAATTGATACAACAATATCAATATGTAAATAAATCACAAGAGTAGTACTAATAGCATAGGAAATTTCATTAAAGCATTATAAAATTTATCATAGAAGTATCAAACATCAATAAAACCATGGTCTATCAATATCCAAATGTCTCAAACATGTATCCAGAAGTCTCAAAGTTCAAAAATGAAAATCAAAATATTAAATACAATAGTCTATGAAATTAAGCCTCATTCAGGCTATGAATATCCAAAGACTCAGAACTATCTAAGTCACTATCATCCTTTGGCAAGAGTGGATCATCCAATGGTACCCTGACCAGTCTTGGTTGCACCTCCTCCTCATCAATTTTCCTAACATCCTCAGGATCAACATCCCATCGTGTCGTTGGAGTCTACTGATACTCAGTAGTCTGTCGGTCCTGAAGTCTCAAGGCACTATGAACTGCAACTAATTTCTCAGCTCATTTTGAAGTTAGCATGTTTCTCTTAATAGAGTGGATGAAGCCATAGGTGGACCAATTCCTCTTTGTAGTAGAGGAACTAGCAATCTGTGAGAGCAAACAAATGGAAATATTTTTCAAATTTGGTGTGTCCTTCCCATGGAATTTTCACCATCCAATGGGGTTGTTATGTGCAATGGTGACCCTATCTATCCTAGCCTCTAGTTTGCTACATGTAGGTCCCTGGAGATTAGAAAACATAAGCCACTACTCTCTAAGAATGGTTTCCTACTCATTGGTATACATTTGATGAAGGGTTGTTGTAAGCCCCTCTATCACCTCGTCATCCTTAGTAGGAATCATTCAGCCAAGTCTAGGTACATACCACTTTGGATTAAGAGCATAGGCAAACATATGAAGAGGGGTATTCATTGTGTTCCACCTCTTTTTCACAATAGGCCTAATATGGTCCTCATAAAAACTCATCTCAGGATCCTTTTTATGAATAGCTTGCTTCATTTGGTCAAGCATGCTATCAAAAGTATCATATATCTCTCCCAAGCTAGGAGATTTTGTATCTGCATACCAAATTACCCCCATAGCTGGTGATATGAAAGAGAAAATATACCTACAAGCAACAAATTAAAAATTAAACTTTGAAAATACAAAGTAAGACAAAGTGTAACAAATTCAAAATCAATTTAAATTTTCATATTTCTTACTTGATAGTGGCCCACCAAGTTTCATTAAGTATTATCTCTCACTTCGTTTCCTTCACTTGTCTTCGATAGAGTCCACCTTTTCCAATCTGCACAAACAACCATGTCTTGTAGAGCATCTTGGACCTCCAATATCCTCTCCAACAAAATATAATAGCTAGCATATATAGTCTCAACTAGTTTGAGGAATTATTTCTTTGAATAAGATTGGAATAGTGCAAGTGAAGTTTGATGGTTACATAAAAACATTTGTATGTTTGTAGCCTCTACAATTTCTACCTTCACCCAATCTATTTTTCCAATTTATTTCAAAGCATTATTCAAAGCATGTATGCAACATGGAGTCTAGAAAATGTGGTTGTAAGCACTCTCAATCATCAAACTAGCTAGCTTACAAACACGAGTTGAATCTGTCACAACTTGCACAACATTGAAGGCCCAACCTCCTCTATGGCCTCCCTCAAAAATCCAAACTAAAAATCAGCATCCTTAAGCTTCCCAGAACAATCAATAGCTTGAAGAAAGTATGAACCACCAAGGCATGTAACAATAACATTAATGAATGGCCTACGTCGAATATCAGTCCACCCATCCATGACAATGGAACAACCAATCCTAATCTGTGTTTGCCTCATCTCCTCTATCATCATGGTAGATTTTGAATATTGTTTGTCAAGGAGGGAGGTATGTAATCTATGTTCTCCATGGGGCATAAGAGGATCCAACTGCCAATATTTCTTTCACCATTATTTTGAAATAAGGTGACCTTGCCAAATGAAATGGAATAGCATGTGAATAAAAGAATTTGGCCACTACATCATCAACTTGCTCATGCTTTTGCACATTCATTAACACCATGACTGAAGTTTTCTCACTTGATTTCCTCTTCCCTCTATCACAACTCTCTCCAATTGATACATTGGAAGAGGCTTGCAAATTAATAAATGGTCTTTTTTATTTTTAATAGTAATTATTTGGTCCTCACTCTAGCCAACTTTGTAAATTGAAGTTGTGGCTCCAATGTTATTGCCTCACAAACTCTACAACCCTTTATATTGTCACCCACTAGATGGTCTCTAATCCTAGTATAGCTCCCATGGTAATTAGTTTCACAAACATGACAAAACCATTTCCTATTGCCCCTTCATTTTTTCTTCTTGTTGGCGGTCACATCTGTGGCAAATTGATGCAATGGTTTCTTGTGGTTGAAAGGGCCTTTTGCAAACATTTGAAGAGAGGGTATAGGGCATGTATAATGGTCTAAAGAAGCATGGGTTGGATTTTCAGAGGTAGAAGAAGGGTCTATTGGCATTCTTGTAGCCTCATTTTCACTGTCACTAGTCTCATGACTATCACTATTGCTATTGCTGCTCATTTTGTATGATTTTTTTGTTGAAAGCTTGAAATTTTGTAATATTGAAACCAAAAAATGGTAAACAAAATCAATGAACATTTAAAATGAAAATCAGAAAATTAAAGTATTAAAATTTAAACTTAAAACAACAGTAGCACTAAATTTACTCAAATTTTTTAATTGATTGTTGAGAGACGAGCAATGGATATAAAAATTTAAAAACTCTTATAGAAAGTATGAAAATTAGAAAATGAAAGACTGAAAGAGTTTTAAAAAGAATAGCTAAGATTGAGAGTGTTCAAAGAGATATCCAAGAAGATCTAAGAGGCTTAATGGCTCAAAATAGGGCTTTTTTATGCTCAAAATAATGAGAAAATGGCAAAATGCATGTTATGAGGGTTTCATTCAAAAAAAAGGGATGAAATTTGAAAAATAAATTAAAAATGCTACTTCTAAACTCAAAAAAACAAGCTCAAACTTGTAGATATATCTCCCACGTCAAGATTGAAGAGCCCAAATTAATGCCAAAAATCCAAATTGACTGAATAGGTGTGTCGTTGCAGCTAGAGCTTGGTATAAAAGAAAAAATTAATAAAATCTCTTATCACAATTTCATTCAACTTTCTTGCTACTAAAAACTTTAAATTTTTGCAGTTGCCAACGGTTCAATTCAAGAATATGAACAAATTCACCTGAGAGAGTTGCATGCGGGAGAATGAATTGAGCACGTGTCATAAGAATGAGAGTTGCATAAAATAAAAATGTTAATATTATGTTTGTTTTGGACTTTAGGGAAAAACTTTAACATTGGGAGAGATGGTGGGCCTCACACAATTAATAAAGGAGGAATAAAAATTAAAAAAAAAAAAATTTAATTTTTTTTAACCCCAAGAACCTCCCAACCCATGAGGGATAGCTAGCCATCCCCGGTATGATGGGGGGAATTTCCAATGTCCCCCTTCCATAATGGGGATGGGGAACCATCCCCAAACTAATGGGGATGTTTCTTGGCATTTCCTATTGATTGGGTTGTTTTGGGGATGATAGAGGGATATCTCCTTTCCGTTCCCCCGTCCTGGGGACGACGAGGGATAGGGACAATGGGTTTTGGGGTAGGGGACGCGTCCCCATGTAATCCTGATGGCCGATGTTATATATTAATATTATCTTGTGTATATATGTGAAAGTAAAGATATATATAAGTTGATATTCTTGAAGTTCTTTTGTGCATATATATGGGAATACATATATATATACACGTAAGTGTGAATGCTTAAAAAGAGGTGTGTATATAAATCTATATATATATATATATATATATATATATATATATATATATATATATATATATTTCTAAAAGATTGTTTATATTTGAAAATGCATGGCACACTTTGTAAAGCATTGTTACCACACATATGCATATCAAAATGAAATGCATATATATATATATATATATATATATATATATATATATAATATATATATATATATATATATGCATATATAACATAGAATACCCATATTTAGAGGCCACACCATATGTGAGTTTGAAAGTAAAAATTTATAGCATTTTATAAGTAGCACCTAAGCAACACATAGCATAAGGTATATGAAATACAGATTATCATCTATTGGACAAAGTCTTGTTGCATATGTAGAGTGCTTTAAGAAGATAAAGGCATCACATAGTCTTAATGCTAAAGGTTGATTTATACATGAGTATAAGCTGACCCATACCTTGAGCATATATTGATATATGTGTGAGATATCCTAAACATATGAAGGCCAAAAATATATTACTTGTGACTGCACTTTAAGAGTTGAATATTACTCTTGTTTCCCACCCATTTTGAATGAGTATACTACAAAGTAACTCACATCATTAAGTTGATATGAGAAGAAGACTTAGTCGATGCCTTATTTGGGAGAAACTTTGACTTAGTAAACTCTTTAAACGCCCTATCATTTGGTAATTATCAAAAATAAATTAAGAGCATGTACAAAAAGTTGTTGACTTGATCAATCTGATAAATGAAGAAAGTTGACTCATATGAGACTAAGTCAATTTGATTTGTGTGTCACATATTTTATATTGACTAATTCAAATATAATAAGTAACCCACCAACTGTTGAAAAGAGTTGTTTATCTTGGTGCCACCTAATGAATTATATTCACTGTAGATGTTCATTGTGAGAGTAATTTGAATTATGTTTTATCAACATGTGTTGTTTTGAAATAGTCTTTCACTGAGCTATCACTAAGGAGGTTGATCTATAGTGTTGTTTGGCTAAGTATGTCTTTCTTAGTGCACCACCTTTTAGCTATGAGGAGTGAGTGGTTGTGCACGGAGTTTGTTGTCAACATACATGCCTAATCTATAGGATGGAGAGTGACTTTTCTGCTATATAAATAGTAGAGCAATCTTACTAGTTTGGGACGCATCCCATATGCTTATGCACAATATTTTATACATTTTGCTCTATAATTCATAGCTGCAGTATTCCATTTATATGAGAGAGAGAGATGAGAGTATTTTTGAGGGCATTATTATTTTGAGAGAAGCATATCATCAACTTGAGAGAAGGGAGTTATTGTGGCATAGTAGAAGGAATCAAGTTTGAGTTAGTTGCTACTGTGGGAAACCAATTTGCAGTCAATTGATTGAAACTTAGCGAAAACAGGCATGAAGGTATTTCTTCTTTATTTGTTTTAAGTTTTGAAAGATTGTTCTCCATGTTTGTTGTAAATTGTCTATTATGAGTACTTGCATATAGGGAAAGTAGTATTGCTTGTAAAGTAATTGGAAGCTTCTATTACTATTTTATAATGTGCTTGTATGTACTCCATAATAAGAGGTTTGGTGTTTATCATAAGTATTTCATACTAGATATGATTAAACATTAGTGGATTATGTGTTACTCTTATCTAGGTTATTGATTTAACTAGAATAGCTAGTGTTTACTCCTAGGATTGTTTATTGAGTATGGGAGGGAACTTGTGTATTTACTTTGTTAAAGTAGATTTATTCCAAGTTTATAGAAATGGTGATAGGTTATCTCTGGGGTGATAGATTATTCATTGAAGGAAATACCTATGTGTAGTTTATGATGGCCTTAAGTCAAATCAGCCTTGAGTAGTGTATGTGATAGATGATCTTCATTTGAAATACCATTTGAGAAAACTTTGGCCAAAGTAGTGTGACTGCCTCTAGCTCCACTGTTAGTTCACCATGATCTACTATTACATGCTAGTTCTAGATTGTGGGTTTACAAGTTCTAGTTATGTAGGACACAACACTATGCTCAGTTGGTTGTCATTATATGGTTACTCTACTAATCTCTTCATCAAAGGGAAGGGCCATCTATCGCATGATATATGTGTAGGGGACCGCATATGAGTCTGTGGTTGGCAAAAAAGTGCTTGAGTGATGCTTCTCCTCCACATCAGGCAACAGAAGAACCAAGATTTGAAAGGAAGGATCCTAAACC
Source organism: Sequoia sempervirens (assembly GCA_007258455.2). Taxonomy (NCBI): domain Eukaryota; kingdom Viridiplantae; phylum Streptophyta; class Pinopsida; order Cupressales; family Cupressaceae; genus Sequoia; species Sequoia sempervirens. Next base: position 119,371,024 of record VDFB02026320.1, on the reverse strand, counting down.
ATCTATAAGTTATTTGTTCTAAAGCTCGATTGAGCTATGTAGGTAAATGTATGCATTCTTGTATTTTTGTAACTTGTGAAATTATTGTAATGAAATGGAATCCTTATTGTATTTTGTTATGGCATATAAATGTTTGTATATTCTCAATAAATAAAAGAATTTTTTTATTACAATGGCTTGTTACATAGTTTATTTACTTGCAAAGTGAAAACTTAGGAATTTTTACTTCAATGAAGGGTTGGCATGTTACATGTGGTATCAGAGCTACCAGGTTCAACCTTGGAACCTATGAGCTCATTACACAAACAACTCATAAACCTTATCGAAAGATAATGGTTTTGAAGTTCTTGCACCACAATGGCAAGAGAAAAGAACAAAAGGAAGAGGAGATTCCTAGAAACTTTTTAAAGTTTGGGACTAGATAAGAGTTATCCCTGGAGTTAGAAACTTCTAAACCAACAACTTATTATTATATTTCCTTGGATTGTGAAAGAATATGCAATCAAGTTATGAAGGAAGGTTAGGAAGAATAACCAATATATACCTTCATTCTATGAAATAGATATAAAACTATGAGGGATAGAGAGAATTGAGAGAATCTCCCTTATTGATAGCAACCTATAGCTTCAAAGAGACAAGAATTATTGGATTTAGTAAGTATACTATGAATCTATGAGTACGCATTATTGGCATAAATTGGGAACTTCAAACGAAGTAGATAGTCAACAAAGGAGGTATCCAAGAAGTTGGAGAACTCTTGACAAGAATCTAGTTTTTGTGCAAAGCTAGGAATTTGTAAGAAAGGAGTTAGTGCCTTAGGAATAAGAGAAAAGACTAGAGAGATAAAAAATGGAGTAATCAATAAAGCAGGCATGGTTCCACCAACCAAAATCAATGAGATCAATTTGGATTTTTGATTAAGTTGAGAGAAAGAAACCAAACAACCTTGGTATCCCTAAAGGTTATGAGAGAACAAGTTGCCCAGTTTTGAGAACAAGGTCACTTGGAAAGGTGAATATGAGAAAGAACCCTAAAATAGTAAATCGGGTTGGCCTGACCAAAGGTTTGGATAGTACATAGATTGGTTGGAGTATAAATTTGAACTCACCAATGTGTCAACATAAACCAACATACGTTTAGAGTTTCCAAAAGGAAATGGAATACATTCTAACACTAGGTGTCAAATTAATAGAATTTATAAGGAAACAACACTCTAATTTGAGTGATGCATCAATAAAAGAGGCTTTTTGGGAATGGAAATTCCTCCAAAAAAAGGATATTGCAGAGAGAATTGGAATATTAGAGTGATTTTTAACTTGTAAATTTTTCAATTAGCCATTAAATCTCCTATTGTGATGATCCAATTGTTGAATTTATGAGATTAGGGATCAGTGATGAATCTAACTTTGAAATAAGTATATTCAAGGAATGCCATGAAGGAAAGGAAAAGGCAATAGAAAGCCAACAACAACAAATGATAAATCATTTCAAGAAAGAAAATGAATGCTAGGAGTTCAACTTGGAGTTGATCAAATATTGTGGAAACACTAAGGGGGAAGGAAGAGAGTGGATTGACTTGGATTAAGTACCCCAACCAATGAAAATCATGAATATATTTTCAATTTGGAAGAACTAATGACTTCTTCACAATTCATGATGTCAATTAATTCATACATTTTATGACCACAAGGAAAAAGGTCTTGGAATTTTTGGAGAAAAATAGTGGAAAGGTCAAGGATCGTGACCTATAATTACACCATACCTTATATATATTTGATTGGTAAGATTAATTGATATTATTATTGATGGCTTATGAAAGGATAGGAAAATTACTTGATCATGAAAGGGAAGACCATTGCCAAGAATAGGTAAGGAGAGATATATATTGCTCATGATTGGAAGAAAGTGTCTCTACACTCCTATATACCTTATATGGGGGATTTAGATAATGATGTTATTTCTATACATAGGTAGTAATACTATATATTATAAAATGTATCCATGTTGTGAAGTGACTTGACACTATAGCTTACTGTGCTAAGAGACCTGGGGATGATAAGGTTTAGCTATAAAGCTATAGAGATGGTATGAAAGATAAGGCAAGATGTGACACTATGAAATGACATTAATTATCTTTACTTGATTGATCACTTGATCATACCTTACACTTGAATGAAACCCTAGGATGAGAATAACTTATTTGGGACGAGAAGAACTCATTTGACTAAAGAGAGAAACCTTAGGTTAGGTTTTACCTATTGGGTTGGGATATGTACTGGACTACTCATTGACACCTATAGGTTAGAAATAACTTACTTGGTTGGGTTGTACATTTAGTATTGATTGGAACATATAGGGTTAGAGTAACCTATAACATCATACTAGTCATTGATTGAAGGCTCTAACCTAGAATTAGGGTATACTAAGGTTGGGACTCACCCATGTGATTAAGTGAATTAATGGAGCTAACGAGAAATGTTTGTGCTACAATTAAGTGAATTAATGGAGCTAATGTGGTAATTAGGTCTACAATTAAATTTGATATCTTCTAGGGACCAACATGATTGAATGAGGATTAATACTCGAAATTAGTACCAATTCTTATTGGGGAAATTTGATTGAGTTAAAATATGGATTACATCTTTAGAAATAATCCAAGGATGAAAGAAATCCAAGTTTTGTATGTCCTAAGATAAAGGAGATTTATCCCTACAAAAATCCTAACCATTATTACTTGGGAACTAAAGGTGGCATGAGATCATAAAATAGGTTTTCACTTAGTCAAAGAATAGAGTATTATTGGATGTAAAAGAACTTATGTACCCAAAATTTTGGAAGATTTCAGGAATGAAATGAGGAGATTGATGTCAGAGTTAGGACAATGGAATGACAAAGTTATTTGATGAATGAGGAACCACTATAACCTAGGAAAAGATAGAGTAAGAGGCTGCACATAATGTGGCAAGATAATGTCTAGTGTGCCAGGAAATGAAGACCAGATGTCATCATCGATAGGAAATGTGTACTCTCTTGAGATTACAAAGGGAGAGTGGTAAAATACAAGAAAAATCAATATTTCTATGTCGATGAACCTAACATAATGTTCTAGTGGATAGACTCACCAAAGTAACCAACACTAGTTGGAAACTTGATTTATAAGATTTTGGTCCTAAATAATAAATTGTAAGAAGTAGTTGCTTGGTATTCCTGATAAGGTTGTCTTAGTTGTGAACGAGCAAATAATGATAGGGTTGTGTGAACCATGATCATACAATGAGATATTCAATTGAAAAAATGTACAATATATTATTATAACCAAATAGGAAAAATTGGTAAACCAAATCTTGAATGATTTGTTGAATACTTATAAACTTCTAACATTGAGGTTTGATCCATTATATGGGAAAGAGGGTTGAAACCCCATAGAGTTGAAATAGGATTAGAAATAGGAATAACCTTAGACTTAAAGGAGCAATAGATCAAAAAGATTGATGAAACTTTGTCGATACAAAAGCTTAAGTATGAAGCAGTATCGAAATTTGATAGGTGTCCAAGAGCTATGTTATGCTTAAGATGGACAAGTAGTAAAGAACAATAGTTTATGGTTAAGGAAAATGGATGTGTAAGTGACAGAAGGACTTGACTTTTGAGTTGTCTAAAAGTATTAATACCAAAGGGAAGAATGGGACCCATGGTGTAGTGCACAATGCATCGTTATTCCTTTTCTATTTGGATTATACTAAGGATAAATTCACGGGCCAATGATTTTTGGTCACAATGACTTAGGTATCATGTGGTAATAGGTACTATTATACATGAGATATACATAGGAGGAATGGTGATTACCATGTGTAAGCTCTTTGAGAGAGTAAGTATGTGTGAGACATACAAGTTTTCCCTATGCAATGGCGAGGGAAATCGATGCAAGGTCCAGGGAGGATGGTCACAAGGAGTGATACTACATAGGATGAATGTTTTATAAATCTTACATATTTTGGAAAAGATTAAGCATAAATATTTATTCAACTTTAGTTGTATGTTAAAGTGCTATAGATCATGGAGGATGATGATTCACAAGGGGGAAGTATGTTACACCCCAATTATATAACTAGCACTTGCACCTATAGAAGGTTCAAGAGATACGCCGATAGAAAAGTAAAAGTAAAATTTAAATTTATTTAAGTTTATATAATTAGTTATATAACAATATAAAAATATAAATGTTTTGATTAAAGCATAAATAGTCTTCAAAGTATAAATGTCTTAATTAAAGCATAAATAGTATCAATAGGAATTTAATTATATGATTTCAAATTTTACCAGTGTTTATTGCATTTTAAGTTTGAACAACAAACAAATCAATTGAGCAAAGTTTTTATAGATCAAATACTAATTCACAACCCACCAAGCAAAACTTTTATAAATTAATACTTATGACTTATTTCTTATTTTTTATTTTTTATTTTCTAAATTAATATTTTCTAAATCATTTTTTATTTTAGATAATTATCAACTGTAAATATATTAAAAATATTAATAATAATAATCACGTAGGCTCTAATAAAGATTAATAAATTCATTTGGAAAATAATAGCTGCAAAGTTGTGATTTTACCCCCCATAATTTAACCTGGGAAGACCAGATGTCAAATAGAAAATGTCTTAAATGCATACTCCGGAAGTTTTTAAGGAATTTACTTGGAAAGTTCTTGTACTTTCTGAGATCATCTCTTGAGGAATTGAACTGTCCACTTCAAAATTAAGTGTGCTAATTCTAGTCAGCGCAATGTAAGTATAGTTAATATTAATTTTATTAAACAAGTTACTGACAACAGCTTCAAACCTCACTATTCTAGAATCAAATTTATCTCTTTGTATTGTAATGAAATAAGCAAATCTATGGGATAGAGTTAATGACTTCATAATTTGACCAACATTTTGTGTCAATGGTCCCTCATCAAATTCACACAGTTAATGACTTCACAAACATATTGTGTAAACAGTCCCCTAAGTATCATCAGCAAAGGATGGGATTTTGCAACTTCATCCACATCTTAGACTTCATATCATCAGCAAAGGATGGGATTTTGCAACTTCATCCACATCTTAGACTTCATATTGCATCGTTATAGATTGGTATGTTCAGATCATTTAAGGAGCCTCATTCTGTGCATTTTCATATACATTAAACCAGTAATATGCACCAGCTGAAGACAGAAAGAGATGGAAAATTTCTAGTACAACATTTATTATTTGTGCATGATTACAAACCAAAGAAAAGTAGTGTATAGTGACCATGAATGCATGAAATGGCTTCACCAATGTAAACAACTTTGGGAGCATATTTGATCACTTAGTCTGTCATTCCCTTGATAAAATCCCCGATTACATCAGCTATTCCCAAATTCGAAAGCCAAGAGAACATCATTCATGACTTTGAAAGAATTGAAGCTACACCTATACCACCATTTTCGGCACCGATGCTTTCTTTCCTGAAGCCACCTTCCATAGGCCTGCAGAAACCAAAAGCAGTCAAATTTCAACCAATATAAGCAAGAAACGATGCTTTCTTTTTAGAACATCTTTAAGTCTAGAAGGCTATTTTGCAGTTAATATTATATTTGGTAAAAATGAATGTTAAGAGCATTGTATTGTCAATTAGCTCGTCTAAATAGCGCAAGCCATCTACAGCGTGTCGTACTGCGAGACACCCCAGCATACGAAGCTAATGCTCTTATGCTTCTTTCTGCTCTTGTCTTCTCCGCCTTCCTTGGGCAGCTTTTGTTCAGCTTTTCCGGCCTTCTTCTCAACCATGGGAGATTTCTCTACCACAGGGTTCTTCACGGTAACAGAACAAGTCGTGTTGTTTATAGATTATAGCATCTGAAGTTTCTAAATATTTTGAGATGCCTTTATACACGACTCCAAGATGGGCATATTTCAAACAGGGAAAACAAGTACCTGGACCAGTGTATGAGTCCCTGGATAACTATGCAATACTTCTACAAAGATCTTGTGTTACTTTGGGAAATAAAAGCACATCAACTAAAATGTGTCTGTGCAAAGATCTTGTGTTACGTCCCCAGGGGCCAGGGGTCCAATTTCCCAGCTCCTCACTGTTTCCGATGATCTTGAACAAGTGCCCCATTTCGGCATGCTGCACCATTACAAACATCACGATGGCATATTCCCCCTGTTACCACACTAATTCACTTGTTTATCAGAACCACCATTAACAGGTTACAACATGAACACAATTCAAATTTAAATTAGGGTTACCGATAAGAAAAACAAGAGACTATTGTTATATACCAAAAAGGAGATTGTAAACAAGTTGAGCACGCTTGCAAGCAGAGGCAGGGCAGTCGGCTTTTCATGCGGCATAGCATGAATTTCTTGATAATCAAAGCAATGAAATGAAGTGAAGAAAATTGTGGGGCGAATGGGGTTTTTATACAAAAGGGATAGTGGCTTCCAACGAGGATAAAGCCTGCAAACACATGAGACGACGCTCAGAAAATCTGTGAAACAACTGTCAAAAAAAATTTTACACTAAATGCAGTATCTGATTTGATGGCGCCATTCATTACTATATCTAAGCTGAAATGATAAATTTGAGGAGTTCTCATGATGGAGACTCTGTTTTTTAAAACAGACTCCATCATAAAAACTCCTGATTTGAACAGGAAATATGTTCTATGTTTAGCAATACATAACTAGTAAAATGTGAGTTTGAGTTGAATAAAGTATTTTATTCAATTGTTGAAAAAGATCTCCCTCAACAGACAAGATCACATACATAAACTGGGTGTGTGAATTTGACAGAAGACATATCTATGAGCCCTGATATCTTAACAGAAAGTCGTGAGAGCAGGTACCACCGTTTGAGATACGAAACCATTGGTCCTAACAAAAAATTAGTTGTCCCATGGAGTGCATGGGAATGTATCAAACCTTACAAAAAAATGGTAGTTGCAATTGATGAGCTTTTAGAAAAAATTATGTGTTTAATTTTTGCATCTAACCTTCATGATCACATTCTGTGAAAGCAGCCAGATCTGAGAAACAAGCAACATCCGAGAAAAAATAATAGCTGTCAACAAGTTTTGAATTGACAGGGATAACTAACTTGAAATTCCAGACCTGATTCCCATTAAAGTCATCATGCAACGGCAAAATTTCTTTGTCCTTAAAGCGGACCTCCTGGCGTCTGGTCTTTACCAAGCCTAAACTCGGTGCATTCAATTCTGATATCTGGTGCCCACCACTGATGCATCCCGTGAACAGTCTGAAAATCAGACGCCAGGCTGAGATTGACTATAAGTCTAGCAGAAGGAATCAAATGCCCTGCCTTCGCCTCTTTTCCAAATGCAGAAAACACCATTGCCCGGATAGAATGCTGCGCGACAAGGCTCGCAATGCCACCGGCCCCTCTCTGCTGCATCGCAGCCTGGTTACCAAAATACCTCACATAGCCCGAGCACAAATCATCCTTGGGATTAACATACAGACAAGGAACCCACCACTGCAGAACAGAGAACATTCTCTGTGATTCAATCCGAGTGTGCTTGCCATGAAGCGTCATGGCCAAACCGGCCCTAACCACACTACCAGCAAAGTGCAACCCGTGCTTTATTTTCTTGCTTTTTATCCTCTCCAGGGGCGCCGAAATGAATGGCGGGTTAAAGAGATGGGCATGCACAAAACGCCCCTCTGATTCTGCTATTATCCGTCCCGCTAACATCCCAATGGCGGCGCCGAGAGAATGCCCGGCAATCCACACGTTTTCACACCCGTGCTCGTCGACGTTGGCCTTCACTGCGTGGAAGCCGGTGTGGAAGCGAGACGTGGTGTGCAATCGGTTTGTAAGAATGTGTAGGTCGAGGCGGAGGTCTCTGGCCAGTGACTCACGGGTTTTAACTGTGCCTCGAAAGGCCACAACTATCATGGGCGCACCCGCTGGGGGCGAACAGAGACTCGCGGCTTTATCGCTCCATTTGTAAACGGACCCGAAGATGGAACCGTCGACGCTGTCGTACAGAGGTTGATCTAGCTCGAATTTGAAGAAGCTCCACCACTTTTCAACCTGGGCGTCCGGGCCGTGCCTCTGCTGTTGCCGGTCTCGTTCATGCACCACAACGCCCTGCACTAGACTGGCGGCTATGCACCGTCTGTGATCTGGATCCGACCTGAAAAATAAACAAAACAGTAAACTCGTTGCCGGTTACAAAACAGTTGGCAAAATACGGCAGTGTTTCAGCATCAGGCAGATTTGGACCAAATTGGTAACAATTCAGCATAAATTTACACAATTTTGAAAAATATGTTGAAATCATCTATAGTCCCTGAATAACAAAAAAAGTGGTTTGTTTAACAATGCATTATTATCTTTTATACTGATCTAATAAGGCACTTTCAGTCCTGCAAAGTGGGTTATATTTACGCTGGAAAGCAAAATAAAACGGCGGTTTCACTTTACCAGTCGACGGTGGTCAGATGAGCAGGTCCAGAAAGCTTGAAGATCTGGCGCTCGCTCACCATTTGATTTCTTGGCCTCCTTTTCTCTGTCTATTTTCTCCTGTCTTTCTGGCTTTCCAAGCTTAAAACTGGGTTATTTTCTGCAAGCTATAAGAAGATAAAGCATTCTGCATATTTCGCTTCCGTCCCCATGAGACAGTATAATGCATTAAAAGTAAGGTAGATCGTATAATGCAGATGGATACGGTTCTTTGCAGTAATGATAGCAATGAATGGCGCCATTAGTGAATCCAACACTGCATTTACTGTAAAGATTATTTTACAGTTATTTTCACATATTTTTTTGAGCGCCGGCTAACTGTAAATGGTTTATCAGCAGGAGACAACAGTTTATCAGCAGGAGACACCGGTTTATCAGCATGTGAGACAGGTTTATCAGCTGCTTGTAGACTAGAAGTCCACAATAAAAGCCTATCGGCTAATTACTATTTACTATTACTATGTAGGGTAAATATGAATGTAATTTGTATTTTGATGGTGAATAAAATGTGCTTGCACTTTCTTATCAATACATTATGAATGAACATTATTTCATTTAATGTTATATGAAGAAATACATATATGAGAAATGGATGGTTATTGAATTAATATTCTAACTATGGAGATGTAATATGTGTAATGCATGTTTTATGAACAACTGACTACCATGTGCATGTGATAGTTGGATGCATTTATATGTTCATTCCTCCAGGTGAAGGGGAAGTATCACTCAAGAGAATATTTTCATCAGGTAGCCAGTAACATAACCTTTCTGAGCTTACACACACTCACAATAGAATGATTGAGTCTAGTAATTGTGTTGGGAATCGGTAAGTCATCCTTAGCGTAAAGTGTCTGCATTAGTAAGGGTCTTGATTACTATTGAATGAATGCTTGGGTGATGTTTATCTATTTGGAACTTGTGAGTCCTTATGTTTTTGTGCTTGATTGTATGGTTGAATGAGTATTTGGGATATATGCATATATCGGCATGCACGTACGATGGATATAATGGGATGTCCATACAAGTATGACGACATATGTATAGATATGCATATATGTATATAAATATTTAGTATGAAGCTAGTGTGAATATAATCACAGGGTCACAACCATGTTTGGATATTGAATGGATCATTTGACTAACATGTTGTTATATAATGTATATATGTTTGTATATTTGTACAAATACACACATAAGCGTAAAATCTTATTAAAGGAGTGTGTGTATATATATATTTATATAAAATATCATTATTGTGTATGAATGTTTACTCACTTGTATTCATTTGTATATCGAATGTATACATACTTGATTGACTTGGGATATAAATATATATTAGTATATATACATATACATATATATATATGAGAGAGAATGTGTTAATGCTATTTATTAGTATGCATACCCACACACACACACACACACACACACACACATATATATATATATGTATAAGTACATATATGAATGTATATATTTATAACCATATGATGATAAGATAGGGTAACCTGATATGTGTGAACATATTAAATATGTATATGTACGTATATGTGTGTATGTGCAAGTAGGAATACGTGTGTATGTTCTTGAAGGTGTAAACAGATGTATATATATATATAAATACATGTATACGTATGTATACATGAGCATAAAAGAGTATGTATATTTATATATTTATATAAATATACTGTCGATGTTATATATATTAATATTATCTTGTGTATATATATGCTTATATAACATAGAATTCCCATACTTAGAGGCCGCACCATATGTGAGTTTGAAAGTAAAACTTTATAGCATTTTATAGGTAGCGCCTAAGCCACACGTAGCATAAGGTATATGAAATATAGATTATCATCTATTGGAAAAATTCTTGTTGTGTATGTAGAGTGCTTTAAGAAGATAAAGACAACACATAGTCTCAATGCTAAAGGATGATTTATACATGAGTATGAGCCGACCCATACCTTTAGCATAGATCGATATATGTGTGAGATATGCTAAACATATGAAGGCAGAAAATATATTACTTGTGATTGCATATTAGGAGATGAATATTACTCTTGTTGCCCACACGTTTTGAACGAGTATATTGCAAAGTAACTCGCAACATATTAAGTCAATATGTGAAGGAGACTTAGGCGATGCCTTATTTGGGAGCAACTTTGACTTAGTAAACTCATTAAATGCCCTATCATTTGGTAATTATCAACAACAAATTAAGAGCATGTACAACAAGTCATTGACTTGATCAATCTGATAATTGAAGAGAGTTGACTCATATGAGACTATTGAATTGATTTGATTTGTGTGTCACATATTTGATATTGACTGATTCAAATATAATAAGTAACCCGCCAACTATTAAAAAGAGTTATTTATCTTGGCACCACCTTATGAATTTTATTCACTGTAAATGTTCATTGTGAGAGTAATTTGAATTATGCTTTATCAACATGTGTTGTTTTGAAATAGTCTTTCACTACTGTCACCAAGGAGGTTGATATGTAGTGTAATTTGATTGAGTGTGTCCTTCTTAGTGCACCACCTTTTAGTTGTGAGGAGTGAGTGGTTGTGCATGGAGTTTGTTGTCAACATACATGCCTAATATGTTGGATGGAGAGTAACTTTTTTGTTGTATAAATAGTAGAGCAATCTCACTAGTTTGGGACACATCCCATATGCTTATGCATAGTATTTTGTACATTTTGCTCTGCAATTCATAGTTGTAATATTTTGTTTATTTGAGAGAGAGAGTTGTGAGTATTTGTGAGGACATTATTATTTTGAGAGAAGTATATCATCAACTTGAGAGAAGGGAGTTATTGTGGCATAGTATAAGGAATTGAGTTTGAGTTAGTTGCTGCCCTAGGAAATTGATTTGTAGTCAATTCATTGATAAGCGAAAATAGGCATGAGGATATTTCTTCTTTATTTGTTTTAAGTTTTGAAATATTGTTCTCCATGTTTGTTGTGAATTGTCTATTATGAGTACTTTCATATAGGGAAAGTAGTATTTCTTGTAAAGGAATTGGAAGCTTCTATTACTATTTTATAATGTGCTTGTATGCACTCCATAATAGGAGGTTGGGTATTTATCATAAGCATTACATACTAGATATGATTAAACATGAGTGGCTTATGTGTTGCTCTTAGCTAGGTTATTGATTTAACTAGAATAGCTAGTGTTTACTCCTAGGATTGTTTATCCAATATGGGAGGGAGCTTGTGTATTCACTTTGTTAAAGTAGATTTATTCCAAGTTTGTAGAAATGGTGATAGGTTATATCTCTAGGGTGATATATTTTCTATTGAAGGAAATAACTATGCATAGTTTATGATGGCCTTAAGTCAAATCGGTCATACGTAGTGTATGTGATAGATTACCTTCATTCATAATACCATTTGAGAACACTTTGGCCAAAGTAGTGTGACTGTCTCTAGGTCCACTGTCAGTTCAATGTGATCCATTATTACATGCTAGTTCCAGATTGTGAGTTTATAAGTTCTAGTTATGTAGGACACAACACTATGCTCAGTTGGTTGTCGTTATATGGTTAATCTACCAATCTCTTAATCGAAGGTAAGGGCCATCTATCAAATGATAGATGTTCGGGGGACCGCATATGAGTATGTGGTTGGTGGAAAAGCGCTTGAGTGATGCTTCTCCTCCATAGCAGGTGATAAAAGAACCAAGATTTGAAAGGAAGGATCCTAGACAATCTATAAGCTATTTGTTCCAAAGCTCGTTTGAGCTATGTATGTAAATGGATGCATTCTTGTATTTTTGTAACTTTTGAAATTATTGTAATGAAATGGAATCCTTATTCTATT
>VDFB02026320.1:119298849-119358567 GCA_007258455.2 Sequoia sempervirens | reverse complement strand
CTTGATGAGGGATACACTGCCAGAAACCCACACAAAACACAACAATATATACTAACACAGAAGATGTGAGACAAAAAATAACCCAATTTCAATTATTTTTAGAAAATGAACTTACAGATTCAAAACTTACAATTTTATAGCCTCATGGGTTTGATTCATTACAACAAAAATCAACTCTAAAAGAAAATCTATTATTTAGAGCCACAATCTGCACTAATGGAGCCACCTTCTACAACTTCCACTTAACCCTTTTATTTTACCTAGTAACCACCATAAAATGTTCTAGAAAGTGTAACTTTCCTTTTTGTTTTGGCGTCGAAAGTCCTGCCAATTGATTTCTTGCCTAGGAAGATTTTTTATTCAAATTCACTTTTTGATGGGGTAGCTTCACGGGGCCATAAATTTTGATTTGGGTGTTTGATTTGCTAATATAATATATCGTTGGAAAGCTTTTGAAGAGATCTACAATGTTGAAATGATCAAAAGTCGTTTCATCCACTTTTTGAGCTGTTTCAGGGCCTCTAAGGTTTTCAAATTTGAATTTGAAGTTGCATTGGAGAAATTTCTTGGGACAAAAACTTTAATATCTCTCAAACCATATAGGGTATTAAGATGATTCTTTCATGACCGATTTTTTTTTCAATTTCACTCCTTGGGGTTAATTTTCAGGTCCATATGAGCCCATTTAGGCTGACTTACTAAAAATAGTAAGTGACCATTTTTTTCCATTTTTGACTTTTGAATATCTTACACCCCTTAAGTTCCATCACAAGACTCAAAACAATTAAAGAAAATAAGAAAAAAACATTTTTTGGATGATGCAAGATTGCCCCTACACCACTGGATGCTCCTACATCAAGTCCCTGATTTGGATTAACCAACAATCAATTTTGAAGTTCTTCTTATCATCAATTTCTTCTTATAATGGCTTTACATTTTAATCTATTGACATTTTCAAGATGTACAAGATGTATTATTTAATTTAACTTTCAATGGGAAGAAATGAAAATTTCGTTGCATCATATTATTTCTAGCTATTTTAACAATATATCTAACCCATCAAATATGATCATTTAACATGGGAATGGAAGAAGGGTATTCAAAGCTATCTTCATCCTTTGATATTTTCTATGTGTACAAGATGCTTGTCATATTTCAACTGGACATAGTTTGGTTCTGGTAAAATATTTGCCTTCACTATCAAGAGAAAAGTTATACTATGTTTATGCCAATTTTGTTTTTTTATTGGATGGAGATGTATGTTCAAATCCAAAAATATTAACTCTTATTTTATTAGGTTGTATAAATTTGACCATGTATTTTTTAGTTTTTCTCCTTTGTAAAATATTGATTTAAGTTTAAACTCAAATTTTGGTCTTAAAGTAAACAGACAATAAAGAATCTTGCATTGTTGCCTCTTTAAATGATAATGATAAAGGACTTTGTATAATATTGCAAGAAGTATACCATAAAGAGTAATGCCATTGTTGTTGGGTTTGTTTTTTCTCCCAGTAGAATCACTAGTACACAAACAACAATATATGACTAAATAAACTACTAAAAATTGCATATTATAAATGACTAATTTTAGTCGCGTGACTATTAGTGGTTTATTTGTAGTCATTTATAACACCACCAAATTTATGACTAAACTATTTTAGTCATTTATTTAGTCATTGATTTGGTCATTGATTTGGTCATTGATTTAGTCATTGATTTAGTCGTTAATTTAGTCATTTATTTAGTCATGGTAGTGATTTATTTAGTCATTAATTTAGTCATTGATTGTTGTTAATTGGTCACTTATTTAGTCGTGGTAATCATTTATTTAGTCATATATTTAGTCATTACTTTAGTCATTAATTTAGTCATATATTTAGTCATTGATTTAGTCATATATTTAGTCATTTAGTCATTTATTTAAAGTCATTTTTATTTACTGGTTTCCATTAATAAAAAATATTACTTATCAACTATCTAAAATATTTGCACAATAAAACAACAATGAAAAGGTAAAAATAGCTTATTTTATTAATCAAAAAGATATTACATTCAGTTGTGTAAGCTTGAAAATGGAGTTACAATTTGTTGTCCCAACATGAAGGAACTTGAAAAGATTACAATACATTGTTGAGAGAAAAAAGAACTAGCTAAAATCTGCTCCAAAACCTTGCCTTTATGCTGCTCAACAACTTACAAAAGAATAGGAACATGATTGTTATTTGATATCATAACCTATAGTCCCTTACCCTTGTAATGCTTGTTGATCCTCTAACCGTCATTTGTGCATGAATGTTCTTTTATATCATAACCTACAGTCCCTTACCCTTGTAATTCATAAGTACATGATACATCTTTGCAAAGGAATTTTCATTCTATGATTGTGATAAAGCTCCAATCATCTATAGGCTTCCCTCATTCAAACTAACCATGCAAAAAGATATTCAAACTCTCATGCCTACTATAGCTCTTTATGGAAACTCTGGCACCACCTCCACCAACCCATCCCTTACCTCTAGAAGCACTTATCATACCCATTCCCTTCCTACACAAGGAAAAAAAGAGTCCCTCAATGCTACAATCAATAAAACCAATCTAAATGTAAGCAAAGAAAGTGCATCCATGGTTAGTGTAAACAATAACCTTAAATTTGAAATAATTCAATGGGTCTATACTAAAGTACCAACTTAGCATTAAGGAGATTTTAGATTTTCTAGACCATGTTC
The DNA here is from genome assembly GCA_007258455.2 of Sequoia sempervirens. Taxonomy (NCBI): domain Eukaryota; kingdom Viridiplantae; phylum Streptophyta; class Pinopsida; order Cupressales; family Cupressaceae; genus Sequoia; species Sequoia sempervirens. The sequence goes on along the minus strand of VDFB02026320.1, from coordinate 119,355,841 downwards.
ACATCCTAGAAAGATTAATGACTTATGTCAAGATAATGACTTCCATGGGTCATTATCAGTTAAAATTGCATTTTGTAAATATCTGTATATCATGAACTATATCTTAAAAGAAAGAAAACACCTGTTTCATGGCTATTATTCATCATAAACAAAGTGATCCAGAAAGTATCGGCTTTAATACCTCAATCTGTAACATAATCTCTCATAGAAATTAGTGTTTTACAACCAAACAATAACATTAGCTATTTGCTATGCAAGAAAAATATAACAAAAAATGTCAAGAGATTGTAGAAAAATATCAATGATTGTTTTATTCATTAGGAGTAGTGCTTGTACAAAAAATATAGACCAAGAAACATCTATCAAGATTGGACTACTTTCCCAGACTAGGAAAAACATGTATAAAATGTCTGACAGTTGTCAAATATAACACAACCATCAACAATTAACTAAAGCCAAATCATAGCAACTACCCACAAGTCAACAAGGAATTATCATAAAGTCAGTTTACAAACAAAATAAAAGAGTAACAGAGTTAATTTATGTAGTTCCTCTGCCCCCCATTCAGCGCGGCACATTAGCATCTTTAACATGTTAAATGTTGAATGTTTCGAAAAGCAGAAGCCTTTGAAGAAGATATTTGAGAGCTCCTCCTGGGGGCTGCAGTAAAATGGACTGGTAAGGAGTTTACCAAGAGCTGTAGCGTTTGTGGATCACAACCAAGACCTCCAAAATGTTGCTTGTATGTTATGGCTATAATTTCCACTGGTTCATCAGGCGGGTTATGTGTAATGCATCCCAAAGGAAAGTTATGTGGTGTTGGTATTGAAGTTACACACAAAAGCAACAAGGAACCATGTGACAGTTTTAACTTATATCACTTTAATGATATGATCAATATACTAAACAATGGGATAAGCTTAGTTTGATACATCATTGCAATGGAGACAAACTCTACATGAAGGTTGTGATTGCAACAGTTAGGAATTGTTGAGAAGATACTTGGAGACGAGTCTTGGTTTTATTTAAGTATTTTAAGTACTTTGGAATTTTATAAAATTTTAACCAGTGTCTTTCATCTTTAAGACTTTAATGAATCCATAACCTATAACTCTTTTCAGAACCATTTTCATGGTAAATGAATTAAGCTATGTTTTAATATAGGATTATACCCATCAAGTTATAGACAAATATACAATGCTAGCCATTTAGCCAAAAAGATAACCATATTGGACAAAGTCACAACATCTCTGCTCAACAATAATCCTAGATTAGACATGCTATCAAGACAAAACATCTAATATCAATATAAAACACCTAATATCAAAATGGGAATCTAAAGTTGATCACAAATTCTATCTCAATTGAATTAGTAGCATATATAAATAAATTGAAATTTTTGCCTTATTGTTGCATTTATACAGGTTAAAAGGCAAATGAAACAAAGTACCTTGAGAGCTCTCCCAAAAAGTAGTAGGAATACCATGTTGCAGAGTATGAAATATGCAAATTGAAAAGCCCACTTTTTGTCATGAATCTAAAAACCATCACAACAGGAAAAAAAGATTGAAATTTTATCACTGTAAAACAAAAAATATAAACAATAGCTATGATAACATCTATCTACTCATATAACTATCTATAAAAAGCAAGGCCAAATGATATTATTTACTATTATTAACTGTGTTTTGAGGAAAATATACATAAATATTGCTATACAACCATCAAATTCGGTAGCTATTGCAGCTATGCTACTTGCATTGCTCATTTCCATATTTTAGGGAGCTCTAAAATGGTGTTTATTACTGTAGCTTTTCTATGCAAATATCCATTCATAATAGCAAGGGAAAATATGTTATCAGTCAGATATCAATATCAATGCTCGAGAATAAACCTAAAGATGAATACAAATGAAAGCATAAAAATAAAGAATAAAACAATTGTGCAATAAGGACATTACTAATCTTGACCAATGCATTTTCCTAACAAGCGTGAACATAAATTCCATGTTTCTCCTAGACTTGAAGAAAAATAAATCAACAATAAGACGTTAAAATATTCATTTAAAAGCAAACAACATGCATAAGCAACATAATCCATTCAAGTCATAAATATTAAAAACATGTTACCTTTTGTATATACATTGAAAATGCATATTTGTGCTTAGAAATAGATTTTTTCATGCTTATCACCAAAGAATTAAATAAGATGTTTGTTTAAAGTATACTGAAAAATTTAGTATAACCCAATAAAAAAAAAAAAACACCAACACATAATTCTAGGGAAACTTGATAAAGTTTCTAGTAAGAAATAGATAAGTAACAAAAAATATAGACAAGTCTAAAAGGTATCAAGGTAAATAATAAATGAACAATACTACAAATAAAGTAATTCATATAAGTGGGTTATTTGTTATAAGCTACATCCACATATACCCTTGGATATATTATTCAACATCCCTAGAAAGAAATTTATTGTTGAAGGGAAAGTAGAGTACTTGTATAACTGTGCACTGGATCCAAGATTTTCTTGGAGCAATGCCATTACCCTGTACAACTAACTACAAACTAGTTTAAAACTGCAGAATTGAATGTTGATCATCTAGGAGTAGTCTAGCATGAGTTACATAACTAATTCTAAGAATGCTCCCAACACAGTGTCTAGTAATTGGAGGAGATCACCACATTGGTGAAGTCCCTTAAAGATGTTTGTTTGAATATTATTATATTACCACAAACTAAGTGATACAAAGAATGATTCCTATCCAATCATATAGAGGAGATCTATGTATGACATAAAGAACTCATGAAGTTATACAAGAAGCTAGAAAAATTATTGAGAACCTTTACACATTCCCATGCCAAAAGTTCTAGATGGAGTATTATGGGTTTATGGGAGACAGGATAAAGGTCATCCTAATGAAGATGCTAATGCAAAGATAATGGAGGATAATTAGACTGATAATGAATCATGCTTTCCCTATTTTAGATATGAGATAAAGTTGTAATAAGGAGGCTAGAGACCGAGGCCTAGCCCCTCAGTGTCTATTTGTTCTATGAACCTTCTTGGTGGATGTCAACCACCCATTTGTTGATCCTGTGCTTCTTGTGTAACTATGGGGTTTATTTACTTTTATTTTATTTTAAAAATATTATGTCAATCAAAAATTTTAAAAAAAAATCAAAATGAAAAACAGACATTAAAAACAATAGTTTACATCTTCACTATTTTGAATATCCTCTTCCTATGTTAATGAATACCTATGCACATCCCTAGTCAATACATTTTTTTTTTGCAAAATATTTAGAACTGAGATCTTAAGAAAATACAATTAGCATGTTTCTGTTGATATGTTGGCCTGCACAGAAAAGAGCAAAATCCCTTTCTTAGGTATGAGAAAAAACAACTAATACATTAATAATCAAAATCCCCTCTCACATATGATTTCACCTTGAAATTTAATACTTCAGATCTATGATATTATTAATCCTGATGTAGTGCTAGGCCTTGCTGCAAATATTATAGATCTGTTAATCCAATTGGAACGAGTCTTGTGGAATTAAAAATAATAATACAATGTTAATATATTTTTCCATATCAAAAGATGACATGTGACATAGTTACTATTGTATGTTGACATTTAACGTTGCAATAGACCAAAAGCACCATCATATGGCAATGAGTCTCGAAGATACAATTCAAATAAATAATATTTTAGAAGCAAGTTTAGAGCATATCAATCGAAATCAATATATAATCAGATAGATTCTTGATTCATTACACAAAATTAATGAGACATTCATGCTTTATTATTCAAATATCACCATGAAGGAAATGCAGTTGATCAAGAAGAATAGATACCCAATTGAAGATCTAGCATTTGAATAAACATGAATGTTATGTTTACACCAGCTATAGAAAATGGGTATTCCCACACAGATCTATCACCTACCTGCTTTTGAAGTAGACGCTCAAATGATCTTTGTAAAAAATGTTTGTAGATAATTTCATGTCATGCTTGAGGATTTCAATGAAAAATTATTCTACCTTCATTGTTACATATAATATTCAACGTAGAAGAGACATTGACAGTTAAAGCTGAAAAGTGAAAACTATAAAGTGTGCAATTAAACTTAGAATCATGAACCATTAAGTTAAAAATTGAAACCATAAATCATGCACTAAAAACTCACAACCATTTAATTGTGTAGTTAAATTAAAAGACCATAATGAGAACTACAATTTTGGATGAGAACCAAAGTTTTTAAGGCTAAACATATCAACAACAAGAGCCCTATATGCCTATGTATTCCATATCTTTATAATTTTGAGACACATCACATTAACATATGCAGGATTCAATGTTCTCAAATCACTTTGAGAGAATCCAAAACCAAAACCTCTGAGGTAAGAACAAACAAATTGAAAGTTATAGCTCTCAAGTATAGGAAAAAAATACATATTTAATGTTGCACGAAGTTCTTAGAACATGGGGATGCAGGGAAACATCCTTGGAACATCTGAAAATTTTCAGAGAAATTAATAGTGGGAAGGTTCAGAGGCAGGCAGGGGTAGAGACATGTATTAAACATTTAGAAGACAAGAATTTAATTATTTAATGATTAATCATTGTATTATCATTTATAATCATACAATTTGAACTTTGAAAATCCTAAATGCATCAAATCTTACTTCTAACTTCACAATCTCTTTATTTGATATAAATTGATGAAATTCAAAATGGAAGAAAATAAAAATAAGATGAATCATCACATCACATTTGAGAATTTATAGTTATGATACCACATCAATTGAAGTGACAATTTAATTTCCTCCTACACCTAAAGCATTGGCATAAGTGACAAGAACGTTTTCCAGTCCACTAACCTATCCAAATTTGTACACTGCATCTTGTCTTGGATTGCTAGAAATCAGACATTGCTTTAGCAATTTATTGGGCTTCATTGGTTTTTCCAATCCTTGTGCAATTTATTATTTGTGCATGCAACATAAATATTCCCAGTGAAGCTTGTCCTATCGCTTTAATCCTTCCCTCAATGCAGTCATCTCCATTGAGTAGTTCCTCCTCTGCAGTCCTCACAACATTATATAAACACCCCCTCCTCAATTAGAATCTTTTATTTTCCATCACCCACTATAGCTGCAAATTAGTATGCAAACAGTTTGCTTCTAAGAATATTACTTTTGTTTTTCCATAAGTCACACCCACCATTTTTTTAATCTAAGTGTCTGCTTTGATGCAAGTTGCTATGCATCCAAATGGCCCACCAGTACTCAATTTTGAAACACTTCAAATCCAACGCCAAACAAGAGTTGAAGATGATGCACTCAACAAAGATGCTCAGCTCATCAACTCCTTCTAACTTAACCATTTTGCAAATACAAAGATCCCAAGTCAATTTTTAGAATTTTCAATTCTCAATCCTTGATCCTCCTTGTGATGTAGTTAGCTTCAACTTCCCTACTCTGATATAATTAGCAATTGGAATCTCTATACCAAGTGAAGCTTTTTCATCTATCTCAATTATGCCCAACTCTATACTACAATGATATCCTTGAAGAGTTGTTACTGTGCTTGCCTCAACTTGTATTCCAAGATAGTCCTTCAATGCCATAATAAGATTGGTACCATTTGTATGCAATAGCATACTTCCCAAACCCTATTATATTGCCTCAAAATACCCTTCAGCTGCTTGTACTACCATAGCCAAAATGTCATGGATGCCCCACTATCTTGGAGAGCAACAAGTATGTTTTCCAATCCAAGATATTAATCACTGTACACTCTTTTTCCCAACCAAGAGATGAAAACCCTTAGCAACTGTACCTACATATCCTCTTTCAAAGAAAAAAGTTGCAACCTTTGCAATTGATGCCCACTCACTAACAAGTTGTTCAATACTTGTGGAGAAGATGAATATTTCCCAACATGTATCATTTATTTCAACATTCCTCAATCTCTAATTAGTGAGAACATCCCAATGAGGCCTTTCCTTGAGACTATCTTTAAAGTAGCACTCTCTTGGATTACCTTCCTCTGATTGCTAGTCATACACAACTCTATGAGGTTTGACTATGTTCCCATAGGATAGAAAAATCCTCATAGCTTGCATTATATGCAAAAATTTAGGATCATAACTATTTCCTTCTAGCGTCTATATATCTATGGACTCTCTACTCCTCCTATAAGCACAAACATGATAAGTAGGTTGCTGCTTACAAAAATAATTATGCTACTATTCAAAATCAGTAGTAGGAGCAAGATGAAGTTGTGCCTTTTTTTGTACCAAGTATCCCGAAGTCCCCAACTTCTCTTGGTGTTTCTATGCATATCATTTTGAAGCCTCATGATATTGGCTAATTGTGATCATATCAACATGAAGTATAGCTGCCACTTGATTTTTATTAGCCCAAACAACCTTGTAGATGACTTTTGGATCACCCATAGTGACTATCTCCATTAGACCATCATTTATAACCTTATCTTCAATTATGGGATTTAGCTCCAAGGAGTGACCTATGAGTTGTGAGCAATGATCCTTCACAACTTTGTTAGAACACACAACATCTAGTCTATATGATTTCTCAGGAACTTTCTTTCTATCCAAGTGATATAAAAACCTGTATCCTCTTTGTCCCTCCAAAGATCCTTTGGATCCTAAATGTAAAGACAATCTTAAAATTGAATAAAAAAATCTACATCCCCTATACTACAACTTATATCCTTCACTCTATAACTTCTTTGAAATGCTTCCCATAATGACAAGAATCTTGCAAAGACATAGTAGGAAGCAACAAATTTGAAATACAATCATTACTTTTATATCTTTGGCTGCAATCAAATTGCTCACCTCGCTTTGCTGAAATAGGAATCATTGAGATATCCTAAACACCTCCATCTTGTGGAAAAGATGGCCTTCATGTATGTATGTTGATGAGTTGATGGAAGTCCACATGTTTTTGGTATCTCTGTGTTTGTCTCTTGTGTTCTATACATGGTTGATAGAATATCCACTTTTCACTTTATTATTGTTCATCCTTTTTCTTTGCATGCTACTCTGTTTTTTACACTCAAATTCAAAAATGATTTGCATGCCCCCTCAGAAAGTGGAAGCTAATTTCAAGAGTTCAAATTCTGAAATTTTTATAGACAACTCAATCTACATGTCCCTTAATATAATTTTTATAGATAAAAGTAAGTTCTCCTGTGAACTATGCAATTTGATAATGGAAACTTCAAAAAGAAAAGATCACTTTTAGCATCTCATAATGGAAAAGAAAAGAATAAACATACCTCAATTCCAAGTTTTCTATATAAATCCTTTAACTTCTGCAACACAAGATGGATCTGCTTTTCCATAATTAGCCTAAAAAAGAACATAATCACTATTAGTCAACAAGAAGCTAGTGCAAAATTACATAGATAGTCACAAATGAAAATGGACTTATTTGCATACATATAGTCTTTGAATTTGGCTCTCATTTTCCCATTCAAGAGCTTGCACTACAAGCCAAGACCATTTAAAGTCCTCAATGTCCGTTCCTATTTGCATGTACCAACTCCAAAAATAGAATAATAAGTCTGTGATTAACATAGAAATTATTAAAACACATTTCATCACAATAAAAATTTGTTCAGATAGGTATTCTGGATTGTTGGCAATCAAATCAAGAGTCCACAAAGTGGCGAGCTGTAGCTTGAAAATAAGGTTTCAACGAGGGTTTTAGAGAATGTTTTTAAAAGGAAAATTATAGCCAAGATCCTAATACTGAGCACATTTAATCCATGAGACCCCAAAACAGTAGGTCACACTCCCACTGAACAGTACACCAAACACACGAACATCGACCCATCATTGGAACCACCACCCAAGTCCCGATGATAGGCATGAACTCCACCGATGACATCCCCATCGGACCATCGCAGGAATAGGAGACCTCGTCCCACCGATGGCCCAATGAAGCATATTGGGGAGAAAAATGATTATCGACAAGAGTGAAGCGTTAGTTCTGTTGATCATCCGATAATCCTTATTGCATTACAATTTACATATATAGTTGATCATTAGGTGTGCATGGTTGACCTTCGTGCCCGTGCTAGCTATATTGAGGATGCCCTAAACATTATTACTAAGATGCTAGTTAAATTTGTGGTACATGCAAATCATATATGAATATAGGATGAGTATTTCCAACAACACTGCTTTCTTAGTTGGATCCTAAAAATGCTACAACTTATGTTCTTCTCTAAAACATCGGTACGAGGTTCAAATAGTAAATAGATTGACGAAAGATAGAGGAATTAAAAAGATACCTAGATGTAGTTGGATTGAAGGCCATAAAATGGTACATTTTTTTGTGTAGGAGATAGATCACATCCACAAACATGGCAGAGCTATGCAAAGTAGGAGAAATTGGCTTGGAAAATGAAGACAACAGAGTATAAAGAATCATTTATTTGCCACCATAGTGGAAAGTTAGAAATTGCATTTGGTTTGTTAAACACCCCCTGGTACAACTATTAGAGTTGTTAAGAACCTTCAACTATGTTCTAATTTGCCACACTGCATCTAAATTCATCTCCAAGATTGTTGCAAGAGAAATTGTTCTGAGAGATGTGAACCATTTCCATCATTTTAAACAGGGACAACTTTGGATGAACTAGAATAATATTATATTCGAGGGTAGAACACTATCGGCCTAACATGACTACATCGGGGGAACTCCCCTCATAGCTCCACTGATAGACCGATAAGGTGGGGGCAATTAGTTCCATTTTTTGTAATGTGGTAAGAGTCATATAGGTAACGCTATATCAGGCTAGGGAACTCTTCTTGGAGGTTCTAGAAGCAATTTTCCTATTTTTTATAAGACTGTGTTAGTAGTGCCACTTGGATCACAGTTGTTTGGTGGGATTCAAAACCCAAACAATGAGGTGTAGTTGTGGAAATCTCATAGAGAGAAGCTACAAGCTACCATAATGATTTTTCTGAGCAAATTTATATCAGAGTCTTGCTTAGCATGGATTAAGACATGTGCAGATGATATTGTCTCTGCAGATAGGCTTGGGGGAAAGTATTTTCTTGATCTTGTGAAAAGTGACAAGGAACTTGTAGAGAATGAGACATTGATCAGAGAAACATTGGACAATCTGGATGCATTTGAAGGGAGCTTGGAGTGGCTAAAAATGGTTTTTGGTTCAAATGTTGACTTTCCATGGCAATGTGTGTGTGAGATTGTTTTGAAGCACTCAAAGAGTCCGTGTGATGAACTTTTTGAAAGCCTATTTGTTAGTAGGACGAAACAAATAATAGCTAATGGATTTGTAGATCTGCATGAGAGAGTTAAGGTTGGTAAATGCCTTGAAGCCATAGTTACATCTTTAGCAAGTTACAAAGATGTTGAAACCCATTTGCACAAATTAAGTACTAGTGAGGGTTGGCTTGTCAAGAGAGGGGACCTAAAAAGTGTCAATTTACCTGGGTTGAGTTTTAGATTTATGATGAAAAATGATGAAGATTGGTTTGGTCGCCTTAACGCTTATTTTGGAATTGAGGTTAGTTAAATAAAAGATACCATAGATGAGGGGTCCAAGAATATTCTGGAAGACCTCCTAAGTTTTCTTCATGCACATAAATCTCCTTCAAGGATGAATGATTTAGCACCTTATTTGCAAGACCAATGCTTCCATTTTATCTCAACATTGATTGTTGAGATTGAACAACATCTTGCACATCTTTCAGAAGCTCTCTATCAAGAAATGAAAAATGAGGAGATTCTAGAAAAAATGAACAAGGAGACACTAGAACAGATAGTTATATATTGGAAAGGGCACTTTTCTTAGGAAGGCTTTTATTTTCTCTTAGCTTTCATTCAACTTCCCTTCCACTAGTTCTTGGCTCATCTCAGCTCTGGTTTGTCGAGAACAAAGCTTCAGTTTCAGGGAAAGGATCTTTGACTTTCAGATATTCTAGTACTGAGTTTGATTACCCTCTTCTAGATAGTTCTGGAAGAAAAATACTAATGAGAGGGGTCAGTTTGAAGCCTGAATCACAAGATAAAAATAATAGCACCAAATTGAATAAATTGAGAAGAACTATGCACAATATTTGTATCAAAGCTCATAGCATGTGGATATTGTGGATAACTGAAGATATTTTAGGCATTCTCACAAGAGATCTAAGGGAGGATGATTCTTTATCCATATTCAATACTAAATTATTAATTCAAAAAGATGACAATGTTTGAAATTTGACACCAACTCTTAGTAAACTTACTAAATCTAAGCCCTTTCTTTTATTCTATATACAATTTCCTTTAGTGGATGCATGTAGAGATTCATAAGACTCGATACTGAACCAAGAAAAAAATATTATGAAAATGATTACCAAAAAAAGAGATTTGAAGATTGAAATCAATAACTAACATGATAATAGAGTTAAGGTGCCAAACAAACCTATAATTACTTTGTAATCAAATGCCATTTGCAAATTGTTGGTGAAACAACTGAAATGGCTTGCTTTATGCCCCTTGCATATGGAAACTACACCATATTTAATACTAAAATTCTTAATTAAAAAAGATGGCAATGTTTGAAATTTAACACATAATATTCTCATCAGAATGGCATCCATTCCAGTTGCCTTTCAAGATTTTGTTAGCATGTGATACAATATGCAACAGCCAACCCATCAACCATCATGCATACAAAAAAAAGGATTAAAGCTTACTTGCAAGAGCTTGGCGATAAGCCTGAACTAAAGCCCTCGCCAAAATTCTTGAGCCCATCACAACCAAATTTTCTAGAATTTTTGTAGCCTGTATGCCATATGTAATTTCAGAAAACAAATGCAAATGTATATATAGTTTAAAAGAAATTTTTTGAACTTCTTCATACAATAATAATATTAGTACAGTAGGCTCCAAACAAGAAACATGTCCTCAATAAATGATGTAAGAGACTCATGTTGGATATAAACCAAAATAGTTTATGAAACAATGTACAAAAATTATTGTCTTATGTACAATTACACACACGAAAACATAGCTTTCTACAATAATGGAATGGGCATGAAGAATATTATAATCCTAATGTGATCATCTCTCTAATCCTTTCCAGGTAAAATTAAATCCCTATGGGGCCTCAAATAGGAATATGAAGGGACACATTATAAAGAGGTGATAAAAGATGCTAACAAGAAGATTTTTAGCAGTTATTCAAATATCCTAACACTAAATCTATAGTCAAAGTCATTGTGATCAAAGAGGCTCTACAGTACATGATCCAAAAGCTTCTATTAACAATATCATAGTGAAAGAGGATAGTAAGAATATTATAGACGTCCATGGACACTGGGAGCTGACCAATTAAACCTAGCTATTTCTTAAGTAAATATACCATAAATTATAGCCTTTGGGTGACTTCCATTAACTTTCTAGATGGGCAGATATTGATTACCCATATTTTATTTTATTGAGTAAAGTGTACTCATTGCAGGTAGGGGATATGCTTACCTAAGTAGATTGTGGTTCTATCTAAATTTCTAAATCATTACCCCTGTTCACATCAAAGGAAATCTTGTATTGTGACCCCTAGGAAGATTTTAGCAAGTATGTAGTGATAGCTAGATTAGTTAAGGCTAGGGTTAGTTGCACCATTGCATAGCAACCCTAGCCACTTGAAACATTTGTACAATCACCTCTCTTGGGGTCACATGGTATGTAATGTCTGAATAGAACAGGGTGAGGGTAACCATCTAGTTCACCTAGTCCTACTTTGCTCACAAGTTGCTTAATCTTTTTCTCTGTGATATTTAGAGCAGAAATTCTCAATTAACTACTAAATGTTGATTTTATCTTTTTAGCCTATCTTGTACTCTCCAATTTATACCTCTACTATTTATACCTGGCTTATGAGAGATAATGTGGAGAATCAATGCTTGTTGGCAATGAAAAATGAAATTGAGGTGGTAGAGAGTTATAGAATAATTAGTGACCACAATCTAAGAATACAAAATTTCCTAATGCAAAAGAAATAAGAGTCATGTTGGTCCTAGTACGAGGAACCAAGCGAGAAAGAAAAAATCATTAAATCTGAAAAAAATGATCTCACGGAGTTCACTAAGCTTCAAGAGGACTTTTATGTGCAAAAAATGGAAATTGTTGAGACTTTGAAGAACCTTTAAGTGTTCAATCTACTTTTTTTGGGTGTTTTTTTTACCTTTGCTAGGGGTTCGCTTTGCAAATATTTTGATCATGCAAAATCATAATTTTTTCAAGGGCTTCAAAATATTTAAGGTAAGTTTATTTAAGCATCACAATCTCTATTCATCTACAATACTTTGGAATTAAGCATAATTGAATTATTCTTTGTTGTTATTGAATGAACTACATTCTATGGATGGATTAAAATTGTATGTAATTTCAAGATCATTATTAAAATCCTATAAACATCAAAACATTTTTCATAGCTTTACATATAGAGAAAATATTTTAGAGCTCTACTTGCTTTATTTAATACATTATGTTGTGATAGTCGAAAAGAAACATTCATCATGAAATGAAAATGAAGGTTTTAATAAGACATATTATCATCATGTATAAAAGAATGTCACTTTCACATTTCACTATATCCCTAGGCTTTTCATTAGATGCAAAATGAAAACAACACTGAAGAGAAGTTGTTGAATAGTTTGTTATCATTACAACAGCCATGCCTTTAAGCATTACAACCTATTGCTTTGGAGATTTTAACGTTCGCCATAGCATTGTGTGTCGCAACTTCTCAATGGTTCAAATTGTTGTTTGACCACAAAAGATTGGGTTAGTATGGATTTGAGAAGTTGATAGAGAATGATGCTGGAAATAAATACTAGATGTTGCAATAGAGCTTGATGGCATCTTGATTGATGTGTAGGATACTAGGCTAAGGTTTGTACCTACTTAAGAATCAATGTCAAAGGGAAAAGTCCTTTCCATCTCAGATCTAGACTAAACACAGTTTTAGAAAAAAAAAAGAGGTGTAAATGGTGACCAGCGGCATTCCTATTTGAGTGCTAGAAGCATTGATTGACATACACTACGACCGTGTTCAAAGGTGACTTTGCAGCTCAATACAACAAAATTTACTTGAAATCATGAGTACATAAGTTGCAATTAGAGGCAGTTACAACCCTTACAAAGCTCAAACAGGATCTATTTTTATGTGTTTGCAAGTGCCCTATCTGTATCTAGCAATATGTTCTACGAAAAGGCCACAAGATTCTAAAAATATATGCATGCAATTAATATCAATAAAATATTGATTGATTACAAGTTATAAATGGTACCTATCATTGCACATTTTCCTCATAATTGTTGCCTATATATTATGTCTGTCTTTGGCATTCTTTTCCAATTAATAGCTGTATATCCATTGTTTCAATACTGTCAATGAACATCCCCATTTTTTAGTAGTAAGAAATATCTTGGGTGAAACCTATAAGAAAGGGCTTGAGGGATATGTGTTGTGTTTCAACCAAATGCAATTGGCATGTGTAAAGCCAAACTTGACAATGTTTGCCAGCATCTTGCCTACTTGTGCCAAAATAGGAGCTTTGGAACAGGTTTAAACATCCATCAAAGCTGACTTGCAACTTCCCTGGTAGACATGTATGCAAAATGTGGAACCATAGACAAGACATGTCAACTATTTAAGATAATGCCTCGAAGAGATGCCATCTCATGGAGTGGAATGACTGGAGGATATGGATAAAATGGATTTATTGAAAAGGCTTTAGAAACTTTCAGGAAAATGTAATTGGCAAGTGTAAAGCCAAATTCCAGAACCTTTGCCAAAATCCTTCTTTTCTTTGCTAAAATGGGAGAGCTTTGGAACAGGGTATAGATATCCATCAATTTTTATGAAAGGGGGATTTTTGACAAATATGATAGTTGAAAATGCTCTTGTAGACATGTATGCAACATATGGAAGCATAGAAAAGGAACTTTTGTTGTTTGACAGAATGCCTCAAAGAAATGTGATCTCATGGAATGCCATGGTTGTAGGGTGCACAAAATTCATTTTTTAAAGGGCTTTTAAAACTATCAAGTAAATCCGATTGATAGTTGTAAACTAAATTCCACAACTTTACCAACATCCTCCCTGTCAGTGCCAAAATGGGAACTTTGGAAGAGGGTTTGGACATCAATCTAAGCATAAAAGGAGGGAAACTTTTTCAGATGTTATAGTTAAAATTGCCTTGGTAGACAAGTACGCAAAATGTGGAACCATCGAGAAAAACCTATATGAGAAATACATCTCCATCCTCGAACATGGGGGAGCATATTGAAAAGGGTTTAGAAACATTCAAGAAAAACAATTGACAAGCTTCCTAATATGGAAGCATAGACAAGGCATGTGAACTATTTGACGGAATGCCTCAAAGAGATGTGTCCTTGTGAACTGCAATGACTATAGGAAATGCACAAAATAGATTTCTTGAAAAGAATTTAGAAGCATTCAAGCAAATGTAATTCACAGGTGTAGAGCCATACTCAACAACCTTTGCCAACATCCTGCTTGCATGTGCCAAAATTGGAGCTTTGGAATAGGGTATGGCCATTCATTGAAGCATAATGGAAAGGGACATTTGTTAGATGTTATAGTTACAACCAGAAATGTATGTAAAATGTGTATTGCCATGATTCTAGGATATGCACAAAATGGATTCATTAAAAATACATGTAAAAACCATCTTACAAAGATGTGAAATATATGGACTATGCTTGAAATTTTTAATTTACAAAATGAAGAGAAATAATAATAATCTAACCTGGGATGTGCTCATCAAAGGTGAACATGACTCCAGTTAAACAATTTCATAAGCATACAGGCAGTCTTCTTCATTGGGCACATCTTCCAAGTCTTTGGGAAATAACACAACAAGGAGTCATGGCTCTTCTCACTGAATTCTTGTTTGATGCAGGACATGGTTTTTCCGATTGATTTGTTTTCTTGAATTTTTTCCCTCTTTCCAGACTTCAAATGTGTTTTTTCGTTTAATTTGTTTTCTAAACTTCTTCCCTCTTTTCTCGATTTGAAAGTGCGAAATTTCACTCTTTCAAAATATTTGATCTGCAAAAGGAAAGATAATTTTTTTAAAAAAATTACATTTAGTTTTAGGGGCGTCATTGAAACCCTACACTGTCCTCTATCAATGGGTTGCAAGACGGTGAAATATATTTAGAATTTAAATTATTATTATTATTATATGTTCTATAAACTAGCAATCACACCTTAGTGTGCAATGGGTACGTCGAAGAAGTGGGGAAGGTCAATTAGGCAATATTTTGGTCCATTTTTTGCATACATTTGTGTAGTACATGAAGTCAATCGGTAAAACCTTTGAATCAAGAATATAATCAGGCTCCATAGAAGATCATATGAGTCAATATAGTGTTGGAGATATTTTGGCAATATATTTGTACCTATTAAATATTATGATAATATCTCCAACCCTAGCACTCAATATATACGAGTGTGCAAAAAAAACCATGTGTTGGACAAACTAACATATAATTTAGACATCCATCTCCATATGTAAATTTTAACACCCAAATCAACCTTAGTTAGCTAAGTATTGTTATCCTAACATTTTCATAACTACTCCATGATTCTTTCCAAATCCCCATGCTCTTTCCTTTTTGACTACTCGCACCTTACAAGTTATCATAGTTGTAAATAGAAACTATAATTATACCTAGTGCCACTCCAAATAGAACACTCCAAATATGGTAAGTATAAGTAAAGAAAAATTAATCAAACAAAATATTTCAAACAACAAGATTGCAAGGTGTATGGTACCTACCCCAAATGGCCCACTTAGGTAGGGGTCCCATAAGGGGGGCTTAAGCTCTATGGATTATGATCAAATTCGAAAGAAAAGAGACTAGAGGAGTAATAGTCATTTAGTTGTGATTTTACCCGATGACCAAATTAGTCACTTATAAATGAATAAATTAGTCATTTATTTGCCAGATTCTACTAGTGTTAGTCATGTGACTAAAATTTTTAGTCACGTAGTCATTTATTTTCCAAATTCCACTAGTGAATGTAAAGAAAAAACATCATTTTGGTGTCGTTCACATGTCAGTCTTTCTATTAGCCCCCTAGTCTTAATAATTATGTCATAGGTCACCATAGAGATTGTAAACTTTATCACCTCCTATGTTCTCTTTGATTTAAGTGAAAAAAAGAGTGATATTTAGTAAATTATATGTCCTTGTTCTTGATGAGTCCTTGATTTGGATTAACTTTCACCCCTTGTAATCAAAATTGTGCATAGATCATTGTACAGTGTTAACATCCAAGATGATTCTGATGTTTGTGAGAGAGATCAATGCCTAACTATTTAAATCAACTTTTCCAAATGTAAATGTTTTTTTCATGTACAATCTATTGGGATTTCAACTATACTTGTAAAAAATTTCACATGTTCACCAATCAGAGACATTCTCATTTCTGTAAGAGATTAGCAATTCATAGCTATAGACAGAATTTAAGAACATACATACTAAAATTAATAAAGTTATTGTTGCAAATATTGTTGCTAGCATTGTTAACCTGTTGCACATATGTAGTTTATTTGATAGACCTAGAATTATTCTAGGCATGGCCTTGTACATGGTTTCACACCAGTCTGATTCTTATCTAATCCATTTACTATCCCAATCCAAAAACTCATAATTATCTTATTCATGTTTATAAGCAATTTAATAGAGGACAAATCTACTTCAAGCATGGAATAGTAATCTCTCAGTTAAAATCCAAGAAACACAATAATTGTAGCTAAATTTCCAATGTAAGTTGTACTTGCATCTTTTAGTTGAAGATTTACATAGTTTACAAAAGAAAAGAAAAAAGGAAAACACTATGTATAGCTTGGTCATAACAATCCAAACAGGCGTGAAATTTTTTTTACTACTTATATGCATAGTTGTGATACAGTGTTCAAGATCAGAGGACTCAATGAAAACTTTTGCAAAGGTATTCAATCAAGATTAAAGTAAATCACATGTTGGCAAATGCATACTCATTTGTTGACATTGCAATGTAAGTTTATTGATAGAAATATAACTAAACCAAGAAAATGGTACTCTAATTGACTGTTGTATAAATTCAAACTCATGAATTTAAACTTAGATTGACTTGGAATAAATTGTTTCCTATATCGGGCTCATATCATTTTCCCACCTTGCTTGGATGACTGCATTATACAAAATTTCACATCAATACAATCGGAGATTTGGGTTCAATTGGAAATCTCTGAATAGATTTGTCTCGAACTGTATTCCTCTCGATAGTATATCTCATGTCCATTTCCACAACACTGGGCCATTTCCTCACCACTTCCCTAACACTGAATGGTTTACTCAAAAAAATCCCCATTTTAGGCATTGAAGCGAGTTTGATATTGGATGTAGCTCATCGCTCTTGGTCGGTTCACACTCAAGCTTGCCACTGACCATCCTGAGCAAAGATATCATGACATTTCTTTTAGCAACCTTCAGCTCAAATTGATCTATACAAACCATAAGATATATTTCATTGTTTCGAAGATTGCTTCTAATGATATTTGAATTTAAAGAAAATTTTCAATCATAACAGGGCAGGGATAGCACTTTAAAACTGAATGATGCTGCTAATGTATATTTGTAAAACCTATATCAATTCACTTGCATGTACATCATACACCTAAAACTACAGTTAATAACATACCTTTAAAACTAATCTCCGAACACAATACCTAAATTTTAAAGATTCTAGAGTAAATTTAAAGAAAAACAAGGAATGTGAATGGTTGTAACAATCAATAGCTCGTAGAATAGTACCTTCATCCACAATGAATAAATGAATTATTTTTAATTGATTAGGTTATAAACGAAGAGAAATAACTTGGGCTAATGCACAAACACCCCTGCTGATTATGATCATAGCCCAGACAATGGACTATGAGGCAAGTTGTAGTTAAAAGATGACTAATAGATTTCTTGTAGCAAGAAAGGAAGAGGGCATGCCAGAGACCTACTAACGGTGGTAGGTATTCATTAGCATGCCTCTTGAGAACCGAGAATCTTGCATGCGTGCTTGTATCTGATGCTGCAAGTGTCTTGAAAAATTAATGCACATGAGGCCTATATTGCGAGGCTGAAAAAGATTTGATATCAGAAAAAAGATGACTCATTATGCTACAAAACAAACATATTTAGGGCTATCAGAAATGTTCTAAACCAAAAAAACTCATACAACATTGAGAACAACAAAGCTATCAGGAATGCTTTAAGCTATGTTATCATCAAATATAGAAAGTGTGAGCTATCAGATATGCTTTTAACTTTGTTATTATCTAAGCCAGAGGAGAAACAAAACATCAGAGATGCTTCAAACAATCTAACACATGGAACAACATAGGTCTCAGAAGGGCTTTGAACCACAAAATCTTCCATGACAGGTAACAATAGAACTAACAGAAAATATTAGAACCACATACACATTCTATAGAGAAAGAAAACTACTTGAAATGTCTTTAAAGTGAGTTTTTATCATTTAACACACAGACCATGAAAGCTATCAAAAACGATATATATTAAACAATAATCTAACACAGAGAAAAGGAAAGCCCAATCACCCAACACAGAGAATATAAAAACCATGAAGAATTCTTCAACTACATAATCATGTAAACAAGGGCAACATCAGTGCTGTAAAGAATTCCAATCAATACAAAATTTGCTAAGCCCTATAAATTCTTAAAACTTTTGATGCCTAATTTCAAAACACCACCTGAAGTAATCTTGCAAAGCCACTCATGCCTCCATTAAGCCATCAGTAAACAAAAATGGAATTTGACCCAAGGAACTTACCCTTCATGTTAAAATTGTACCTTTATGCAAACTATGCCACCAAATATGAACTGAAAATTTCAAACAAAAAAGGCTGGCAACATACTATTTAGGGGAGAGGGTCCAGTGGTTGTGAGCTAACTTTGTCAGCATGTAGCAGTTGACTGAAATATTGGAGGACCTTCATTTTTTTTTGAAATGTGGACTGGCCTCTTATCTATCTATAACTAAGGTTTGGAGGTGTGATTCATTATGCAACTTGCCACATCAGCACATCTACTGAGAAGTGTTCAAAATTTGACCAAAACTTAATCATGGTACCCCTAGTAGTTGAACAAAACAATATCATTTGTTGCTTGTAGAATATCATATTTTTATTTAAAATAAAACTTATACCTATTGGTAACCATAAATCTTTGTTACCTCTAGCTTTTATATTCGACATAAATGGACCAATTGTTGAACACATAAAAACTATTTGTCAACACACAATTATTTAAAATACAATTTATATCAAACAAAAATGGAGCAATAGTTGAACACTAAAACTTTTTGAAAATCTTTAACATTTAATTAAAAAATACATGGTATTTATTGTGTTCACCTTTTATATTTGTGATAGGACAAACTATTAATATGAAATACTCCAATATTTGGGCATTGCTACCCCAATAGTTGTGCACATATGAACAATATTTTTTCACTATGCTAACAATTATTGTTTAAATGAGTGTCTTATTATATTAAATGACAAACTTATAGTGAATAGTTATGATATTTTATTTGAAACAAAAAATATATATTTATTTCACTGTATTTATGGTTTTTTTAATTGAGGATTATAAGTTTTGAAGTGAACAACTATTGATCTCATAATGTCATTATAATATTATTCATTCTAGTACTAATATGAATAATCACAATTGACTGCACACTATTGGACCCTGCACAACTATTGGCTCCTCTCCCCTAACCATTAGAATGATGTGAAAATAGTTGACGATACCCAACACTGGGAGTAGGTAGCTGGGAATGGAAAAAAATAGTCATGATAAAGTATAAATGAAAAATGAAGTTTGAATATATCCATAGGATAAAACCGTTAAACAGTTATCCATGCAGTTATATCCATATGCTCCTTTGTCATTTTACTAATAGTTTAATGCAATCTAATAATAACATTAGAACAATTTGTAAGAAAACAATACCTTTGAAAAGAACAATCACGATTGAAAAAATTAAACCATGATTTTAGGGCAATTTTTTATGTACAGAGCAAAAGCTAAAACTAGATGCCATTATAAATGCCTCTCAGCGTAAAAATATTTGTGTTAATTTATTCTATATTTAGTATGTCAAGATTAAAAATATTTGTGTTAGTTTATTCTATATTTATTATATCAAGAGTCTTAAATGTGTTGACAAAATTCTTATCTTCAATTTAAATGACAATCATTTATACATTAAAATATAATACAACTATTTCTCATATTTTGAAATTTGTTATAATCTGTCAACGTGAAAATACATGTTAGAACTTTCAGCTAATTAGATCACACGTTCAAATTGAACTTTAACCCATCTTATTTTCTAAGCAACATAACAACAAATGTAATCAGATATTTTGTTTAGATTTTGATGTAATCAGATATTTTGTTTAGATTTTGATATCTACTTCATGATTGTAAATCAAGTAATTTATGAAATCAAAGACATAAGATTTCGACAATCCATATCTATGAAAGTATGCTTTTTCTGAATTAAACAAATCACAAAAATCACACTTTCAATTCATGAAATATTATTTTATGCTTCAAACAACAAGAGCAGGGGTATGATAATTTACTTGTTTGGCTTAAATGATTGATTCTGATTTCTGATGTTTTGACAGAAAAGTATTTGCATGCACATCAAAATTTGTTTTATGTCATTTGGCGTAGATTCTCTGTCGGCCATTGAGGGTGTCTATATTCTAGCGCAAGTTCAATGGTGATCCTTCTCGCTCAGTTCCCTCGCCCCCAGAGTTGAGTGCACTATGGAGCTTCACACACATTTTTTTCCATCTCTGTCATCATTGAGATATCTGAAAACATTATGCCAATATCATTTCCTTCTATTGACTCTTTAGCCTAAATGATTGATTCACAGAAAAACACATTTTCAATTCATAATAACTTACTTGTTGACTCTTTAGCCTAAATGATTGATTCTGATTTATGATGTTTTGACAGAAAAGTATTTTCATGCACATCACATCAAAATTTGTTTAATGTCATTTGACGTGATTCTGTGTGGGCTATTGAGGATGTCTGTATTCTAGCGCAAGTTCAATGGTGGTCATTCTCGCTCAGTTTCCTCGCCCACAGAGTTGCGTGCACTATGGAGCTCCACACGCATTTTTTTTCCATCTCTGTCATCATTGAGATATCTGAAAACATTCTGCCAATATCATTGCCTGTGTCAAATATCTTTGATTTACTTTGACTAGCATCTTCAACACTCGTGGAAATTCCTGCATCTTTCATTTCTTCAATTAACCTAATATAATATGTCTATATCGTCATAATGATTAGACGAGTTTATCGTTTAAGCCCAGCAAAGCCTCCAAAATCGAGGTTTAAAATCGGCCAAAACTGCTAAATTCAAGATAAAGATAAAACTATGAGATTTGAGTTCAAAAACATTCAAAGTTGGTAAAATCCTAAAAACCACGGTCGAAATCGTGGATTTTAAACCCCCATTTTCTTATGTCAAGATTCGTCTCCTACAAATGCTTTGTGGTTGTGCAGGCGCTTTCGAAGGCAAGGCGGACATTTTGATTTAGAGTTATTCAAGAGACGTTCAAAAGAAGCAGAAAAAGAGAGATAAATGCTCCTCCACTTCAAGATTACCGAGACACCTTCTAAATCATCAGATTCAGTGAGATGAACAACAGCATTTTAGGGCTTCCTAATTGCATTTGGGAACTATGAAAGAAGTTCATTTAAAGCTGAATATACAGTGTAAAATTCTCTTGGATACGCACCAGCAATTGCTCCCCTACCTCATAATCCATCTTCTTTCACCTAATTTGAGCTTTATTACAGCTAAACCAATTAGATTATAGTATTCAGGAGTGAGGTAAAGATAAATATATTGAAATAGTATTTATGATATAGAATCCGCGCTGTCCCCATTGAATCCGTTGAAACTCGCAGTTATCCGTATGTGACTGTCCTTTTGCCCTCCAAACCACAAATTTCTAACTAAAACCGCCCATTTTCCCCTCTAAAACCATGAATTGCTAATTAAAACTGCTGGTCTTCGATACCCTGGTTTCTAGCTATAAACTACGGTTTCAATAGTCAAAACCATGAATTTCACTGTCAAAACTGCGGTTTCAATTGTCACACCACCCCCAATGCCCAAAAACACAATCCTAATTGGTATCCTTTAAACACGGATTTGAAGCCAAGTTTTAAGATAACCATCACCTACAATATTAGTGTTCAAATCCATCTTTTTTTATTCATAGCCTCATCCCATAACACATAGTCCACAAAACCAGTCTTTACCTTCCAAGCACCTAGTCCATTTTCCCAAATCATAAGTCTTAATCCATACCCTATATCCTTTTTCCCATCTAATCTAAGTCATAGGACTTTTTTCCTTCATCCCTCATCAAGGCAATTCCTTTATCCAATATCCGTTTTAACCACACCCTTTATCGTTTATCCATTATCCTCATTTTAACTTACTCCCATTGTCTAATCATTCATACCACAATTTTGGGTTCAAGGGAATCATCCCTTTGTTACTCATTATATAATGTTCAATCAATTCACAACCATAGTCATCCTTAATTCAAGTCCAAATATTTGAGGCTCTTAGAGTATCCTTGACCATTAAACTATCACCATCCTTTATATACATCATCTTTATGAAATTATGGTGAAAAATGTGTGATCCTTTAGGGGAGATCTCCCTTTGTGTGGGTTCGACACCTTTTCTCTATTTCATTAAATAAAGAAGGGGGGTTTGCTTGGATTTGGACAAAATATATGTTTGAGTTACAATCTGAAAGGTGAGTCAACCTACCCTTGACCAAATTTGAAAGTAACCTAAGGATGAAATGTAATGATTCAACTATCCTAATGATGCAAATGACTATTCTGATGCAAAAACAACAAATCTAAAAAGTTACAGAGGAAACCAAACTATGGAAAGGGATTGAGCAAGACATTGTACATTTGTGATATAAATTAGAGGCTAAAAATGTTTGACTAAGTCGCCCAGGGCACCATTGTCCCTGTAGAGATATTTTAGATCTGATTTTGCAATCCTCAAATGCCATATCAGAGCTTCTATTTTTCTCTTGTCACATTGTCAGATTAATGTAGAGTAATTTTGTACCTGAGTTTCTATGAGTTGTTAAGATGTAGGGTTTGATTGCAATAATGAATAGTTGATCTTCAAACTTCCTCTAATCTTCTTTAGACCTAAAATGAGAGGAAGGCTTGTTCCATTTAGGGGCTTGCCTTAGTCAAACCCTATGTTAGTGTTTCCACTTCCACAATGACAATGTCAATGATAGAAAACCTATCCTTTTGAGGGATAGGGCTAAATGATAAAAAGTAATGATGAATCAACAATAGACTACAACTCACCAACCTTCAATACCTTCCTTAAAGGACTGGAGTCATACAAATATCTTGAAGGGTTGATTGCTTGCTTGAATTTCTTAAAGACCTATAAGGGTTAGTCTTCACAAATAATATAATCACATATAAACATAAATGAACTAATACACACTTTGACATGATGCTTGGATCTTGAATTTTTGTTATAAAATATTTGAAATTATGCTCTTGACAATAATTACTCCAATAATTTGCTAGATGATTTCAAATGATGCATCAACTAGGTATTTATATGCAATTATTCTAATTTCCTAAAAATTAATTCCCGACAGTTGACTTTAAATACTTGAATTTAAAATATTAAAATGTCAACACGACATATTTAAATTCAGAGTCAAAATAGGGGGACATAGGCACCCTAAGCGCTAGTGTCCCAAACCTAGTTTTTAGGAATTAAGGAGGCAGCCCTGGGTAAAGTATTAAGTGAATGCATTTGTTTTGTGCTTGCAATTTGTTGGAAAATGATAAAATGGGCTATGAAATGCATAATTTATGAAATTAGGTCTAATTACTTAGGGGGGAGCAAAATATAGTGTAAAATTGTCATGGGTGAAAATTTACAATGCTACACTTTATAATTCAAATAATATGACTATCATCACCAAAAGTAAATCCTTGGATACAATTTGAAAGAATCACCTTTGGACCTTCTTTAATCAAACCATCACCTAATTCTTTCCTCAAACTTGATGTTTTTGATTGCTACCTCTTGACGCCATTAAAGTTTGTATTTGAAGAGGGTTTTAACTATGTGAAAATCTCAAGGAGTGGTTCCCAAATCCACTCTTTGATTGACCCTTAAAATTCCTACAAAAATGAAATAATTTAATATAGTTTGTTGCTCCCAAAAGTGCCATTAAAAGATGAAACATATTCAATGTCTTTCTTCTATATATTCCTTTGAAAAATGAATAAAATCAATAACCAAGTCGTTCTCATTCATCCCAAATTGGAAATTAAAGACTCATTAAATTATTTTCCAAAAATCACTAGTTTTTTCCTCCATTCTAGGAACTAAAATTGAAAAAATAAGACCATAATGGAATGCCAAGAGTCACTTGAATTATGCACACTTCCCTAGGCATCTAAATCAAGAAAATTAAATAATTTTAATTAATTTCCCTTCAAACTACCCTTTCACTGTTATGAAATAACTTGCACAATAGAAGAATATGATATGAAATATGCTGAAAATAATTGATAATAACTGAGAATAACAAGCCACTTCGAGGGGGAAAACATCCAAATATCTCTGATGAGAACACACTTCACAACTTGATGATGAAATAAGACTCACAACCTCCTATATATACTTATTTATGCCTAGGATATCACCTAGGCCAACTTAGACACACCTATATAAGTCTTAGGCTGACCTAAACAACTAAATAACAATATACTAATGATAATATGACTTAATAAAGAGTTAAGATAGCCACAAGCCGGCTATTCATAACCCAATGTGCACTAATATTAAGGGCATAGCATGCCCCCTTCTTCAAAGAAGCATCGTCCTCAATGCTAATCAAGTTTGGATTCTTTTGAATGAACTCCTCATCCTCTCATGTGGCATCTTCAACTAGTAAATTATTCCATTGGATGAGATACTCAGTGAGAATTTTATTCCCCAGCTTCTTTCTGTGTGTTTGATGAATGCACTCTGGTTCCAAAATGATTCTTCCTTCTTCATCGAGCTTTGGTAGTGTTGTTTGAGTTGGAATATTATGCCCAATTACCTTCTTCAAACAAGAAACATAAAAAACTAGATGTATCTTTGTTGTTAGTGGCAACTCTAACTTGTAGGCAACACTACCAATCTTTTGCATGATTTGGTATGGACCATAATACCTTGGAGACAACTTCTTATTCTTTTTTTGTTGCTTTAGTGAGATTTGCTTATAAGGCTGCAATCTCAAGAAGACACAATCCCCAACTTCAAAACTTCTTTCACTATGATGTTGATCTGCTTGTTTCATTTGATTTTGTGCCATGGATAAATTCTCCTTGAGTCTTGAAAGTACCTGTTGTTGATGAAGCAAGTGGTCCTCTATTGCTTGCACTCTTGGTGACGCCTTTATTGATGATGTGATGGAAGGAGGATGATATCCATAAAGTGACAAAATGGAGACATTTTTGGTGAGCTATGAAAAGAAGTGTTAGACCACCATTCTACAAGTGGTAGCCAATCTACCCATTGAGCCTATTTCTTTGAAGTGAAACAATGTAGATATCCTTCTGAAAACTTATTAACAACCTCAGTTTGCCCATCTGATTGAGGGTGGTATGAAGAGCTATGAGCCAATTGAGTACCCAAACATGAGAATAAATCTTTCCAAAAGTGACTAGTGAAGATAGGATCATGATCACTAATAATAACCTTAGGTGTACCATGTAGCTTTTGGATATTTTCCAAAAAATATTTTTCCACTGCACTTGTTGTAAAAGGATGTGATAATGCAATGAAATGTGCATATTTAGTGAGGCGATCAACTACTACCATGATGCCATTATGACCTTTAGATTTGGGAAGCCCTGTGATGAATTCCATGGATACCTCTTCCCAATGCTGGCTAGGAATAGATAAGGGTTGCAAGAGACCTGGTGTCTTAATTGTCTCTCCTTTATTCCTTTGACAAACCAAACATTAAGCCACAAATTTTTGAACATCACGCTTTAGCCCTTCCCAAAAAAAATCTTGCTTAACTTGATGATATGTCTTCAAAAATCCTGAATGATCACCTACTGGAGACACATGTAGCTCTGCAAGAGTCTTGTGTTTAAGAGTGGAATTTTTGTAGAGATACAAATGCTCTTTATACCAAAGAGTATCTCCCTTCCAACAAAAATTATCTAAACTACTACAATCACTTTTTAATTGTTTGACGAGATTACTTCTTGCAACATCATTTTGCCACTCTACTTTGGCTTCCTCCACCCAATTTTCTTGTAATATTGAAAGGGCACACAATGAGGCTTCATCTTTCTCATCCTTCCTTGAAAGTGCATCTGCTACAATATTTTCTATCCCTTTCTTATATACAATCTCAAAGTCATATCCTGACATCTTAGTGAACCTTTTTCCTTGCTCTTCAGAAGATAGTCTTTGTTCCAAAAAATATTTTAGGCTATCGTGATTTGTCTTAACCTTGAAGTGTCTACCCAATAGATAAGGCCTCCATTGTTTAACTATATGAAGGATTGCTAGCATTTCCTTCTCATAAATGGGTTTTAGCTGATTCTTACCCTTTAATTGATGACTCTCAAAAGCAATTGGTTGACCTTCTTGCATGAGAATTGCTCCTATCCCATTTCCAGAAGCATCACATTCCACAATGAATTCCTTTTGAAGCCAAGAGTGGCAAGCATTGGAGTTGTACACATAGCCTCCTTTAATCTCTCAAATGCTATATTAGTAGACTTGTTCCAATGAAAAAAATCCTTCTTCAATAGAGTGGTGAGGGGTGCTACTATACTACCATAATTCTTCACAAATCTTCTATAGTACCCTGTCAATCCCAAGAAACCCCTCAGTTTCTTAATGGTTTTTGGAATAGGCCATTCCATGATAGCCTTAATTTTGTTAGAGTCCACCTTTACTCCTTCATGTGAAACTATGTGTCCCAAATACTCCACCTCCTTAAGACCAAAAGCACACTTGGATGGCTTAGCATAGAGTTGATGATCTTCAAGTATTTGTAATGCTTGATCCACATGTTGCAAATGTTCTTCCCAAGTCTTGCTGTAAATCAATATATCATCAAAGAATACTAACACAAACTTTCTCAAGAACTTCTTAAAAATGGAATTCATCAAACTTTGGAATGTAGATGGTGCATTGGTAAGACCGAATGACATCACCAAAAATTCATAATGACCCTCATGAGTCTGGAATGTTGTCTTACAAATATCTTCCTCCTTAATCTAAATTTGGTGATAACCAGATCTAAGATCTAACTTGGTAAAATACATAGCTATTCAATTCATCTAGAAAATCATCAATAACTGGAATACAAAACTTATCTTTAATAGTGTACATGTTGAGCACTCTATAATTTGGACACATGCGCCAAGTATCATCCTTCTTACGTACCATCACCACAGGCGAGGAGTAAGAACTTTGGCTATGCTTGATAATTCTTGCCTCTAGCATTTCCTCAACAATTTTTTCTATCTCAATCTTTTGTATGTGTGGATACTTGTAAGGCCTGATGTTCGGTGGTTGGCTCCCTAGAAATAACTATATAGCATGATCATGATCCCTCTTAGGAGGAAGTCCTTTAGGAATATCTCCAAGAACAACTAAGTGATGATTAATTATAGCCTGGAAATATGGATGAGTAGGAGCATTAGATTGAGAGACTTCTAATGAACATAGCTGGGCCACAAATCCATCCTCTCCTTTTTTAAGCAACTTTTGCATTTGATGAGAGCTTACCATTTGTGGGGATTTTTCCTTCAACCCCCTTAGCTCTAATACCCTTCCTTCTGATTGAAATCTCATGAATAGTTCTTGGAAGTTCATCTCAATCATTCCCAATGTAGTAAGCCATTGTACTCCCAAAACAATATCTATTGCACCCATGGATATTGCATACATTGGGGTATCAAGTTGATAATCTCCCATGGATAATTTAATGCTATGACACTTCCCTGAATAACTAATTGCCCCACCATCTACAATCAAAACCTAAAACTCTAGAGCTGGATATATAAAAAAATTTAGATGAGTAGATAACTTTTTGTTGATGAAATTATGAGTACTACCTGAGTCGATCAACACTATTACCTTCTTCTTCTTTAAGAACCCCACCACCTTGAGAGTTTGTGGAGCACTAAAATCTGAGAGTGCATGAAAAGAAATGATTGGTTGAGAATCATGTGATTACTCATTTGACTCCCTTTCATATTCTAGTATGGGTTCCTCCTCTTCTTCCTCACTTGGACCTTCAATATAGAACAATTTCTTTTCACTGCATTTATGTCCTTGACTGTATTTGCTATCACAATTGAAACACAACCCTTTTTCTCTTTTCTCCTGAATTTGTTGTAGATTCAACCTAGTAGGTCGTGTTGAATATCCTTTCTCTCTTGTCACATTAGCCTCTTGCTTCTTAGGAATCAAATACTTCTCCTCTACCCTGCATGCTAAGATAAAAGACTCATTTATGGAGCTAGGGCTAAACATGTGTACCTCATGTTGAATGTGATCCTTGAGACCCCCCAAGAATAAATCATTCAGGTTTTCCTCTGTAATTGTATCCACTCTTAAGGATAGATTTTGGAATTATTGAATATAATCCTTAACTAATCCTGTTTGTTGAAGTTTAGCTAGCTAGTTGAAGAAGTTATTTGTCATGCTATTGCTATATTATACTTGGAGTTCCTCCATAAAAATTGACCATGAGAGGGTAATCCCCTTTCTCCTTCGATGAGTGCAAATCCAATGATACCAAATGAATTGGTCTGGTTCTAGATATAGGGAAGCCATCATGACCTTTTGCCCATTGGGGATTTGGTGCACTTCAAAAAAATTCTCCACTTGGTTTATCCATGTTAGAGGATCCTTGCCATCGAACTTGTGCATATCCACCTTTGGAAATAAACTCCTAGATCCCATAGGGGTATTAAAACTTGTGTCATTGTTAGCTAACCTAGAATTTTCACCTTGGCCACTTGAGAACTCTTTTCTTGGTTCAACCATATAGGTGCTTAACATGTTTCGTATGTCCGATATATCTCCTCTTAGGTCACACATATTCATCTTCATTGAGGAAATGTCTTCCTTGACCTTGATTATTTCCTCATTAGGAGTAATATCCTCTATTGTTACCCCATCCTTATCAGGAGTCTTCCCTGGAGTGAAAACATTCCTTTTGCCCCTTGTTGTAGGCCCCGTCATGATGGGAACCACTAATTTTGAAATAAATCACACAAATGAAACTTAAATTTTCTAAAAAAAATTCTATAACTTACTAGGGCCAAAATAACTCTCACCTAGAAAAATCTCTAAGAAATAAGCAGATTTGCAACCTTGAGAGTGATATTTGTGAAAACATTAATTTTTCAATAAATTGCTTATTTATGCTCCAATTTCTCCACATTTTTTACTGTAATATCCTTTTGTATGTCTTCCAAAACCCAATAAAAATTAGGCTCCAATTTGACAATGTGTGCGAGATATGTAGATTCCAAAAATATTGTGTAGAAACCCTAATTCTGCAATAATTCGCTTAATTATACTCCAATTATTTTGAAATCTATATTGTAGCTTCTTTAATATGTTCTTCAAAAACCCTTTAAAAATTCAAAAAAATCGGCCAAAATCTGAAATATATACTCTTCCCAAAATCGCCTCCAAAATTGAGAAAAAACCTTGCCTCTACAGTGCCAAGATCATGCTCTGATACCACTTGTTATGAAATAACTTGCACAATAGAAGGATATGATATTAAATATTCTGAAAATAATTGATAATAATTGAGAATAACAAGCCACTTTGAGGGGGAAAACCTCCAAATATCTCTGATGAGAACACACTTCACAACTTGATGATGAAATAAGACTCACAACCTCCTATATATACCTATTTATGCCTAGGATATCACCTAGTCTGACTTAGACACACCTATATAAGTATTAGGCAGACCTAAACAACTAAATAACTATATACTAATTATAATATGGCTTAATAAAGAGTTAAGATAGTCACAAGCCGACTATTCATAACCCAATGTGCACTAATATTAAGGGTGTAGCATTCACCATGGTAAATAGACCATTCCAACCCCTAGAACCTCAAAATTATACAATTTTACAAATCACATTAAACATGTTGCTTGACCTTGATGTATGGAATGGAAATAAAGGCCTCACAAATAAAAAAATTATATCATTACTTCACAATATGCTCTTAAAGCTCAAACCTACAGCAAAAATGCAAAATACTGAACACGAAAATAAAATATTTTTTTGGTGATGTAGGATTGCTTGTGAGCTCAGATGCTCCTGCATTAGACACTCTGGGTAAGAAGCTTGTGAGCATGGTTCATAAAATGGAGTTGAGTATTTGAAACACCCTTTCAAATAGTAAACTATTTGTAGCATACTCCAATGCTTTCATAGGCACCATGAAAAATTCATCTCTTCTCCTTTTCCAACATTTACCTAGAACTCTTCTTATCTTCCTTTGAAAAATGTATTTACCAATCCCTCTTTCACTTATGGAATTTTTTCCATTGTATATGAAAATATTCCACCAAATACACTTTCCTCTCTTCTCTTCTCTTATGGGATTTAACCCACCACAATTTGTCCTCCTCCACCATTGTTCATCTACACCATCCCCTACAACAGTTGCATACAAATCAACAATGTCATGATTCACACCCCTTTATATTTATTTCCACCCTTTCATTTATCTCTTCTTCCACTTTCACCATTTGATCTACACACAACTCAACATTATCTTCATCATCATAAAAATAAAAAATAAATTAACCATTAGCTCTGTTTTCATATTTTCTTCTACTACTGCAACATCTTCTCCATTCACATCCTTATTCATAAAAACCTCCATACCTTCACTAAGACATGCTACTGTTGCAATATCATGCACTTCCATGCCTTCCAAAAGACATGCTTTGGCTGCAACCTTATTCTTTCCTTCCTCTTTCAAGATATTTTCTTCTTCATTGCTATTTATTGAACTCTTTGCTTCATCTTTTCTTCTACCCGCACATGAAAAAGTATTAGAAAAATTATAGGATTCAACTTCTTCCATCTTATTTTCTTTTTCTTGTCTCTTTTCTTTCATAATAATTTCCTCCAAGACATCTAACCTCCTATATATTTCCACACACTTATTTTGAATAGCCCTCTCTTCCTTTAAAATTCTTTCTCTCCTCTCAATAAAAGATTTTTTTACAGCCGTACCCAAAGCCAACCTCATGCTCTTCTTCCTTGAAATTTCTACAAACACTTGCAACCCACTCACAATTTGTGACAAAACTTACAAAAAATCATAGCTATCCTCTACCCAACAAAGATTCTAGAAGATGTACCTATTAAAAACCCCTCTACCCACTTTCACATAGTGGACGACATTTGTACACCTTCTACCTAGCCTTATCTCTATTAGAGTATAGCCCAAATCAATTACACACAAAAAATCATCATATCTCATCAAACCCTATCTCTCTTGAAATCTGAAATCCTTCTCTCCACACACATTCTAGTATCATGCCTACTTTGATACCAATTGTTGTAGTCAAGATTGGGGGGTCTTATCAAACTATCCAATCTTGCAACCTTATCATATCATCCAATCCAAATTAACATATAAATAGAAAAAATAATTTGAAACATATCTTTATTTTAGTGTTCATACATATCCATACATGAAAATTCCTCAAGAACAGTTGCATATAGCACGAGGATTTCAACAAGGAATTAAATTCAAAAAATTTACAAGGGTTTCTAGGCACTCCATGTCTTCAAATCTTCAAGGTCTCTTGCCTTCAACTTCCTTGGCTTCGAACTCCTCTTGGTAAATTTGATTTTTTTCTTCATCTTATAGCTCTCATGGTTTCCTTGAACACATAAACACACCTACAACTTTCTTCTTCTCTTCTCCTATCTCTCCCCTCTTAGAAAGATAATTTTCTACACTTGCCTACATGTAATCCTCTAGAGCAACTTGAAAATTCTTTCCTCAAACTTGCTGCTTCTGATTGCTACCTTTCAATACCATTATAGGTTGTATTTATAGAGGGTTTGAACTATGTGAAAATCCAAAAGAGTGGTTTCCAAATATTTTCTTTGATTGACCCTTAAAATTCTTGCAAAAAATGAAATAAAACATAGCGTGTTGCTCCCAAAAGTGCCATTAAAATTTGTTGAAACATATCCAATGTCTTGTTGTTGTATGTTCCTTTGAAAAATGAATAAAATCAATAACCAAGTCATTGTCATCCACCCCAAATTGGAAATTGAAGAGTCGTTTTAAATTATTTTCTAAAAATCACTAGTTTTTTCCTCCATTCTAGGAACCAAAATTGAAAGAATAAGATCATTTTGGTATTCCAAGAGTCACTTGACTTATGCACACTTCCTTAGGCATCCAAATTGAGAAAATTAATTAATTTTAATAATTTCCCTTTAAAATCCCCTTCCACCATGTGGTAAATAGACCATTTCAACCCCTAGAACCTTGAAATTGTGCAATTTTGCAAATCACAATAAACACCCTATTTGACCTTGATGTATGGAATGGAAATAAAGCCCTCACAAATAAAAAATTATATCCTCACTTCACAATATGCTCTTGAAGCTCAAAGCTACACCAAAAATGAAAAATACTGAACATGAAAAGAAAATATATTTTTGGTGATGCAAGATTGTTTGTGATCCTAGATGCTCCTGTATCATTTTATAGTTTTATTTATTTTTAAATATATGTTGGTCATGTTTTAGTTTTCATGTGTAGATAGTGAAGTCTCACATATGCTCATCTCCATATCACCACTCCGACCTCAACATCTAACAACATAATCATTTATCCAATCATTAAAATACTTCATCTTACCTTAATTAATCTACTTTATCAAAATTAAGTTGATTAAATAATCTTTACTATTTAATTAATATAAATAAACTAATTTTCCACAAATATTAAAATATTAAAATAAATAATTGTTTCACAAGTTAAAATAATTTACCTTACTTTAATTAATCCAATCTATCAAAAATCAAGTTAAATAATCTTTAATTAATTAATGAATTTAAATAAATTATTTTTTCACAAATATTCAAATAAATTTATTATCCACAAATAATTTAACAAAAATCATAATTTACACCCCATAATTAACTAATGAATCAACATAATTAATCAATTTAGTTAACAATTCAATCAAATCAATTAATCCATCAATCACGTAGTTAACTCATCAATCAACATGGCTAACTCATTAATTAACATAGTTAACTCATCAAGCAACATGGATGATTTATTAATTAAGATATTAAATAATTTAATCAAATACATAACTACTCAATTAAATGAGATAACTAGATAATTAGTAATGGTTATCACATCTCCACATTCATTGCACCATCGATAGGGGTAAACTCATGATCAAAGGTCAAATATTAGCTATTCATTTGTCTCATCTAAAATCTATAAATTGAGATCCAATACATCTTTTTTGTTATCTTGATTTGGAGCAAGATGTCAAAATATACAATAAATCCATTTGTTGTCAAGAGGTATTAGATTTTGGTTTGAATCATGTTTTTGATTTATTTTGTTTATTTTTTCACTCTATCAAATGTGGGCATGCAATCCGATATCAAATGTGGGCATGCAATCCAATTTGTAGCTTGTATTTCATTTGTTGAAATATTTTTTGTATTGAATTTTATGCTTACATTATATGCATGCTTAGACATGGTATTCCATATTGTATGCCCTTTTTACACTATGAGGCTCACTTCTTCTCATGATTACATTTTATTTTGATAGAATTATTTTAACACTCATGGTTATTCTATTATTCTATATTATGGTTACAGACTATGTTGACACCAATATCACGTTTAGATTAATAGTTCTGATTTGGTTAGTTAATAATTGTGGACTTGCTTGAATTCTATAGATTAGATTTTACTATTTGTATTTGGTTTTCTCTATGGATTAGTTGTAAAATGAACTTCATTACATAATAATGAATCTCAATGTATTTGGTTAAATACTATGTGTTTATATGATCAAGTGTGTTAATATATTTTGGATGATTGATTAAAACTTTGTAGTTGATTTTGATGTGTCGTAATAATGTTATTTAATAATGATATATCTATATTATGTATATTGATTTAATTGTAAATGTTACTTCATCAATTATTTTGGATTTATTTATATTTATATGTGAATGTACAAATTAATATTTCATGACCAACAAAAAGTTATGGAGGCTCTAAAGAAACCATTGTGGTGATTCCTCTATATACCTAGGCCTTATCCTAAGAGGGGGTTAAGGTCATTGTATGTAAATGTGTTAGATGCAAATTTGTGTTGATTAATGTTTAATTATTTTTATTATTGTTAAGTGGGGTTTGGTTAGGTCCCATTATGTGTCAAATCATGGATTTGAACTTGAGAGAATTTTAGAGGTATTTTAATATCTTTTTTCTTATTATTTGAGTAAAATTGAACCTCCAAAGTGATAAAATATGAGTTGAGTCCATGTTGAAGTGTTTATTTTTTTTTTAAGAATATTCTATAGCCTTGAAAAGTGTCTTCAAAGATAAGTGGCAAGATTGGAAATAAAATCTAATTTAGGTGGCATAAGTCAAACCATTTTCATTGGTTAATTGTATCTAAACAATGACTCTTTACTTAAACCTTCCTTGAAGTTTTGTTTAGGGTAGGATTTTTTTCTCTTTTTATTTTCAAATTTTTAAGAAGAGAAGGTTTGGACAAGCTTGAGAAATGTAGAGAAGAGAAAGGATTAAGGATCTTGAATCAATTGACTATCAAATTTTGTTGAAGTATAGAGGTAGGATCTTAAACCATTTTAGAGTGTATTTTAACATTATTTGTTTTTGATAAAGGGTAAAACAAGTTTTACAGGGACCCAAAACCACAAAGTTTACAAAAAAAAAGAAAGGACAGAAAAGTCCAACAGAAACAACTGGCTACATAAAAGGAAAAAACCAGAACACGCAGCAACCCTTTGTAAAAGACCAAGAAGGTCAAACAAAAAAATCTAGCAGAAAAGCCAACAAAAAACCTGCCACAATTAACCCAGAATCTTCAAGACAAACTCTGTCTCAGCCTCCAGGTTCTGCATATCTTGAACACCCTTCTTAAAGGTTTGAATCATTTGCGAAGTGGGGGGAGCCTTCCTCTTCAAATTGGCCCTGGTTCTCTTAGAAATGACAGCATCCTCCTCCTAGTTTCTTTCATTGGTTTCCTCTAGATCAACCACCAAAGACCCTTGTTGGGCTTTGTCCAATTTCTCAGTCATGGCATTGATGATGATGGCGTTGTGTCTAGCCATACGATTGTTTTGCTCAGCAATAATTTTGACAGTATTTTTCATTTTCTCCACCTCAATTTCAACATTTATGTTCTTGCTAGCTTGGTACTCGGTATCTTTGCTGAGGCCGTAATCTCTTCATTCCACTTCTTTCTTATCAAGCGCCGCTACCTTGGCTCCCAAATCTTCCAGTTTACTTTGAAGGGCCCAATTTTTTATCTTTAGCTCGTTAATTTCTTGAAAATTCCATTTCGAAAGTTTGAAATAGATGTCAGCATTGTTTCTAGCTAAATTCAAAACATCCACAATGGGATCCCTATTAGTGTTGAAACAAGTATTAGCAAGGTCAGGAGTAACAGGGGAGCCAGTTCTAGCATTTTTATCCAGCGACGGGTCAACGGAGGGCTCAGTATTGTTAGCGCCAGATGCCTCAGAGTTAGGGGAATCTTAAGAGTACGAGACAAGGTTTTTAGCCTGGGGATTCTTATCAATATATCTAGTTTTAAGGGAAGGGATTCCCGGCTCAGGCACAGTACGAGCTTTCACAATAAGGGGGTTAGGGATTTTCTTACCAGATTGGATAGCGGGCAGGCTAAGGACTGTTCTGGCTAGACTTAAATTGGGCAAAAAACCCAAGCAGCTGGGTTCAGTATCATCATCCTCAGAATCAGGGGAGGCTTCCAAATTAGTAGGGATGGGAAATTTTTGGTAATGTTCAACAATTAATCTAATTAGGCTAGTATGCAAACTAGGGAATCTTCTTGGGTTTTTCTTGTGGTCATCCAAACTTTTTCTCAAAGAACAGAGAAGATAGTAGGGGAAAGAAACCCTAACCTTATAGCGGAAATGGTTGAGCAGGGAAAAGTGATAACCGTAGACCCTGGTGAAATGACCATCCACCGTTATGTACTTCATGATAACACAAGGAACCTTTCTCCATAGAGCTTTTATGGTGTCGGCTTCGAAGTAGCTATTAGCAATTTTAACCAATTTTAGTCGTTCCTTCTCTTTTTTTGGAAATCTAATGACGACTTCATCAGAAAAAACTCTATCCCTGAATTTTTTTTTCCCATCAGTAGACATTCCCATCACTTCAGCTATGAGGTTTTCATTGAGCTCAACTTTCCTACCAAAAAGGGTAAGATCCCCATTATCCCAACTTTTCTCAAAAAGCTTCGTAGCCTCCTGATTGGAACCATGGAGTTTCTCCATAAGAGGGAGTAACCCCCCGCTTTTAACTTTATTCCAAGCCTTAGTATTTCTCGTGTGCATCTCATAACTGTCCACCTCAGTTATTTTCCTATCTCCACCCATCTTGGCAAGCACAGTGGGGCAAACAGAGACGAAATATTTACTAGAACTGGTCCCGTCAAATCTAAGAACCCACAAAGCATGCCAGGCCGCCTTGCAGACTAAGCAACTAAGCTCGGTCCCATACAATCTAATGATTGTGATGTGATAACTCCATCCTGTTCTCATTAAAGAAATGACACGCCTCTTTCCCGTGTGAATAACATTATTTGTTATTAAAATGAATCTTGAAAATTTGTTATTTTTTTATGAATACTCTTGATTTTGTATGGAAACACTCTTGTTGGGTTGTGTTGCTGTGTATTAAGGTTAGGGGTTATTTTGTGTTGGGTGTGGATCTTCTCATCTAAGTTAAGAAACACCCATGTATTAAGGTTGAGAGAGGTGGACTCTTTCTTGGAGAAATTTTTATATGATATGGTGTTGTTTGACATTGAGTGTCTAGTGTGAAGATGAGTTTTATTGTGGAGAGGAGATTTTGGAATTGACTACCTATTTGCAATGATGGATTTTGTTATGCAGAGAAGATATCAATTTTATGTGTAATTCTTTTGGTCATGCGTATACAAATTGGGTGCAAACATATTGTGATTTGATTTGATGATTTGTGGATATTGTTGGGTATTGAAGAGATTCAAATTATATATATATATTTTCCCCAATAGGTTTATGAGTTTCATTGACTCCCCTTGTTATGGATCTTAAGAAGATACATTTGTGTGTGTTTGTGTTGTGAAACTTAGTTTCCCAAGTCCTCCTACCTTAGGGGTGGACTTGCATTGCAATTCATATGGTTGAGAGGTAATCTAGTCTTAGTCATGTGATGATTGAAGGCTATTTATGTTTTAGATTTGAACTAGATATCTTGGAGGTTACAATCCTCATGGTAAAGAAATGATGTAAATTTTGTATTTTTCTTTTGTTACTTATTTTTAATGGGTATGCACTTTATAATCATTTAATTAATGGGTGCTGGCAAGAAGTTGAGTCCACTTTTTGACAAAGAAGTGTTTTCCCTGATTTTCAGGTTTTGACACATTTAACCTTAAAATTTGAAGCACTTAGAGATGAAATCTTCAAAAAATTCACTGATCATAAAATGCAGTACTCGTAGTCTAGTTTCCAAATATGTAATTTATTTCAATACCCAGATGATACAAATTGATTTTCAATAGGCATTTCTAAAAACCATTGTTTAAAAGCTTTTTACCATACCATACACACATGTACGCCATCCATATTTTGACCTAAATAATAATATTTTTCTAAATCATTTTGGGAAAATATTTGTAACTCACTGAAGCACGCTTTCCATTATTTTTTGTAATTTTTTATTGATTTTTTTTTTGCTAATTTTTTATTGGCCATATTTGGTGTTTTGAAAAATCGTTGTGTACGTCATGCATAAGATGACCTAAACTTATCATTTTTTTTAATTTTTTTTCAAATTGAAAATAATTGTCTGAAGTATGCTTTCATACATTTATTTTTCAAAAATTATGTTAATAAAAAGTTATTAAAATACTAAAAGCCTTGATAATTCAAGTTTATGGACCTTTTTAATTAGAAATTAATTGAAAAATAGAAAAAATAATCCAATTGTAAATTTTTTTATATATTTAGAATCTACACTATCTCATCTATAATGGTTTTTAATTTTGTCAAAAAATTCTTTTGAAAATGAGATTTAAAACTAGATCCTATTTTCAAAATAGGATCCTACTTTTTAAAAAATGGGATCCCGTTTCTTAAATTCATAAAATAAAAATTATGAAATGGGATCCATTTTTTTAAAAAGCGGGATCTCATTTTAGTTTTTTTTAAAATGAGATCCCATTTTTGGCTCAGGGTCTCATACTTAAATGGGATCTTGTTTATTAAAAAGTGGGATTTTGTTTTTTGCAAGCCGATTTTTTTTATTCCTAAGGAAAAAAACTTCCATGTTTTGTGGACTCATCTTTGTGCAAGTTTACCCTAATGAAAAAATTACTTTTTCTATGATAATATTGAGTCCATCATGTAAATGGAAATGTTATTCCATTTTCCTATTAAATCCATCATTTTTGTTAGGTTCTATCTATACATGTTTAAAGAAACAAATTTACTTATATAATTTCTAGGTTTATATGATTGTGTGAAAAATAAAATTTTAAAATAGAATTCTAGTTATTCTTAGTTTCTTCCAAAGGTGGAAAAGATAAAAGGGAAAAATAAAAAAACTCATTAGTTTTAAACTTTTCTCTACAACTAGTCTTACTTCCTTAAGATCTAGGTTAACTTATTTATAAAAAATGCATAGTTAATTTTCATCAAGCAAAATATATATATTTGTTAGTTACTACTCAATTTGATTGTAAAAAAATAAATAAATTAAATTAAATGAATGAATAAATGAATAATATTTGATTAAAATCATATTTTATTTTAACTATTATAATATACTAATAAATAATTCATATATATACATCTAAAATAAAATTTAAATTTTTTTTTTAAAATATTGGTTATGGAGGTTGTGGGTCTCCTTCCCAGAGTGGTGAGAGGTTGGCCATGAGATTCACCTCCATTCAAACATGATTTATTTCTTTTAAAAACTACCATGTATTTTAATTTAATTAAATAATTTATTTATAGTTATTAAAACTGTATTTTAATTTAATTTGATTTATTTATTATTAAAACTTAATCTTTATATATGTATGGATGTATTTATTGTGACGTTAAATTATTTGGCATGCTCTTATTTTTGTGACATGAGATTAATTTGATTTATTTGTTATAATAAAAAAATGAGTTAAATAGACTATATTAAATAATGATAGATTCTTAGTTATATCTTATAATTAACATTAAATTATAATTTTAATAAATAGAATTGTGTTTGTGCAAGTCATGATAAGCCACTTTCGCTTAGGAATCCTAGAAGAAAAAAACCAATGCATACAATTCTTTCTCTTGTTACACTTGCATAACTATACTAGTACCTTAATAGGTTGCATTCACTTTTCTAGGGTGTTGTGATTGCAATTCCATTACATTCACTGAAACTATTGTTCTCTTTGCCTTAGTCAATGTAAGGAAGCAAAGGTGCGCGGAATCGCTTCCTACGCTAACCTTGAGAGGATGATTATGCAAATTCAACTAACTATTACAGAGATTTCAATGGACAAATAAACATGCATAAATGAAATATCACAATAAACACATAACATAGTAATTACCATGGGGAAAACCCTTCTGGGAGAAAAACCCCACCCTCCAAAACTCGCACAATGTATTATCAAATCAAAAGGATTACAATACACTTGCAATGCAAGTTCTTACAGGAGCGCATCACCACAACTCAAACTCAGACTCGGAGAGACTCCTTCTATTACTCAGTCTTGCAAACTGAACTCAATGATTCAAACACCTCCCCAAGCCCTCCTTTTATAGTGATTTACAACCTGGAAACCATTTATGGTTTTACAAAACCATGGGCAAAACAACCATGCCACATGTTACCCACAACCAAGTTAAAATAGCATTTTCGTCCATAATTTTGTCCTCTAGTTTAGACCCCCATTAAATTCATACAATGAGTTGTTTATACTCTAAAAACAACCCTCCTATATTCTAATAGGGACAAGGCACATTTTTAACAACTCATACACCTTTTTCCAACACATAAACATGTGGAGAACTACCACAAACAAATTCTAGAATTTTCTGAAAAAAGCTTGCAAGGTTGAGACACGATTCTCAACATTCTCCCACTTGTCGAACACCTTGCAAGAGTCAGGGGATCCAAAGTGTCATGGACTTAATTGCTAGGGGCCAAGAGCCCCATAGACTCTGAACACCATCTGAATTTCTCTGTGCTCACGGGCTTAGTTAATGCATCAGTAACATTCACCAAAGTCTCCACCTTCTCCAGCTTCACCTTGCCGTCCTTGACCATATCTCTCACAAAATGATATTGTACATCAATGTGCTTGGTCCTGGCATGAAATGTTGGGTTCTTCGCTAGGCAGATTGCACTCTGACTGTCACTATAAATTGTCACTGCACCCTGTTTGAACTCTATATCTGAACACAATCTCTTTAGCCAGATGGCTTCCTTGCAGGCACGAATAGTTTCCATATACTCTGCCTCTGTAGTGGAAAAAGCGACCATAGCTTGTCGCTTGCTCATCCAACTGATTACACCACCGAATAATGTAAACACATATGCACTGGTGGATCTTCTTCTATCAACATCACTGGCCCAGTCTGAATCCACGTAGCCTTGAATATCCAAGGAATGCTCGTTTCCTGTTCCATGGAAACATATAGAGTACTCTGATGTACCCCACAAGTATCTAAAAACTCTTTTTACTGCATCCCAATGTGCTCTTCCTAGATTAGACATGTAACGGGAAAGTACTCCCACTGCTTGGGAAATGTCTGGTCTTGTACAAACCATAGCGCACATCAAACTTCCAACAACACTTTGATATGGTACTCGACTCATCTCTTCCATCTCCAATGGGGATGTAGGACACTGTGAGCTAGAAAGCTTTGTTCCCATAGTAACAGGAACACTCAATGGTTTGGAATCCTGCATATTGAATCTTCTCAGAATAGTACCAACATACTTACTCTGGCCTAGCCAAAGCTTTCTGTTTTTCCTATCTCTTATAATCTCCATTCCCAGAATATGCCTTGCTGCACCAAGATCTTTCATTTCAAACTTTGCTGAGAGCTGAGATTTTAATTCTGCAATCAAACCTTTTCCTTTGCCAATAAACAACATGTCATCAACATATAAGGCAATAACCAGGAAATAATCACCATCAACTTGTAATATATATAGTGATCAGATTTAGATCGCAAAAATCCCAAACTCAAAACATATGTATCAAACTTCTGGTACCACATCCTAGGACTTTGTTTTAAACCATACAAGGATTTCTTCAACTTACAGACCAAATGACTTTTACCTTTCACCACAAAGTGCTCTGGCTGTGTCATATAAATTTCTTCCTCCAAATCTCCATGAAGGAAAGCTATTTTCACATCCATCTGCTCAACCTCTAGATCATAAGCAGCTGCAATAGAAAGTAAAAATTGAATGGATGTCATTTTTGCTTCAGGAGAAAAAATTTCACCATAATCAACTCCTACAACCTGGGAGTAACCTTTTGCAACCAAACGTGCTTTATACTTCTCAATGCTTCCATCTGAATCCATCTTCCTTTTGAACACCCATTTACAACCAACAGGCTTTCGTCCTTCAGGCAATGGTACAAGGTCCCATGTGTCATTCTTCTTAAGAGCTGCCATCTCTTCATCCATGGCTATTTTCCAGGACTCTGAATCATTCATACCAAGAGCCTCTTCTACAGATCTCGGTTCATTAATATTAGCATTCAAAGCAAATATACACCTCCAATCATCAAGAGAATATCCATACCTTTCTGGTGCTTTCCTCTGTCTACTAGACCTTCGAACAAGATCTGGTTCAGGTTCAGGTTCAGGTTCTCCCTCTTCCTCTGATGATTCAGAACTCGTAGAGCTCTCCTCGACTTCTTGTCTTTCTAAGGGCCTCGATTCAACTTTCTCAGGTGTAGCAGGTAGTTGAATCACATCTTTCTTTTCTTCCATCTGTTATGGCTGCACTATAACAGAAGAAGGCTTAGTTTCTCTAAAAATAACACTTCTGGAATAAAATACCTTTTGTGCAACAGGATCCCAAAGCTTGTATCCTTTCACACCATAACTATATCCGATGAAGATACATTTGACAGCTTTG
Source organism: Sequoia sempervirens (assembly GCA_007258455.2). Classification (NCBI taxonomy): domain Eukaryota; kingdom Viridiplantae; phylum Streptophyta; class Pinopsida; order Cupressales; family Cupressaceae; genus Sequoia; species Sequoia sempervirens. The sequence continues at coordinate 119,313,134 of VDFB02026320.1, read as the reverse complement.
TTGTCCAATTTTGTCCGCTTCTCCTTTGGCACATGTGCATATGCCTCACAACCAAACACTCTCAGATGTCTAAGTGAAGGCTTGTGGCCCAACCACGCTTCCATTGGTGTCTTATCAACAAGAGATGATGTAGGAGACATGTTTATCAGGTAGCAGGCAGTGGCTATAGCTTCAACCCAGAACTTTTGTTCCAGTCCAGCTCCACTCAGCATACTCCTAGCCTTCTCCATCAAGGTCCTGTTCATTCTTTCTGCAACTCCATTTTGCTGTGGAGAATACGGAGTCATCTTCTCTCTTTTAATACCACAATCTTTACAAAATGTGTCAAAATCATTAGAGCAATATTCACCACCATTGTCAGTTCTCAAACACTTTATCTTCTTTCCAGTCTGCAACTCAACCATTGCTTTAAATTCTTTGAAACAACTGAAAACTTCAGCTTTACTCCTAAGAAAATAAACCCATATTCTTCTACTGAAATCATCAATGAAAGAAACATAATAAACTGATCTACCAATAGAAGAAACATCAACTGGACCAAATACATCTGAATGGATAAGATCCAAAATACATGAAGACTTATGAGAACTCGAGTAAAACTGAATACGATTTTGTTTACCATAGATACAATGCTCACAAAAATTGAACTCAAGATTGCAGTCATTCAACCCATCAACAAGGTTTTTATTTTTCAAGGTCGTAGACCCTTCTCACCTATGTGGCCGAGTCTTTGGTGCCATAACATGGTCTTCTCTACAGGTAACTTTGATTTGGTAGATAGAGCACCCTTGGGTACCCAAAAACCAAGACCATTTGTTGAAAGAGAAACCCTCTCCTTCTCCAACAAAGTAGTCATTTTCACAATCTTATCAGAAGTACTATTGCACTCAACCGTGCATGCATCAAGCTGGTACAATGTACCCAATCTGCTTCCTCTTGCTATTACCATAGCACCTCTCACCATTTTCACACCTGCTTCAGAAAACTGTACAAGCACACCCGCATCTATTAGTTTGCTAACAGATAACAAATTTCTTGCTAGTCCCGGGATATGCAAGACACCATCAAATCTTCTAATTCTACCATCAGAAAATTTCACATGAATAGTTCCACGACCAACAATATCAAGAACAGAGTTATCACCCAAATACACCTTACCACCATCAAAATTTTCATACTTACTAAACCAGTTTCTATTAGGAGTCATGTGGAAAGATGCACCTGAGTCTATCAACCATGCATTGTCACCTGCATGAGTGGCCAAGGCTGCGATGAAAGCATGTCCATCTTCCTTCTCGAACTCAGAATCTGAATCTTGCTTCTTCTTCTTCTTCTTCTCCTCTTTGCAGTCCTTTTGGAGGTGTCAAGGTTTGCCACAATTCCAGCAGATTGCTTTGGACTTACCAGGAGATTTTGATCTCCCCTTATTCTTGGACTTAGAACGGCCATGCTGCTTTTCGTTCTTGCCTCTTTCTTTTGGTCTTCCTCAAACACTCAAAGCCTCTTTGGCATTCAGAGAGACCTTCCTTCTCATCTCCTCAGAAAGTAGAGAACCAACAACGTCCTCCATCTTCAAGACAAAGGAAGTGCTCCCTATGGCCATGACAAGGCTATCCCATGAGTCTGGCAACGAACACAACAAAGTTTGGCACCTTTCTTCTTCATCCATCTTAACCCCAATTGAGGTCAACTGAGTCACCAACATATTAAAGCTTTCCAGATGCTCAGAAATTCGTCCACCTTCTTCCATTCTCAAGGAATACAACTTCTTCCCCAAGAAAATCTTATTTACAAGTGATTTCGCTTGATAGATCTCACTTAGCTTCTTCCAAAGCTTCTTTGCAATAGATTCTTCATGGACATTAATTAGAATTGAGTCTGCAAGACACAATCTTATGAGACCTTTAGCTTTTCTATCAGTCACATCATATTGTGTAGCTAAAGTTGGATCTGCGGGCCTCAGCGTATTCTCATCCACCGCATCCCATAGATCTTGATCAATTAACAAATCTTCCATCTTCAGCTTTCACATCTCAAAGTTCATGCCATAAAACTTCTCTACATCAATTCTCCCCGACGTGCTTGCCATCTTTGCAATCCTGCAATACAGAAATGAAAACCTCTGCACAAGCTCCCACTCAAACCTTGATTAGCTCAAAAAACCCTGTACCCAACAAATAGAACCAAAACTGGCCAGGCTCTAATACCACTTATAAGGAAGCAAAGGTGCACAGAATCACTTCCTACGCTAACCTTGAGAGGACGATTATGCAAATTCAACTAACTATTATAGAGATTTTAATGGACAAATAAACATGCATAAATGAAATATCACAATAAACACATAACACAATAATTACCGTGGGGAAAACCCTTCCGGGAGAAAAACCCCACCCTCCAAAACTCACACAATGTATTATCAAATCAAAAGGATTACAATACACTTGCAATGCAAGTTCTTACAGGAGCGCATCACCACAACTCAAACTCAGACTCAAAGAGACTCCTTCTAGCACTTAGTCTTGCAAACTCAACTCAATGATTCAAACACCTCCCCAAGCCCTCCTTTTATAGTGATTTACAACCTGGAAACCATTTGTGGTTTTACAAAACCATGGGAAAAACAACCATGTCACATGTTACCCACAACCAAGTTAAAATAGCATTTTCGTCCATAATTTTGTCCTCTAGTTTAGACCCCTATTAAATTCATACAATGAGTTGTTTATAATCTAAAAACAACCCTCCTATATTCTAATAGGGACAAGGCACATTTTTAACAACTCATACACCTTTTTCCAACACATAAACATGTGGAGAACTACCACAAACAAATTCTAGAATTTTCTGAAAAAAGCTTGCAAGGTTGAGACACGATTCTCAACAGTCAACACACCCTCATTTTATTGCATGTGTAATGAGTCAAGTGCACATTTACACTACTATGAGTAGTGCAACCTTTAGTAATATAGTATTTTTAACAAGAAAAATAGTTGCACTATCTTTATATCCATTTATATGAGTGTGTGTCAACGAACATGATAGCAATCATAAAACACCTCTTAATTTAATTATATAAGTAATTTAGATATCTTAAATACATTTATCTTAAAGGTTACTTATCAATTAATATATATCAATGTCTTTTGAATAGATTATAAGTAAATAGATAATAACAACCCAAAGCTATACTTTTTTACTTAAGAGTTATTTTATTTTACTTTGGACACAAATTTTGAACTTTAATTTAAAATTTATTTTATTTTATTTTTTGTATTATTCACTTTTTAATAATATACTTGTTTTAATTTTGTTTTGAAAATAATAATATTTATTTTATATTTATATATAACTTTTGATTCTACTTTTAGAAAATCTACCATTTATTATTTACTTAAGAATTATTTTATTTTTCTTTAAAAATAATTTATTTACTATATACATGAAAGGTGAACACTTGATAACATTATTTGAACATCAAACATATTTATAGAAAGTAGAAAATATAGTTGTGATCTAATTACACAACCACTTATAACAACCATAATCATATGCTATCGGTCGCTAAACAATGTAATATCATAATCTACACTAACATTCCCCCTCTTATTACACTATTCTTGCGAATGTACCCCTGAAACCTCAAACTTCACCTTGCCAAGTGATCCCCCAAGGTTTATATAACACAAATAAAACATATAACAAAATATGTTGATTACACAAAACAAATACACATTCTTGAGAATATTTTTCTTTGAAGAAAAAAATCTTGAATTAGGTGGAACTCCATCAAGCTACCTCATAACCCTCAAAAGGGTGTAGCTCTTGAGTTGAATTACCGAGTTTTCAAATTACCACCTACCTGAACTCTGGAATCACAAATCCTTTGAACTATTGGAAAAAAATCCATTACTCCATCAAGTTGTCTCGTGAACCTCAAAATGGTATAATTTTCCATATCCATAGACTCCCAAATTATTTGGGAAACAATCCATATTGATTTTGTAATGCCCAAAATTTTCTAGGAAATTAAAATTAAGGACAAAACACAAATTTCAAATTTTGACCACAACGTATGACTAACTCACAAAATTTTGTTTTCAAAGCACATCATTCCTAAAAAAGATAACATTTGGCCGACTATAGATTATAATACTTAAATGGAGACATGGAATTCACATCATCGAGATAGACTCAATTAATTCTATTGAATTTTTAATAATCTAAAATATAAGTCAAATCACATGTTATGTAGATACAATATATCAACAATAATTTCACCAAGTAAGAATCCTACATTATTTTCCAACAAGTTAAGATTAAAAATTTCACCATATAAAGATCCTCCCAAAACCAACCTTTAATGTAATCATGTCCAAACTATTCATATAATATTTTCATTTGTATCATACATTCAAGGATTCCAACTATTAATCAATCCATTCATGTCCTTTTTCAAAGAAATAAATACCAAACTATTTTCTATCATAAACTTATATTTTACAAATACAAAAAGAAAATAACAAATTAAAATGTAACTAGTCATTAGTTGCAATTACTATAATTAGGTATTTGCATATTTAACTATTGATTAACAATAACTATACTTAATATGAATCTTAAATAATATAAATAAACTATTGATTGACTAAATTCCATTTCTAATGACATGTTAAGAAAACACTAATATGAAGATAAAAACTTTCAAATGTTAATAAAATAGTCCAACTTATACCAAAACAGTAATCCGTGTTAATAAATACAGAAATAGTATTGATATATAAAAGAGGTGACAATATCAAAAGGTTTAAGCAACCACCAACGTTATCTGAATAGTTTCATGCTAGAAAGAGCACTATCTAGCACTCATGCAATGTTTACACTGACTTTAAATGTAAAGTTAATTATTTACATTTTTCTGAGCAACTCCATCGGATATGCAGAGTTGAGGCTATTAGACTTTTATTGTTCACATATTTTCCATTAGTTGTAACCAGGAACAATGTTTGTTTTAAAAAAATGAGCTAGAATTATACTACTTTCTAAGGAGTTTGATTGAGGCTTTAATCCCTAGCCCTCAACCTTGCTTCCTCAAATAAATCCTATCACAGATGATTTGTACACACAAATACTATCGTTTTTTTAATTAAGCATAGTAAATAAAACAAATTAAATTTCTAGTCTCAGTTCATGTTCTAAACAGACAAGAGCCCAAAATGAGTTGTGGATGGCACAAATACCGATACTCCAGCTATGGAGAGGGAAAATTACTACTCAATTGTGCCACTGGATATACAGCAAGTGTCATGGGCGGTGCACAAAGAACATTTACAAAGTCAATAGTTCTCTCCCCTAGTTGAGCATTCAATGATATAGAAAGATATCAGTTATGCTTCTTCATCCAACTTATGCCAACCTCTTTTCTCTCAGTAGTCTTCTCCCTTCCTTTACTTCTTCCATGTGATTTTCATACACCCTATCCAACTTTGCAACTGGCAGTGTTGATATAGCTAGGTCCTTGATTAAAAAGAATCAGGTGACAATATACATTTCCTTCTAGATCACTGCTCCACTCTTCTGTTAAAAGTGTTCCCCCGTCACTTGCTTACCCTATTCCCCTTCTCACCTCCATCTAGCGCAATGGATAAAATACCTTCCTTTCTTTTTTTCTATGGAACGCTCCCCCTCCTGCGTACCCCTCCAGCGTGCTGGTGTTTTGCTAATTGGTTTTCATCATGAGTCATGCATTAGAGGCACACAGGTCCCCAGCCAGGACACCCGATTTACTATGCGTGGCCTCCCTCGATATCGGACGCACTTCGGAATGGGGATCAGAACTGGTAGCAGCTGTACTGGTTAAGGGCTGCATTTCCCATTATTGGTGCATGGTGTTCATAACCAGCGAACCCGCCACCAAGCTCCTCTTGTTTGGTGAAAAGGCCCCACTATCAATCACCATTTCACGCTAAATAGTGATAGCCTTGTCTTTCTCTATGAATCTTGCGGACTGCCTAACCTTTCGCCCGCTATGATTGGAAATCGGCCCCATAATAAAATTTTGTCACACCTCTTGTAGCATCACCCAGATTCCTGCACTCAACAGTCACTTCAAATTGCATATCCTGCAATCTTACCGCAGGCACGGTCAAAGAAGATCTGCATTAAAGACACCTTCCATTTTTGTATTACATTTAGTGTTCATAATGCTATATTTAATGGCATTTTCAAACTTCTGGCTCGCCTGCGATTCTGATTATTCGCCGTACAATTATTCATGTTAGGCATTCTCAATGACTCAGAGATGTGTCTTTTCATCATTTAGTAACTTACGCTCATATTTTCATGCTCTTTTAATCTTCTTAACCATTTGAATGAAGTGTGCACTATCATAACTATATTTGCTAGTTAAAAATCATACGATTATTCATGATAGGTATAAGCCCTTGTGGTATCGATCAACTTCCCACAATAATTGACTTGTGTATAATATATTCACTTTCTGTAGCCCTTTCTGTATATCATATTTCAATAGTGGAGTATATTTAACAAAATACACTATATTCATTGCTCATAACTATCCTAAAAAAAAAACACTTTCTATCATAGATTTATAAATTTTTCAGTTGCAATAAAATCTTTGGACTTGTTGAATACATATTCTCCATTTGTTAGGTCTTAAATTGATCGGTCTTATAGTTTATACCTTTTGAGACAAAATATGAACCCCTAATCATATCCTTACTGATTACACTTATCTCATTTTCCTATCTTTGTGGAATGAAACGTGAGACCTTCGCATGGCTTATAGTGCACCACTCACATAATCTCAATCTGACCCTTAGAAGTTAAGAGTGTTCAATATTTGAAGCTTATCATTTTTTTTCTTTCTTGCAAATACTAAACAATATTTAATTTGTACATAATCATAATGATGATACATCTCATTAGTAGAACATAACCCAACTTCCAAAATGAGGGTGCCAAGACAATTAACTACCAAAAATAAAAAATGGATTTTTACTTTCATTTAGAAAAATAGAGTAGCTATGCAATATAAGCAATTAGGTACTAAATTTTATTGATTGATATTTTACAATTAAGTCTATATATAAAACATTGATTGAATTCATTTACTTTGTTCGTATTATGTCCATGTAGCATATTCATCACATGTAATACTACCAAAACATGCATAACAAGGCTCATAATAGGCCAACAATGCATACTTAGTTTAACTTGAATAGTTTATAGAAATGAAATCCACCCAAAAGAAAATACACATGTTATAATTGTAATGATGGAGGTGGGACCTTGCAGATTTCACCAAATCCCTTTCTTTCTTCAAAAGGAAATTTCACAATATATGGATTCTTTAATTTTGTCATCATAAAAAGAAAGAAAAACATATGCTTCTCATGAAAAGTGCCATCTCAAAGCGAGAAGCCACTTGAGATGATGAAAAACCTCTAACCTCTAGTGTCTCCAATCTCCATATAATCCTATTACAATTTATTCATTAAATGTTGCATGTGAAAATTTGGAGGGAATATTAGGTGTAGCAAAGATGGCCTCAAGAGCATATGAATAAGATGAAAAATATATATATATATATTAAGGTTTTGTGCTAAATTGAAATTACACCTTTTATAATGTTATCAAAATATCCTTATTACTCCAATATATTTGCAATTTCCTTATAACTAATTTTGAACTACTTGCTAATTAATTTTTCCACATCACAAAGATTGGTAGACCTTTTTTTCAAGACTCGTCTAAACAAACTATTCATTCCTCTTATACACCAATTTTTTTTAATTATTTTGCAAATATCATTTTTCATACTTCACACCTTCCTTGGTGATCCCACAATAGTGGTTTACAATTTTTGGCCAAACTGAACACTAAAATAATTTTTTTTAACTAAATCTTCACTTTCAGGCACCTATAGCGGCTAAATTGTGAGGAATTTGAAGATGATGCAAACTAGAGTTACGTGAAATTTTTTCTATAGATTCTAAATATATTTTTTTTCAAAATTTTTAGAATCAGATTGCACTTTTTTTTCCATCTCCCTCGAAAACTAGTTTTTTTCAGAAAACAACATTTTTAAAAAGTGACGCTCACCGTATAATGCATAACGTTTTTTCCATGAAGGATAAAATTCTAATTCTTTCGAATTTAGATTCATAACTCTAATATCTAGTGTTTCCACTTGGTTAGATAGTTTTTTATTGAATATTTTTCTTTAATCAAGTTTCAAATTCAAACCAATTATAATTGAGATAGCGACCATATAACGCGTAACTTTTTTTGTATGAATCAAATTCAAATTTTCTTTCTTTGTTGGATCAAGGACTTCAATATCTGGTGCACTAATATTTTAAAAAAATTCTAATAATATGCTATTTTTCCACATGTGTAGAACAAAGAGCTTGATTTTCGGTAAAAACTACATTCACGAGAAATAAAAATAAATATAATAATTAAATTAAATTTATTTAAAATTATACTTTTTGGGAAGCTTATAATAAGGAATACATACTTACAAAAATAAATTTTAAATGAATTCATTTGATCCCTCAAAAGGTAAATCAAAAGTGGTTTTTTATCAGCATTTTGATAGGTGTAAAGGAGACTCCATTATAGGTATGGTTTAAAACTAGCGGGGTTCTATCCAAGGGGGTTTGATTTAAGGTAGTTTTATCAAACCCTCTTCAATTGTAATTCTTTAAATGGAACCTTTTAAGGCTTAAATCATTATATTTTCTAAAAATATGTGATTTCAGCAAAAATCAGTTCCTCCCAGAAATTGTAAACCAGCTTTGTGGGATCAACGTCCTCTTGTTCCCAAATTCCATTATTTTTTAAATGTAAGACAACTCTTATAAATGTATTATTTTTAAAGAAAACCAATTATATAATCCATTTCAATGTTTATATTTGAGGTTCAATTAATAGAACATCAAGAATCTAAATAAAATTTACCTGTAGAGATTAAAAATGATGTTTTACATATCCAAATAGTTGGAGCAATAGAGGCCAGTCAACAAAAATAGAGGGAAATGTTTTGTCACCTACAAATGAGAACTAATGGGTGCCAGGCTTTTGATCCCTAATTCTCTCCAAAGGGTTTTGAATTACAACAAATTTTGCAAAATACAAAAATATTTATGTACCCAACTTGCCTCTCTGTAAATTATGTTTATTGCAGTTATTGAGAAACCCAAATAAATATTATTTCATGCAATTTACACCAACATCCATCTTTCATGATGAAAATGATGAAATAAATGAGGGTTAATGTTTATGCAATTTGAATCTAGATCGTCCTTGATCATTCAAAAGCCTTTATAACCATACTTGGTTGTATATATGACAATTACATATAATTATATTTATTGCATGGAGTCATGCCTTTCATGGGTGCTTGTATTGGCTCATTCACTTATGACTATCCTTCATCCTTCAAAAATAGACTTTAAGAAAGTGTTTGGGGTAAAAATATCACCTTCTATTCCCCCATCCACACCTTACACCAATGTAGGAATGAAACTACACCTTACATGGCTAGGAAAAGAGCCTCAAACCTAAAGGAAGAGGTAGAGGAGAGAAATAAAGATCAGGAAAGAACAAAATAAAATTGAGAAAAAAAACAATTGAAACAGAGAACTAAACTAAGATAGTTTATATTTCATATATTTCAAAATATGCAATGTTGTCTCCTAATAATGCACCCTTGTTGAGTGAACTCATCCTATTAGTGAAACATTGGAAAGCTTCCTTGATTGTGGGCTCAGATGTTTGAAGCTAACCTCTAGAGTAAGTTGTCTCTTATGGTACTAGCCTAAAACTAACTTCTTATTGGGGAAAGGGTAAGAAATATTGCATAAAATAAAACCTATTACTAAGGGTGATGCACCAAATTTTATTACCTAAAACTTGCACAGCTTCTTTTACACATAGTTTAAATCAACAAAAAAATTCTACATGCACAACTCAAGACTTATATGTTTTTTCATAAATATTTCATAAGAAGGTTTTAATGCTTATAATCCTAGAAGGAAGACTTGCACTCCTCACAACTTGAATCACTTGCATTTCAACACAACCTACAACTTGCAACATACATATTTTTTGCAAAAAGGTGCTACTAATGAGACACAACAACAAGGAATGAGACAACTTCACAAGTAATTGCATCAATCATTCAAATGCACACAATAAAAAAGAAATTGAGAAGGAAAAAATTGCTTATCTTCATTGATTTCCAAGGTAAAAACTATTATACATGTATGTAAAAGAGAGTTACATTTATACTTTCTTCTGCTAAAAAGGACCTCCAAAGTCACAATGTGGCAAAAAGATGATAAGACTAAATTCAAAACCCAGTTTGAAGTTACTATATGCTTTTTCAAGAAGTTGCAAAAATATAGGAACTAGAAACATCCTTGGTCCTGTACAATAGAAAAGCCTAAATTCTAGCCCCTAAACCCACTCCAAAAAGGCTCGTGGATGAAGAAAAGGTCAAGCCTTGACCTCTCCTATCATAAAGGCATCAAAAACTACCCCTAGATGCTCTCAATTCCCTCCAAAACCAAGTCAAAACAACCTAGGTATATTCTTGGCACTTGTCTGTCAACTTCCTCCAACCTCCCCTATATGCTTGGCACTACTCATCAATCTTCAACTATCCTTTTTTGTATCATACTAGAAAGCACATGTGCTTATCTATTTTGCACTTACATAACATTAATGAAGTGATTTATAATTGTATCACTTAAATCAATGTTCTACATTTCATGTTCGATGCAAAATAATAACATTTGACTCAAATGTGCTTTGAGACAAAGCAAAACTCATAAGTCCATAAGGGGAAACCCCTAGACACTTACATATGACTATAATGTGTGGGTATTAATTCAATGAATAAAAGTTAAATACAAAGGAAAAAATGCCTATGGGAACTCATCCACTTATGGTTGAAACCTTAATCACAAAACTCAGCCACAAACATTTTCACATTTCATTTTGCATTTAACAGCTTTCTAGAAACCATTGAGCCGCCATCATAGGGTTTTGCAATAAATTTTACATTCAAATTTTTCCTGTAGTAGTGAATGGTGGCAAAAATGAATTGGAGAAAATGAAATCTCATATGCATGAGCAAATTGAGAAGTTGTAGAGATGATGAGTGTGTAATGCCCAAAAATTTGTTAGAAAAACCCAAAAAAATAATTTGAAACTATAATTGTTATCTTGACTAATTAGCATGCTAACATCAACATCGATTCCAAGACTTACAATAATTATTAGCAATCCTATCATTTTCAACATTATCATTCATTCTCTAAGTTGATAATAATGTCACTAGATATTCACATCTATTCACATCTGGTGGAGATTAAAACAAGGATAATTATTGAGATAAGATTAAAACAAATCTAATTAATTATATTTCTACCCCTAGATATTCTTATAGACATTACACACTAGTATGCAACTACTAACATTTAGTAGTAACGACACTTTTGTTAATGATTATTGGAAGTTTCTTTTAATTAAATGTAAACTAATGTTTATCAAAATTATTTTTCCTCGATATAAAATATTATTAATATTAATATCGTTAATGATAATAATAATTATATGATTAATACTATTATCAAGAACTAGCAACGGTAATGATAATGGTAATGAAATCACTAATATTAATAACATTATAATTATTAGTATTAATATTGCAATATTAATATCAAATTGTTAATAATTGTGGACAAAGATTTTGGCTCCACAAGGCTCTCTAATACTTCTAGGGTTTTTCACCTAAACAGAGAGAGGTATGCCAAAATGTGCAATGTACCCACTAAAGACTAATGCAAATATGCCTAAATGTAATGTCCTAGATGCAATAAAATGATAAAGGAAGTGAATTATTAATGCAAAACTTAAGAAATGCAAGATGTTTGAAAACACAATGTGATATGCAAAAATGACCTAAGAATGCAAACAAACTATAACAAAAATGAATGAGACTGGAGAGGTGCACCTGAAAAATGGAATGTGATGCAGAGAGGCTCTGGAATCCTATAGGATTTGTTGTTGAAGCCAACTGGGACTCTTACGCCAAGCTAGGTGACTTAGTCCTGTTTCAGGGAGATTCTACCAGAACAAGTTTCAGCCAAAAAGGTATCCAAAAATGCAGAAAACACTTTTTAGGCCTCGCAGTGGGACTAATTCGCCACTGATGGTGACTTAGTCCACCTTCATCTTTCAGGAATTTCAAAGATGCAATATGTAGCTCTCAGTCTGCACTCTAGTTCTTGATAGGTGTATGGTTCTAAATCTGCAAAATTTGGTCTATAGGTGATCTCCAAGCTTCTCTTAGGGATTCATTGACTTTGAATGACTTTGATGAAATGATGACACCTTTTAACACCTTACTCTTTGACAAATCTACATACAAGATCAAACCTTTGATGTAGAGATATGAAGATATGTAAGTAGATGCTCCAATGAATGTAGACTTGATAATGCCTAGAATGATTGAGAATGATTGTGAATGAGTGAATGAATGTATGAATGTATTAGGTGAATGGGGGTGAAAATGAGAGGAAAAAACTTTATTTATACTTGATTATACAATTTTTTTTTGAAAATACCACATCACAAGCTAACCTCAAGGTCTAGAAAATAATGTCCCACGAGGATTTTGAAATAATTTTTATTTTTGTGCCAAGTGGGACTAAGTCTCCCCTAGTGGCGACTTGGTCCCACCAAGGAAATTTTAATAGATTTCAAGAATTAAAGTGTATTTAATGATGTTTAAAAGGATTATTCTCTGAAACACACTTAAGTAGGGCCTGTAAGTGCATTAAGGGGTCATTTAAACATGAGAAAGGGTCAAATTATTGACGACAAGCCTAGAAAAATGTGAAAGTTTGTTAACACTTTGATATAAGGCTCGGTAAGTGATAAAAAAAGGTTATTTAGGTGAATTATAATGAAAAGGTCCTAAAAAAGTGTGAAAGTGGGTTACAACACTTCACAACACTTTTACAAGACATCATAGAATTCTTATTGATTCTCAAGGGTCTAAGACCTAATGTGAATGTGTTGACCACATTACAACATTAAATCAAGACAAAATCAAGCCAAAATCACAAAGAGGGCCTAAACATGAAGAAAAAGTAGAAGGGTTACTTTTTTCGTGTCTACAATAATAATCTTATTAATAAGTATGGGAAATAGTAATATTGTCCATATTAAAAGATTTAATAATTATATAATATGAATCAAAATATCAATGTCAAGGATAAGGTTGGTATCAATGAAGAGTAATAAGACTATTAAAAAGAACCCCATGATGTTTCTTTTAATATTATCCCTAAAATTGACTCCAACACTCCCTTTACTCTTAATAGCATTATAAGTGATATTATTTATTGCTATTACTAATAGTAATATATATTATTAATCTTACCATCAATATTATTATATTACTATCAAACTGAATGAGATTATGTCTTTTTTATTTTGATCCACAGAAGAAAACAATAGTCTAAATCTAAACGCCTAAAATTGTAGGTTTTCATTAATGTATATTGTGTTTTCAGACATTGAATCTTCATTAAAAAATATATATTAAAAGAAGAGATTTTTTTTACTAAATAAAGTATGCATTGTTATTGTAGGGACAATGGTTTAAAACTACTCTTTTATTTGTTGCGATGCACCACAATAGAAGACCCGTGTATCTATATTTTTCATTTATTAGTAATATTATTTTATTTATTTATTTATTTTGAAGCTGTTGTGTGCAACTCACAACCAACACATTGATCTTCTTTTCACTTCTTCGTAGTAGAACAACAAAAAATTATTTTTGTTTAAAAATAAATAACATTCATTTATATTTTAACTAGTTAACTAGTTTAAAATAGAAATATCATTTGGAAGGATAGATTCACAGATTTTAGATAGTATAAATGTTGTCCAACCAGCAAGTTATTATTTGCTTCTCTGTCCTTTTTTTAATTTCCTTTCTAATGGCAACAACAAGTGAGGTTTTTATGTTAATCATTTATTTATGTGCTATTTTTTTTTTAAATGGTAAACCTGAGATTTGTGGGGGCACAAATCCCATGGGGGAGTCACCTCCCCTAGTGAGGTCAGGGTTGTACAGGTTGTGGTTCCTACACTGAGCAGAGGTATGATAACATAAAAAATGCATAGAAACATACATAGCATGATGATCAGGGACCCACCAGAATAGGAGCAGAAATAAT
>VDFB02026320.1:118925180-119298749 GCA_007258455.2 Sequoia sempervirens | reverse complement strand
AAAACAATAAATGCAACATATCATTAAAGAAATCAATATCTATGTATATAAATGTGTATTTCTAAATGCAAGCGTAAATGCAAAGAGCATATGGTTTTGTAGTGTTATAGATACAACATATCCATAAATTAATGTAATTGAAATTCTAAAGTCTTCAACACATATAATATGAAATCGATCAAAATATTAAACTACATGAGAAATAAATGAAAATAGTAAATGCATATGTATGTGTATTTGTAAATGTAAGTGTAAAATAAATAAGAATAATGAAAATTATAAAAGAATACAAGGAAATGTCTCCTCCCTTCTTGGTAGTGATAACCTCCTCCACACACAACCCTTAAAAATTATGAATAGAGGAATATAATCTTTGAAGAACTCAGATTTGATTCTCTCCTACCTGATGTAATTAGTCATTTTATCCTTACAAACATTTATAGTGATTACTAGAGGTACATAGACCAATTCTTCATAATAGAAGAATTTGATCATACTTTTCCAATGATGGCATTATGAGAAAACCTTAGGTTAAATGAATAATTCCTAGATAATTTCTTTAAATCATGTCCAACCGTATAAGAGAAGACCGTTGCTATGTGTACCTGGATACCATGGAAAAAGGATAGTCTTTGGGCTCTTTCATCAATCATCCTACCTTAAAACATACCAAAAATCTCCTAGCAATTAGACATAGGAAGATTTAATATGACTTAAAAAAATTTTATTGCCAAAGCGTAAACTTATGGTGACTTAGCTAGGCCTAGTACACACTCCCTCCCCATTAACCACTTAGACATATGAAAATTAAATATAAATTTTTTGCTATTTTTAGTCATGTAGGTGTCCAATTAACCACTTGGTGGTGTTTCCCTTCAAGTTTATTTACTTGAATAAAGAGAAAAAGTAATTTGATTACAATTAAAGAATACATTTGAGGCCTTGGCTGTGTAACTGGTGGACCATAGTCACATTTAACACTTGTTACAAATTTTGGGAGTTAAAACGTTAAGTAGATTTGACTTGTGATTGACACATTTGGACAGTAGTAACAATAGCTTGCAATCTATCAAGACTTGATTACCTTATAACCTGTGAAATTCTAGCGATGAAATGATAGATTAATCATAATGTCACCTTGGGATCACGTCGCCATGAAAGAACTTCATCCAACATCCTTATGAGTGCAGGTACCACCAAATAGGTATTTTCCAGATATGTCTTCTTCGAGCGAGGGAAATTCAAGAAGAGAAGAGGAAAGCGAGACATGTAGTATGTCTAAAAGAGGGAGATCAACTAGAGGTCAAAAGATTAGAAGAAAATTCTGTAAACGCATAAAAAAATTTCTTGCTGAAGGGGGGTCATGTTCTTATGAGGATGAGAGCATAGGCAACATCGAGGTGCCCTTGAGTTACAAACATCTATAGAAACAATGGGTACCCAAAGAACTTCCTCCAATAAACACTGATTTTTGTGTCAACAAGAGGATATATCGCATAGTACCATCGTCATTACATGGTTTGGGCCTATTTTGCATGGATGACATAAAGGTCTGTTATGACAAAGTTACTGAATTGATGGAGTATGTTAGACCCTGTTACAGTTACAAAGATTGGATGCAACTGGTTCGATATACACGAAGTATGTGTAGGTATGCACTGTCAGCAAACTATATAGAACTAAAAGATAAGGATTAAAATAAAGGAGTGGCTATGTACATTGACGGAAGGCCAAAAGCATTATTTATATTGCAGGGTTTATAAATAGTACACAACCTGGGTCAACAAATAAGCAACCCAATTGCATATTCGAGGTGCGCGAGGGAAACCATGTATTTGTATGTGCGATAAAATCAATAACTGCAGGGGAAGAGTTGCTAATCGATTACAATTTGAATTGCTTAGTTACAAACACAGTTACTATGGGGGTGGTACGTACTATGTACCATTTTACCCAACCTCCAATTAATGACTCCAATATACCATTTTATTATTATATTTTTTCGTAAGTCTATTGGTTTCATTTTGGTAATATTTTTTATTTAATTTTGGTCACAGTTGGGACATTGATCATACGGAGAAGGCTCGCCTAGAGTGCCAGATCACCATGTATCTTCAAAAGTTTCTACTGATAGGTTTACCTCACAGAATTGCAAATTAGATACAAGCAAAATGTTTTGTCATTATGTTTTTTTCATAAGTTTATTGGGTTAATTTTGATAATGTTTTTAATATTCTTGTTGTAGTCGACTGATCGGGGAAAGGCACCAGCAGTAGAGGAGAGCATCCATAGTGAGGTGCAATCAATATTTTTTGATGATGACATCGCTTATTCAGCAAACCCTCTTGATACGATAAAAAAGATTAAAAAAAAATGCAATGAAGAAATGGTTAAGTTGATATTCATAATGCCTCAAACAGATGAGATAAGAGAGAGGGTTAAAATATTGTCTAAGAGATTACAAAACTTACAAGTAAGCTGTCATGAGGTCTTTAATTGCAACATAAGTTCATTCATGGTTTTATATTTTGCACTCTTTAAGTGTCATGAACTAAAATATGTGTTGTTTTTACGTGGTTATTTTCCTCCTCATGATGCTCTTCCTCGCCATGATCGCACGCAAGTGCTGCCCGGTATAAGGGAAGGCGCAAGTGTCCATCTTGGATCTTCCTACGCATATCACATCATCTGACCCTCTAATTATCCGGTAGCTCTATTGGTCGCCTCAAATGTTACAAAAGACATACCATGCAAGTATCCGCTTAATGCACCTTCTCGGCAACGAACAAATGCCGTGCGGTAACATGCATCGCCATTACGTACTTGGGGATGCAGGCCACTAGTACCGGGTGATGTTTTAGCAAAGATTGGATCTTCCCGCCAGACATCAGTACACAGAACATTGCCGGTCACACTTGTGGGTGTAATTCCAGGATTTCGCTCATAAAGATAAAGAAGGTCCTAGTACTTTTAAAATGTTTTAATTATTATTATATATAATCCAATTGAAATTCTTCTTTTCTTATTGACGCTTCTTTTAGACTATTGATCCCATGATCATTTTGTGGAAATGATGTTTTTTATAAACATCTAAGTGGGATATTACATTGGGAGCTCTTTGGGCCCACCATACGCATTACCTGCGGAATGCCCAAAATCAAGATTTAAAAGATGAGCTCATTAACCGCTTAGTTGTGTTGTTTGGTGATAAAACATTCAATCAACCAAGGTCCTAAGAAAGCCGGTACTCCATCTAAAGTATGTGAGGGACCAATATAGGTCACATTTAGAGAAGAACAAAGTACGAAAGCATCCCCATGATCCATTGTGGAGTGGAAGGACCTGGTGTTAGATGGAAAGGAGAAGGCTGAAAAGAAAAAAGGAAAGACACCACCGGGCCAAGGAAGGTATGTAATACTATCAACAATGTAATTATATACTGACTTCTCTTTCTTTTTACATAATCTAACATATTTCAAACTTTTCATAGGCTGCTTGACACATCAAAGGCAACAAAGCCAAGACTAGAAAAGCACAGGCAACTCAAACTTGGCTCTGGTGGTTATATGAAATTAGCTGCACGAATTATAAGTATCAATAAATGAAATATTACATCCAAATTATAATAAATTGAAAACAATTTTGGTTTTATCACACCATAGAAGAAAAATTCATGATCTTATGCAAAAATGTAGGGCTCTGAATTCAACAGAGTTCCCACAGAAGAGGACCTAAAGATTGCCTTCCAACAAGGCTATGGAGCCGTGACTAAATGCCTAAGAGTCTTGACTGGGAAAACATAATCTTCCATTGCATCCAACATGCAGGTAAATAAACTCAATAAAGTTTATTTAAAATTGAATACTTGTGCAATCTATTCAATATTAATTTCCACCATAAAGTAATTACATGCTTATTTTTTTTAAACATCTGCCAATGCTAATATCAAAGACATGACATCGAATGCAACCCTCGCGAGGGTGGAGCGTAACTGCGATGAAGGTCATGGTGTGCATCCTGGTATTTTAGAGCATGTAGAGCGTGATCAATATGTTGAGCATGATCAAGTTAGAGAAGATCAGGTATATGATGTGACCCCATCAGGTAAAGAGGACCACTCTAAAGTTCTTTTAAACATACTTAATTGCAATTGGTGTATTAATTAATGTAACCGTTCGTGTTTAAACTTTAGAGCATGTAGAGTGTGATCAACATGTTGAGCATGATCAAGCTAGAGAAGATCAGGAACATGATGTGGCCCCATTAGGTAAAAGAGGACCACCTCATGTTCTCTTAAACATACTTTAATTTCAATTGGTGTATTAATTACGTAACCTTTTTGTTTCAACTCAAGCGATCGATTTTTAGAGTAAAAAGTTCAACATGTTGAGCATGAGTCTATAACAAAAGTTCAGGAACATGATGTGGACCCATCAGGTAAAGAGAACCACTCTAATGTTCTTTTAATTAATGAAATACTTGTAACAATAATAATAAAACATACTAGTTTAACATTTCTTTCTTATTGCAGCAGACCCCCCTTGCAATGGTGTCCACATCATGAGCAGATGACTAGGCGTACATTAAGATCACGAGCAAAGGGCAGAACAACTAAAGGGGGGACATATATTGATTTAGAAAATGATGCTCCACTTCAGCTTTATGTAGCTTTAAAAAAGAAACAAAAATAAATAAATTGATTGTAATTATATCATGACAACCATATTTTTGATAATATGTAAAAATTGAAAGAATGAATATTATATGTTAATGAATTAATGTGAATATGTTAATTAATGAATGTTATATGTTAATGAATGAATGTTATATGTTATTAATGATGAATGAAAGTTATATGTTATTAATGGATGAATGAATGAATGCTATATGTTATTAATGGATGAATGAATGATTAATGTTATATGATTGGGTATGGGGAATTTGAGAGTGGATGGAGGGGGAGGGGCCAAATGAGCTTCCACTCATGTGGTTGGCCCTGTTAAGTAGAGAATATTAAACTATTCTCAAAACAAAGAGAAGCTCAATAAGGTAATGCACTTTTCAATATAAGAAATGCATCATTTGAAGCATCAAACCAATATGCAAAGATGAAAGAAAGTGCTAACTTTTCACTATGGTGGCAGAAAAATGATTCTTTATACCCCTGAATCCATGCTCTACATCATAATTTGATGTTGTTTCCATTCCAATGTTTGAGTTTAGTTTGTTTGTATGGCTTTGTATGAATACCACATTGTGTTGTGTGTGGATTTGGTTTCAAAGCTCTATTTCTTCTGTTTTTAGTGGTGACATAACTCTAAAATTTGACTTTTGTGCATAACAGGTTAGTGGAAAAATTGATAGCTATGAAGGGTTTAGAGGTTCAATTGAGATAGATACATGGATATTTGGATCTTGTTGTTGATGGGAGGCTTCGACTTAACCATGAAATTTTATATGATCTATAGGTATGCAAAAGTTTCTCTACTTACATTCATTCTTGATCATAAATGTTGTAAATGATATTAATGCTTCAAACTTAAGATTCATTTTATTGTTATAATGATCAAAATTTTATAATTTGATATACATTCAAGCATTCTCTTTCCCCCTACCCTTTGCTCTCCCCCCTCCTTTTAATAATTTTCTTTGTCATAAAAGATTCACATTTTTGTCTCATTTACACAAATTTATCTGAAGCGCCAAGAGTGAATAAAAATATGTAAAAGATGATGGATTGTGTCTAAAAAACAACTTTCCATCTTATAGCTAATTAAATCCTTAATATTTGAATAGTTTAGAGCTTGAATAATGCTTGTATATGCATGTGTAGCAATAAGGGAGCCTATGTGAAGATTGAAATTTAAAACATCACTTTGATATTTTTCCTTAGGCAGTGAAATGATATTTTGAGTAATACAAACCTACACACACATTGATATTTTTTGGCATTGTATTGAAGATTTTTTTTTCTCTTATACCTATCCTCAGCTAGACATGGAGGTATATAATATTGGTTTATGGGTTTATTCTGTAAGTAGTTAATTTCACAGAGGAAGACTAAAATCTTCTTAATGTCCTATGTCAGGTGTGAAAGCATATGAATCACTTGTTGAAGGCACCATTTTGTATTCATCCAAAAACCAGTTTGTTCTTTTTTTATGTTTCTTGTATGTGTTTTTTTTAGGCTCTAGAGATGTAGCTCAGCTTTTTCCTTTGCACTTTTCATCTATTTTGATGATTACAATAGATTTTCCTCATATTTTTTCATGTAGATATGTTTGTAACCTTATTTTCTACCAATAAATTTGCAAACCACTCACATATTAAGGACCATTTCACTAAATTGTAGTCATCCATTACTTCATATGTTGCAGGTTGTGTCTGTGTGCCAATAAATCTTGATGATTGTGAGAACTTTAATCCTAAAAGTGTACCCAATCTTTCTCAAGTAAAAGTCTTACCTTATTTTATAGTACTTTAAATGGTTAATTGAAGGTGCTTCTTTAGATCTAAGATAGTTGAACCTTGGATTAAAATATGGTATTAGATGGGCAGTATAATGATAAAACTGAGGTCCATTTAACACAAATTATGAACATAATTTACTGGACTATGAATAGTGTTATAATTATAATTATTTCTCCTTTACCTACCTCTGCATTAATGAAAAAGATAGATCCCTATAAATCTAACCATGAAAGTGTTGAAATATGCAATATCTGCAAGACTCGGGAAACTATCAAACATATTATTTTTGAATGTTTTTATGCTCAGGAAATTTGGTAGTTATTCTGCCATAAGTTGAAGGTCCGGAATAGCAATGGTAAAATTAATTGGCATGATATTATGTTTTGTAATTTCAAGCTCACGTTTGATTGTAAGCTATTAAGTAGTCAAAGGAAAGTCCCGGCGATCCCCAAAGTCACAACGATAAGTTATCATTGGTGAGAATCGTAGTGATACACTTAAGACTGAAGGAATAATTCTCGGGGAGACTCAGAACATCGGTATGAGTGCATGACACCATAGTGACATATGATCTATTGGCTATCAGTGAGACTCAGAACATCGATGAGACTATGTGACACCAAAGTGATATGTAATATTGACTGTCGAAGAGACTCAAGGCATCGGTGAAACTACATGATGTCTTAGCGGGTGTCTAATAAACATGGAAAATGACTGAATAAAATAATTTCCTTAGATTTGAATATGAAGGGACGTGACTTGATTGATCTCTCACCGATGGTAAATTTAAACAAATATATTTTAAAAAAAATTGCATTATTTTGATGAAATTTCGACGAACACAACCGAAAAATCACTGAAAAGGTTCGATGAAGTTGCTATAGCTGCAACGAAGGCTTCGTTGTAACTCCTTGTCTATTTCATCACAATTTCGATGAAGTCCACTTACGAATCACAGAAAAGGTCTGACAAAGTTGCTTAGCTGGGACGAAGGCATCGTTGTAACTCCTTTCCCATTTCGTCGCAATTTTGACGAACGCCACCAATGAATCACATAAAAGGTTCGACGAAGTTGCTTAGTTGGGATGAAGGCTTTGTCGTAAATACTTGCCCATTTCATCGAAATGGCGATGAACTTCTGGTTTTCTTTTGAATCCCATTTCGTCAATATTCTGATGAACATCTGAGTCATTTTATGATGCGGATGACTGACGAATTTGCACCATTATTTTGATGTTTAATTCGTTGTCGGACTTGCGACAAAAAAACTATGACGAAAAGGTTTTTGTCATTTCATCGCTTTTCCAACAAAGATTTGTCGAACCAGCAACAAACGTCCATCGTAAAATGGTGTCAAATGCAGTAGTGAAATCACACATTCCATTGTTGTGTTTTAATTTTAGTTGATTTAAAAAAAGTGCACAAAATAATTGTGAATGGAAAACATAGTGTTGGGTTTCAGTTATTTGAATCTCCCTGTTTAAATGTAAAGGGTTGTCTCATGGCGGGTTGCTTGCTTCTTAACACCCATAGTTTTGCAACATGGAATTTTACAAGACAGTATGAATTTCTTTGAAATCACACATTCAATTTTTGTGTTTCAATTTCAGTCGATTGAAAAAGGAAGTGCACAAAATAATTGTAAATGGGAAAGATAGTGCTGGGTTTCAGTTATTTGAATCTCCTTGTTTAAATGTAAAGGGTTGTCTCATGGTGGGTTGCTTGCTTCTTAACACCCATGGTTTTGCAACATGGAATGTTACCAAAAAGTATGAATTTCTTCGAAGTCACACATTCGATTCTTGTGTTTTAATTTCAGTCAATTGAAAGAGGAAGTGCACAAAATAATTGTAAATGGGAAACACAATGCTGGGTTTCAGTTATTTGAATCACCCTGTTTAAATGTAAAGGGTTGTCTCATGGTGGGTTGCTTGATTCTTAAAACCCACATTTTTGCAACATGGAATGTTACCAGATAGTATGAATGTCTTCCAAATCACACATTCCATTGTTGAGTTTTAATTTCAGTTGATTGAAAAAAAAAGTGCACAAAATAGTTGTGAATGGGAAACATAGTGTTGGGTTTCAGTTATTTGAATCTCCTTGTTTAAATGTAAAGGGTTGTATCATGGTGGGTTGCTTGCTTCTTAACACCCATGGTTTTGCAACATGGAATGTTACAAGACAATATGAATGTCTTCCAAACAAATCACACATTCTGGATTGTTGTGTTTTAATTTCAGTTGATTGAAAAAAGAAGTGCACAAAATAATTGTAAATAGGAAACATAGTGTTGGGTTTCAGTTATTTGAATCTCCCTATTTAAATGTAAAGAGTTGTCTCATGGTGGGTTGCTTGCTTCTTGACACCCAGGGTTTTGCAACATGGAATGTTACAAGACAATATGAATGTCTTCCAAATCACACATTCCATTGTTGTGTTTTAATTTTAGTTGATTGAAAAAAGAAGTGCACAAAATAATTCTAAATGGGAAACACAGTGTTGGATTTCAATTATTTGAATCTCCCTATTTAAATGTAAATGGTTTTCTCATGGTGGGTTGCTTGCTTCTTAGCACCCATGGATTTGTAGCATGAAATGTTACAAGATAGTATGAATGTCTTCCAAATTGAATATTCCATTGTTGTTTTTTAATTGCAGTCGATTGAAAAAGAAGTGCACAAAATAATTATAGATGGGAAACACAGTGACGGGTTTCAGTTATTTGAATCTCCCTACTTAAATGTAAAGGGTTGTCTTATGGTGGGTTGCTTGCTTCTTAGCACCTACGTTTTTGAAACATAGAATGTTACCAAATAGTATGAATGTCTTCCAAATCACACATTCCATTATTGTGTTTTAATTGTAATTGATTGAAAAAAAAAGTGCACAAAATAATTGTGAATGGGAAACACAGTGCTAGGTTTCAGTTATTTGAATCTCAGTGTTTAAATGTAAAGGGTTGTCTCATAGTGGGTTGCTTGCTTCTTAACACCTATGGTTTTGCAACATTGAATGTTACAAGACAGAATGAATGTCTTCCAAATTACACAGTCCATTGTTGTGTTTTAATTTTAGTCGATTGAAAAAAGAAGTGTACAAAATAATTGTAAATGGGAAACACAATGTTGGGTTTCAATTATTTGAATCTCACTGTTTAAATGTAAAGGGTTGTCTCATGGTGGGTTCCTTGCTTCTTAACACCCACAATTTTGCAACATGGAATGTTACCAAATAGTATGAATGTCTTTGAAATCACACATTCCATTATTGTGTTTAAATTTGAGTTGATTGAAAAAAAAGTGCACAAAATAATTGTGAATGGGAAACACAGTGCTGGGTTTCAGTTATTTGAATCTCCTTGTTTAAATGTAAAAGGTTGTCTCATGGTGGGTTGCTTGCTTATTAACACCCACGGTTTTACAACATGGAATGTTACAAGACAGTATTAATGTCTTTGAAATCACACATTGCATTGTTGTGTTTTAATTTCAGTCGATTGCAAAAAGAAGTCCACAAAATAATTGTAAATGGGAAACACAGTGTTGGGTTTCAATTATTTGAATCTTCCTGTTTAAATATAAATTGTTGTCTCATGGAAAGTTGCTTGCTTCATAACATCCATGGTTTCACAACATGGAATGTTACAAGACAATATGAATGTCTTCCAAATCACACATTCCATTGTTGTGTTTTAATTTCAGTCGATTGAAAAAAAAGTGCACAAAATAATTGTAAATGGGAAACACAGTGTTGGGTTTCAGTTATTTGAATCTCCCTATTTAAATGTAAAGGGTTGTCACATGGTGGGTTTCTTGCTTCTTAACACCCATGTTTTTACAACATGGGATGTTACCAAATAGTATGAATGTCTTCCAAATCACACATTTCATTTTTGTGTTTTAATTTCATTTGACTTAAAAAAAAAAGTGCACAAAATAATTGTAAATGAGAAACACAGTGTTGGGTTTCAATTATTTGAATCTCCCTCTTTAAATGTAAAGTGTTGTCTCATGGTGGGTTGCTTGCTTCATAACACCCATGGTTTTACAACATGGAATGTTACAAGACAATATGAATGTCTTCCAAATCACACATTCCATTACTATGTTTTAATTTCAGTCGATTGAAAAAAGAAGTGCACAAAATAATTGTAAATAGGAAACACAGTGTTGGGTTTCAGTTATTTGAATCTCCTTGTTTAAATGTAAAGGGTTGTCTCATGTTGGGTTGCTTGCTTCTTAACACCCATGGTTTTACAACATGTAATGTTACAAAATAGTATGAATGTCTTCCATATCACATATTCCATTATTGCATTTTAATTTCAGTCGATTGAAAAATGAAGTGCACAAAATAATTGTGAATGGGAAACACAATGCTGTATTTCAGTTATTTGAATCTCATTGTTTAAATGTAAAGTGTTGTCTCATGGTGGGTTGCTTGCTTCTTAACACCCACGGTTTTGCAACATGGAATGTTAGAACACAGTATGAATGTCTTCCAAATCACACATTACATTGTTGTGTTTTAATTTCAGTCGATTGAAAAAAGAAGTGCACAAAATAATTGTAAATGGGAAACACAGTGTTGGGTTTCAGTTATTTGAATTTCTCTGTTTAGATGTAATGGGTTGTCTCATGGTGGTTTACTTGCTTCTTAACACCCACGGTTTTGCAAAATGGAATGTTACAAGATATTATGAATGTCTTCCAAATCACACATTTTATTGTTTTGTTTTAATTTCAGTCGATTGAAAAAAGAAGTGCACCAAATAATTGTAAATGGGAAATACAGTGTTGCATTTCAATTATTTGAATCTCCCTATTTAAATGTAAAGGGTTGTCTCATGGTGGGTTGCTTGCTTCTTAACACCTAAATTTTTGCAACATGGAATGTTACCAAACAGTATGAATGTCTTTCAAATCACACATTCCATTGTTGTGTTTTAATTTCAGTTGATTGAAAAAAAAAGTGCACAAACTAATTGTGAATGGGAAACACAGTGTTGGGTTTCAGTTATTTGAATCTCCCTCTTTAAATGTAAAGGGTTGTCTCATGGTGGGTTGCTTGCTTCTTAACACCCATGGTTTTGTAACATGGAATGTTACAAGACAGTATGAATGTCTTCCAAATCACACATTCTATTGTTGTGTTTTAATTTCAATCGATTAAAAAAAGAAGTGAACAAAATAATTGTAAATGGGAAACACAATGTTGGGTTTCAGTTATTTGAATCTCCCTGTTTAAATGTAAAGGGTTGTCTCATGGTGGGTTTCTTGCTTCTTAACACCCACGGTTTTGCAACATGGAATGTTACAAGACAGTGTGAATGCTTTCCATATCACACATTCCATTGTTGTGTTTTAATTTCAGTCGATTGAAAAAAGAAGTGCACAAAATAATTGTAAATGAGAAACATAGTGCTGGGTTTCAGTTATTTGAGTCTCCCTGTTTAAATATAAAGGGTTGTCCATGGTGGGTTGCTTGCTTCTTAACACCCACGGTTTTGCAACATGGAATGTTACAAGACAATATGAATGTCTTCCAAATCACACATTTCATTGTTGTGTTTAAATTTCAGTCGATTGGAAGAGGAAGTGCACAAAATAATTGTAAATGGGAAACACAATGCTAGGTTTTAGTTATTTGAATCTCCCTGTTTAAATGTAAATTTTGTCTCATGATGGGTTGCTTGCTTCTTAACACCTGTATTTTTGCAACATGGCATGTTACAAAACACTAGGAATGTGTTCAAAATCACACATTGCATTGTTGTTTTTAAATTTCAGTCGATTGAAAAAAAAGTGGAGAAAATAATTATAATTGGGAAAACACAATGTTGGGTTTTAGTTATTTGAATCTCCTTTTCTAAATGTAAAGGGTTGTCTCATGGTGGGTTTCTTGCTTCTTAACACCCACGATTTTGCAACATGGAATGTTACAAAATAGTACAAATGTATTCCAAATCACACCTTCCATTGTTGTGTTTAAATCTGGACCATTGAAAAAAAAGTGCACAAAATAATTGCAATTGGGAAAACATAGTGTTGGGTTTTAGTTATTTTAATCTCCTTGTTTAAGGGTAAAAGGTTGTCTCATGGTGGGTTGCTTCATTCTTAACAACCATGTTTTTGCAACATGGAGTATTACAAGACAGTATGAATGTCTTGACAATCACATATTCCATTGTTGTGTTTAAATTTCACACCATTGAAAGAAAAAAGTGCACAAAATAATTGCAATTTGGAAAACATAGTGTTGGGTTTCAGTTATTTGAATCTCCTTATTCAAATGTAAAGGATTGTCTCATGGTAGGTTGCTTGATTCTTAAAACCTACGGTTTTGTAAAATGGAATGTTACAAGACAGTATGAATTTCTTCAAAATAAAACATTCCATTGTTGTGTTGAAATTTTGAATGATTGAAAAAATCAAGTGTAAAAAATAATTATGATTCGGAAAACATAGTGTTGGGTTTCAGTTATTTGAATCTCCTTGTTCAAATGTAAAGGGTTGTCTCATGGTAGCTTTCTTGATTCTTAACACCTATGGTTTTGCAACATGGAATGTTACAAGAAAGTATGAATTTCTTCAAAATCACACATTCCATTGTTGTGTTGAAATTTTACATGATTGAAAAAATCAAGTGCAAAAAATAATTATCATTTGGAAAACACAGTGTTAGGTTTCAGTTATTTTAATCTCCTTGTTTAAATGTAAATGGTTGTCTCATGGTGGGTTTCTTGCTTCTTAACACCCATGGTTTTGCAACATGAAATGTTACAAGACATTATGAATGTCTTCGAAATCACATATTCCATTGTTCTATTTAAGTGTTGGATGATTGAAAAAAAAGTGCAGAAAATAATTGTAATTGGGAAAACATAATGTTGGGTTTCAGTTATTTGAATCTCCCTATTTTAATGTAAAGGGTTGGCTCATGGTGGGTTACTTGCTTCTTAAAACCCACAATTTTGCAATATGGAATGTTACAAAATAGTATGAATGTCTTCCAAATCACACATTCCATTGTTGTGTTTAAATTCACTTGATTGAAAACAAAATTGAACAAAATAATTGTAAATGGGAAACACAGTGTTGGGTTTCAGTTATTTGAATCTCCCTATTTAAAAGTAAAGGGTTGTCTCATGGTGGGTTGCTTTCTTCTTCACACCCACAATTTTACAACATGGAGTGTTACAATTATTTGAATAATTGTAATTCAGAAAACATAGTGTTGGGTTTCAGTTATTTGAATCTCCTAGTTGAAATGTCATGGGTCATGTCATGGTTGGTTGGTTGCTTCTTAACACCTATGGTTTGGAAACATGGAATGTCACAAAACCATATGAATTTCTTTAAAATCATACATTCCATTATTGTGTTTAACTTTCACATGACTGAAAAAATCAATTGCAAAAAAGAAATGTGATTTGGAAAACACAGTGTTGGGTTTTAGTTATTTTAATGTCCTTGTTTAAATGTGAAGGGTTGTCTCATGGTGGGTTGCTTGCTTCTTAACACCTACGGTTTTGGAACATGGAATGTTACAAATCCATATGAATGTATTCAAAATCACACATTCCATTGTTGTGTTTGAATTTTGCATGATTGAAAAAAAACTATAGAAAATAATTATGATTTGGAAAACACAGTGTTGAGTTGCAGTTATTTGAATCTCCTTGTTTAAATGTGAAGGGTTGTGTGATGGTGGGTTGCTTTCTTCTTAACACCCATGGTTTTGTAACATGGAATGTTACAAAACCGTATGAATGTCTTTAAAATCACGCATTCCATTGTTGTGTTTAAATTTTACTCGATTGAAAAAAAAAGTGCACAAAATAATTGTAAATGGGAAACATAGTGTTGGGTTTCAGTAATTTGAATCTCCCTGTTTAAATGTAAAGGGTTGTCTCATGGTGGGTTTATTGCTTCTTAACACCCATAATTTTGTAACATGGAATGCTACAAAATAGTATGAATGTCTTCCAAATCACAAATTCTATTGTTGTGTTTAAATTTTTGCATGATTGAAAAAAAGGTACATTTTATATGTAGCTTTGGAGAAGCTACTTCCTTATCAGCCCTTAGGAAAGCAATGCCCATTTTTTGGATAGAGTTTTGAATGTCTTCAATAATTTTCTATAGCTTTGTAGCCACTCTTTGGTTAGCTTTGAGAGTGTCTTTCTCATTAGAGAATGCAAAGGTTTTCTATTTGATAAGTTATTTACAAAAATTGTCTACCTTTTCACACATGGCTTTCATGTCTCTAGCTATCTATTTCTCTTTTTTTGGAATGAAATCCTTTTCTTGTTTACACAATACGAATGTAATGAAAGTAACATCTTCAAAATATAAAACAAGTGATAGCTACACTAGAAATTGCATTTGAACTTTCTCTAATTAATAAACTATAGGCATGTTGGAAAACATTGTGGGTTGTAGTTTCTATATGTTTGCTTGCTATAAGCTGAAGGGTGGAATTTTTTTATTTTGTGCTTGATGTTCTTTTGTTGGGCAGGTTTAGTTTTATGTTCACAGATGTTGGACTTCATTGACTCATTTTCTTATCACCAAATGCAAAGATCATGTTTTTTTCTTATCACATTGCTGGCATCCATAGAAGTAATTACATGTTATTATTCAGGTTAGGTTCATAGGCTACATAAAAAGTTACAGGTTGGAATTCCCATCCTATTGTTCAACCTGCACTTTTTTAGTTCATGAATTGTCATATACACTTTTTCTGGTCATGTTAACTCACCCCAAATGGAAGGGTTGATATAAAACATGCTTGCTCAGGTAAAACAGGTTTGTACACCCCATATACTATGACGTCTTATTCCTCTTTCATGTGAGGTTGTGATTTTACATGTGGTCTTTATGTCTGCTTCGAGGTTCTAGTAGACACTGTGTTTTCCAACCTGCATTGGTTGACATCATAGTTGATAGAAAAATTTACATAGTGTTATGCACATTACATCCGCTCTTGCAACTGGAGAATTAATTACATAGTGTTATGTACATTACACTCATACACCACATACAAAGTTGCAGGTTGAACCACTCATCGTGTGGTTCAACCTTCACTTCCTTTTTTCATGAATTTCTAGATGCACCTTTGTTGCACATGTTAAGTCACCCTAAACAAAAGGCTGAATATCACAACATGCCTCCTCAGGTAAGAGAGGTTTGTACACCCCATATTCTCTCAAATATTTCTTATATTTACATGTGGGGTTGCGGTCTTTATGTCAGCGTGGAGGTTCATCTACACGCTGTGTTTTCCAACCTGCATTTGCTTACATCATGGTTGATATAAAATTTTACACCTTTATACCTTTCCTAATTCTGTCCATTACTGATTCATCTTTTTTTCAACAGATGGAAGAAACATGTTATCATTTTGGCGTTGCTCGCAATAATGGATGCACTTATTCTTTTTACATACAAGGTTGTCATCAAAGGTTTTGCTTTCTCTCTAACTCTTCCTCTCCTTTAACACTTACACATACAACACAACCAATGTGTCTTCCCATGATAATACATATGTTCTTGCTATTGTATAAGTAATTACATACTGTGATGCATGTTACACTCCTACGCCACATACGAAGTTCCAGGTTGAACCACTGATTGTGTGGTTCATCCTTCACTTGTTTATTTAATTAATTGCTAGATGTGCTTTTTCTCCTCATGTTAAGTCATGCAAAATGGAAGGATGAATGTCCCAACATTCCTCCTCAGGTAAAAGAGGTTTGTACACCCCATATTCTCTCAAATCTTTCTTATATTTACATGCGGGGTTTCGGTCTTTATGTCAGCGTGGAGGTTCATCTATACATTATGTTTTCCAACCTGCATTCGCTTACATCATGGTTGATAGAAAATTTTACACCTTTATACCTTTCCTAATTTTGTCCATTACTGATTCATCTTTTTTTCAACAGATGGAAGAAACATGTTATCATTTTGGCGTTGCTCGCAGCAATGGATGCACTTATTCTTTTTGCAAACAAGGTTGTCATCAAAGGTTTTGCTTGCCCTCTAACTGTTCCTCTCCTTTAACACTTACACATGCAACACAACCAATGTATCTTCCCATGATAATACATATGTTATTTCTATTGTATAAGTAATTACATATTGTGATGCATGTTACACTCCTATGCCACATACGAAGTTCTAGGTTGAACCACTAATTGTGTGGTTCAACCTTCACTTGTTTATTTCGTTAACTGCTAGATGTGCTTTTTCTCCTCATGTTAAGTCAAGCGAAATGGAAGGTTGAATATCCCAACATGCCTCCTCATGTAAAAGAGGTCTGTACACCCCATATTCTCTCAAATATTTCTTATATGTACATGCAGGGTTGCGGTCTTTATGTTAGTGTGGAGGCTCATCTACATGTTGTGTTTTCCAACCTGCATTCGCTTATATCATGGTTCATAGAAAATTTTGTAGCTTTATACCTTTCCTCATACTCTCCATTAATAATTCATTTTTTTTTTCAGTAGATGCAACAAACATGTTATCATTTTGGTGTTGCTCGCAGTAATGGATGCACTTTTTTTTTTCTTTTGCATACAAGGATGTCATCAAATGTTTTTCTTGTCATTTTTTGTTGTCGTTCTCTATGTCCACCTATACATTGAGATGGATTTTCTGATTTCCAGCCTACGTTTGTGTTATATTTTATGCATAGCTTGATTAAATCTATCACCTTTAATTTTCCTCAATTGAAGCCAAAACCTCCTATTGGTTTCACGTGGGTGACAACAATGCAAGAACATTTTATGTATGTTTAATGAATGATTTCTTTCTTTTTCTTGACACAATCCACACTAATTTTAAATATTCGTCCAATTCTATCATTTCCTAGAATGGGGAGAGGTTTGAAATGGAAGAAGCAAGATGAATTGCAAGTGCAAGATGTACAAAATGGAGGCTCTCCTTTTTCATCTTCCGATTTGGAATGGATTGCTATTTCCATAAACAAGGATAAGGTCCCTGACCTTGTTGCAGTAATTCCTCTTATGAGACTTGATCATTTCATTCACGGTGAAATGTCCGTTGAAGGTGTAGAAGCCAAATTTGTGGAGAAGAAAACAAGAGAACCTACCACCTTGTGTCCCATCTATGACAAAAATTATACCAAAACAATTTTGTATCAGAGGTTTGTATATTTCGACATTCATTTCTATGGTCGAATGATATTTTACTCTCTCTTGGTTCAACATGATGAGATGATGCCTTTCTCACAACTACTAGTGTCAATGCAGTCCTCAAGACAAGAGAGACCAACCTCCACTAGAGAAGAAACCACATAAGACGTTTATACAAATGCGAGGTTGTCAATACCACTTCATAGTAAAGATTATGAAAGGAAAACCCGATGTTTCCTATATTATCTATAAAGAAATGTTCCACATTGATAAAAATGGTCAATTTTTCCATGGCATTCATGACACAAGTGGAGAGAAGCGTTCTATGTTTTCCGCTAATATATCCGCAGAGTGAAAAAGCTATATTGAAAGCCTTTTTCTCATGTATTTCAGTGTCAATGCAATAATGGATAGACACATTAGTGATCCTATGTTGTGTGGCATGATGTCCAAGAGAGATCAATTCCTTACAAGAAAGGATGTAATGAATGACTACAAAAGGTGCGTTCTACTCACACACAAAAACACAAAGTTGATTTGACAAGTATCCTACTATGGAGTGGACATGACTTTGACAACTTCTACTTTCAATGACTTGATGGGAACAATACACCTTTTGTTATCGGGGTTCAGATTCCATGGATGTTGGATAGGATGGTTAGCTGCTTGCATAATTTAGTCATCTCGACGGATTCCACATTTGCAACTAACAAATATGGGGTGAGGCCTTACAAACATTGATAAATAGTTCTTTGTGTTTTCAATGATCTTGCTAGTTGTAAACTTCACAATGCTCACGTGGAGTTGTTCTGTCTACAGTATCCATTGCATACTGTCCTAATTTTTGATTAGCAACAGAGTGGTGGACCTGTTCCATGGGTAGTCTCCCCACGAAACAAGATTGTGGACATCTCTGCATGGCTACACATATTGCATGACCATGGAAGAAGA
Source organism: Sequoia sempervirens (assembly GCA_007258455.2). Classification (NCBI taxonomy): domain Eukaryota; kingdom Viridiplantae; phylum Streptophyta; class Pinopsida; order Cupressales; family Cupressaceae; genus Sequoia; species Sequoia sempervirens. The sequence goes on along the minus strand of VDFB02026320.1, from coordinate 119,280,160 downwards.
GCCAGGCTAGACTGGAGAATCAATGCATTTTTGACTGATGAGGTGACTACATAAATCCAAGCCATATAGTATGTGCATCCCTTTCTTCATTTGTGTACCTTTCTCATATGCTATTCATTTTCAATACCACTTTCTCATGTAGTCAAGTGGTAAACAATATCATTTGTATTGTCTATTAGGTTGTCTTTCAATGCCATGTGCTTCTATGCCTTTGGCATGTCAAAAGGGCTTGGCTAAAGAATGTGTATAAGTATGCAGCCAAGGAAAGGGCAATGGAAATCTTTCGTAGTCTTGGGGAAATCATGATTGAAATTGGTGCCACAGAAGATTGCATCACTCAGCTATTGAACTCTTTCTTTTAGGAGTTAAATGATCAGCCTCGATTCTTAGAGTACTTCAACAAGCCCTGGTGTGAAGGAGAAGGTCGAATTGGTGAGTTGACAACTTTTGTCACCTTGCAAGATTCACACCATTCAAATTATTTGATGTCACCTCTAATATGTTGTGGCTTACTTGACGATTGGATTTTTTTTCGTAGGCATGTGGGAAAAAAATTGTAGACTACTCCCACATGCCAACCAGGATATGAATACAACCATTGATTCGTACCATTGTGCACTAAAAACTTGATACTTGTGTGATAATTCAAAAAAATGCACTAGGAGAATGGACTATTTGTATTACACACTTGTTTATAAAATGGAACCATTCTATAGGAAAAGGAAAAGTTGCAGCATTATGGTTTTTTGACAAACCAAAAGTGTTGAAATGTGTGATCTAGTGTGGAGTGGGCAAAGGAAATTCTAGACAATGACTGTATTCCTAATGAAATAGATCCTAGACGGTACTAGGTGAAAATTCAAAGTAGGTCAATGCACTACCTTGTTTGGAAATTTGGGGAGCACCTTTTTGTTTGTGACTTCCCTTGGAGTTTGTAGGGGAACATTTGCAAACATGTCCTCAAGGTTGTTGACTTGATTAAAAGATCATCTGTCATTGAAGGGGTGGTCCATGGTAAGTGAAATTCAATTCGAATTGCGTTACTTTATGGGAGTCAATTGTGTTTTGCATTTTCTATTGCCTAATACAAATTTCTTTTGTGTGGTCATTTAGAAGGGGGAGGTCAACCAATTGATACAGGGATAGATTTGAATGAGACATTGTTACATGGGGTCGTAGAAGAAAACAATCCTAATGTTCTGACCCCTGCGCAAGCTCCTTCTGTGACTCATGTATATGATGAACACGTGGTGACAATGTCTCTTTGGAATGACAAAAATGAACTCTTGAACAAAGTGATGCGTACATTGCCACAATCTCTACAATAGGTGCAATCATACGCAAAATGTGTGGAGAGGTTTCTAGAGTACCTACGACAATCAAATGCATTTTCATTTGAATTCATTCTAGATCCTAATCAAGCTGCAACTACCAACATTCACATGCCTCCATGGTTTAGTGCAAGCAAGGATTGTCATCAACATCCAACCTGGTGTACGAAGCATTCCACACATTAGTCAGATCACCAAACCCCTTTGGATGACTCCTTTCCCTTGTCCGCAAACAATAGTGTGAATTTGAATGCCAATATGCAATGTGAGACTTCAGGCACAACTTCTATGGATGTGGCAAAGGATACAACATCTAATATAGGTGACTACGAGAAAACCCATTTGAATTTATATATTGTAATAGGAAATGGTATTGTAGATTCCTCTTTTCTAGTATGTGCTTGTACCATGTCATAAACTTTTTGATTTATTTTTTAGCTTTTTTTTTTCACTTTAGCATTCCAATCTGGGGAAAGGAGTCCTCACCAGCAACTGTCTTTCACGAGTGTAAACCCAATGGAAGGTATGGTTTGAATTTAATAACTTTTCTTACATAAGTCCAATTTTTGGTATGATGTTATGCAATACCATGCTTCCTTATAAAAATTTGGCTACGGTGAAAGGCTAATGTCAACCAACATTCCTCCACTTTGCTGCTTCTTCAAGTCTTACTAAGGATTGCACAAGCATAGTTCAATGAACCTTCATTTGTAGGTAAGCATATTTTTTTTTTTTACTTAGTTTAGTGGGTGGGTAATCCATTCGAGGTATTTAGAAGAGGTTGAATGAAATTTAGAATGTAAAGAGCAAGAAATTCAAAATCTTCCTGTGAACCCTTAACAAGGGGTTTTGAAAGTCTTGTGAGGTTTTAGACCTCCATCCCACCGCTGCAGGTTTAGAGGAACGGTGGGATGGATTGTAATGGGTGTAATTTAATAAGTGTATTTGTTGAATCATGCAGGGGAAGCAAACCATTCAATATTTGGTTGCTGATCTTTAGAAAATACAAAAGTTTTCCAATGAAAAAGGATGCGTACAAGTTGGTAATTGAGGAAAGTGCATTCAATTGGGCTAAAGGTTTGTTCCTAAAGCATGGGAAGACATTTCTAAACATGTTTCACATGGTGGTAGAGCATGGGGAGGTTTGGAATATAGTATTCTATTAAACCCTCATTTGTTAGAGCTTTTTTGGGCTAATTGAGTGCATTTCTAGCGATACAGTCATGTTTTCAAGCATTCTTTTCAAAATAATTGTATGTGCTACAATTTTTGTTGTCTTTCCTTTTAGGAATTGTTCTTCTTGCTATTCGACTCGTGTGTTTCCATATGCCCATAGGAGATACTGCACGTGCTGCCTCCTTAAGTTCCAAACAATAGGTACAATCTCTTACAACCCACATTTAATAAGAAGTGAGTCACAACTCATTCTATTTTTCATCCTGCAACTGTGATGTGCATTTTGTGTTCCTAACGTATGCATAGATATTGAAATGGACTGTTTTGCTGAAGGTAAGGGTTGTCATAAAACAAGAAGGTGAACTTCAAAACATTGTTTTGTTACAGTTTGCTTAAAATAAGAAGTGAGTCACATCCCAGTGTGTTTTCCATCATCCAACTATTATGTGCATTTTCTGTTTGAAACATATGAAGACATTAAAATGGAATGTATGCTGAAATTAAGGGTTTTCATTAAACAATAAGGTGAAATTCAAAACATTGTTCTTTTATAGTTTGCATAAAATTAGAAGTTACTCACAACCCAGTGTGTTTTCCACCATGAAACTATTATGTGCATTTTCTGTTTGAAACATATGAACATATATTCAAATTGAATGTTTGGTGAAAGTAAGGGTTGCCATAAAAGAAGAAGGTGAACTTGATAACATTGTTTTGTTACGGTTTGCATAAAATAGGAAGTGGGTGATAACCCACTATATTTTCCATCATACAACTGTTATGTGCATTTTCTATTGGAAACATATGAACAGATAGTGAAATGGAATGTTTGGTGAAAGTAAGGGTTGTCATGTATTAACATCTTCCTTTTAGTTATGGAATGGGAAACAATGCTTTGAGTTAGAAAGATACATAAGTGCAATGAATATAATCAACGATATGAATATAAACTACAAAAATATATTTTCTACAATTCATTAATTCAACTCATCTGATTGCAACAAATAGAATGCTCACATTATTTTCCATGTTGGAAAAGACATTGTCTGTACACAATTAGTTTGTTATGAAATTTTTTCTTTCGCTTTCAATTTTTTCTAGCAACTTTTTTCGTGTGTTTCTAATTAGATAATGTTGTTGTATATGCTGAAATTTTTGTTCTCTTTCCTTTAAGGCATTGTTCTTCCTGTTGTTCGACTCATGCGTTACCATATGCCCATTGGAGATACTGCACATGCCGCCTCGTTTAGTTCCAAAAAATAGGTACAATCTCTTTCGTGCTAACATTATCTATATCTTCCACTTTCCTTGCTTAATTTTCACTATTTCCATTGCATTGATAATTTCTTTCTAATTAGAGAATGTAGGTGTACCTTCTGAAAAAGTTGTTTTGTCTTTCATTTCAAGAAATTTAGTACCTGCTACTGCAGTTCTATACAAGATGTCCCATAGTTCTCGAGCATGGGTGGCTAGTTGGTTGAAAAACTACCACCTATATCTGCCATGCAATATTCTTGCTCGAATTGAGGAATTAAGCCTCTCATATAGGTTGCGGAAAAAGATGTTAAGGAGAATTAATAGAAAAGGGCCAAACCGCACATATTTGCACTATGATAATTATGCTCACTTCTTCAAAAACATCTTTGGTGTATGGGAACATATGGGAATGGATGTTCAATATTACAATCTACAAATAGAGATTGTCAATTTATGTGATTGGCCAATGTCTCTTTACCAAGAAATTTGAGACCTTTCCCTAGGTGGATGCATCTAGAAGGTGTGCATTCGACCAACAATTATCATACACAAGCACAATCTTATGGATCGGCTGAGCATGAGGTTTATGAGATTCCTCAGGGGGGAATCTCTAATTAGTAATCACATAGGTCCTATGAAGGAATGATTGCTGGTCGTGTTCAAATTCAACCATGTTGTCAAGTTTGAGATCCACCGTGTCAGGCCCTCCTTCAGGCTGCTACATGAGAATTACTGGGTGCCAACATTGTATGCTGTCAATTCCACCTTGACAATCAGAGTGCGACAAATGCTTTCGGATGTTGATAATGCATAGATTATACCTATTCATAAATGGTTGACATAGTTCTTGGTGTTAGCAGTATTAAATGTCGATTGTAATTTTCTTCATATTATATAATATTGACTCAAGTTGTTTTTACATTTCACTGTGTGATGTGCATTGTTCTTATAAAATTTGAAGGTGAACTTGAAAACACTGTTTTGTTATAGTCTACATAACAGACACTATTATCTTTCAAGAAGAATTGAGAAGTGAGGGACAATGCTCTGTGTTTTCCATTATGCAACTTTTCTCGGGAAATCTTCTCTTCCAAATGTATAAGGATATTGAAATGGAATATTTGCTGCAAGTAATGGGTTGTTAGAAAATATGAAGGTGAACTTTAATACACTATTTCGTTATAGTCTACATAACAGACACTATTGTCTTTCAAGAAGAATTGAGAAGCGAGGGAAAACCCTCTATTTTTTCCATTTTGCAACTTTTCTTGTGCAATCTTCTCTTTGAAACGTATAAGGATATTCAAATGGAATGTTTGCTGCAAGTAATGGGTTGTTAGAAAATATGAAGGTGAACTTTAATACACTGTTTTGTTACAGTCTACATAATAGACACTATTTTCTTTCAAGAATAATTGAGAAGCAAGGGACAACCTTGTGTGTTTTCCATTCTGTAACTTTTGTTGTGCATCTTCTCTTCAAAACATATAAGGATATTGAAATGGAAAGTTTTCTACAAGTAATGGGTTGTTAGAAAATATGAAGGTTAACTTTAATACACTATTTTGTTATAGTTTGCATAACAAGAACTGTTCTCTTAGAACAAGATTTTAGAGGTGAGGGACAACCCTGCATAGTTTCCATTTTGCAACTTTTTTTCAACATAGTGTGTTCCAAACGTATAAGGAAATTGAAATGGAATGTTTGCTGCAAGTAAGGGTTGTAATAAAATATGAATGTGAACTTGAATACACTATTTTGTTACATTTTTCATAATAGAAAGTGTTTTCTTCGATGCAATAGTGAATAAATCAATGACACACTTTGTTTTTTAGTTATTTTCTTGCATTTTCTGTGTTTGAGGCCATAGTACAACCATATTCTAGGGATAAATCGTCTCCTCCTCCATTGTACATGATAGCCTTGTGAGTCTACTTTATGATTCATTTTGTTTCATATAAAAACATTTACAATTCTCAAAGATATTGAAGTTTTTCTCTAGGCGGCTAAAACCCTGTGTTAGGGTAAACAGTGTATAATGAAAATTATGTTTGTCAGATTTGCACCTTTGGAATCTCTTGAAAATTGGTGAGAGGAATTTTTGATGAGTATTCTAAATGATGTGAAGGTTGAAGAGCGTGGTTAGCTGGTTTTGGGTAGTTATCATGAAGCCCAAGGTTTGAAAAATGCATAAAATTTGTAAATGTCTTTGTACATTGGTGACTTGATGAGTTTTGTTTGTGTAATATGAGTTGTTGTTGTGTAATTTTGTTTTCCAAAGGTTTTTAGGCATAGATGACTCCATTCCAAGATAGGGATTGGCAGATTTATGAGTATTTGGAGACCATTGATTGACTATCCTATCATGACAAAGTTGTCAAAAGGCGTAGGTTAAGGACAATCTATTTTGAAAGTTCACATATCAAGATGTTTAAGTTGGGGATTGCTTTCTGTCAGTTGTTTTTTGTTGGTTAAAGTGTTTTGAGGAATCTACCAGAGGTTTTTGGGCTTGGTTTTCAGTTTGGGTGTTTTCAAACAAGGGTTTTCTAAAGGAAAGTTGCCTGAAAGGTGGAGTTTTCCAGTTTAGTGATCTGAGTTGTTTGACCCCTGACTTGTCATCAAATTTTTCCTACAAGGAAGGGAAGTTATAAAAATATGAAGGTGAACTTCAATACATTGTGTTCTTATGGTGTGCATAATAGTGAGTGTTGTCTTTCAACAAGATTTGAAAAGTGAGGGACAACCATGTGTGTTTTCCATCCTGCAACTTTTTTTTGTGCATCTTGTGTTCCAAATGTATAATGATATTGAAATGGAATGTTTGTTGCAAGTAAGGGTGGTTATAAAATATGTAGGTGAACTTCAATACATTGTGTTCTTATGATGTGCATAAAACTTAACTATTGCCTTTGAACAAGATATCAAAAGTGTGGGACAACCCTGTGTGTTTTCCATCCTGCAACTTTTTTTGTGCATCTTGTGTTTGAAATGTATAACGGTATTGAAATGGAATGTTTTTTTCAAGTAAGGGTTGTTATAAAATATGAAGGTGAACTTGAATATGTTTTCTTCTTATAGTGTGCATAACACTAACTGTTGTAGATAGGGAAAAATCCAAAGGTTTAAATGTGTTGAAAATAATAAACTAATTAAAACCTATCAAGCACCATGAAGCACAAAGTAGAATGAAAATGTAAATAAATGAAAAACATGCAAACCAATTTTCAAACTAGAATTGATTGATCTCCATGGCTCTTCTCCACCTGCATAAGAATGCAAGATTTTGAAGGTTGATTGTTGAAGGAATGTTGGTTGTTCAATCCTATAGCATAATGATACGACGAAGGTGATAGATGAAGATGGATGGAGGATTGAAGACTGATTTTGATAGAATGAGGATGCTAGAAGAAGATTCGATGCAAATGGCATGTGAAAGGTTAGATTTATAGAGTTTTTAAAGAAAAAAGATTAGTTGGCAAAGATCAACGGTTGAGATTCAGTCTGGTAAGATGAACGGTAAGAGATGGAGAAGTTGGAGAGAAAGATGGAAGATAGAGAAAAAGAAGGAAGATGTTTCCTTCCCACAAAACCTTTCACTCAAAAATGAAGGCAACTTTCCATTTGTCAGGTTTAGTTATGAGTTGGTTTTGTAGTTGAAAATAATTCATTAATTAAATAATAAAATTATTTAATTTCATGTGACATGTGGTTTTGGAAGTTTCTAATTAAATATTAAAAAATATTTAATTATATGTGAGATGGATTTTTAGAAGATTTTAAAGATGATTTCATGATTTTGGAAAAAAGAAGAAGATTTAGAAGATTTAAGGATGATTTTATGATTTTGGAAAAAAAAAGAATATTTACTTTATTTAAAATAAAGCAATGTGATTTTTTAGAAGATTTAAAGATGATTTCATGATTTTGGAAAAAAGAAGAATATTTACTTTATTCAAAATAAAGTAATGTGATAATTAAATTAAATAAATTGTAAAGCTTATTTAATTTAATTAAGAAGAATTAGAAAAGTGATTAAATTAAATAAATAATTAAAATTATTAATTAAGATAGAAGAATTAGAAAATGAACAATATAAATAAATAATTAAATTTATTTATATGTAGATTGAATTAGATATTTAACTAAATAAATTATATTTAGTTAATTACCAGACTTATTATAATGTGACCATTTTTAGGTGTATACATTTTGCCCCTCTTTAAAATGATGTTTGAGATGATGAGATTTGTGTCGAGTAACATCATTTCAAAGAAGTTTAGGTATGGATAGAGGAAAATGGATAATGATAGAAAGATAGAATGATGGAATGATGATGCCCCCTCGAGAGGATAGGTAGGTTGAAAAAAACACGAGTATGCTCTCAAAATGAAATGATAAGGATAGACAAGATGAATGATGCAAGATAGAAAGTGGATGAAGGAGGTGAAAGTATGCACTATGCTACAATGAAGGTGAGCAACCATGATGTTTGATTTACCACTAGACATTATGCACCAAGATATAAGGACCAAGGTGACGATGTGTCTCGTGCCCCAGCGTAATACAACCTTGTCTAGACGTATGAGGAAGTAGACTTAGAGCATTAAAGTCCTAATGCACAAAAGGTATGATGTGACCTTAGATGCAAAGGATAGTGAAAAAAGCTACTCCAACATACACAAGATATGAATATTATCTAGAATTATATGTATTTGATACAAATGCAAGATAAAATAATAACACACACAAGCAAGCAAGCAAGCGTGCACAAATGATTCAAAAACAAACAAGGAATTGCCCCTGTCAAGCTATAAACCATTGATTGAAGGATTGATTGATGATGATGATAGTGTTGTCATTGTGGGGAGCGACATATCCCTAGAGCAACACAAGGATGATGATAATTGATTGATTGACTGGTTGATTTGGTTTACGACAAGATTAGGATCAAGACCAAAGGATGTGATTGGATGATTTGACAAGATTGATTGACTTGATTGGTATGGATTAAGGATTGACTTGCATTTGGATTATTGCTTGAATTAATTTAATGAAATGGTTTGTAATGATATGATGATTGATTGGATGATAGGATGTGATGAATTGAATAGAATAATTGATGTGATTGGAATGATTTAGGTTGAAGTGATTTGTCTAGATGATTGATTGATTGAATTAAGGAATTGATTTGATTGGAATGAAATGGTTGATTGGATTGATGAAGAAATGAATTGATTGGATGATAATGATTAGATTGATTAGAAGAAGTGATGTGGTTTGATTTTATTGCTTGGATTTTTGTATTCTTGGGGATATTTTGATTTTTTTGGAATTTTGAAATGTTTTTTTTTTTTTTTTTTTTTGAAATGTTTTGATTTTTTTTTTGGATTTTTGGAAATATTTTGATTTTTTTTTAAATTTTTGAAATGTTTTGATGTGTCAAAGGATTAAAATTTGAGTAGCCTTTGTGCTAGAGACCAATGACAAGGGGAAAACCAAGTCTAGGTGCAAGGAGATAGATGGGATTGATGGATGAAAGGGAGGGTGATGGGATTAGGGATAAAAGGCACATGATATATGGATGGATGGAATGGATAGGTCATAGTGAATGGAATGGATGTATGCATCATAGGAGAGCAAGGATGTGATCTCCAAAGACTATGTTGAATAGATATAACATGCCCCATTCTACATACAAGACTTAGGATATTTCATGAAAAAACTTATGACAATAGGATAATGATAGGCTTGTTTGGAAGGATGAGGTATGTCAAGATATACCCAAAACATGTTTTAACATTTTCCCCCTATATCTTCATCAAGATCAAAAGGAGAAGGGTGGATGAATGGACTCAATATGATAGGTATGTATGATGGCTAAAGATGGTAGGTAGGATGGCAATGATATGATATGAAAATGATAGGTTGGATAGATAAGACATTGTACCCCCAAGTATAAGTGACATACAAGATCAACCTACACATGATGCCTATTTGCTAGGTTTTCATCATGGTACTTATCTAGGGTGCCTGTTTACCAAATTTTCACCATTGGACGAAGGGATTTCTCTTTACTTTTTTTTTTTTGAAATTTTGACCTTTTGGATAGGAGAAATGGAATATGGATAGGAGGGACTCAAGTGTCTAGTTGCATGAAAGGTGATAGTCCCACTAGATATGGATGCCATTGCATGGACAATGTCAAGTGCTCATAGATGTTGGTAAAGAATTGCATGAGTGTGAGATGGATTAGGTAGATGGAAGATTATGAGGTGGATTATGGAGGAAAATAGTTGATTATGATGTGGATTATGTAGGGAAGATGATAGGGATTATATGGGAATTATTAAAAAGATGAATGGGGAGGCTTAGCCAAAAGCATGGACCATAGGAAGGTGGTGGGGGAGATATGTAGGATAATGAGTGAAGGATGAGGAGATTGACATATGTGGAATTGTTGTGAAATGGAAGGGAATCATGACCAATGGTTGCACACACTGTGATAAATGCTGAATCTTTTGATGTGGATGGGGTGTAGGAAGCAATGGAGATGTTTTCTTAGGAGGTGGTGGATGTAGTGATTTTGGTACCCACATAGACTTAGTATCTTTATGACTTTTATTTTGCTTGTGGGTTTTAGGAATTTGAGATTTTTGAATAGAGTGGGAATGTGTGTTTTGGATGGAAGGGGATGTTTGGGATTTTTGTGATGTGGATGCCTCGTTTGACTTGATTTCATTTTGCTTAGGTACCCAAACCATTTTGTTTTTAGAATTTTCTGCTGGAGGAATGGGATTATATAGCTTGTTTGGCTTTGACTTTGTGCAATTGTATGCTAAGGCATTAGGACCTTTAGAACTTTTGAATTTATGCGTAGAGGCATCCCCATTTTTATTTTGGAATCCCTTGGGTTTGGTGGAATGAGTGGAAGCTTTATGTTTAGATAATGTGTGCATTGATTGGTCATGATTAGGATTTTTAGACGATTTATGGATGGAGGAATAAGGGGATTGGATAATGGGGATATTATGTGTTGGGAGAAGTGGAGGTAGATTAGATGGAGGGATATTAGGAGTTTGAAGCAATGGTGGTAGAGTGGATCGAGGGATATTAGGAGTTGGAAGTAATGGTGGAAAAGTGGATCGAGGGATATTAGGAGTTGGAAGTAATGGTGGTAAAGTGGATGGAGGAAGGTGTATGCTCACATGCTTTTGAAATTTGTAGGATGATGGAGGAGGGATGGAAATATATGTTTTAGGTGTATGATAGGCTTCATGATGGAAAGTGGACTTAGGATGCATGGAGGAAGTACCAACATCTTTAGGTTGTTGTCCTTGGGGTGTATGTCCAAGGCCATAAGAGCGTGGAGGAACTTTGACATGGATGGGCTCCAAAATACCTTGTTCATGAAGGTCTAGACCTTTACCTTGGTGGTTCATGTTTTGGAGTGTGCAATGGACAATGGGAATAGGTGTAGGTGGAACACTAGACACGAGTTCCTTATTGAATGGAGAAAATGAAGCAAGGGAAGATAATGGTTGTTTTTCTTCTAAGGAGGAACATTCATGAATGAGGGTGGAAAGACCAATAGGATATGATGGAGGACTTTCAATGGGGTTGATAGTGGGTGACGAGGGCTCATTAGGATCTTGATTAGCATTGTGTTCACTTAGATCCAAGGAATTTGTTTGATCTTCTATGTTGGCTTGGAAGGCATGTGTCTCATCAAGGGAAGTGGATGTTGATAGATCATGGATGGGTGAGGTGGAAAGCTCTTGACCATGGAATTCATAAAGTTGGCTAAGAGGTTCATCATGGCCTTCTTGATCATAGGTAAGATCATAGAGGGGAGCTTGATCATAAATAGGACCAAGTATTTTATGAGTGGGATCATTAGATGGGCCAAGATCTTGATTAGAATGAGAGGTTAATGTTTCCTCATGTTCAGGGTAATGTTCTTGACATAACTCTTGGGTTTCTTGAATGGAAGTGGAAGGGGATTTCTCATGGAGAGATTTGACATGTTCTTGATGGTCAACAACATAGAAGCATGAAAGAGGGTGACTTGGACTTATGACAAGAGACTCTTGAATTGGCTCAAGGGGTTGTGGATGACATGTTTGACTTGAAGGACTTGGCATGACGTTTGAGGACTCTTTTGTATGTTCAATTAGATGTGTTGAATGACATGGCGACAGTTGATTCCTTGCTTGTAGCCCTTGGGTCACATCCTTTGGAGGTGTAGGGGTGGAAGGTGTTGGCTTATGATTTTTATTTTTATTGGATAGTGGTATGATATACTTCGAGAGTACATAACCTAGATCAGTGTTCCCCTTGTGAATGGTTGCATTAGAACTTAAAGGCTCTTGATTTTGTTGCCTAGGTGGACTTAAATTCACATGTGTTTTTCGTGATGTGGCTTGATAGGTTGATGTGGCATTGACATGCAAAGAAGTGGATGGATTAGATTGGTATGAGGTGGAAGGGTGATAATGAATGGATAGGGGATGATGTGGTGGTTGTTGGATTTGAAAAGTGGCCATGAGGTATTGGGCTCAAGCTAGGAGGTGTTGGATTTGAGGAGACTTGTGTGCTTGAAGTTTTTGTATTATGTCATGGAATTCGTGAATGAGTTGTTGGGGTAAAGGTGTTTGACTTGTTTTAACCATGTGAAGCATGTGAACAACATTTTGTGCTATGTCTTACAATGTTTCCATGGTGTAAAATGATGTTGATTGGGTTAAAGAGATGATGATGATTAGAATATGATATGGAATGACAAGATTGTATGATTGGGATGATGTGGCAAGTGTTTATTGGAAGTTTGACTTGGGCACTATCAAACACAATATTTCACATGTAAATGCATGAACACACACACCAAACACAATGATAAATTTGTCTTTGAAGATTAGATGTTATGATTAAGTAAACACTTGAATACACAACAACAAGCCTTATGACTAGTCAAGTGGGGTATGGCCAATTAGGTCTCAAGCTAGTTTGCACAAGGTTGACTAAGGAATGATTTGAAAGAAAAATCCTGCCACACAGCCAGGAGAAAGGGGACCCACCCTTCACCTTCACTTCCCAAAGGTATAAATTTCTTTGGGGCTTAGCCAAGAGTGACAAGATTTTAACTTTCAAACAAGTGTGTCTTCCGATTCACACTTCGATTGAGGTCGTCCCTAGGGGTGATGAAATCCCCTAGCAGGCCTCCTATGAAGGGTTTGAGAAAAGAAAACCAAGTGAGGTGTTTGTGATCACACACACACACTTAATTCACACTCGTAGTTGTTAATTAACCTTTTAGAAAATTGAAATGTTTGCAAAATAGTTCAAGCACTTGTTCTTTTTAACCCCAAATCAAAATATGTGATTGAAGACAAAATTATTTTTAAGCCAATTTCAATGATGTGATCAAACAAGATTGATTTTATGCCCCAAATTGAAATATATGACAAAAAAGATTAAGAGATTAAAAATGGAATGTGTGCACCTGATTATTTGCTTTCCAAATTTTTGTTTTGACTGATCCAAATGATTTTTGAGCTCCGTATGATTCACGAACAAGTCACCAAGACAAAAAAGAACAAATTACAAATGTGCTAGAACAAAAGTCATATGAGTTGAAGAATATGTGAGAATTTGAGAACTTTAACTCTTTCAAATTTTATAAACACCTACACCATTGGATAGCTTATGAAATTCTACCCCATTTCAAAAAAAAAACACCGAAAAAGACCAAAAAATGACCAAGATATGGTCGTTTTAAGATTTACCCTAAAAATGCTAAAACAGACGCCATATGCGCTAAAACATAGACCATATGTGCTAAAAAAAGTCTCATATGCGCTAAAAAAAAGTTCCAGATGCACTAAAAGAAGTCCCAAATGCGCTAAAACAAGTCCTAAATGCGCTAAAAATAAAAAAATATTTTTTATTTTTACAATTTTTTTAATGAAATGGTATATGCACTATTCTGTTCCGTATATGCACCGAAACAGTTCTTGGATGCACCGAAGTACCTACAAAAGCACTGAAATAAACTACAGATGCTCTGTAGAAACACACGAATGCGCTTCAGAAATCCTCGTATGCGCTAAAATGAATTTTTTTTCTGAAAATCTGAATTCTAGAATGCAAAATCCTGTCAGAAAACCTACAGATAAATGTTAAAAACGGGGCAAGGCCCCATGGTGGGCACCAAAATGTAGATAAGGAAAAATCCAAAGGTTTAAATGTGTTGAAAACAATAAACTAATTAAAACCTATCAAGCACCATGAAGCACAAAGTAGAATGAAAATGTAAATAAATGAAAGACATGCAAACCAATTTTCAAACTAGACTTGATTGATCTCCATGGCTCTTCTCCACCTGCATAAGAATGCGATATTTTGAAGGTTGATTGTTGAAGGAATGTTGGTTGTTCAATCCTGTAGTATAACGATACGACGAAGGTGATAGATGAAGATGGATGGAAGATTGAAGACTGATTTTGACAGAATGAGGATGCTAGAAGAAAATACGATGCAAATGGCCTGTGAAAGGTTAGATTTATAGAGTTTTTGAAGACAAAAGCTTAGTTGGAAAAGATCAACGGTTGAGATTCAGTCTGGTAAGATGAATGGTAAGAGATGGAGAAGTTGGAGAGAAAGATGGAAGCTAGAGAAAAAGAAGGAAGATGTTTCCTTCCCAAAAAACCTTTCACTCAAAAATGAAGGCAACTTGCCATTTGTCAGGTTTAGTTATGAGTTGGTTTTGTAGTTGATGATAATTCATTAATTAAATAATAAAATTATTTAATTTCATGTGACATGTGATTTTGGAAGTTTCTAATTAAATATTGAAAAATATTTAATTATATGTGAGATGGCTTTTTAGAAGATTTTAAAGATGATTTCATGACTTTGGAAAAAAGAAGAATATTTAGAAGATTTAAGGATGATTTTATGATTTTGGAAAAAAAAAGAATATTTACTTTATTTAAAATAAAGCAATGTGATTTTTTTCGAAGATTTAAACATGATTTCATGATTTTGGAAAAAAGAAGAATATTTACTTTATTCAAAATAAAACAATGTGATAATTAAATTAAATAAATTGTAAAGCTTATTTAATTTAATTAAGAAGAATTAGAAAAGTGATTAAATTAAATAAATAATTACACTTATTTAATTAAGATAGAAGAATTAGAAAATGAACAATATAAATAAATAATTAAATTTATTTATATGTAGATTGAATTAGAGATTTAACTAAATAACTTATATTTAGTTAATTACCACACTTATTATAATGTGACCATTTTTAGGTGTATACAGTTGTCTTTGAACAAGATATCAAAAGTGTGGGACAACCCTGTGTGTTTTCCATCCTGCAACATTTTTTTGTGCATCTTTTGTTTGAAATGTATAACGGTATTGAAATGGAATGTTTGCTGCAAGTAAGGGTGGTTATAAAATATGAAGGTGAACTTGAATACATTTTCTTCTTACAGTGTGCATAACACTAACTATTGTCTTTAAACAAGATATCAAAAGTGTGGGACAACCCTGTGTGTTTTCCATCTGGCAACTTTTTTTGTGCATCTTGTGTTCGAAATGTATAACAGTATTGAAGTGGAATGTTTGCTGCAAGTAAGGGTGGTTATAAAATATGAAGGTGAACTTCAATACACTGTGTTCTTATAGTCTGCATAAAAATAAGTGTTGTCTTTGAATAAGATTTCAATAGTGTGGGACAACCCTATGTGTTTTCCATCCTCCAACAGTTATGTAAAATTTTTGTTTGAAACATATGAACATATAGTGAACAAGAGTGTTTTGCTAAAAGTAAGGGGTGTCATAAAACAAGAAAGTGAACTTGAAAACATTCTTTTGTTATAGTTTGGAAAAAATAAGAAGTGAGCCACAACCCATTGTGTTTTCCATGATGCAATTGTTATGTAAATTCTGTGTTGGAAACATATGAGCAGATATTGAAAAAGAGTGTTTTGTTCAAAGTAAGGGTTGTCAAAAAACAAGAAGGTGAACTTCAAAACATTCATTTCTTACAACCTACATAAATAAGAAGTGAGCCACAACCCACTGTGTTTTCCATGATGCAACTATTATGTAAATTTTGTGTTGGAAACATATGAGCAATATTGAAAAAGAGTGGTTTGCTCAACGTAAGGGTTGTCAACAAACAAGAAGGTGAACTTGAAAAAATTCATTTCTTACAGCCTGCATAAAATAATAAGTGAGCCACAACCCATTATGTTTTTAATGATGCAATTGTTATGTAAATTTTGTATTGGAAACATATGAGCATATATTGAAGAAGAGGGTTTTGCTCAAACTAACGGTTGTGAACAAATAAGAAGGTGAACTTCAAAACATTCATTTCTTACAACCTGCATAAAATAAGAAGTGAGCCACAACCCGCTGTGTTTTCCATGATGCAATTGTTATGTAAATTTTTTGTTGGAAACATATGAGCAGATATTGAAGAAGAGTGTTTTTCTAAAAATAAGGGTTTTCAACAAACAAGAAGGTGAACTTCAAACCATTCTTTTGTTACATTCTACAGCCAATAAGAAGTGACACACAACCCACTGTGTATTCCATCATGCAACTGATATGTGCATTTTGTGTTCCAAACATATGAACAAATATTGAAATGGAATGTTTAGTAAAAGCAAGGGTTGTCATAGAAAAAGAGGGTGAACTTCAAAACATTGTTTTGTTAATGTCTACATAAAAGAAAGTGATCATTCAACAAGAATTTAGAAGGGAGTCACAACCCAGTGTGTTTTCCATCATGCAACTGTTATGTGTATTTTTTGTTGGAAACATATGAAGAGATATTGAAATGGAATATTTGTTGAAACTAAGGGTTGTTAAAAATTATGAAGCTCAACTTCAATACATTTGTTTCTTATAGTGTGCATAATAGAAAGTGGTAGTTACATGTGCTTACATTTGTAAGTAAGTTTGGCATAAATAATAAGACGTGAGGTGGCATTACCTACCATTATTTGATGGCATTTGACAGTCTATAATGAAATTTTACATGGCAAGAAAAAGTGTCAGGAAATCTGCAAGAACATAGTCTTATATTTTATTTAATTAAGAGCAGAAAATGCTTTTGACCCGGAGCTATGAATTGGTGAGGTCACAAATAGGGGACCTCATCCCCAATATAAATTGTCAAAAGGTAAACCCCAAAGGGATTGGAGCCTTGATGGAAAGATTAACAATACAACTTAACAATCACACAATGTAAAAAGAAATATCATTTTTACTAACCAACTAGTTATCAAAATTGAAAGTGGACTTGCTTAAAATTTTGGAGCATATAAAATATAAAAAATTTCATGAAATATGAAAGTGGACTGAAATGCATTTATGGAGCGTCAAAAATAATCATTGATCATAAGGAAATAACTAACAGGGGATAGTGTGTTTTCCAAAAATGCAATCAATGCAAGCAATTTGTGTTCCAATCACATGGAAAAAGGAAATATGCCATTTCCACTCTCCCTAATAGTCATTCTAAAAATTGAAATTGGACTTCATTTCTTTTTGGGAGTGTACGAAATAAAGACTTTTTGAGAAGCAAATAACTGACAGGGGACAGTGTGTTTTCCAACACTGTAAGGAATGCAAGCATTTTATTTGTTCTGATCACATGGAAAAGGGAAATCTGCCATCTCCACCCTAGCAAAGACTTGATCTAAAAATTCAAAGTGGACTTCATTGCATTATTGACCTCGTAATGAAAGAAATACTTATCATAACAAAATAACCGACAGGGGACTGTGTTTTCCAAGACTGCAAACACTACTAGCATTTTATTTGTTCCAATCACATGGAAAAAGGAAATATGCCATATACAATCAATGAAATACTTGTTCTAAAATTAATTGAAAGTGGAGTTCATTACATTCTTGATCGTAATGAAACAATTATAGGGATATGAAAAGTCTGATATGAAATGGATAACAATTATGTGTTCCAATGACATGAAATTAGTATATATGTTCAACATAATTGTTCAATAATCAAATAATTAGAGAGGCCCATGAAAATTCTTGTATCAAATGTATAACAACATAGTGTTGAAACATATGAAAATGGTGTATCTCTACACCAAAATTGTTCAATAATCAAATAAAGAAACCCACAATGTAGAATCAATATTCGAAGCTTGTCTCATCCATTCCTACACTGCCTATTCTTTGCAATTGAGTTCATGCCTACATAATAGATGGCACATTTCTTAGGGTCCTTGTGTATTTTAGGAGGGGTGATTCCAATTCCACAAACCCTCACAGATGATGAACGTGAAACAACAGATTTCTTCATAGTTTGTGCTTTGTCCTTAGCAGGTTTAACACCTTCACCCTATAGCAAACAATTAATGAGAATTAATGTATGCATGGAAACAATATATGTAGTATGATATATATACAACAACATATCATTTATGTGTACCTTTGGAACAAAATGCTTCATCTCAGCGAGCTTCCATACGATGAAGCTTCCCACGCACTCTCCGACAGTCTCTGTGCCAGGATGTGGAAAATGCACATAGCGTTCACCAGCAATGGTCTCAACAATGTTGACTTTCACACAATTTTTTGAGTGCTTAAAGTAGTGGGTCGCAATGTTTCTATCAACAACATATACAATGCATTTCACAACCTGTTTACGTAGCCTCCAAAGGTCGACATGATCACCAACCTTAAAATTTATTCCCTTGAACTCTATCATCTGTTCATCCACCAGATTTGGCTACAATGGAAACATCATTGACATGAAGCATAATTGAAGGCACATTAAAAGATTCATAAAGAAATAAGAACAAAAGCACGAAAGTGTGTTGGGTTTGATATCGATATAGATGCCATGCCATAGCTCTCCCTGTCCCCATTTCCATCTTTATTTCCATCTCCCCCTTGTAGGACATCACTCTCCTCATCCATGTTTCCATCTTTAGTACCGTCTCCCACTTACAAGCCAATGCTCTCCCCATCCCCATGTCCATCTTTATTACCCTCTCCCAGTTGCAAGGCAGTGCTCTCCATGTCTCGTGTCCATCTTTATTACCCTCTCCTAGTTGCAAGGTAGTGCTCTCCCTGTCCCCGTGTCCATCTTTATTACCCTCTCGCACTTGCAAGCCAGTGCTCTCCCCATTCCCATGTCCATCTTTGTTGCCATCTCCCCCTTGCAGGCCAACACTCTCCTCATCCCCATGTCCATCTTTATTAGCCTCTCCCACTTGTAAGCCTATGCTCTCCCCGTCCCCATGTCCATCTCTA
The DNA here is from genome assembly GCA_007258455.2 of Sequoia sempervirens. NCBI lineage: Eukaryota > Viridiplantae > Streptophyta > Pinopsida > Cupressales > Cupressaceae > Sequoia > Sequoia sempervirens. Next base: position 119,261,088 of record VDFB02026320.1, on the reverse strand, counting down.
TTACCTAGTTCCACATGCAAGCCAGTGTTCTCCCCATCCAGATGTCCATCTTTGTTACCTTGTCCCACTTGGAGGCTAGTGCTCCCCCCATCCCCATGTCCATCTTTATTTCCTTGCCCTGCTTGCAGGCCAGTGCTCTCCCCATCTGCATGTCCATCTCTATTACCCTCTCCCATTTCAATTGCAACGACATGGCCAATTAGATCAAGGCCAACACTTTGTTGTTCATCCTTTCCCTGTAATAGCATGAATTCAAAGGTCAATTCAAATTCAGCTGCATGCAGCCAATTCATTCAAATAATAATAAAAAATAAAATAAAATAATTGCAATTCACTATTTCTTCTAGTTCATCCATGTCAAGGCACCTTGACACTTTTGACCGTATTCACTCCTCAACATTGTTAGATGATGAGTTGGGAGGAACAACATCATCTTGTTCTTCCATGGCATCTACTTCGTCTTCCCTTGAACTTGGTTGGAGGGTAGGACTTTGTTGTTAATTTTTTCCCTTTAATAGCAGGAATTGAAATGTCACATCAAATTTAGATGCATGCAATGAATTCATTGAAATAATCAAAACAAACATTAAATAGAAGATTTGGAAATCACTGTTTCTTCTCGTTTCTTCTTGTGAGGGCATGAGGAAACTTTAGACCATATACGCTCCTTCTTCCTCTCAACATTGGTAGATGAGGGGTTGGGAGGAACAACATCATCTTCTTCTTCCATGTCATCCGCTTCCTCTTCCAAATCAATAGTATCTTGTTGGAGGGCAGGACTCCATTGTTCATCAATGCCTTGTAATAGCAGGAATTGAAACATCACGTCAAATTTAGATGCATGCAACAAATTCATTGAAATAATGTAAACAAACATTAAACAAAAGATTTTGAAATCACTGTTCCTTCTGGTTAGGGCATGAGGAATCTTTGGACCGTATACACTCCTTCCTCTCAACATTGGTAGACGGGGGGTTGGGAGGAACAACATCATCTTCTTCTTTTATGTCCTCCACTTCGTCTTCGAAATCAATAGTATCATGTTGGATGTTAGGACTCCATTCATCATTGCCTTGTAATAGCAGGAATTGAAACGTCACATCAAATTCAGATGCATGTAACAAATTCATTGAAATAATCAAAATAAACATTAAATAGAAGATTATGAAATCACCGTTTCTTCTCATTTCTTCTTGTGAGGTTGTGAGGAATCTTTAGACTATATACAATCCTTCTTCTTCTTCTTCTTATTCTTCTCAATGGTATACAATGAGTTGGGAGGAACAACATCACCTTGTTCTTCCATGGTGTGCACTTTGTCTTCCCAATCAAGAGTATCCTCTTCGAGGGAAAGACTCCATTGTTCATTATTGCCCTATAATAGCAGGATTTCAAACTTCACATCACATTTAGATGTAAGAAACCAATTCATTGAAATAATAAAAACAAACATTAAATAGAATATTTGTAAATCACCATTTTTTCTTGCTTCTTCTTGTGAGGGTGGAAGGAAAATTTAAACTGTATATGCTCCTTCTTCGTCTTCTAAATTTTATATGACAGGTTGGGAGGAACAACATCATCTTGTTCATCCATGGCCTCCACTTCATCTTCCAACTCAAGAGTATCCTCTTGGAGGGAAGGACTCGGTTGTTCATCATTTCGCTGTAATAGTAGGAATTGAAATGTCACATCAAAATCAGATGCATGCAACGAATTCATTGAAATAAGCAAAACAAACATCAAATAAAAGATATTGAAATCACCATTTGTACTCGTTTCTTCTTGTGAGGGCGTGAGGAAATTTTAAACCATACATGCTTCTTCTTCTTCTCAATGTTAGATAGGGGGTTGGGAGGAACAACATCATCTTGTGTTTCCATGGGAAATGATTCATCTTTTAATGCAACAAAAACTTGCTTGAGGGTAGTAGTTCGTTGTTCATCATTGTTGTGTAATAGGAGGAATTGAAATGTTGCATCAAACTCAGATGCATGCAACCAATTAATTCAAATAATCAAAATAAACATTAGATTAAATAGAAGATAAGATCATCATTTTTTGTTGTTTCTTCTTCAGAGGGGGCCTTGAAACTTTCAACCTTGTACGATGCTTCTTCTAAATGTTAGACAGAGGGTTGGGAGGAACAAAATTTTCTTCACCTTTCATGGGCACAACTTCCTCTAGCTAATCGACACTACTCTGCTGGGGGGAAGAAACTGCTTCTCAACCATCACCCTATCATCTCATGTAAGTTAATGTTAAGTGGACCTTGTATGCATCAGAACAAAAAATATGAAGCAAGGAAAATTCAGATTTAATAGTTCAGTTCGACATTACCATTCCTACTCATTTCTTTCTCTCCTACAATTGTAATATTCTTTGCCTTCTTTTCTCCTTCCTCTTGTCACTATTGTATAATGCCATTTTCTTCTTCACCTCATCCTTTCCTTTTTGGGGAACTTGAAGGAAGCTCTGTTCTCATACTTTTAACCAACATGTCTAATAACACGCTACTGCTGCAGATGTTGTCGTAGATTCATTTGGTACACTATATTTTCCACCTTCTTTAGAAGGTACTATTTCAATTTATCAGGGGGAGGAGCGGGTTGTTTTGGTTCCCCCCCAACACAGCTCAACCATGCTTTGGTGGCTCAAGAATAGGAAGGTGGTGATGTTGAAACCTATGCATGTTGAAGACTCTCCAATCATAATACTTTCTCATACATTCTTCTACAATACAATAATATATATCTACCATTCACCACTTCTCTTCTGTATTCAACAACCTGCACATCAAATTTGGAAAAAGGAAATTGCTTAATATATTTGATATTGAAACAAATTGAATGCACAACATATACACACAACCAAATGATGTAATAATTTAGTTATTATATCTACCTTCCTATCCACCACATCACCTCGTGCTTCATTGGGTCCCTCTCCATCCTTAGGGTCTTGCTTTGTACGCTTTTCCTTGTGGTTGTGGACTATGGTAAGAGTGTGATGGTCTCCCTGATTATTTTCTTGAATGAAAGGAATGATATACAACCAAAATCAACATATTTGTAAAAGACATGATATTTTCTAACTGAAATTGTAAAACACTCTGGTTGGCGCATAGGAAGGAAAGGGAAATTGGAAGTTCACAATCAATTACCAAACATGTCACTACCTTAGGGCTCACCATTTTCCTAAAATGAAGGGACTTCCTCTATACCACAGTTGCTACCTCCTGATTAAAACATTCCCAGTTTCCAGTCAACATCATAACCACTTATGAGAGATTAAAATTATACATTTGATTGCATCTTGTAATTACTAGATCTTACCTCCACGTTTCGTGAATGTGACTGCCCCAAAGAAGATGCCCTACTACACACCCTTTTAGGTGTATTATCCACATCAATGACATTCTTTGGTGTATGAAGCAATTTCCCTTTTATAACATGCATCCTTGGTTCCCTGTAAACTATAAAATTGTTGCAAGTGTTATGGATAGTTAAAGTTCCAAAATTTATTGCACCATTTGTAGTAATCAAGCATATATTTTTTCAATCAAAAGAAAAATTTGAAATGCACAGCCCACACTGTTGTAAAATGCTATACAAGTAACCCACTGTGTTTTACAACATGCAATTATTTTTTCCATTTATTTTTGTCAATCACATGAAGGTACTGAATTGAAATTTATACCATAACTAACAATTGTAATTTTTGGAGGTGCCTTTTTTACATTCATATAGTGTAAATAAGAAAAGATTTTCAAGGAATTCAAGCTATTATCTAAATTTTTAGGTTGGAAAAAACAAGGTGTTATAAACCATGTAACCCACAAACTGTTCTAAAACCATTTACAAGAAACAACCCTATTGGTTACTCCCCCCACCTCAATTTGGTTAACAGGGTTTTCCCTCGCTTCTCTATTCTTCGTCAAAGACAACACTTTCTATTATGCAGACTATAAGAAAAAATTGTATTCAAGTTCACATTCATATTTTATAACACATTACATGCAACAAACATTCCATTTGAATATCATAATACATTTTGAAGAGAAGATGCACAAAAAATTTGCAGGATGGAAAACACACAGGGTTGTCTGACACTTTTCAAATCTTGTTCAAAGACAACAGTTAGTGTTATGCACACCATAAGAAGACAATGTATTGAAGTTCACCTTCATATTTTATAACTACCCTTGCTTGCAGCAAAAGTTGTACCAAAAAAAAAAGAAGTTGCAGGATGGAAAACACAAAGGGTTGTCCTTGGCTTCTCAAATTTTCTTGAAAGACAACACTTTCTATTATGCAAATTGTAAGAACACAGTGTATTGAAGTTCACCTTCATATTTTATAACAACTCTTACTTGTAGAAAACATTCCATTTCAATACCGTTATACATTTCAAACATAAGATGCACAAAAAAAATTGTAGGATGGGAAACACACATGGTTCTCCCCCCACCCCCCAGCACGAAAACATTTCATGACATCTAGGAAAATTTCAAGCATACCTTTCTCATTTAAAAAAAATGCACTTCCCTCCATCATACATGGATGACACCTTCCAACAACATGGAGTTGAGTGGATGAGATTGTGGAAGAGGTGGTGATGTGTGCTGGAGAGAAGAGCTTGTTTTGCAAATATTGCAAAGTAGCTCGAAAGATGCCCAATTGTCATGAAATGTTGACATGTCTTTTATCTAACGCTTGTATTAGGCATGGAGAGGTCGACACTTTCATAGAATTCCAAGGACAACAATGTGTAATTGCAGGTTGGAAAACACTGGGTGTTATTATACCTGCAAACCAAATACCATTTACAAACCCTTCACAAGTAACATCCCAATTCATTAATGACCCCTCAGTTGAATTTGGATGCTTTTATATATCCTGCACTTGCAACTCCACCCCGTGCTCTCAAACCTTCATATTTCAACGTGCAGAATGAAAGAACTCACAACACACATTGTTTTCCAACCGCCAATTATTTTCCACATTACGTTGTCCCATCATAGGGATTTTGTATGTTATGATGCCTCTGACATGCATTCTTCTAGGGATAATAGCGATGTCCAATTGCAAGGTAGAAGCTAATCTCCCTACAAAATATAGTAAAATCAAACTATTATCCCTGAAAAAATATGTGTTTGAAATGATCACATAATCATACATAAATGATATCAATTTTCCACAATCCATACTGATTATTGCTAGTTGATTTGTGGATTCGATTGTGTAATAATTTTTCCATCAACGTTTCGGATCACACTTTGTGATCCAACATCAAGATGAAGAAGAAAACATGTATCAGTCATCGTGATGTTGGATCATGGAGTCTGATCTGCAATGTCGATGCAAAAATTCTTACACAATCCAATCTACAAATCAACTAGCAATGATAATCAGACATGTCTTATCCCTAAAGAAGGGCAATGCATTATCATGTGTAAGCCATGTCGCAAGGAGATCACCTTCTACAATTGGGAGCAGGCTATTCTCCCTACAAAAATGCATGTCACATGCATCATAACAGTCATCTTGTTTTCAAAATAATTGTTCGGCATGGACAAAAAGCCCAAAACATTCATTGAAAACCATTATTTACAAATAGAAAAAAACCCAGATGAGGTCCCATTTTCGCTACCATTTTCCACAGCTACATTTTGCAGGTTGGTAGAGAGTAATGAGAAATATGAAAATTTGCAATTGCCTAATGAAATAACTGAAAACCCATTGTGAAAATATGAGTGAAATTACCGAATAACATTTAGAGAAATTAGAAACCATGCACAATATGTAAGAGTTTTGTTTCAGTTTGCTCCAAGAATGTAATGAAGTCCACTTTCAAATTTCACTTTGCTACAGTCAAAATGTCATTTCACTTTCTTCATCTGATTGGAACAAAACACCCTGATGGAAAAGGTGGTCGGACTGACAAATAGCACTGACGAATAGACTTGATGGTCAGACGTTAACTCTATGGCATGTCCCGTAGCCGAGAAAACATGTTAGCACTAGTGGGTTTTCAAAACCATATTTTGGAATGGAGAAAACCTAGAACAACATGGCATTCAAAACCATTATTTGCAAATACCAAAAAGAGGTGCCAAGAATGTAATGAAGTCCACTTTCAAATTTTGGAGCAACTCTTTGGTATAGTCCAAATGTCATTTCAGTTTCTTTATCTGATTGGAACAAATAAAATGCTCACATTATTTGTAGTGTTGGAAAAAACACTATCTCTTCTCACTTGTAGAGGGTTTTAGAACAATTTATGCATTGCTTGTTTCTTAACAACTAGGGTTTTCCAACATGCATACTTACTAAACATAAACAATGTCTTCAAGAGATTTTGTAATATAGTTAGTCTCAATGTATTCAAAATCCCTTTCAAAATTTATAAGGACTTTTAATTTGGGAAAAAATTGCATTTAAATTTTGCATGACTAAAAAAAAAAGTGCACAAAATAATTGCATTTTGGAAAACCCAATGTTGGGTTTCAATTATTTCAATGTCCTTGTTTAAATGTAAAGGGTTGTCTCATGGTGGGTTGCTTGATTCTTAACACCCAAGGTTTTACAACATGGAATGTTACAAGACAGTATGAATGTCTTTGAAATCACACATTCGATTGTTGTGTTTAAATTTCACACCATTGAAAAAAATAGTGTAGAAAATAATTGTAAATGGGAAACACAGTGTTGGGTTTCAGTTATTTGAATCTCCCTGTTTAAATGTAAAGGGTCATCTCATGGTGGGTTGATTTCTTCTTAACACCCATAGTTTTGCAACATGGAATGTTACAAAACAGTATGAAAGTATTCCAAATCACACCTTCCATTGTTGTGTTTAGGTTTGAAGTATATAACAAATTGCATGCTTCATAACACACTACATTTTTCAACCTCCACATCACAACATACCCAAGCCCTTTCTGGTTTTTCAACCAGTATATCTAGATGTGCATTACAAAAAGCAAGAACACCAATTTCTTGCCATTATTGGAAATAATGAATAAACTTGTTGAAAGTGATGAACGTTGTGTAGTGCATGTTGGAAAACACAATATGTTTTGAAGCCTTCCTTTACTTATACCCAACCTTTGTCTTGTAATGCAAATATACAAACGTATAGATGGTGTTGTATTTGATGAAATAGCACATCTGTCATTTAAGGGGCTCTATTAACCCTCGACACATAGTGTGATTCATATTATGCACTTCATTCTATTTTGCAACAATTCATGTTGGAAAACCCTAGGTGTTAAGAAACAAGCAACCCAAATAGTGTTGTAAAACCCTCTGCAACACTATTGGATACTACCCATCACCTCAATTTGGTTGATATTCTCCTCCAAGTCATCCATGTGCACCCAGACCTTCAACTTTCCCTTTCAATGTGCAGACTGTAAACCAATAGTATTTTCACCTTTCTTTCTCGAAATAGAAAAGCCCCCCAAAAAGGCCCATGTCATTCTCCAATTTTCCCATGCCAGACAAAAGAAACTTGTTGAGAAATATTTTCCGCCCACCTTTTTTCCCTGATCCAACATGTAGGAAAACCGATTTGATGGTGCTGTTAACTCCTACCTAACCATCAGCCGAATGTTTGGTCCCATCTGCCGCTTTCGTCACTTTTTCTTTCCATGTATGTTGTTATTCTAATAGCTCTTTTACAATTTTTCTATTTGTCTATAATATTTAGTGCCAAGTAATGTAGGCCAAATTTTCAATTAAGTTTGTGGTGTTATACCCATTTTGCACAAGTTATTGCTACCCATTGGCTTTACGAGTTCTATTTAATATAGTGCATAGAACTATTTCAAGTAATGACTTGTTATATTTCCACATCTTTTGTGGTGTGGTGGTTAGATTGAAACATACTGAAAAAGAGCAGCAATAGGATATAGAAATAACATTCTACAAAATTTTCATTAGATGTTAAAAACGAACCATTTATAACTTACTAAATATTCTAGACAAATAGAAAAATTGTAAAAAGAACTATTATGAAAACACTTAAGAACCACAAAAAAGAAAGATGCTGGAAAACTAACATTAAATGGAACTTTTAAATATGGAGAAATATTCAACTCAAGAGACAAAAAGGACATTTAAATTAGGACAGGATCATTGGATGGAGTCTCAAGAGGATGTATTTTGACCATTTCGTAAAATAGGAAATATTCACAAAAGCCTCTGTTGCTACTCACATTTCAAAGTGAAGAACACAGTTCAAGTGAAGAACCCCGTTGAAGTGAAGAAATTGTTGTTACACTGTGTCTAGATACTAATACAATTTTAGGTAACCACGAATATGGTCCAAACTCAAAATCTATACATGCATTTCCCTTGAACTAGGGTCTTCCTTCAACTGGGTTCTCCACTTTGAATGTTGTTTGTATGTAATTACACATACTTACATGTCCACATATGAACTCTTTTGGTGAAAGATTTCAAATTAGCACAAATCACTTAAGAATCACATGAAAATGACAGCTGATTGAAAACCCCAACATTTCACAATTTTAAACAAATCAGAACTTCTAAATGCATAATAAATTTTGGAAATTTAACTATCCACTACACTTGCAATTCAAGCTATGGCAGTCGAAATCACATGTATTTATTGTAGAAGGTTCACATCTCCTGAAGCATCCTTCTCAATCCACCTTCCCTTGTTTTGTTCAATTTTCTTTCCTCGCCTATATCAACCAGCTAGAAGAAAGGAAAGTGTTAGCAATAGATTAAATTGGAAAATTAAAGACATTTGGTGCTAGAAATATTTTTTTTATTCCAAATTTCACCAATATACAATTTATATATTCTGCTAAGTGCAAATGCTAGTTTGCACAAACAATAAACAAACAAATTAAACTGTACATTGGGAATTTAATTTCCAATTTAACCTATCGCTAACACTAGTATATATATCAGCAATCATATCTACCATTTTTCCATTCTGCAACAAACATTCATTTTGTTGGAGCAATTCATTTGTTCCAGTTAGGAGAAAGATAACTCATAAACAAAAAGCACCTATGTATGTAACATGAGATCAAAGTGGCATTTCATTTTCCTCACTTGATTTGATGAAATAAATGCTCACATTATTTGCAGTGTTGGAAGACACACTGTCTACATATAAGGTGTTCAGAAACAAGCAACCCTTATAGTGTTTATAAAACCCTCTGCAACTAAGAGGAGACAATGTGTTTTCCAACTATGCAAATAATGTGAGCAATTCATTTTTCCAATCAGGAGAAAGATAAATCATAAACAAAAAGAACCTATTTATGTAACATGAGATCAAATTGGCATTTCATTTTCCTCATCTGATTCGACCAAATAAATGCTCACATTATCTGCACAGTTGGAAAACACGCTGTCTCCATATAAGGTGTTAAGAAACAAGCAACCCATATAGTGTTGTAAAAACCTCTTCAACTCAGAGAAGATAGTGTGTTTTCCAACTATGCAATCATCTGATTAGACCAAATAAATGCTCACATTATTTGTAGTGTTGAAAAACACACTGTCTCCATCGTTGACCGCAAGTCCCTCTCGAGCCAACAAACTACAAAATCAAAATGTGGAAAATTCCTATGCACTACAGAAAGCAATGTGTTTGAGGGGTTTCTAGTGGTTCAGTCACCTGCAACTCCATTTTCCTTGCCGGAGCATCCCTCCCACCCACCAAACTCAAGAAATGAAAAATGTGGAAAATGGCAATGCTAGGTGCATTTTGTCTAGCTTTTTGACTTTAGACAAAAAATCACCTATATATGTAATATGACATAAAAATGGCATTTCAATTTCCTCATATGATTTAACCAAATAAATGGTCACATTATTTACAAATTTGGAAAACACACTGTCTCCATATATAGTGTTGTAAAACCCTCTACAACTGAGAGGAGACAGTGTGTTTTCCAACTGTGCAAATAATGTAAACAATTTATTTGTTCCAATCAGGACAAAGCTAACTCGTAAACAAAAAAAACCTATGTATGTAACATGGCATCAAAATGGTATTTTCATTTTCCTCGTCTGATTTGACCAAATAAGTGCTCACATTATTTGTAGTATTGGAAAACACACTGCCTCGATATAAGGTGTTAAGAAACAAGAAATGCATATACTATTCTAAAACCCTCTGCAAGTGAGAAGAGATAGTGTGTTTTCCAACACTGCAAATAATGTGAGCATTTTATTTGTTCTAATTAGATAAAGAAAGCGAAATGACATTTGGACTGTAGCAAAGAGTTGTTCAAAAATTTGAAACTCAACTTCATTACATTGTTGGAGCATAGGAGCCAGCTAACTACTAGACAAAAAGCACCTATGTACATACAAAAATGCATGAAAAGCATACATAACATGACAAGATTTCATAGTGTGGGGCCCGCCAGATGAGTGATCACTGAGTAAAGCGGTAGATGGGAGTATATGCCTGATGATGGTTAGGTAGGAGTTAATGACGTCGTTTGGTGGGTTTTCCTACCTATTGCTAGGCAAAAAAGGCAGGTGGCTTAGCTTTGTCAACAAGTTTCTTTTGTCTGGCCTCTTCTATTTCAAGAAATAAAGCTGAAAATACTATTTGTTTCGTGGTATTGGGCCTTTTCTGTTTCAAGAAAGAAAGGTGAAAATACTATTTTCTAGCGACGAATAGCCATTCCTTTCTTCAATGTTCATGGAAGAATGGAAAAATGGCACATACATAAAGTGGATATACATACCTTAGGGAGCTCCAAACACCTGCAACTCTTCCCATTGCTATCCACCAAAAATGTCGGTATCCAAAAATGGAGAAAATGGGACCTTGTCTAGGATTTTTGATATTTGCAAATAATGGTTTCGAATGCCATGTTTTTGGCTTTTTTTCCATGCCGAAAAATTATTTTGAAAACCCGCCAGCGCTGACACATTTTCCTGGTGATAGTTGTAGGTATTGGGCCTTTTCTATTTCGATAAAGAAAGGTGAAAATACTATTTGTTTCTAGTTTGCACGTTGATAGGGAAAGCTGAAAGTTTGAATGGATGTGTACAAGTTGGAGGAGAAACCAACCAAATTGAGGTGATAGGTACTATCCAATAGTGTTGTAGAGGGTTTTACAACACTATTTGGGTTGCTTGTTTCTTAACACCTAGGGTTTTCCAACATGAATTGTTGCAAAACAGAATGAAGTGTGTACTATGAATCACACTATGTGTCGAGGGTTAATAGAGTCCCCCTTAAATGACAGATGTGCTATTTCATCAAATACAACACTAAAATAACTGAAACCCAACATCGTGTTTTCCAAATTGCAATTATTTTGTGCACTTTTTTTTTAGTCATGCGAAATTTAAATGCAATTTTCACCCAAATTAAAAGTCCTTATAAAATTTTGAAGGGCTTTTGAATACATTGAGACTGTCTATATTACAAAAGCTCTTGAAGACATTGTTTTTGTTTAGTAAGAATGCGTGTTGGAAAACCCTAGGTGTTAAGAAACAAGCAATGAATATACTATTCTAAAACCCTCTGCAAGTGAGAAGAGACAGTGTGTTTTCCAACACTGCAAATAATGTGATCATTTTATTTGTTCCAATTAGATAAAGAAACCGAAATGACATTTGGACTGTACCAAACAGTTGTTCCAAAATTTGAAAGTGGACTGTATTACATTCTTGGAGTAACAAAATAAAACTCTTCATAATGAACTAACTGAAATGGAACAATGTGTTTTCCAACACTGCAAACCATCTATAACAACATTGTGCCTTGCAAGTATCATAATACCTACTATTTTCCAATTTCATTACATTCTTGGCACCTCGTTTTTCTATTTGCAAATAATGGTTTCGAATGCCACATTTTTTTTGGTTTTTGTCCATTCCAAAATATGATTTTAAAACCCACCGGTCATGACATGTTTTCCCGATGATGAGACAGGCCATGACAGGTCGGAGTTAATGTCCGACCATCAAGACTTTCCATCAATGCAATTTTTCCATCCGACCTTTTTCGTCGAGGCGTTTTGTTCCAATCAGATGAACAAACTGAAATGAAACTTGGATTGTGCCGGAAGATAGGACCAAACATCCAGGAAAGGGAGGTAATAGTTAACTGACATAGGACAGTGTGTTTTCCAACACAACAAACAATGTATAACACTATGCCTTGTAGGTTTCCTAATACCTGTTGTTTTCAAATTTCATTACATTCCTACTATCAAAATCACAAAAGGTTCTCCACAAAATCACAATACATACTGAATTGAGTTCAGGGGTGAGTAACCAACTGGGTTATTACTTCTAAATGCCCTTACAACACTCACAGTTTTATGAAACACTGTGTTTTCCAAAATGATAGTGTATAAAATGGCGGAAACAATGGGATGTCATATGGGATTTTTTCTATTTGCAAATTATTATTTTGAACATCACGTTTTGTGCTTTTTTCTCCATTTTGAATAACAATGTGAACTATGGCAAACATAGGACAGTGTGTTTTCCAACACAACAAACAATCTATAACACTATGCCTTGTAAGTTTCATAATACCTACTGTTTTCCAATTTCATTACATTCCTACTTTCAAAATCACAAACGGTTCTCCACACAATCACAAAACATACCAAAATGAGGTTAGGGGTGAGTAACCAATTAATGGGTTGTTACTTCTAAAGGGTTTTACAACAGTCTGAGTTTTAGGAGACAGTGTGTTTTCCAAAATGACAGTGTATAAAATTTTGGCAAATATGGGACATTGTGTGGGATTTTTGCTATTTGTGAATTATGATTTAGAATGCCACACTTTGTGCTTTTTTATCCATTCCGAATAACAATGTGAACAATGGCAACATTCTGGGTTTTATGTGGTTTTCAAAATATAGAATTTCATTGTAGAACCCATGGATTCTACTTTCTATAAACATTATTCAGTAATTGTACTCATATTTCCACACTGGGTTGTCACTTATTTCATTTAGCAATGGGAAAATTTGAAAACCAACATACAGGGAGGAAACAATTTTTTAAAAAAAAAACCCTCAACACAAAAAAACATTATCAGACCTACATTTCAACTAAATAGCCCTTTTCCCAACGAAAACCATGCAACATTCAAAATAAGAATGTGAACAATGGCAACGTTCTAGGCTTTATGTGATTTTCACAATAGTTTGTGGTTTATGTAAACCTTATTCAATTATTTTGATTTTCACAATGTTTGTGGTCTTTGTAAACCTTATTTAGTTATTTCACTCATATTTCCACGATGGGTTGTCACCTATTTCATTCGACAATTGAAAATTTTCAAAACCAGTAGATGTGAGGAAACAAAATTAAAAAAAACCCTCAATAGAAAATCACAAAACCAAAACCCCACAATGAATAGCCATTCATTTCTTCAGTGTTCATGGAAGAATGGAAAAATGGCACATACACAGAGCAGATATACATACCTTAAGGAGCTTTGAATGCTTGCAACTCTTCCCATTGCTATCCACCAAAAAGTCACTGTCCAAAAATGGAGAAAATGGGACCTCGTTTGGGATTTTTTATATTTGCAAATAATGGTTTTGAATGCCACGTTTTTGTCTTTTTGTCCATCCATGCCAAACAATTATTTTGAAAACCCGTTAACATTGACACATTTTCTAGGCAACGAGATGTTAACGTCGGGCCATCAAGTCTTTCTACTGGCTACTTTTCCATTCGGCCACTTTTCCATCATGGGTCTTTTGTCCACCGCGGGCCCCACCATGGTATGGGTATGATATAACATATTCTATATGTTATATACATAGGTGAATTTTATCTAGAAGTTAGCTTTCTTCGTACTAGGTAAGGGGTACAACTGACTTAAAGGTTGTTATTTAAAAGTGACATAAAAAGGGAAAAAAATGATATTTAATTAAAAGTTCTTGAAAAAGTCACTTTATTTTATCAAGCAAATTTGCTTTTTCATAAAAAACACTAAAAAAACAAAAAAAAGTGAAAAATTAAAAAACACTTTTTTGGAAAAGCAATGAAAAAATAATAAAAAATGTTATTTTCTTAAAATAGCTCTAAAAAGGTTTTAAGAAGAGGTTGGGCCTTGAGAAGAATGGGTAGATTGAATATTTCATTTTATTTTTTCTCTAATTGAGAACGGGTATGTGCAGGATCATGATGGGCCAAAAAGTGGTGATATGATGGGTATGTGTAGGGTATGTGGCTGACAACTATTTTTTTACCCAAAATTGATGAAACAGAAGGGTTTTGTAAAGGATTCTTAGCTTTCGACCAATATAAATTATGCTTTACTTTGAATTTAATAAATAATTATTATTCATTTTCTATTTGAATTATGACTAAAGTCCTGATTGATAGATTGATTGAAAAACATCTATACTCTCAAATGGTATCACATTTTTTGAATCTAAAACACGCGTCACATTATATGCTCTGCATACTATAAGATTATAAAAAGAAAAATTGAATTTCATGAAGTTTTGACCAAGTTAAGGTGGTCAGACATATGAGTTTTTATATTTTTTAAAAGTTGTAATAAAAAAATCATAATTAATTATTTACTTGGGAAAAAATACAAAAAAATATGCATCACATCGGGACACGAGTCCTCTACTTATATCTAAAATATTATAAAAAAATATTATCATTTTATTGTGGTTAGGGTGGTTAGACAGACACCTACTTCTTATTTTTTCCTTGAAATTTAAGTACTACTGCATTAAAATTTCAAATTTTCGCTAAATAGATTTAAAAAAAATAAAATAACCTAGTAGTTTAGAAACTACATTCAATTTTCTACAGATTCTATTTATACATATTTTTGAAATAATATAGATAACTTATTCAAATTTTTACATCAAGTTGCCTAACTCTGATATTTCTGAATTTTTTGCCACTTAAGGGCTTGTTTTTTCCATGATGATCCTGCACATACGCGAACATGAGTTCTCATATTTCTTCAGGATGTAAACCCTATTGTATATGAATTTTAGCTTTGTTGTATCTACTATACTAGAAATAATAAGCTTAGTTTTAAACTTGCAAGGTGATTTATTTATCATTCTATTTGATGTCCATTGTGTTTATGGTGTTCTAGGTTCATTTTAGTGTGTTTATGAGTAGTTTTCAGTTTATACATGTTGAGTAGTGGAGTTGGGCATACTTTTTGTAAGATTTCAAAGTGTTATCATTTCTAATCAAATCTATTATTTGATGTTTTCAGTCCAAGAAAAAGTTCACAATGTTTTATTAAGTCAGGGATGAATTTATGCAACCTACATCAATTGTGTTTCAATTTGGGGTGTGTTTCCTTCATTTTGGGATTGTTACATCAAGATATAGAGGAGTTTTTAGCATGTTATTAGAGTGCATTAGAATTGTTTGATAGTATGAAAATAGTTATAGAGTGATGTAAAACCTACTACAATCTATTGTATCAACTATTTGAGGTATTCTTTATGTTGGGTACTTGAATATATTGTTTATCAATGTTATTTGGTCTCATTCTAGATGTTGCAACAGTTTTATTTTGTAATAATTTATTTTATTAATCTATAAAAGTAGTTATTTTTTCCTTCCTCTGAAAATCTTAATTTATAAAGCATTTTATATATCTTGTGAACCCTAAAAGGTAGTATCACTAGATCCCATCATTTGAATGTATTTTTATTTTGTAAGTTGTGCAATTCACCACCAATGATTATAGAATTTTTATTTAGCCTGTTTTAGCATGAACAAGATGGAATTGTTGACCATTTTGATCTAAGTCAAGCTTAGAACTTATACTATTGGCTTTTATTGCACACATGCAGTCCATCAAAGAGGTGTTGATAGGTTGGATTTGTTGCTTGCATGCCATTTTACATAGTCTATCAAAGAGGTGTTGATAAGGATGGTTTTGTTTCCTGTTTATTATGGTTGGATTTCCACCATATAATTGTAATTGCATTCATCTAGATTATTTGTGTTGTTGGAGACATCATATGCTCTCACCTTTCCCACTCTAGAATCTATGTGATTAAGAAGTGTTGCAGAAATTATATTGCATCTTTATTGTAAAAATACAAAAATCTAGGGTGGGCTATTACAATAGCATCCTTGTCACTATCCATGTCCTCATAGAGATATCTAATGAGGAAATTTTCACCATCAACATCTCAAAGCTTTAATTGAAGGATCTTAAATTTGTGTAATTTGTTGTGAATTTGACCAAAATCTTATAAAAATCATAGGTGACAATGATCATATTATCCAAATCACTAGTAAAGCTAGTCTTAACCCACTCAGTTTAAAGAAATATTTGTTTCAATTTTATCTTTTGTGCATAAAGGGTTTATCATGCAAGGCAGTTAGAAACAAATCTTGTCACCCTTATCTATTTTTTTCACTATTTGTTAAGGTACTCATCACACTCAACACCTCATGTGATTATAAATTAATGTTTATAGATTTTTCTTTTACAAATGTTTAACCCATGGAATCTTGTAATTATATTCTAGGGTTTGTTGAGAAAATGTGTCCCAACCTTGCAATTATATAGGGTACTATTAATAAGTAAGCAACAAGTAGGTGCATGGGGTCCCTTCCTGTGAGGGGTCTAGGGGGATCATCCCCCTAGTGGGGGGTCTGGGGTCATTTTCCTCGATAGGGGCTTGGGGGTAGCACCCCCAAAAGCTAAATTTTATTTATATTTTATTATTGTAAATCTAGAATGTTCATCATTAGGTCTTAAATTTAACGTTTGATCAATATTTTGTTAGCTTGACTTTCCCTAGAAGGAAACCCTATTTTATGAGGGTGTTGTATTACAACTGTGTATTGTGATGTATTTTGAGAGTTTGATAGCAATCGTGTTGCCTTTGGATCCTTGTTTGGTGATACTCTTGTGAGCAGCTTGCTCTACAAGTATATTATAATCTTTGTTATTTCTGAATAATATATTGGGCAGCTTTTAGAGTGTGGGGTTTTTCTCTCGAAAGGGTTTTCCCCATGTAAATCACTGTGTTGTGGTATGCATGATATTTATGTTTATTTCTATTTAATTTTCTATAACTATTGAAAAGATTTGTAAAGTTTTGCATTATCCTCCTCTCAAGATTAGTGTAGGAAGTTGTTCCCCTACCTTAGCTTCCGTACAGGGTTAAATCAAGGTGGTACACTATGCATGGGATCCAAAATAAAGAGCAATACTTTAGCAAAAGTATCATGATAGCCACACAACTAGAAAAATTGTTTGTAATAAAATGGACCATAATTTTTTGTCCCACCTCAATGACCACCTCACCATATAGAGTAAAAAGTGCTAATGTCGATTGACCTTATGTGATGTATCATAGCTTTTAGGAAAATCATAACAAAGATAAAATTACACAAAGAACTTAATGAGTATGGATTCTCCTATTTTTTGGACACTTGACATGATAGTGCAACTTGCCTAAGCCCACTTCTTGTAATTCTTGACAAAGACATACTTTCTTGTATCCATTAACACATATAACATGATAGTGCAACTTGTCTTAGTCCACTCTTTGTGATGTTTGGAAATACATACTTTCTTATTCACTAGTACATCTGACATGATAGTGTAACCTATTTTAGACCACTCCTTGTGATATTTGGAAAGTATGTTGTTTACATCATAAATTGTATCTCTCAAAGTGAAATTCATTAAAGTATTATGTAAAGGGATGGTGAACCTAGAACCAATGACCATAATTGAATCCACCATTGCTTACAATATACAAACCTAGAAAAATTAAATGAAAAGATATATTATGAAACTAAAAATAACAATTGTCATTTTGGTCTATCACCAACATTGTTCTTCCACCTTATACTTTCTAAATATGGTTGTGCTCTAGGTGTAATACAAGGTGTGGAGAAGGCATTTATGTTTGAACCCCTTGTATTAGGTCTATGTGATATACAAGAAGGCATAAATGAAGTTTGAATATAGTGTTGTAATTATGAAGCCTTAATTTCATCTAAAGTATTAACATAAGATTTATAAAATTTCAATCCACTTATTGTCCTTACCTTTTTTATTTTAATTTTTCTATAAGACTCAAGAGCCATTATATATGATTGGGTGACATATATGAAACACAATTTGCAAGGCCTAATATCATACCTTAACACTTTTATAAATGTCATTTGAAATAATTAAACCATTTAAGACAACAAAAATTGCATTTGATTTATGTGAATTAGAGAACTTTTCCATAGGTCCATGCAAAACTCTTTTATCATGACATGATTACTTGAAATATGTAAAATAAACAAAAAAAAAAAGGTCATTAGGAAAAGGTTTAAAACTTAGCACTTACTATTTGAAAAATCATATAACACTAACCCTAACCTTAGCACATATAAAAAATAAAAATAAAAATCTCACCTCTAAACCCTAAAAATGCATATTAAAAATAGTGCCTAAATAATTAAAAACACTACATGTTAATTTAAAAAAATCCTTAATCCTACCTTTAAACCAAAATAATATTTTAAGATTAGTTATTAGAGTTAGTAGAAATAATTCAAATTTTAAAAGACCCGACCCTATCCCTAAAACATAAATAAGTTAGGTTTAAAATTCAATATATACTAAGTTTTTCTTATAATATGTAATATTAAACCTAACCTTAGTATAAACCAATCCTATTTTATAGGGCTTAATAATAGTCTTAACATGCTTTGTATGCTAGTTTTAAAGACAATCCTTAACCCTATCCTTAAATTGAAACATTAGTTTAGGATAAGTAGAAATTTAAATTTTAAAAAAATCCCAACCCTGTCCCTAAAATAGGTCTAGGGTTTAGGGTTCAACCTAGAGTTTTAAGTGATATAAAGTTAAAAATTAAAAAAAAAAAATTCTTAGTCACTAACTATTATGGTTTAATATTGAAAATCATAAAGGTTGAGGGTTTGATGTTAAAAAATCACGATTAGGGCTTACCATTCAATATGCTTTTAGGATTGAAAAGTAAAATCTAAAAAAATAAAATCCATTGAGGGCTTTGGATGAAATCATTAATAATCGAAAAATGTGTCTAATAATCAATTAGATTTGATCCAATGTAGGTCAATTCTAGTTTAAGTAATGAACTTGCTTCCTTGAACTTTGAATCTATTAAAAAAAAAAAATTGGACAGTAAAAATGACCCACAAAATGATAAGAATGCAAATAATTTTGTAGGTACATTAAGGGGACGAGCTTTTATAATTTTATCATGATTTTATTAAAAATTAAAATTATAGTTATTTAAAAAAAAATAAAAAAAATCTTCAAGATTAGTGCAAAAGTATTGAAAAATCTAATTCAAGTTATACCATTGATCTTTTCAAGTCTTAATTACTTGGAGGTCACTATAACTTTTTAACAATTATTTCTACTATGGTTCAAAGCATGTTGAAGGAGGTCAAATTTTCCTTTTATAAGAGGTTGGAAATAGAAGCATTTCCCAAAAAAAATGGATATTGAAAAAGTTTTTCCACACTTGAAGCCTAAAATCTTGTTTTTTCCCTTTTCCCTCATTTATTAGTTTATTTAAGGATTCAATTGCTAAAATAAATGGTTTCAAGAAAATTCACCGTCAAAAAATTCACCTCCAACAATTCATCGCAAACAATTCATCACCATGAAAAATTCATCTCGTGGAAAATTCACCGCCAACAATATGATATGAACTGCTGGTGGTGAATTTTCTACGAGATGAATTTGTCATGGTGATGAAGTGTTGGAGGTGAATTTGTTGATGGTGAATTATTGGTGGTGAATTTTCCTAGAGCCAAAATAAATATAGGACTTAGACGCATTCCTTGTCTTTAGTCCTTAGATGTTAATTTTTTTTGGTCTCCTATTAAATTTACATAAAGCGAGAATTGTGATACAACTATCTATCCAATTGATTCATTCTTTGGGAAAAGTTGAGCTTGGAAAATAATGATCCATTACATCTATCAAATGCTTTAAGAGATATATAAATGGATTATTATCATGACCTTTGAGTTTATAGAGAATGTAGAATTTATTAAGCTGCAATAATATTATTTATGATTTGTACAAGTTTATTGACTGGTTAAAAATAATTTCCTTTAGAGAAATTTTATATATGAAGTTAAATCAATTTTGACATAATATTGTAAATAATGCTATACAAGGTAGTTGGTATATACTAATCAACTTATTCTACATGTGTAAATTTAGGAATAAAAATAACTTTTTAGCATTTATTTATTCAATAAATGTTTACTCTCACAATATTTTCAGCCATTGTCACAAGAAATTTCTTGACTAGCTCTTGATACTATTTATAGAAAGACAGAAATCTATAGATCTTATGAAGAGAAATAATATTGATAGACTTATGTAGGAAAAAATGATAACATAATCTTAAAAAGTAATAAAAAGAAAACAAAAACCTTATAATATAATAGAAAAGAAACTCTTTCAAGAAAAACCCAACATAAATTACACTCTCTTATTGTATTAATTTAAATTTCAATATAATAAGATATTTCACATATGCTTAATCCTAACCAAGTGTGAGTATTGATACACGAATATAGAAATATTCTAAGAAACATTAAAACACATAAAATTATGGGCCAAAAATCACCTATAAGGGGCCAAAAAAACTCAAGGGTATTAGGGTTTTTTGGTCCAAATACCCTCTAGCTAGGTAGTTCCCTAAACTCCACAATTGTGGTAGGTTGTGCAATGGGTGTGAAAAATGAAAAGTATACAACACTTCTAATATATTTCCACTTGTTGAATACTTTCCATAGGGGGCCATATATACATACATTAGCTCCTAAGAATAGTTGTGACTAGAAATTTCTTACACCAAGAAGTTCTTTAAGTACTTATAGATTCGTTAATCCTAACTCAAAATTGGAACCAAAAGTCTTGACAAAGACTTGTTGAATCTTAAAAAATGTTACAACTAAATTTAATTAATAGGATAGGAATATTTACAAGTTTCAATTCCTACATTCTAAACTTTAGCAATATAGTATCAACATATTTACTCTAATGTAGTAATATTACCTACTTCAATTATCTCTTTTAATTTCCATGTCCAAATAAAATTTATAGTACCAAGATCCTTCATATCAAACTATGATAAAAAAAATCATTCAGCATCATTTCCTTCTTGTTTCCAATTAGAAACATATCATGAACATATAATGCCATGATAAAAAAATTGTCACCAATCTATTTAAAATGTTAACATTGACCAACTTTACTTCATACAAATCTAAGTTCCAATGCATAAGTATCAAAATTCCAATAACACATCCTTGCTGGTTGTCTTAGACCACAAGAAACTTGTTTATTTTTCTAATCAATTCTATTCTTTTCATTGAAAAAGATTCTTATTGTGACATATAAATTCTATTTTTAAGATCTCCATGTAGGAATGTTGTCTTCATATCCACCTATTTGAAATCAAGATCAAAGAAACAAGAAAAAAACATAATAAAAGTTTACTTAAAAACAAAATAAAAATATCATTGAAGTCAATTTTCTCCACCTAGGAATACCCCTTACTACCAAGTGATCTTTGTACTTATTCACTTTATCTTATGCAATGAATATTTCCTTGAAAACCTATTTGCAACTAATGAGTTTTCTTCCAATATGCAACTTGATGAAATCTTATTTCATATTTTTTGCATGGTCTTAATTTATTCATCTGTAGACTTATTTTAGACTTTACCTTCCTTTGAATGTAGTGCCTCTGCTTTAGTATAATTATCATCCATAATAAGAAAAAATAAAATCAAGTGGATCGTTGTAATACCCTAATAAGGGATATTGTATATTTATAATTCATTTAACCTAATAGGAAACTAATTTTTAATTATTTCAAATCAAATTTAATGCAACAAATAATATACTTAACAACATACGCAACAATAAATGCTAAACCATTGTAAACTGAATAATGACACAACAATTCAAAATAAAACATTAACTCTCTTATTACAATGAGAATCACACTTATAGAAGATTCAATTTTCCAAATTTCAAGAATAACTACTTGATATTATTATAAAAAATATAACAAATTTATATCAAACAAAATTACAATTCCTAGGTAGTAAGGGTCATCTAAATCTCAACAAAATAGACACTATAGGAGCTTCCTAAATAATAAATCGGTAAATCTCAAATACGATCCCTATATGAGACTATTGCGACTAGTTTAGAGGTTTTTATCCACTAACCAAATATAGGGATGATATAAGGGGGTTTCTATCCTCCATTTTGTAATGATAGATGAACAAGACATGCAATCTCTTTGAGTGAAATCAATAGATAAATAAATGTGTCCTCTCAAATTATGTCATGATTAAATATACAAATTTTAAATTAGTTTACTTTCCCTCCAAAATACACCTACACACTATCCAGGTTGGTAGACACCAATATTAAAATGATCAAATTATTGTATAACACATGTGACACCGTAATTAGTTACTTTCCCTAAGCCCACGAGAAATGAAAATGGGTTTATGGTTCAATCCATAATCTTATGAAAAAAGGGAAATTATAGTCCTCCCTCAAGATTGCTTGCCCTCAAGAAATTCAAATTTGGATGCTTTAGGATGTGGCCCCTTCCCATGTAGCATATTCAATTAGAAAATCCTTCCACTTCACCAAATACTCACAAATGGTTTTATTCCATAACTTTCTTTCCTAAGTGTCGATAATAGCTTTTGGTATCAAAATGAGTCTTCCTTCATCATTTGAAGGTGGAAAGTTGTTGGATGGTATATGTTGTGTAACAACCCATTCCATTTTTCCCAAAAACATCACAATTGTTTTTGTTAAGTGTTTAATCACTTGTATACTTAAGAATTCAACTATCTATCAAAACAATCGATACGTATCCATCCATCAACATGATAGGCATCCATCCATCAAAACATGACATAAATTCATCCATCAAATAGGATAGGAATTCATCCATCAAAATAGGATGGGAATCCATCCATCCATCTAAACAGTATAGGCATCCATCCATCAAAATAGGATAGACATCCATCCATCAAAATAGGATGGGAAAGATGCTCTAGCCAGAGACTTTAGATTCATATGAATCACTCTTTAAAGACTACATTTCCTAATGGAAGTGCATCGAGGTCCATTTTTAGGAGTATAATATAGTAAAATAAGGACTTGAATCCCACCTTGGAATTTTGGCCTAAGCCTCTCGGGAAATAAAGCATTCCATTATAGTATACAAGGAATGCATTTTATCTTGATATTAGATTAGAGTATTCTTTCCTTCCCTTGAATCAAAAATTTATTTGATTGAATAAATGTTGTATAATTAATTGAGTTAGCATAATATTTCTTAGAATTTCCCTAAGCCCCATCCCTAAATGCCTGAGTACTTGGTACATCATTTGTTTCCTAGATTGCTTACATACCCTGCTTCCAATTGGGATCAAGGAGTAAAATATGTAGTTTTATTTTCTATTCTAAGTTGATGCAAAATATTATGTGGGTATGCAACCCTTTCTAGAGCCCCTTTTTCGTAGACAGTTCCTCTATGATTGCTACCCACAAAGGGAAGCAATAATTATAATAGTCTCCATGACTATTACTTGTTTCCTAAAACAACTAATTCCTAGTCAAAAAATAGCGTCACACTTGAAACTATTGGAAACTAAATTTCATTCCATGATTAGATATTTCAATCATTTACAAATAACATAATCAAATTAAATGAATTATATTATATCTTATAAAAGAGGGTTTACTAGGTTTGAACTAGTGGGTTTTCATTCATTTGATTTATCTTTTTAGATTATCGATCCAAGAGAGATTACCCATCACTTAGATTTTAATATCATCAAAATGTCTCTTATTTCTCCTTGAAAATTTAAAGGGACGATGACATAGATGTTGTTGTTGCAACTGTGTTAGGCTATAGGTACAATAGCTCAAAGCACGACGACATTACTCACAAACATGAGCCATAGGCACCGTTGATACCAATCGTTGCTGATTTTTGGTTTCAACTCTTGACTAAATTTTTCTAACTAAGAAAGGAAATGACAACTAATTACTTCTTACAAAGTAAAGTACTTTTAGAAAAAGGAATAAACACTAAATTATTATTTTTTGAAATAAATTTATTCTAATACTAAATTTTGGCCATTGCTATTGTGAAAAGAAATTAAGACAATATTAATTTATGAAACGAACTCCAAATTATAAATTTAAACTAATACAAATTGAGACACTAATTTACTTTTGTAAAAATAAACAACTTCCTTTCCACTTTCTGACCACCAAGATCCCAATATGGGTGGGGTGAGAGCATACGTTGTACGAGAATTACAATATTAATTAATTAAATCAACTTCCACTTAGAAATTGAATCTAAAAACAAGATACTAATTTACTTTTAGCAAAAATAAATAACTTCCTTTCCACTTTTTGATCACCAAGATCCTTGTATGGGCGAGGTGAGAGCATACGATGTACAAGAATTACAAATATTAATTAATTATATCAACATCCACTTAGAAATTGAATCTAAAAACAAGATAATAATTTACTTTTTGTAAAAATAAACAACTTTCTTTGTGCTTTTTAATCACCAAAATCCTAGTATGGACGAGGTGAGAGCATACGGTGTACGGGAATTACAAATATTAATTAAATCAACATCCATTTAGAAGGTGAATCTAACCACAAGATTCTAATCTTCCTTTTGTGAAAATAATTAAATTATTGCAAGTCTAATTGTTTAAAAATGAATACTAAATGAATTACTAATTTTGCAAAATATAAAAACTAACACAATATTGTTTATTTGATAATTACTCTTTCTAAAGAAAATTGACTAACATTAATTTAACAAATAAATTAAGACAATATTAGATTGTTGAAGAAAAGAATACTAAATTATATTTTTTAAATTATTACCAATTAAAGAAAATTAAGAAAATTAATACAATTTTTCTCACATTAATTTATCCTTGTCCTTTTGTTGGGATTCAACAGTTCTTCCAAAGGATGGGTGCTTTTCATGGTTGGCTATTAAAAGGAGAATTTTGACAAGTGATAGGCTTGCCAAACTTGGGATAGCAACACAATTCAAATGTGTATTGTGTGAAAATGAGATGGAGGTAAACCACTTGTTCATTCATTGCTCTTTTGAATTTCATTGTTGGTCCTTTATCAAAAACAAGTTAAATTGGTATGCATCACTACCAAATAATTTGTGGGATTATTTTCAAGCTGGCCAATATTGTATAAATTAACATTGCTTGCATGCATTTGGAGAGTGGTTCCTTCTATAGTACTGTGGAGCATTTGGTGGGAGCAAAATAGAAGGATCTTCAAGAATAAAAAATGAAGGTGGAGAAAGTAGTGGAGAAGATGGGATCTTCAATAACAAAGATAACAAATGCATATGTTCAGAAGGAAAAAAAAAAGGATCACTGTTCATAGATTGGGATTCAAAGTTAATGTAGAAGTGGACTAATATTGTGCTCGCTTTCAAAGGAAACTTGCATCAAAATCCAAAACAAAAATTAGATAGAAGAAAAATAGCTTGGATTCTACCTCCAAAAGGTTATTTCAAGTTAAATTTTGATGGTGCATCACATGGAAACCTAGGAATATCAGGGGCAAGGGTTGTAATAAGGGATCATAAAAGTTTCGTCATTTTAGCTAAATCAATAAAAATTCTAAAAGGAACAAATAACATTGCATAATCAAGAAGAGAAAGGTGGTGGCGGAGGAAATTGTGTGTTCCATCTGCAAACTCAAGTCTCTGATTATTGTTGAAAAAGGTAAGGACACCCCTGCTAGTTAGGATAGGGTTAGTTCCTTTGAGGAGGAAGATGCTTTGGGAAAAGGGGTTTTCAATATTGATAGAGAAGATTTGTCTGATGTGTTGGGATCTACTCATGAGGGGTCCATTGTCTTGTTTAAACTTTTTAAATGGTTTTTTCATGAACTCAATAAAACTAATGTCAAAGTTAGGGGAGTGGTTAGTAAGGCTGAGGGGTCCTCTATCTAGAATTAGATAGATGAGTTGTTTGACTCCTTAAATTTTGTGGTGGACACTGTTGTGGAGGAAACTCTCAAAATGAAACAAAATCTTGAAGGAAGAATCCTCATCCTTGAGGATCAAATGGTGAAAATATGGGATATTGTTATGAGAGGAGGGGAGGTGCATAAATCTGCTGGTAAATTTGAGTCTACTATTGTTACTTCCCCTGTGGTTAGTGCTAAGAAGCATAAGGATAGTGCCCATGCTAACGAGGTAGTTGCTACTAGTAAGCTGATGGAGGAGGAAGGTGTTGCTGGGAAGGGTGGTGAGAAAGGAATTGTTTTGATTTCAGAGGTAAATATAGATGGACTTGGAGCCAAGACTAGGAACAAAACTAAAGCTCAGGTTGGGGCATCTAGGAAGGATATTTTTGATGTTTGTGATGATGCACAAAAGGTTGTGGCTAGCGACGTGGAGGCGACGAATATTCTGAAAAGCATGTAGTGTTGTTGGTGGGATCCTCCTTTTTGGCTGACTTTTTACTGATGGGTCGTTGTTGTTGGGCTATTTTTTGGCTTAATGTTGTTATCTTTTATTTTATCTTCTTTTTGATATAAAGGGTTTCAGGGCCCCTTCAAAACCCGTATTTTACCTCTAATCAAAAACATTGTGGAATCACAAGCCTTATTGCATGGTTTGTAACTAGAAAGAGATATGAAGCTCAAAGCCTTGGAAGTTGAAGGTGATTCCCTAATCATTGTTAATGCATGTAAAGAGAGAAAAGTGTTTTGCTGGAAGATCATATATGTGTTGGATCAAGTATGGAAAATAATGGATAAGTTTAGTTTTTTGCAAATAAAACATACATACAGGGAAGGGAATAAGTTGGCATATAAGTTAGCTAACATTGGGTGTGATCAATTTTGGAATGAGATAATCTATGAAAATAACATGCACAATATCATGGAAGAGTTAAAAGATACTATAGAAAAGGAAAGGTTGGTTAATTTTATCAGAGGGCAATGGGGTCAATGCTAATTTTTTTTGCTAAAATAAGGTTGTTACAATTCAAAGATTAAAGAAGTAAGAAGAATTAAATATTTTCACAAGGGATGATTACATGATTTTGCAAGGGAGGGGTACATGGATTTGATGAGTTGGAAGTTATAACACACCATTGTCATGGCTGAAATTGAGGAACAATGACAATACAACATGGCAACTAGGTGGATAGGTGCAGTATCAAAATGTGTCATCGCTATAATCACATGGTTCATTCATATTGATTGCATTCCAATCAAAGCATACTCTCACTTGATGCGGGTGTACAAAGGGTACTTAGCATCAGAGCGAATATTTTTATACACATGGGTGCAATTTTTAAGCATATTTCAAATGTCAAGAATTTTTTTTCAAATCCAGCTAAACACACAAGTAGATCTTTCGAGCTTTCCTTAGTACTTTCATGTAGATGAGATCAATTTCACATGAACGAGTTCAAAGCTGCATGATCTCATTGCAAACAACATTGCAATACATGAGATATATCATAAAGGTGTATCATGTTTTTTGCTAACAAGTGTAATGTTTTTTAGGTAAAATAATGAAGGAAAATGAGGATTCTTAATACATCATTATATTAAGCAGTTTTCAAGCATGTAAAAGGAACAATTAAGGCTAATCAAGCATGTGGCATACTTCAAGATAGCACTATTATTTGTTAAATTTTAATTATGAAATCCACATCTCTATATTAAGGCTATGGGAGTATTCATGTTAAATCATTCTGCAATTACTGTAGATGAAAAATGATTTAAGTGTTGTAGTCTCAAGGAATAGTAGATGCAAATATAAGTGAAGAATTTGGCTTTCTACAAAATGTAAGATGTGGGTGATGAGAGGCTAGTTGGAACTACTGGCATGCTTTCAAGGAGCAAAAAAAGGTATTTTGTAAAAAAAATAGTCTACAAAGGTCTCTAAGGTTGCAATTAATCAGTGCTCTTCTTCTAGGAATGTTGCTTCATAGGTAATATTAGAAGTCTATCAATTCTGGATCTTCAAGACAAATTTACAAGCTTTGGTTGCATTATGGGTTTTATTGGGTCTATTCCCTATTTTCAAGTTGATCGCTTTGTGCTAGAATTAAGTTGCGGGTGGTGAGTTGCTAGTTGGAATTACTAGAAAAGCTTTTAAGGAGTAGCCAAAGGTATTTTGAAAAAAAAAAAATTGGTCTATAGAAGTATTGAAGGGTGTAATTAATCAATGGTCTTCATCTGGGTATGTTCCTTCACGAGTAAACTTTGAAGTCTATTACTTTTGCATCTTCTATACAAGATTTAGTTGCATTCTGGGTGTTATTGGGTCTATGCCCTATTATCAAGTTGTTTGCACTGTGCTAGAATCGAATTTCAAGTAGCTTTTGTGTTCAAAGACTAATTTATATATCAATTCCCAACTATGGAATACATTCCTAGAAACTAAATGGCACTGTTTCTAGTGTAGCAGTGGGAATTACCTTTTTCTAAAATTTTGGAGAGAGAACACTTGTCTCATGTGTTTAAAATAGATTGCTCCTCTATGTTCAAATGTGTGAAAACTATAATAGGGGAGGAGATATTGCACCCATCAGCCCAGAGGATAATTTTTCCATCAAACTTATTGTCTATTTTTGTTTCTAATATCATGGATTTAAATCCAAATCTCCAAGATATGCAAAAAATTGCAAATGTAGTGATTCAAGAGGTGTTTTTTTTACAGGAAAATGCTTTACTCACAAGCATCCAGAAGTGTGATTTTTGGTAGGGAGAAGCATATGTTGTAGGAATATTTCCTAGGCACTATCTGCATCACAAAGTTAGTTACATAAACATATATAAAATGACATGAAAATGTCGCTTGAATTCAACTCATCAAGCTATATGTACAGAGAGCTAAGTCGTTATCATTTTGAGTTGGGTGCTAACATGGAAATAAGTTTCAAAAACAAATATCATGCAGTGTCTTTTCTTATAATACACCATTTCTACCAAGTTGTTAATATCAAGCCTCCAATTATGCCACAACAAGGAGAGTTGACAACAACAAAATCACAAACATCTCCAGTGGATAAAAATGTTCAACAAATCAGACCTCTTCCTCAACTGTTCCTTCCAGACATGAATGTAACAACAAATTCACAAGAAACCCCACCAATGAATCAAATTATGTAGAAGGAAGGGAATGAAGGAAGTTTCTCAGTAGGAAATTCTTGAAAGTGTCTCTACAAGATGGTGAATATTTTAGAGTTTTTGAATGTAAAAATTAGTATATGACAAAGTGCTATCATACTAAGTAGCAAGGTCGATTGTTTTGTCATACAAGAAGTTGACATTTTATTTTTACAACATATTTAGACATTTTCATATCACGATAGTGGTATCTAGATAGGGTGGAAATGTAAGTGGAATCTTTTTCCAAATCCTAGATCAACTACAGTCACATTATTTTGTAATCTTTTCTATTATATAATATATATAGTCGGCTTAATGCCTTGTACTTAAATTTTTTTTACTTATCTTACTTTTGCAATCAAATAAATAAAGGAAACATTAATCATGTGAAAATAGAACTAAGTACTTTTGCAAAATATAAATAAATTTTAGCTAATCACTTTACTCACAAATTTGCTTTACAAAAAAAAAACATTAATTAAGACAACATTAATTTCCCGATAAATTAAATAAAACATTAAATTAACACTAACTAAATTTACAGATAAATCATTTGAATAGTAAACACTAGAATCTAATTAATTGCATGTAACAATAAAAGTCAAGTTGAATAACTCATAAATCTTCTAGTCCAACTTTTTGAGAAGGAAAAATTAAGATATTTGTTTTACTGCTTGAAATCTTTGGAAAAATATGAAATTTCCAATTAAATAATTGTTTAGTGCCCTTTAAAGAGAAATTAATTTTTACTAAAAACAATTTTAAATCTTTTGAAATAAATGGATTTAATGTTTCTTTATTAAAGAAATTTTACAACTAATAATATTGATTTTATTCCAGTTGAAAAACTAACAATACAAGAATCGTTTATCAAATTTTCATATTATAACTTAAATTTAACATATACACATATATTAATGAAAAATTCATTAATGATAATATAAATAAATAAAATAAATTTATTTTAATGTGTTTAGTTTTACCATGTTAAATCTTAAAAGTATTATTTACTAAATAAAACTTAATATATATATTTTATTTAATTTAAGTAACTATATATTAATTAATTTATTATTATTTTACTTTTTTAAAACTTCCTTTATTTCATTTAAGGCCTCATGGTACGAGCACACCAACCCATCAAGGGAGGCCCAACGAGGGAGGGGCCTCAAACATTAACACCTGACACATAGTATGAATGTAAACAATAGCATCAATGTTGTGGGTCAAGCCCGAATACTTGAACCCTAGTGACCACAAAAACAACACCACCACTTAACCATCACATTATGAAATCAACCCTAAATAATATTTATAATTATTTCAATATAATTTTATTATTTTTAAATAAAATAATATTTATGTATATATATAATTAAATTATTTTACTATGTATAATAGTTAAGGCCCTGACAAACGAGCTCGTATCAAGCAACAAATTGATGCTTGTGGAGATGAGATTGTTCTTTTACAGGAAGCAAAACTATTTGTGGGCTCATATGAAGCTTCCATACAGTAATAGGTAAAGTGGAAGTCATATCTTTCTCTTGCGCAAGGTGCCTTTGGGGAGCTTGTTATTTTGTGGAACTCAAAATTAGTAAATGTTTGTATAGTAAGGTCTGAATCTAACTAGTAGTTACTTGAGATTTCCAAATTTAATATGAGTTTTTGGTTATTTAATGTCTATGGGCCCATTCCTACTTTAGACAAAAAACTATTGTGGGAGGAAATAACACAAATTTTAAATAATTTGGGGGATGCAAAAATTGTTTTGGGAGGTGATTTTAATGCACTAGTTTTGATGGAGGAAAAATTTGGGGGTGCTAGTCCACCATTGAAAGTGGTGGAATATTTTAACTCTTTCATCGTTACTAATTCCTTGAAGGATATTGCGCTGAGTAAAGGAAATTTTACATGGAAAAATTGAAGGAGAGGCTTTTCATAGATTGTTGAGAGGTTAGATAGATTTTTTAGTGTCTCCTAATTGGTATCAAGGGCAGTATGGATTGGAGTCAGAGATTTTACCTACTACAAATTCTAATCACTATGCAATTTCTTTAAGAATCTCAAATGTCTCCCTTCCCAAAACAAAATCGTCCTTTAAATTTGAAAGCATGTGGTTTAGGCATTCACAATTCATGCCTCTAGTGTGACAATGGTGGACAAATGTGCTTTTTGTATAGGGAACAAAAATGTATCAGTTGTTCTATAAAATGAAGCATGTCAAGCAATAAATAAAGGTATGGAATGCTCAGGTGTTCAAAAAAAATTTCCACCAGAAAGAAATAGTATTTAAGGAGTTGACAGAGGTTCATGATCAAATCATACATGATGGCTTAAATGATAGTTTGTATGAAAAATAAAAGGGCTTGCAAATGGAATGGTAGAATTATGTGCTAGAGAGGAGATATATTGGAGACAAAAGTCTCATGAACTATGGCTCAAAGAGGGTGATAGAAATACAAAATACTTTCACACTTCCACTTAGCTAAAAAGAGCTACATTTGCAATATTCTCTATTCAGGAGCCATCTTCAGGTAATCGGCTATCACCAAAAGAAGAAATAAAAAAGAGAAGAGGTGAATTTTTTTTTCTGAGCTCTTAATAGCTCCTCAAGGAAAAGTTGAGAAGTGAAGGAAAGATGAAGAAGAGATCCTTGATGTTGTTAGAGTAATAAGTTATTATGCTTAATTAATTACATCACATTGATTAATTAATTAAGTCACTTATTCCTCTTTATTACTTAAGCTAAACTTAGGCACATTAATAATTAATTAATTGATTAATTATTAAGTGTGCACACTAGGGTTTCATTTAGGGTTTCCCTTTTAGGGTTTCTTGATCTCCTTCATAAGGATTGATCACTTTGTAATAATTGATTCTCTTAATGCATTTTACACTTTGAGGTTCAGAGAACATCTTTTTGGTTCTTCATATCTTTTGCATGTGACAGGTATCCATCTTGCATGCAGGTGATCTTGGATTCTAACATGGTATCAGAGCTCCAGACCTGCAGCTGCTTGTTCGTGATCTGAAGATATGGCCTCTTTGTGAGTTTCGGGTGCAAGGGTTTCCACAGGCATCTTTTTTCTGCAAGATCTGGGGGTAGCCTATTTTTTGGCTCACTTTGGGCTCAAACGGACACCGCCATCGCGTTCGCAGCGGCCAAAAACCCTAGAAACGCCTGTCAAATTGTCCATTTTGGTGAAGTTGATCCGGGAGGCAAAAAAAATTTGTCTGAGGGGCCGTACGGCCTCCCCAGCACGCAGATCGAGGCTCAAAAATTGAAAAAAATGTCAAAAAATGGTAGTTCTCGAATTTCGCACCGGCGGCTCCAGTTCAAATGAAGATCCGCCACCCGGCGGCCACCCAAACACCGCCGCCATTGGGGGCGCCGCCCATCTCCTCCACCGGCCAGCGCCAGCCCCCGCGGGCTCCATTCGCTCCGCCCCGGTCACATCTACGACTGGGGGCCATCTGCTCCGCCCCAGCGGGCCCTTCTTCGCCAGCCGGGGTCATATGGAGATCCGGGAGCTGAGATCCAGCCCCCGGCCGATTCGAGCCCCCACCCTGGTCATATGGGGAACCAGGGTCTTCTGCACAAGCCCCCGGCCAGATCCGGCCCCTCCGAGCTCAGCCCATGGTCATATGCCGAACCAAGGGCTCCAAATTTTTTTGCAGGGGGGCCAATTTTTTGCGCCGACGGCCAGATGGCCGTCAAATTTATGCTCGGCTTTTGCTGACGTCGTGATGACATCATCCGTACGGCCGGCCCCTCTTTGCCCTCCTAACCCTAGTTTTTCCTAAAAGAGCAATTTTTTTCTTTTGGCCATAACTTGGGCATACGGTATTGAAATCGGGCAAACGAGATATCGCCGGAAAGATGGTTCCAAGCACTTTCATTTGGTGCAGTTTATTTTACAGTATTTTTCTGTTTTACTGCATTTATTGCTGTTTGAAGTCAGATGTACTTTTTATGCTTCCGAGCTCATAACTTTTTGCCACGATCTCCATTTTTCGCCTCGTTTGAAGCGTCGGAAAGGTATTGAGGAGCTCTAGGTTGCTGTCCATGCACTTTTTCTGTATCTATCCCAGGTTTTTCAATTAGTCCAGATTTGGCCCGATGGGTTGTTTGGCGATTACTTGGATATTTTGGTAGTTGGGAGAGTGCATCTTGCATCTTTGCACTTCATTTTTAGTAATACATCATTCAATAATTTCTTGCTGCTTCATAGATTCCAGAGTTGTTCCCGTTTGGAGTTTTCGAGTGTTCCGTGGCATCGGGTTTTCTATTGCTTTATCATGATTCATTGAGTCAATCAGTGACTCTCATCCGGTTTCAGTAGTATACAAAAGAATATTTCCTTGCTTGCCTATATCAAGTTCCAGTGTTACTCTACAGAGTTCTTCCAGTGCTTCTTTGTAGCATGTTATCTCATTGTAAGGGGGGTTTTGTCCCACTGGGTTTTTCCTTCTCTTACTCATTCTTGCATTTGTAAATGGGTACCTGATCAGGCCTAGTTGGGACCCATCTTTGCTTTCATGCATCTTATTCTAGTGTTTTAGCTTCTTCCTAAGTTCATCTTAAGGGGGGGTGTTAGAGTAATAAGTTATTATGCTTAATTAATTACATCACATTGATTAATTAATTAAGTCACTTATTCCTCTTTATTACTTAAGCTAAACTTAGGCACATTAATAATTAATTAATTGATTAATTATTAAGTGTGCACACTAGGGTTTCATTTAGGGTTTCCCTTTTAGGGTTTCTTGATCTCCTTCATAAGGATTGATCACTTTGTAATAATTGATTCTCTTAATGCATTTTACACTTTGAGGTTTAGAGAACATCTTTTTGGTTCTTCATATCTTTTGCATGTGACAGGTATCCATCTTGCATGCAGGTGATCTTGGATTCTAACAGATGTCATTACTATGTTGGTTAAACAAGAGGATAATGATAAAATTTTAAATCCTTTTACCTTAGAGAAAGTAAAAAGTGTTGTTTTTTTTATTTTCCTCCAGATAAAGCATCAGGTCCATATGGATTCATAGCAATCTTCTTTCAAAAAAGTTGGGATTTCTTGTGCTACAATTTATTGTGGGCTTTGGAGGAGTCAAGGAGAATGGGATCAATGCTAAAGTAGTTCAATGTGACAAATATTGTCATTATTCCCAAAGTAAAAAATTCTAAAACCTTTGCAAAATTTAGGCCCATCTCATTATGCAACATAGTCTACAAAATATTTACCAAGGAAATCTATTTAAGGCTGAAACCACTAATAGAAAAAAGTATTTATCAAGAGCAAGGTGGCTTTGTTCTGGGCCATGAAACTTTTGAAGGGGCCTTAATAGCACATGAGACACTTCATTCTATTCATAAGTACAACTTTCCTTCTTTTGTTGTTAAGCTAGATATGATGAAGGCTTATGATCGTGTTGATTGGGAATTTCTAGATAAAGTACTTGAAAAGTTCAGCTTCAAAGGGAAGTGGCGAAGATGGATTCACTCTTGTTTATCAAGGGCCATGTTCTTTGTGATTCTAAATGGCTCCCCCATAGGATTCTTCACTACAACATAGGGTGTGAAATAGGGGGACCCATTATCCCCCTTTTTATTCATCATAATGGCAGAGGCACTCAGTAGGCCAATTATGCAGCAATAGTGTTAGGGACTTTGGAGAGGAGTTATTATCCCTAACATAGGTATATCAGTGACTCATTCTCTTTTTGTAGATGATACATTATGTTTTGGAAAATCAACAGTAGATGAAGCTATTCAAATCAAGCAAGTGTTAGACAAGTATTGTTCAGCTTCAAGTCAGAAAATAAATGTAGCTAAATCCAAAATATACATTTTTAACATGAAGGAGTCTATGAAGGAAAGGATAGCTAAAGTATTTGGGTTCAAACAAGAAGAATTACCAAGCACATATTTAGGCATCCCTTTTTTCAAGGGTGCAAACAAGGCATCTTATTGGGGGAAAGTGATAGAAAGACTAAAATACAGAATTCTAATGTTGAAGGCAAGATGGTTATCATTGTCAGGTAGGATTCTCTTGATAAAATTTGCACTTTATGCTATCCCTAATTTTTTTGGGTGGTACTCAAAGCACCAAAATCAATCCTTTTAGAAATTGAGAGAATTATCAGAAACTTTCTTTGCAAGGGAAACATGAATGATCAAAATAAAGTACCCTTAATCTCTTTAGATAGCATGGAAAGGGATAAAATACAATGTGGAGCAAGAATACATAACATTGCAATCAGAAACAAGGAATTTGGGGCTAAATTAGTATGGAAAATGTACACAAAACCAAAGGAAAAATGGTGCAAGCTAATGCAAGCTAAATACTTAGATAATTTTAGTCCTTTAAGAATCTTTACCATTTCAAACCCCCCAAAAGGATCAACTATATGGAATTTCTTGATGTGGCCCATTGTTACTTCTTACATTACTTGGGAAATTCATAATGGACAAAATGTAAAGTTTTGGGAAGATTCTTGGCAGGGTAAGCCTCCTCTACAAGACATTCCAGAGTTACAGTCACTAAGGGAAGTATTAATAAATGAATGGGAGTAAATATTTTTAGGTTATATCAAGACAACACAAGTTTTAACAAGGAAAGTAATTTGGAAAATAAGCTTTGATTCTTCTCTCTCATTGGATCAATTTTTGACACTTCATGAAGTATTGAAAAGTAGAAATGTGTATCTTTCGAGGAGGTCTAACAAGATTTTGTGGGCTCCATCTATTACCTAATTTTTAGCTTTCAACTGAAATCAAGTAACTTAGTGTTTATTCTTTTGTGTTTCATTTAAACATTAAAAGATGTACATCATATTCTGCTAAGTTCATCAATATGCATAAAAGAGATTGTCAAAAATATATTGCATTTTATTTTAGTGTTGCAATTATAGACAAATAAGAAAGAGAACCAATATGTATTGCAAATGTGATCTTTATTGATAATCATCAGTGTACATAAATGTCCCTCACAAGCCAAGGGACTAGCTCTCTTAATGCTAGTAAAGGAGAGATTATACACATATAGATAATAGGAAATAAATTGCATATAACATGAAAGGGACCCGCCATTGTCTAGTAGAATGATGAATCCCCATTGGCTTGGCCTCGCATCATCTCGACCCTTCCCACTGCTCTGCTTTTGTTTGACACCCTCCTCGTTGCTCCTAGATTTCCTGCATTGGATAAAAATAGTGTTGTTAGAGCAATGAAAGATCCTTGATCAAAATTATATGCAAAACATCCATAAACATGTAATCTAATGTCTGCAAGCATTAAAATAGCAGCATACCATAAGTGTCCTTGAAAACAAGAAAGGAGTGATCAAACACACCTATGATATGCTTTTTTTATCTAACTGTTTGTTCCTTGTGCAAATTTAGGACAAGTCTTGTTACTATTCTGATTCAACTAATTATAGCATGTGGGGTAAATGTGGCTCCCATGAGGGTAGAGCTTAGCATGCTTCCCTTTGATGTTTTAAGAGGGATAGGAAATTGATCAACTTGACCAAATCAATGATAGACATGCTATTAATGCATTAAATCAATATGGAATCACACCAGTTGATCAACTTTCATTATCAGATTCAAAAGATGCAACACATAATGTGAGCTATCATGAGATTCATACTTCATCTTTTCATAATGAATCAGTCATATGGCTTCCATCATGTCAAAAGGAAGGTACATTTTGTTGGGAATGTCTTTCTATCATCTTAAGTGGATCCATGATCCATTTTATTAAATAAAGTAAATGATTCCAAGGATGCATCAAGTCTAATTATAGACGCATCAAGTTCAATTATGCATCACTTAAAATAATGAAGGAGAAATCAAGGCATTCCTAAAGCCATCATGGGGCAACAAGAAGGAAAATTTCAAGACACTGTCCAACTCATCTCACCTCAATCCTATTGGATAGCCACACATCACATAGGATGGTGAGCTTTCAGGTCACCAAAATAGGTGGCATGTGTCTACCCATTGGGATTAAAGTGAGGAGATGGTGTTTGTTTGTTGCACATGATAAAAAAGACTGAGATGTTTGTGAAGACCAAGTAACAAACCTTATGGGGTAGCAAGCAGTTGTGATGGAAACCATGAAGATTGGGGCAGTCCTAAAGGAAATATATGTTACCTTTTATGCTATAGGAAAATAATAATCAATGAAGCATGTGGGACAACATGAATCAATGTGCAATAACAATCTTGTGTGCCAAGAGTCAATAACAGAGTAAAGAAAAAGGAACATGGTGAAAGACACATAAAAGCCTACATGAAATCAAGGGAGTATACACTGTTCATATTGAACCAAATCAATGATCATTCACTCAATAGAGGCATGGAACAACCACTTCATGCTACAAGACAACAAGGTCCAAAAAAAAATGTATTTTAGAATGCAATGAATAAAATGAAAGTAGATCACATCATGATATCAATGCATTTCAAACAACAATGCCCTCAATGCAGGAACCCCTAAGCATGATAAAAAAGGGGATATGTAAAGAAGATTTGATTTATAGAGGAGGCCAACATGTGAACATTTAAAAGTAGTTGGAAAGCATTACTAACAATCAAGTGATGTAGGGTAGTGCTCCAATAGAGCCAACAAAATTCTAACAGAATGATCAACCACTTACCTTCAATGGAGATTAAATCAAGCATGTTGAAAGAGTATCAAATAGAGAAGATGAGCCATTTACATCAAAATAAAGTCATGAGGGGCAGCCACATGTGAAGGAATGAAGGACTTGAAGCACATTGGGTAGCTTGACATGCCTAATGGAAAAAGCAGTGAGCTTTCAAATGACTCTCATGGGGCAGCAATGAAAGGACAACTAAAAGGAAAATAATACTAATAATAGAGTGCATTAATATGATAACCAAAAGCAAAAAGAACATCTTTTGACAGTGTAAGAAAGAAGCGTGAACAACCACAATGAACATTGAGGTAACTTGATAGTCACAATACTGAAAGGCACAGTCACCAAGCTTTTAATTAGTTACAACATTGTCAATCAACTGACAAGTCATCAAGGGGCGGTGAAGAAACTCGGTTATAAGCTGCAAGTTATACCTCCAAAGGTATGTTCTTTCATTTTATTACTTTTGATGCAACAATTATGAATGCCAATTCCAACATCAAGTGTTTTGAAAGAGACAATGATTAGGAACATATATGCCATTTAAATCCCAAAACACAAAATGCTGCCATATATCATGAAGAATTGCTATCAAAAGTCACCATGAGCTACAACATTTCATATTATAGAGGGAATTCATAAACAAGCCTATGAGTATAAAACTCGACCAAGACAACATTGAAGAAAGTATGGAGGACAACCAATAATGAGAGAAGTAATGTGACTGTCTTTAAAAGGTGCAAGTTATAGTCCTAAGAAGAAAATCCATACATTGAACTTAAAACCACTACATGCCTACAGGTGACTACAAAAGGGATTTAGTGTACGAGGGTATGGTGGAAAGGTCTTGTTTAAGAAAGCAAAACTTTTGATTGAAAGAGGTGAAAAGCTAGCTATCATTGGTCCAAGTGAATGTTGGGTTACCATTAGTGTGTGATCTTACATCATCATCAAAAGAAAGTGTTGTAGAAGCATCAAAAACAAGTTCTCCACTACCATCAAATGCCAATAAAGAATGGTAAGGAAGTTCTTCAAAGGAGCTATTAGTTAGTGAATCACCAAGAGAAAATGAAGATACTGACCATATGACAAACTTATTAAAGGAAATGGAAACTAGCAGTCATGATACACAGTGTTGAATATCAAGTACAGGGACATGCATTACAATAAAGAGTCATATGAAAAGCAATTAAGACAATACAATAAAGACCTCAATCCATTTTGGAGAGTGTATTTGAGTGCAACATAGAGTTTTGTTTTTAGAATAGACAATTTCAAAGTAAAAGAAATGAGGGTAGCCAACTATGTTTTAGCCATGCCATACATCATAAATGCACTAAATCCAAGGTCTATTCTATTATAACTTCTGAGATGGTGAAAGAGAAATCTAATGGGATATTCAAGGCAACAAAAATATCTCAAACCCTCTATAAGAAAATTGAAGTACATCACAAAACATAGATTGCAAATATAGAGGTGAAAAGGTCTGGTTTTGTTTACACATGACAAAACCCATCTGGGTTTGAGAAAAATTGCAAATACATAGACATTAAAGGAGAATAGTATTGAGTTTCTTTTCTAGAAAAGAGAAATAGAGAATTGGAATACATTTTAAAAACCCATCTTTTCTCTATAGTTGTGGCCTAAAAGTTTCTTTACAAAATCAAAGAACCAACTTGGGGTTTCTAGTGGGATGTAGAGTACAAGTCAGGTTTCTTCTCTGAATGCAAAACCCATCTGGGTTGTGTTAAAAAATTGCAAATGCAGAAGCTTTAAAGGAGATTTCATGAAATTATTCGAAGCAACAAATGTATGCAACAAACACCTATTTCACTTCTTACAACTGTGACCAAAAGCTAAGTTTTTCTTCTAAAAGTCAAAAACCCATCTGGGTTGATGCAAGAATTGCAAATATAGAAGAACATTGAAAAGCTATCATGGAGTTTTGAAGCAAAAAAAAAGTATATGAAAACCATTATCAATTCTTCATGGCTGCGGCCAAAGGATCATTTTTTCTTCACAAAACAATGAACCGACTTAGGGTTTCTTTATTAACTTCAAATACAGAAGAAAATAAGCATTTTTCTTGCTCCATTCTTAGTATGGAGGTTCAAATGAGCTTTATTTTCCAAAAAAATAGAGATATGGGTTGACTAAAGGCTTACCTGAGCTTTTTTCTCATTTTTCTTGCAAGATGCAAATCTTTTTCTATTACAGAGAGCCTCTTTTTGAGCTTCAAAACTTCAACAATGGTGGCTAAAGCAAATGAAACAACCACAAACTAGAAATCACACAATAAAATGATCATAAATTTGTCATGGCCACAACCTTTTGAGCATGGGATGGATTCCAAATGGATAAAAAAATATAGATTTTTGTTCAAAAAATCAATTACTTGTTGTTCTATGTGGATTTCTTCAGGAAATTGGCCAAAAAACCTGATAGAATCATGTTTGTGGTGCTCTCTCCAAAACCCTTTGGCGGTAGAAGTTTTCTATAGAAGGCTCGATGGAAAATGAGTGCTTTTTTCACTTTTCCCCATGTTTTGTGTTTAGGGTTTGAACCCTATTGGAGGCCGATGGGAATTTTTTCCCATTGTTTTAAAAAATGCAAATACATTTTAATGTGTTATGTGGGCCGAATGGTGAGTTATGACTTAGGCATTTCTTTTGCCTTATATTTCATATTGAATCATATACCTTGCTTTTAAAATGTACCAAGTCCCAAATCATGTATTTTTGACCTTTGATCATATAATGCCTTGAAGACTTTAAGTTATACCTTCCAAATTTTGTGGAGTCCCCTATGCTCATAGAGGCCAAATATTGGGCCTTTTGTTTGTCTTTGAAAATCAGGGTGGTTGACTAAGTGATGGCCATGTCACTTTTAGTTTTGAAGTGTGGAATGAAAGTGAGTTAGAATTGATCAAATGCCTTGGAGGAGTTGGGTTTTGCTTAATGCTTTTACAAGCATTTAAGTATATCATTATTTTGCATTTTTTTTAATTGTAAAACATTACTCAAGTGATTTGTAAATCACTGTTATTTAATGTTGCTTATTTGATGCAAAATATTGATGTAATCCAAAAGGTGGCGGGGCCTCTTTTTGCACTCTTTTGAAATGTAAAGTAATTTGTTTAAGTGATGTATTATAAATCACTTAAGCAGATTATTATTGTTTTGAATGTAAATTAGAATCTTGAATTATGCAAAGACACTAAAGGTGTGAGTCAAGTGTGGGTCAACACTTGTGTGAAGACCAATGATGACTTTTAGACATGAGGGGTGTGTGAGGGGTTGTTTTGACTGATTTTAGAGGAAAAGGGGCTGTTTGGAGGCATTTTTGTCACATTTTTAGTCTGACTATTGACTTGGATTGATTTTGCTTCATGTGGAGGATAGTTTGGAGGGTTTCTAGAAGGTTCTTTTTGGCCTTTTTTGCTGCATCTGAATAGAACCTTCTAGATGGACATGTGTGATAGGATTTGGTTGTTTTTTGCTTAAGTAACTTCAATCTTTGTTATTTAAGTTAGTTCTTTCTTTCCAACAAAGTGATAGCTTGGTTTTGGGAGTTATCTTTTTTAGCAGGAGTAGTATTGTAACTCAGATGGACTTGTGATACAGTTGAGTACTTTGAATCAATAAAATAGAACATTTACCTTCTCATTTCATGTTTTATTGTGTGTTGTTAGTGATTGATCAAATTATTTGTGAAAATTTTCCTTTCCTTATAATCTTGTCCCATGGTTAAGCACCTATTTAGTAGAAAATGCATTGCTACAAGTTATAAGTTGTGTTAGTTCATGCAAGTGTTGTTAGTTGTGAGCTTTTTGTTTTCCTTCTAAGAGTCTTGTTTAAAAACCTCCTTATAAATTACTTATGTGAAATGCATGTAAAAATGAGTTGTGTGAACAAGATTTTATGGCATTGTTTTGAATGTGAATAGACTGTTTATAGGTCTCAGTCAGTTTTTGGTGTATCACCCTTAGCAGTTTTCAGTTAAATGTTCATTTTATTCATCTTTTACCCTTTTCCTTAGAAATAATTAGTTAGGTGACATCAAAAGGGGAGCCAACCCATAATCTAGAGGTATACTTTCAAAATATGACACCCACAACTTGAAAGCAGTCCCATGTTACATCCAAACCTACTGATTTCTTTCACAACTTGGCATAAGGGGTGCAGATTTGGATCACTAACACCATCAAAAGAGGGTATTTATTCAATCCAACAAGGTTACAAAGCTTTAAGCCAGAAAAGGGGACAGTTAGTTTCACAAAGAGCTTATACTTTTTGTTGGAATAACAAAATACTTCCAAAAGTGGGGAGTTTTGCATGGTTGGCACTTAGGAAGAGGATACTAATGAGTGATCATCTAACAAAATTGAAGATTGTGGATTCCTTCAAATGTCCATTATGTGATGTAGAATTGGAAACAAATGACCACTTACTTGTGCAATGTAATTTTGTACAGGAATGTCGGATGTTTGTAAAGAGAATTAAATTTGCAGATTCCTTTGCCAAACTCCCTTTGGGATATCTTTTAGAGTTGTCTAGTGTTATATAAATCTTCCTTTTTTGCATCTATTTGGAAGGTTATTCCATCGATAGTAATATAGAGCCTATGGTGGGAGCTTAATTTGTGAATCTTTCAGAAAACATCATCTTCTCTTGAGATCATTAAAGTAAAAATTGAGAATGCAGTTTTAGAGGTAGTAAATGCACATGCACTGAAGTACAAGATCTCATATTCACTCTACACAAGTTGGGATGATTTAATTTTGAAAGCTTGGAAAAATATAGTACTACCATTTCAAGGGAGTCTTCATCAAAGTATTAAACAAAATGTGGATAGAAAAGAAATCAAATAGAAAACCCCACGTTTTGGTTACTTAAAATTGAATTTTGATGGAGTGTCAAGAGGGAATCTAGGAGCGTCAAGGGCAAGCATATGCATACATGATTCAATATGAAATGTTGTTGTAGCATGTTCATACAAACTGCCAATGGGAACAAATAATGTTGTTGCAGCCCAGGTTGTCCTATTATGGTTAGAGGTGGCATTAAATATGGGTATATCAAAGATCCACATGGAAGGGGACTTGTTGATTACTATAAATGCTTGCAAAGGCAGAAAGATACAAAGTTGGAATCTAAATTATATTTTGCAAAGAGTATAGGACTTGTTAGATAGATTTTAATCATACATAATCTCACACACCTATCGAGAGGGAAACAATTTGGCAAATAAATTGGATAACTTTGGTTATGATGGTGTAGAAGTCTTAATATATAATGATATTCAATTGAAAATGTATCCACAACTAGTAGATATAACTGCACAAGAATCTATGAATGTGGATAAGTAAAGTGTTTCATTAGTGAATATGCCTACTATAGATTGTGAGGTTTGCACATGTTGAAAATTAGAGTCAAATTTGGTGTGTAAGCATTTGGAAATTGGAAGCAGTTGAGGTGGCAATGGTACAAGGGAACGGGTAGAGCTGGATCCTAAGACATGGGGTTATCGTCAGAGGAAAGTGAAGGTTTTTACACTAATATTTTTCTTGTAGGTACTTTCCTAATGAACAAGGGCTCAATTTTCACAAGCTACTGGGTCACAAGTTACCAGGTCACTCTTCTCCATATTGGGAAGACATGTCATCTCCCTTTGATAGAAGCAAGTCCCTGCGATGAGGTTTATTGGCTTGTTGAAGAGAGTTCACCCATGGTCCTTGTGATACAAGTTGTCTCATCTCTGTCTTCAGTCCATTGTGGAGACTCGAGGTTGAATCCCTCCAATAAGGCTATGTCTCTCTGATTTTCTTCCTTTACATGCTCCATCGGGCCATCAAAGAGACTCGAGATTGGGCCCCTTCGATGAAGTTGATTCCCATCGACAAAGACCAAGGAAAAGCTTCAGGCTCTCGAGGAGAAATTTCACAATGTCCTATCAAACCATCATTCACAAGATACTGAGTCACTTATTTCCATATTGAGGAGACTTCACATCGTCTCCCTTTAATAGTTGCAAGTCCCTTTGATGAAGTCTATCAAAATGTTCTATTTCATTGGGGACTTTTGTTTGGTGGTTGTAGGGTGCTTAAGAAATGACTTAAGCCCATTATGTTCGTCCCGTGACTGGCCCCTCACATCTTGGCAACCAGTTGACTAGGTCCAAGTTTCATGTTGGCGTGACAATGCATGATCGGTGAGAGAATGGGAGATGTCTCTTCGACATAAAAATGTTGTAAGAAGAGATTTATCAATATGACAAGAGCATATTGATGGGACTCGCCCTAGAGTGTCTTCGACAACATAATCACTATCTCATCAATGAGATACTAGGTCATTGAAGGGAGTTCTATGTGTGTCACTTCAACAGAGCAATAAGGAGTATGGAAGTGTTATCAATGAGACTAAACAATGTCGGTGAGACCTTTGGCTATGTCTCTTCAACCTAGCAATGAGAAGGTAGTGCTCTGAGTGGGATCCAATCATAATGATGTGGGTGATAGTGTTGATGAAGATGACATGTGGCATGCCAGGATTGAGTAATTGGTAATCCACATCCTTATTGTGGATTACATTGTAGTGACTTGGCGATGATATGGATAGGTGGTGTCATCAAGGGTTTTCATTGGGCTACCTAAAGGTCGTTGACAAAACCTGTTCAAATGTCTCCTTGAAATCCTGATGATTGTTCCATCAG
Organism: Sequoia sempervirens; assembly: GCA_007258455.2. Classification (NCBI taxonomy): domain Eukaryota; kingdom Viridiplantae; phylum Streptophyta; class Pinopsida; order Cupressales; family Cupressaceae; genus Sequoia; species Sequoia sempervirens. The sequence goes on along the minus strand of VDFB02026320.1, from coordinate 119,216,461 downwards.
TGTGACTTCAGTAGTTCGGTAGGAATTTTTTGCATGTCTATTTGACATGGTAATAAGAGAGTATGATGCTGACTATGGGAAGGTGGACATGACAATGAGACTCAGTAAGGTAAGGATGATGTGCGTCAGTGATATAGTCAAAGAGCGAATGAAAGGATGAAATGTGGCAGCAAGCATTATTGGATGGTGACATGTGGTGGCACGATGGTATGGGGACCACTTTTCTACATTAGCAAATGGTATTGGCAATAGTCCAAGTTTGAAAATGCTCCATCGAGCCATTGAAGAGACTCGAGATAGAGTCCCTTCAATGAAGTTGATTCCCACCAATGAAGACCAAAACAATGATTTTGGTTGTTGAGGAGAAATTTCACAATGTCTTGTCAAACCATCAAGGTCTCATCAAAAAGAATCCTCTAGCCTCCCATCAGCATATCGAGGAGACAAGACTCAAAGTCACGGTGAGCCCATGATGTCCCGTTGACAACGATTCTCCATCCTTTCATTGGCACTTTGACATGGAAGGTTAATTTTGATCATCTTCTAAGTTGTATTTTATCTTTGAATATAATGAATTTTGTATCACGATTCAGGCTATGTTCCATCTATCGACAATGTATATCTACTCTATAAGAGGTTTTGAATTTCCCATGTAACTTCCTAAATCGTATATAGTCTAGGTCTAAGTTAGCAAATTAGCAAGCACAACTCCAAGGGGTTGTAAGCATAAATTTTATAAGGGATGCTCTCTAGCATGGGCTCTGTTATGGGTCTCTGGTTATCATGCAAGTTTGTTAATTACAGAGTCAATCCGTTTTCCAATTTACTTGGCTTTGACGAAGACACTTTGTAAATCTCTAATTATATATATAGGAATATCATGCCTTTTGCTTTAAAAAAAAAATAATGTATAAAAAATAGATGTGCATGTTTACTAATGTAATATTAATTTAAATTATTAAATTAAAGAGGCAAAATTTTGAAATCATTAAACTAAATGAACCATAAATTTCAGTCAAATCATTGTAAAGAAGATAAACAAATTTGATAATTTCAATAGGGGATTTCTTTGAATCAATTTATTTAAAAAATAAAAAGGAAAATATTTAAAGAGAAGATTTTTTTTCTTAAAAGATTATAAATGAAAGAACATGCATTCTAAGGCTTAAAAACTAGTATGGGTTAATGAAGAAAGTATATATGAATATATATATTTCAAGAAACAAATTTATTTTTTTCTTTTCTTTCAAAGGGAGTTTTGGATGGAGTTGAGGACATACACGAATGGAAATATCTCCAATCCTTTCCTTTTTGAGTCAATATCCTCTTTAAAACCTTCTCTCAATCAATTGAGGTCTTCTTCTTCTTCTTCTCTAAAATGAACCTACAAAAATAATTCTTCCCAAAAAATCTTGCATGCATTCTAAAAAGCTCTTTTTAAAAGGAAAAAAATCTCTTTTTTAAAATATTGTTGAGATATTCCTTTATTTAAATTTAGACTCCACTAATATGATAGGAATAACCTCTTTGTCCTAGAATCTACTAAAATAAGATATTTCCCCTCCAATATGCAATTTAAAATTGTAATACCCATGCAAAATAAAATGTCTAACTCCCATTGTCATAAAAATGATAACTTTAATTTTATTCTCCCATAAATTTTAAAAGACTTTTATTGCCAAGTGTCATTTCCTTTCCCCCACAATAAAAATATTAAATCAATTTTTCATCTTGAATATAATTTATTTATGATATAGGAGCATCTAGGTGCACAGGCAATCCTACACAACCAAAAAAAAATTCTCTCTAATTTATTTTGTGAGCTATGTGTTTGATTTTTTTGTCTTACAAGCATGATTTTGGAACACTTTTCACACATTTTTAGCATATTAAAAATTAAATTATAATACCTATTGGATAGGTGGCACCAAAGACTTGATTTTTATGTGTTTAATGACTTACAAATTAGATATTTATTCACCAAATTGGAGGAAATATTACAATGCCCAGACATGAGACTAGGACATTTAATGCTGCATTATGCTCAAATTTAAATTTACAATGCCACTATTTTGGGCCAAGCTTTGTCCTTGGTAATTGATGGTTGAGGGAGTGAAATAATGAAAAAAAAGGTGATTACCAGGAGTTAGAAAATTAGAGAATTCCAAGTTGCAATTGTTGACTTATTGGAGAGTTTCAACACTAAGAAGAAGAAAAAGAGGGGGAAAAAAATAGAAATAAAAAAGAGAAGATTAGTTTGATAAGGGAGAGTATTTTAGAGACACAAAGAATGGAAAAGTTTATGGTGCCCAGTGGGAGAAATCTAGATAAATAAGTACCTCTAGATGGGTGTGAGGAGCTGGTTTTGGGAGTGTGTTGTGACATATTTTTAATTGGTTTCCTATAGTTTTGAATGTCTTGTAATTAAGTTGGATTGAGGAGGCTAGTTTTAGAATAATCTTTCTTGTAGCTAGTTGTAGATTGAAGAGACTATGCCATTGTTACAAATAAATAAAATGAAACAAGTTTTCCTAGAATAATTTCTAGTTCTTTATTTTTTTAAATCTCCTTTGTATTGAAAATTTCTTTCCTAAGCTTTTCTTTAATGGTTGGAGGTTGCTACAAAACTGCAACAATTGACACCCATTGAAGGTTCTGAATTGTTGATCTACATCAAATGGTACCAGAGCAGGAAGATTGACTAGGAAGTATTACAACAGTTGATTGGCTAGAAGAGTAAAAGTAATTTTTAGCTGTTATCCTCCAACAAAGGTTAAGGCTGGGTAGAAGGTGAATGAGAGAGAGGTGTGTCTTCTAGATGGTGGGATAAGGAAGAGAGAGATTGTTGCAATGAGTACTTGTAACTACAGAGGGACTTGTGAGTATCTAAAGATGTCTAAGCTGAAGAATAAGACAAGATGGGTCATGAGAAGGCCTGTGAGGATTTTACCTATGAAAGAGTGGAAAAAAATAAGTTGACAAAATGGCTTATTAGAGAATTAATGAAGATTGAGGCTAGATTGGACGTGATAGAGATAGAGCAGAGAAGAGAACTAGAAGATACTAAAAGAAAGCATGAACAAATATTACGTGAAAGGGTATGATGGCTAATGAAAGATGTATGGTTGAAAAACTTGAAGAGAAGGTGAAATTATATCCAAAAGAAGGAGAAGAGCTAGAAATTTCTTATGAAATATAGAGAATGTGTAAATAGGGCAGCGAGAAGGAAAATAAAAATATGCATTATTACAACCCTATGATGGGAAGACTGTGGAAGAAAAAACATGTGAGAGCAACCCACCCAATCAGAATTGAAAGAAAAAATGAAAAAAAGAAAGACATAAAGAAAGAATGGAGGAAGAAAGAGGATAAAATGGTATCTATAGACCATCAATTTAATAGTAATTTTGATGATTTTGTTTTATTTGAAAATTTTTTGTTTGCAATATTTGGTAAAGACAAAGAAAATTGTGAGGAAAAGAAAGAAGTAGTAGCTCATATATGTCTTGATAAAGGCATAAAGGTGAATAAAAATGAAATTGCTTGCACACAAAAGGAAGTTGCAACAACAAAAATAGAGGTATTATCTCATTTTTAGGAGTTTTATAAAGAAAATATTGATTTGTGCATGTAGAAAATATAAAGGAATATGTTGAAGAAGGTGATTGTGAAGTTGGGGAAGCGATTGGTCCTTGGAAGGATATATATATATATATATATATATATATATAATGAATAAAATGGCATCTTTGAGTGCAAGGGAGGAGGTAGAAGAAGAGAACAATAAGATTGTAGTAGAAATTCAAGAAGAAAAAGATGGGGTAGCAGTAGAGAAGCAAGAAAACACACAGGTAAATAGTCATTTTTTATGATATTTGTCAAAGAAAATTTGATGTTAAAGAGATATATGAATTTGTGCATGTGAAAATGAATGGAAAAGATAATATTGTTGTAGTGAATAACTGTGTGAGAGGGAAAATAATAGATGTAAAACAAGAAGAATGCAATTGAAATCAAAATCTAAGCTAAGATCAAGAACACTAATCTAGATTTAATCCTACACTTACGAAATGAACAATTAAGATTACTAAATTCAAGAACATGTGATGCATTACATAAACAAATGAATTCAACAACAAAATTGTTACCCATCTCATATCAGAGTGTGTTCACCTGATGTTGGATTGCTCATATCACTGTGAAGCCTCCATAGTTCATGTGCAAAAGCTTGAAGAACGATTTTGAGGTTGGTTGATCAAAGAAATGTTGAAGCTCTAATGGTGGTTGTGAATGTCAACAGTACTTCGTTGTGAAAATGATGTTGACTCTTCAATCCTTTTTTGTGAGGAAAGAGGTTTGTTATATAGAAAATGAGATTCAAAATGAACGATCAAGATCAAACAATGTTGAATCAAGATTGACAGTTGAAAGGTGTTGAGAGGATTTAGACATGAATGATTTGTGCAAAGTAGATTGCACAATTTGTGTGATTGAGAAATAGATTGAATAATTAAAGTTTGATTGAGAAATAGATTGGTTAGTTAGGAATTAGATTGCTCAGTCAGGCAATCGTAATTTACTCAATCAAAAAAGTGGGTGAGAATATTAGATTAATTAATTTAATTAATTAATCCTTTTTGGAGTTGAATGTGCAAATCAAGTTTGACTTTTGAAAAGAAGTTGCATTAGTTTGATTTAATTATTCAAATTTTGGAGGGAGAGCGTCGTAATTAAATTATTATGATTTAATAATTCAATTAACTTTAGGGGAATAAGGTGATTTAGTGATATATTTAAATAATTGGTGTTATTTAACTAATCTGGATGAAATAAGGTGAGATTAGGACTTCATTAAATAAATGTAATTTATTTAATTATTCGAAATGATGAAATGTGAATTAATCATATAATGTTAATTTATTCAATTAATAGCAGAAGTAGGGTTTTCAAGATTTTATTAAATAAATGAAATTTATTTAATTCATCAAAAATGATTAAAAAGTGGATTAATTAAATAGTGTCATTTTGTTCAATTCATAGAGGAAATTAGGGTTTTGGATGCTATTTGATGTTGTTTGATGTTGTTTAGGGTGTACGATAGGTGTTAGGTCAATTTTACATGTCTACATTTTGCCCCTCTTTGAGAAAAAGTATTTGTTGCTTTGTTTCAAAGATTCTATTTTAAGATCAAGTTTTTGAAAAAATGTATGCCCCACTATGCCTCAACATTCATCAGAATGATGATGGGACTCTATGCTAACCCCCTTGAGAGGTTGGCCAAAAATTTTGATTTTGAGGTCAGGCTCACAACAATGTTCTATTTCAGTTCAAATGTGTTTAGGACAAAAAAAAAGGGTCTATAGATCCCTCATTGCTTGTTTCGATGTTCCCCAGAAGTCCTAATGTGAATGTTGGAATGTTAACTAAGTAAAAATTAGGGTTTCCTAGGTGAAATTAGGGTTTTTTGAGGGTTGATATGGGAAATTAGTGTTCTAATTGCCTCATTTGTGTTTTGATCCTATAGCTAATTCTTTTCTTTGGATTTCCCATTCTATCAGTTGTTGAGGAGCAATGCTGAGGATTCAGGGAGCCCCGCATCCTTCGGACATGGTTTAGGAGTTTGGATAGCCCATAGGCATTGGTGGCCTAGTATGTACCCTCTTGCTTCTTGCTTTCATCTTGTCCTATTCTCATATTTTGTGTACAAAGTTTCCTAGGTCAATACTGAAGTTTTCATGATTTTGGAGCATTTGCATCATTTTCCTCGCACTTGCTTGTTCAAGAAGCTTGCACTTGACATAAAACCTCACACTTGCTTCAAATCCTTGCTTTTGACTTGGACTTTTGCCTTTGTTTCATGCTTTTGATGTGAATCCTCACTTTTGAATGCTTATTTTAGGTTTCCTTCCATCTGCTAAAGAACCTCGCCCTTGCTTCAGATCCTTACATCTAATATTCTCGCCCTTGACTTAAAACCTCACCCTTGACCTAAACCCTTGCATTTGTTGTTGTTTCCTTGCATTTTCTCTTATTTCTTTGCATTTGATAAATCTTGCTAGAATTTTCTTGTTTTGGAACCGCAAGTGTCGTTTCTCATCGTTTTGGTGTTGTTTTGCACTTTTAGAGAGAAACCCTAACGATCATGGGTTAAAATGATTGCAAGTGATCCTTAAACCACTGCAATCAAGAGAGAGGTGACTGCAGAATTTGTTTGATCTGATTACCAATTTTGATGTTCTAGAGTGAGACTTTCTAGATGTGATTGGGCTACGCCATGTCTATTATATGCCTCCCATTTGCACTCATAATATGATGATGACCATGCTTGTGGAGCGGTGGAATTTAGAGACATCCTCATTTCATCTACCCACCAGAGAGGCCACTATTACACTTGAGGATGTGTGGAGGATTCTCCACATTCCTATCCATTGCGAGATTGTGACATACCATGTTCAACAGGGTACTCATGCTATGCAACGTGTTTTGGGTGTCAAACATTTGGAGGTGCGACAATCGGAGATTGATTTGTTTGAGTTCATTGGCAGTGTAGATCCCATTTCTATTGTCCTTTGTGGTTTGATTTTGAGACTAGTTGTTCTTGATAGGAGAGATCGTTAGTTCCCTATTGGATGGGGTATCTACCTTGAAGGTATGTTTGAGCATTGGATTAGATATGCATGGGGTTCGTGTCTTCTCACCCACCTCTATAGAGATATGCATGAGGTTGTATATCGAGGTGGGAAATCTATTTCCACAGGTGTTTGTCTTTTGCATATTTAGGCTTGGGAACATATTACAGTTGCTCGACTTAATGGGATATAGGAACGTACTCCTGATGATCCACACTAATACTGTTACAGATATTTCTTACACTACACCCTATTTGGAGATCTTCCATACTAGCGCCATGTTTTTGATGATTTTCTAGGTTTTGTTTGGATACTTTATATAGATTGTGAGGCATGGCCAAAGGATCTAGAGCATCTTGTTTATTGTTGATAGACTCAATAGTTGATTGGTCATTCTCACTCTCTGCTAGAGTGTTACTTACGAGATAGATTATGCCAACAGTTTGGAGAGAGACATGGCCAATTTCTTCATACTTATGAGGCTCGTTTTGGTCAGACCACTAGGAAGGTCTATGTATGGGGTCACCAAGAAAACATAGATACCATTTTTGTTGAGTTTAGAGCACTTTCCCCAATTGGTTGGGGTTGGCTGGTGGGTTTAGTAGATCCAAGTACTAATCCTAATTATGATCAGTGGTGGGCATGACATAGGCCATTGAGATTCATAGATCCTAGGGGTGACCCTGCATTAGCTAAAGTAGGTATTACAAGAGTGCAGGGAGTGACAATGCATTGAGGTTCTTGCAGAGTAGCTAGATAGGGCCCAAAATGGTGGGGCACAAGGTGGTTAGGATGAGCATATGCCTTAGGCGTAGGGTCATGGACAAGTTTTGGGTCCCCCTCCACCACTTGGGGAGGGAGATATATAGTTAGCTCAAGCAACTGCTACTAGAGATGTAGAGATAGTGCAATGACAAGTTGTAGAGGCTCAGTTTGCTTCTTTGACCACAAAGAGGGACAGTTTGAGGGTTGAGCGAGATAGTGAGAGTGAATGACGACATGCTACAGAGGCTCAAGTATAGTTTCTTACCATGGAGAGAGATACTCTTAGGGAAGAGCGTGATAGTTTCAGAGTAGAGCGGGATTGGCTATTATAGGTATCCACATACTATTAGACCTTATATGATGCTACTATTCCTAGGGCTGCTCAACGTCAATGGTTCAGAGAGCTTAGTGCTAGAGGAAATGGTGATGGCAAGGCAGGTGATTATTCTATTAGATAGCCAAATTTATATGGTGTTCTGCAACCTGGTCTATATGGTTTTGTCCTTCCTATCGAGCAGTTTTACTTTTTTATACTTGATCCTCATGTTTTTTATTGCTCAGAGACATATTGCAGACATGATTTTTGTATATATATTCATTGACCTAGTCTAGGCCTCATATATATGATTTTGTATTATCCTATCACACTTGTTTTGCTGATGATGAGGTACTCTGACATTATCCATTTTTTGATGATGATAAATGTGAGATATACCTTCTTTGATTCAACTAATTTTATGCTTATGTGATGATCATGGATGACTATGTATGATGATGTATGTTTATATATGTTTTTGATGTATGCATATGATATGGATGGATGAACCATACTTTGTTACATATGATGTTTTATTATGGATGATCAATATATCATTTTGATATCTGATGTTTTATGATGGATGTATTCCCCAGACATGATACATGATGTTTTTTATTGGTTTATTATCATCATGATATGTATTGACGACATTGTGGATGCAAGATGGATATAGTACTAATGATATTGCTATGCAAGATGGATGTTAGAAGAATTTTTTTGATGATGGATAGAAATTGGATGTTGTTAGTAGTCAATGAGTTGCTTTTGCTTTGCTTGGAGGCTTCACAATTTTAACAATCCTGTTTGATGTAGCAAACAAATATGATGCACCAGGGTATTAATGACCAAAGTGACTTTGTATCTATTGCATGGAATTTGACTCTACAAGTTCAAAGAGTATTTTTTCTCATACTAGACATATAGAAATTTTGTTTAAAGTATATGTTTGGGGTTGTGCTAAAAACATTTTGGACCAGTCACATAGAGAGGTGTAGAACACCTAACATGCAACTGCTTCATGAATTGTTTCAACATAACCTTCATACACTCAATAAAGCAAGTATTTGCCATGGTAGTATTACATAAATATTTTACAAACAAAAAATTGAAATGATGCTCAATTTCCCCCATTCCTTCTTCTCTAAATCCTTATGGACATCCTCGAGAGATCCTGGGAATGAGTCAATAAAATAAATCATAAAATAATTGACTTCAAAAAGATAAAAAGAGTAGAAGTATCACTTGCCATTTCTATTTGAGATTATAGGACAATTATCCACGTTGTTGATCATGTCTATCATAGGAACAAATCTGTTAAGACATATCTCAGGATGTTGTTAGTGAATTTGTCAAAAGATAGGTAGTTGATAATTTGGCATTATTTTAATGTGTTTTGTGATCAAATATTTGCAATTATTTGCTTGAAAGTTCTAGCTTTTGATGTTTCCTTTGTTTGTTTGTTTTGTCAAAGGGTGTTTATGATGAATTTTTTATTATCCAGGTGAAGAGTTTATTGCAGATTTTGATGACGGGATATGTCTTTTTGATTTTTTGAGTTTTTATGATGGTGTTTTTGTTGTTTTCAGGGGACTAACCTAGGGCCTCGAGGGTTCATCAAAGATAAGCCTTGCCTATGTTGTACATGTAAAGGCTTGTAGTTCACTTGGTTTCTTGAGTGTTGTTGACCTTTTCTATTTTGTGAATGTTTTTGGATTTTGTATTTTTAACTGTTTTTTTGGATTTTGAATTTTTTGACTAAGTTGAAATAAAGCATGATAGAAACCTAAGGGGAATGACCTAGGGTCTCAGGGGTTATCAAGTCTTGCCTACATTGTACACACAAATACCACATAGTTTGATCGTTTGACTCAAAGCATAAACTATTTTTGGATAAACAACATTGATAATCTAGATTGATATTCAACTTATGTGGCTAGATGATATGTTGTGGGAAATCTACTTGAACTAGCTGTGGGGTTTAAGAAAATGTTGATATCTTAGACTGTTTGAGTGAAGGAATAACCCAATGATGTTTTATTTTTTGATGTTTTTCAAATGTTTTTGATTTTGTTGTTTTTGACCATGATATGTTGCTCAAAGATCAAACCCATGAGTAGCTTTGGGAAGTTTCCCCCAATTGGAGACAAGACTAATTTCCTAAATTAGTAACAATCCACGGTTGGATACATTGTTTTATTATGAGATGAATGGGTGGGTGTTGTGGATAGTATTGATAGATAATGGTGTGAGTCTTATTTAACATAATGCCTATTTTCTAGGTTTTCACTACAGTACCTATTCTAGGAGCACCACAAAGTGGTTTTCACTCAAAGAATGCTTTATTTCTCTTTACTGTTTTTCTTGCTTTTTGATTTATTTTTAATCTTTTTTCCATTTTTTTGGATTTTTACCCTTTTGCCTAGGGTGGAAGATATTGAAAACTTGGATTGATATTTCACTTTATTTTTCTAGAGGATATGTTTGCAAAAAAGCTTACTTGAACTAGCTATAGGGTTCAAGAAAATGATATCTTAGATTGTTTGAGTGAAGGAATAACACAATGATGTTGGTATCTTTAAAGGTTACCTTGGTAGTGCATTGGTGGTACACCTTGTTGTTGGGACGAATTGCTTTGAAGGTTACCCTGGTGGTGCGTTGGCAAGTATACCTTGTTGTTGGGACAAACTATTTTGAAGGTTACCCTGGTGGTACGTTGGTGGGTATACCTTGTTGTTGGGATAATGTCTAGATCACATCATGAGCTAGAAGACATAGATCAAGATTTATTCTGAAGCAAGATGTAAGTATTTTCCCCCCAGTGTCTAGCAATGTAGGTGATGGATTATATTATGATAGGATAACATGTTTGGATAGAGTATGCCCCTTTGGACAATGCCTCATGGCTTAGATAATGCTGGATAGGATAGGATCAATGATAGTGACCCATGTCAAGATGTTTTCCATGAGAAAATATAAAGTGTACACCAAAAATTTTGTCAAGATCAAGGTAAGGTGGGTTTAGAAAAAAATGGATTGGATTTATTATGGATCAGCTGAGATGCTTCTACCTAAAATGGTGCACGTAGAGGCTTGATTCTACACATGACGCCTATTTTCCAGGTTTTCATCATGGTACTTGTCCAAAGCACCACCATAGTGGTTTTCACTGGAGGATGATTTTTCTCTTGACTATTTTCTTGATTTTTCTATTTCCTTTTATTGATTTTTGATGTCACAAAAGACACCTGTTTACCAAGTTTTCATTATGGTGACAATTTTCTGCTCACATTGAACCACCTATTGTGCTAATGTAGACATTGTTGGTGTTGATACGGTTGTTATTGTTGTCATGACGTGCCAATGATATCCTGCTTGGAGGAGTTATTTTTCTAGGATACAAGCACTTGAATGTAACCCTTAATAATTCTTGTTTTCTTTTTCAATACTAGAGTTAACTTTACCTTGATGCACACATCGTGATAGAGTACCCTTAGAATCCTTATGATAAAGAATTGCTACCAATGTAGGGTTAATATGAGGTTTTGATATCATGGATGGTGAAATGCATTGAGGGATATGATATTTAGATGGATTGGTTGACAGTTCGAAACCTTTTATTTTCCAAACTTGGAATGATGAGCAATGATAGGTGGATATGGAGATTTGATTGGGACCAACATCTTGATATACCTTGTAGGTCGCTCTTGAAGCTTGCTTTTGCATTGTTGGACATTTTTGATGGATGAACTTCCCTTTTTTATTTTTCCCCATATTTTCGTTGACTAATGGAGTTTGATAAGGATGATTTTCTTGCTCTTTCTTTTGTATCCATTTGAATCTTTCTTGTTCATTTTTTTTGCTAATTCTCTTGCTTTAATGACTTGCTTCATTCTTGGGTATAGATTTTTTCACTTATTGTTGGTCCCAATCAAAGGGTCAAAAAATATGTGGATGAAAATTCATGATATGGCTAGTTGTAGCGTTGGTAGCAATTTCATCATAAGGACTCTTTGTGCTCTCTATGTTGATGCTTGCATTAGATAAAGTTTCCCCTAGTATTATAGAGGTATCACTGATATGTTTAAATCCCTTAATTGTTGAATAACCAAGACCTTGATGCTTAGGAGTGCCAATAATATATATGGTTCTAGGATACCCTATTCATGTAGGCCTACTCCTGTGTCTTGATAATGAATCTGTTGAGAAAACTTGTTTGCAATAGGATAAGATTTACCTTGGAAACAAGGTGCTAATCCTTCTCTACTCTGTTGTGGATCTTCAAAGTTGATAGCTTCTTCACTGATAGGATCCTTCATATGTGGGATAACTTCTTGATTGATATCTTCAACTTGATCCTATGAAATATCAGATGTTGATGGCCCTTCAAAATATATTGGTGCTTCTTTGAATATTGTATACCCAATGCTCTACTGCTTAGGATTATCAATTATATTTGTTGATTTTAAGATACTACACTCCATATTTTCATGCTTGATGTCTTCTACCTAACTGGAGGGTGTTTATGATCTTAATGCTTCTTATTGATCAATTTCAGATATGTCTACAGATTTTGTTGTGCTTTGATCATGTGTAAAGATGTTAAGATAGGTGACTATTGTTCCTTGTTTATGATATCAAGAGTACAAGAATCTTATCTTGGATGAAGATCATCTGCATGTCCATTAGGTGTAAACATCTCATGGGTAGATGTATGTGTGCTTGGCATATTGATGTGTTCTTCTTTTAGAAAACCTTGGATTTTTTGGAAGATATTTTCCAAGTCATTGTGGTATTTGGATGATAAGGATTCTTGATCTTGACTTTGTGTGGTATTATCTTTGATATGCTCTGGATCACATTCTTCACATGGATCAATTTCGAAGAAGGGATTTCTTGTAAAGGATCCTTGGATTTCCTCCAAATGTGGACATGTGGATGATAACTCTTGGCTTAGATTTTTTACATTGGGTATAAGTGTTGGATTAAGAGTCTCTTGATCATCAATATGTGCTACCATGAGGTTGGATGATGTCAATATATCTTGGACTAAATCATTGTTAGACTTGGGTGATTTTTTTTTATCATGCTTGGGAATAACTTCTTGATTTATGTCATCTTGCTCATTAGATGATGTAGAGATATCATCAATGTGATCAGTGATAGATAGCTCTTGATCGTTGTTTCCAACTTTTGAGGTTGATACATTATCCACGTTGTCATTGGTAGATGGGATTTGAATGTCGTCTTTAATAGCTATTTTTATTTGATCAATAAGGTCTTGGATGAGATTTTTGAGTGTTGTGCATTTGTTCATTCTATGACCCTTGATTTTGTGTCCAACTAACATCATTTATACTCGTTATACCAAGGGAGTTTAAAGTTTGTTTCACCATAAGCTAGACTGTCATTGATTTTGATAAGTTCCTATTGTACTAGTTCATGCATGATTACCTCTAAAGTTTCTCCCAAAGGGGTGAATTTCCTTTGTGGTTGGTAATCTTTCCTCTGTGGCTTTTCTTGATTATTTTTCTCTTGATTTTGTGGAAATCCTTGATATTGTGTTTGAGGTACATTTTGATATTGCACTTGAGGTACACCTTGGTGTTGTGAACTTCTTGATATTGCGTTTGAGGTACATTTTGATATTGCACTTGAGGTACACCTTTGTGTTGTGGAAATTCTTGATACTACTGATATTGGAAGTGTTGTTGATGTGGATATTGATGTGTTTGTGGAATGATGTTTGTTTGTTATATATATGTAATGTTTCAACTTTGAATAAGTTGATGATATGTAATTTTTTGATCTCATTTAATTTCCTCAATATTTTCATAAATTTTATTTAGGGAAATTTGATGTTCTAGAATTATTCCTTGATGGTGATTTTGAAACCCCTAATGTTGTTTCCCTACTCGATGTTGTGACCCTTGATAAGAGTGATCTAGGTAATAGATTGACATGTTTTTGGGATGTTTTGACGCTCAATACCCTATCATAAGGTCACTTGGTTTATATCCTCATGGGTCCCTTTCATTGTTTGTGGTGTTTTCTAGTGGGATGTTGGTATTGTTCTTGTTTTCTTCCATGTTCTTCTTGTGTTGTGATCTTGTAGTTGTCATAAACAACTGCAAAGCTCTTGCAACTATTTTTGTGACTCCTATCTATGGAAAACTTGGCCTATTGGTGCAAAGCATGCATAGAAATGGTATAGTGTATTTTGGCGGATGCGATACCTTCTTTGGATGTATCGTTTGGAAAAAAATTTGTAGGGCGGTTCTTTGAAAGACATAATATGGATTTACGCTTAAGGATTTTACTTTTGTTAGATCTGAGGATTTTTCTCTTTCCAGAGATCATGAAGGGTGTATATCTATTGCCACGCAGTCGGTGCTAACACGGGTCTTTCAGTTGCTAGGTCTGCTTTCTCTTCCTCTTTATCTAAGATGTTCTTCATTTTTCTCTACTGGTTGGATTTGTTGTTCTTCTCAAATATGAAGGTTTTTAAACTTATAATGGTATCAGTTTGTTGTTCACCTTCAATGTGTGTGATACTAGGTTGGAGGATTGGTGCTACAAGGTTCGATTGTTGAGTTGGAGCATTCGGTCGCCAGATGGTCATAAAGTATGATGGTTTTTGAGATAGTTGTTGTGAAGCTCAAGACCCTAAGGGTTGAGTTCTATTTTGGAATGGTTTTCATAAATCAAAATCTTGAAGGACTAGGGTTGATATTTCACTTCCTTGTCTAGAGGATATGTTGTGGAAAAGCTTACTTGAACTATTTGTGAGTCCCAAGTAACTATTGATATCATAGACATCTAAGTGAAGTGATCCTAGTGGTTTGTTTGATTTTGATTTCTAACAAGTAGGATGGAAATACTGGATGAGGGACTATATGACTCTATCTAGTTTTCCAATTGTTTCATTCAAATAAGGATCATATAAATAGCTTTGGTTTGTTTTTCCCAATTGTTAGCAGGATAAAGCAATAACACTGGTTTATGAGAAAATGCACAAAAATATGACCAAGAGCAACCAGATTTATCAAGTGCAGCCAAAAATGTGTCAAGTTCTCAGGTTTCAGAGAAGCAAGTGCGAGCTAGAATGGCAAGTGCAACATTTTTGTGTTTCTGTCAAATGCAATAACTACTTAGGAAAAAGCGAGTTTCTTGAGAAAATGTGAGCATCTTAGTGGCAAGTGCACTAGTTTCTCAGAAGAAAATGCAAGGAAATAAAAGCAAGTGCATGAATCCCGCAACAAGTGCTCAGTTTCTATCAAATGCAACTGATTTTCATTAGTGAAACTTTTGGGACAGAGAGAAAATGCAATGATCTTTTAGCAACTACGCTAGAAAATGTAGCAACTATGTTGGAATACTGTGCAAAGGCGGTCATTGTGTGTTTTTTTTCCAATCTAAGCAATCTTTCTCTAGAGTTTTGCAAGTTTAAGTTGGTTTTTCTCTTAGTTTCTCTATTTTTGGAGTATGGCAAGTGACACAATAATACTGAACTGACTCAAAAAGCATGGGCTTTTGTGACCTTCATGTCTATAGCTTAAATTGTTAAATCATGAAACCTAAGCCATAGTTCCCAAATGTTTACTTTGATCAATGTAGCTTGTAATAAAAGCCTCAATATTCAAAAACCTTTAAGGAAAATCCTTTCAAGGAATGCAAATATAGGGCTTCTTTTAAAAGAATACACTAAGTTAAGGGGTTTGCGGCTCAACCATCTCGTTTAGTGTTTATTTGGATGTGTTATTTTTAGATCAAGCACAGAGTTTGATGTCAATTTTTTTGAATGTTTTTGGCAAGTTTAACATAAACAAGCATTTACAACCCTAGTGGATAGAAACTGTTCTTTTAGGTAGGTCTGCCTCATGCTTCAAAGAGATGATTTTACATGTAGCTTATGGCGCAGGCTTGTAGTCGTACCTGGAAAGTAACTTCTCGGAAGTAAATTTCGATGCACCACTTTCAAAGAATGTTTTTGGATAAAGGGGTAGCTTCTAAAAAAATTTGGCTCTTAGTAATGTTTTGGGGATATTATTTTTGGGGCCTCGTACATGCGATGTTTTTCTCAATTAAGAGACCTCCCAACCCTTGCGGGTTTTTATGCATTAGGGGGATATTGAGGGAGAATACATCGACATAGGCTAGGAGCACATGGTGGGATGATGAATTTTCCTCACACCCACAACTTATTTATATAGCGGTCCAAAACGAAAGTACTGCTTGGGTCGCTTATGAGTTCTCTAATGTGAGATGTTTCTCAATAGGCAAACCCTCTAAAAGGTATGGTTGACAAAGATGCGAAGCTCAAGATGTTTTCGCTCACCCAAGATCGCCAAAAGGTGTGAGGGGAGAAGACAATCATCTAGCTTGCTAAACAATGTATGCACAACAAACACTTCATAGCAGTTTGTTTCTTTTTAAGCACTTAGGGCGGTGCTATCCCCAAAAATATGTAAATAAAGGAAAAAAACTTATACTTTTAAATTGCACCAATACAAAGTATTATGGATATCAATCACTTAAGATAGGAATGGTGCAAGACAGGAAGAATAATTTTTTCATAAAAAAATTGCAAATCTAAGTGTTTCTAAGAAATCAATCTTGGTCTTAACTTGGTCAACAAAAGTAAACATGAGCGTGTGCCAACAAAAAGAAATTGTTTTTTGTTTTTTATTTTTATGCACCAAAGTCAAAGTTCCTAATTATAAAAACTTGGCAAGAATTCATTTTTAGAGCACCTTAATTGAAATTTTTTGTTCATTTTATGCACCAAATGACAATTCCTAACTTAGAAAAACTTTGAAATGGTTCATTTTTAAGAGAACCAAAATGAAAGATTCATTCAAGTGTTGTTGTTTTTAAAGCACCAAATTAAAGTTCCTATTTTACGAAAGCTTGAAATGATTCATTTTTAATAACATCAAGAAGAAGTGTGCATTTGTGTTGTTCTTTTTAAAGCACCAAATAAAAGCTCCTATTTTAAGAATGCTTGAAACGGTTCATTTTAAGAGCACCTTAAAAAAAAAGTTTATTTGTTCTTTTTATGCACCAAAACAAATATTCCTAACTTAGCAAAAAAATGTTTGTAAATCTGGAGTGCTTTGACCGTTCGTCTTCCCTATAGAAAATGAGTTAGCATTTCTCAAACCTTACATACAAACACATTAACACCTAGATCCCACATTCAAAAATAGGCACCCATTAGCAAAAAAAACTTATTTACAAATTTGCAGATCTCGTGCACAGGTCTATAAGAGAAAATGCACATAAATCATAGTTAAGTGCACCCTTTGTTAGAGAGAAAATGCATAGGTTTAGAGCAAGTGCCCCCTGTTAATAGTAAAATGCTCAAAATTTTTACAAGTGCACAATTCTTAGTGTCAAATGCATGGGTTTTAGAGTCAAGTGCGTAGTTTTCTTGATAGGCGATTGTGAACTTTTCTAGGACAGTGCGTGAAAACTTCTCCAAATACGATTTTGGAACCTGCAACTTAAAAAATGACTCATAGAAATGTTAGTGTAGGGGACCATGGTCCCACCAGGTGTGCTAGAATATGTGAGGGGGGAAATCATAGATGTAAAACAAGAAGAAGTCAATTGAAATCATAATCTAAGCTAAGATCAAGAACACTAATCTAGATTTAATCCTACACTTATGAAATGAACAATTAAGATTACTAAATTCAAAAAAATGTGAATGCAATACATAAACAAATGAATTCAACAACAAAATCATTACCCATATCATATTGGAGTGTGTTTTCCTAATGTTGGATTGCTCGTATCATTGTGAAGCCTCCATAGTTCGTGTGTAAAATTTTGAAGAACGATGTTGAGGTTGGTTGATCAAAGAAATGTTGAAGCTCTAATGGTGGTTGTGAATGTCGATAGTACTTCACTGTGAAAATGATGTTGACTCTTCAGTCCTTTTTTGTGAGGAAAGAGGTTTGTTAAATAGAAAATGATATTTGAAATGAACGATTAAGATCAAACAATGTTGAAGCAAAGCTTGGTCCATTGAAGGACATGGAAACACTAAATGTTTTGGGGCAACAGTTTGAAGAAGAAAACATAGAAATGAAGAAAAATGAGAAAATTAAAGGATCAACAACAAATGAAGAAGAAGATAACTTACTAATCAAAATTGCAACAATTGAAAAATAGTGGATAACATTGATAGAAAATGAAACAAATGTTGCAGTTATAAAAGAAGTAACATTTCAATTTTCAAAGTTCTTTGATTATAAAAATGAAATTGATTCACATGAGAATAACATGGTTAATATGAATGGATATGAGAATATTAAAATGGATGATACACTAGTAGGTAAAGAGGAGAAAATAACTTGGTATTTGATGATTTTGCAAAATTTATTAATGTTGATGTTAAGACTAATTTGTATTTTGTGAAATAGTGAAAGAAAGTGAGCTGTTTAGGTGCAAAAATAATAGGTTAAAGGCTGAAGTATAGAGAGATATGATGATTTTTGTTGGCATATAGGAAGAAAAGGATGTTCAGGAGAAATATGTGAGAAAGATGTTTAGATGGAATTCATTGATTTCTATGAATTTGTTAATGTCAATTTATGTGTGGGTGTTGAGAATGATAAAGTGGGATGGAAAGATGAACAATGGTATAGCGAGTTGAATTTCATGAGAGAAAGAAAGAGATGAAAGATGAAGGAAGAGAGATGAAGTTTCAAAGTATAGTAAAGTAAAAGAAAAATCAAGAAATATGGATAAAGAACAAACACATGATCTTCAAATTCTTATGAGTTTAAGCTCATGGAACATTTGACTTACCTTGGGTGTTTAATTCAGGAGCATCTAGGTGCATGGATAATCCTGCACAACCAAAAAAATGATTTTCTCTCTAGTTTATTTTGTGAGTTGTGTGTTTGATTTTTGGTCTTATAGGAATGATTTTGGAGCAATTTTCACACATTTCTAACATATTAAAAATTAAATTATAATATCTATTGGATAGGTGGCACCAAAGGCTTGATTTATATGTGTTTAATGGCTCATAAATTGGATATTTATTCACCAAATTGGAGGAGGAAAAGTTTCAACGCCTAGGCATGTGAATTGGACATTTAATGCTATATTATGCTCAAATTTAAATTTATAATGCCCCTATTTTGGGCTAAGCTATGTCCTTGGTAATTGGTGGTTGTAGGGAGTGAAATAATGGCAAAAAGAGTGATTACTAGGAGTTATAAAAATGGAGAATGCCAAGTTGCAATGGTTGATTTCTTGGAGATTTTCAACATTGAGAAAAAGAAGAAAAGGAGGGGAAAACAAAAAAAGTAAAAAAGAGAATATTAGTTTGATAAGGGAGAGGATTTTAGTGACATGAATAATGAAGAAGTTTATGGTGCCCAACTGGAGAAATATAGAGAAATAAGTACCTATAGATGGGTGTGAGGAATTAGTTTTGGGAGGGTGTTGTGACATATTTTTAATTGGTTTCCTATAGTTTTGAATGTATTATAACTAAAGTTGGATTGAGGAGGATGGTTTTAGAATAATCTTGCATGTAGCTAGTTGCATATGAAGAGACTATGTCATTGTTACAATATAAAATGAAACAAGTTTTCCTGTAATAATTTCTAGTTCATTATCTTTTAAAATCTCCTTTGTATTGAAAATTTATTTCATAAGTTTTTCTTTAATGATTGGAGGTTGCTACATAGTTACAACAATTGACACCCATTGAGGGTTCTCAATTTTTGATTTGCATCAATTTATTACATGAATTTTAAATCTAAAATGTTTGTTTCTTTTTTCTAAAGTTTTGATTTTCTTATAACTATATATATTTGATTAATTCATTAATTAATTAATTTTTTCTATAGTTATAAATTTATAATTTTATCTAAAATGAAATAATAATTATTTCAAATTTTCTCAACATAATAATAATAATAGTAATAATATTAAAGAGTTTTCAAATGTTTTAAGGAAAACGGTTATGACATGTTGTCCCAATTTCCTTTAAGGAAAGAAAAATAAAAAAAATTGTGGATTTTATTTTTCTTGGGTAGCTCTAGTTCATAAGCTACTTCTCCCATGTTTCTTATAATCTTGTGGTGACCAATATAATCTAGTTTTTAACTTTTTTCTCCTTTCTTATTAATGAAGACTTCCTATAGGGTCACAACCTTAGGTGAACCATGTATCCAACGAACAAAAAATATTTTTTTATGTTGTTAGTTTGCATATAGCTTCTATTGGTTCTAAGAACTTTGGAGATGGTCCTTAAGGGATTTCAATATCTCTTAACTATCCTTGATCGTATTTTTTACTCTAAGAACCCTATTTTTATGATTTCAATACCCACAAAGGTTAGAGAATTATGTCCATACAAGGCCATGACAAGTGACATACCTATGGAGATATGGTAGGAGGTGCTATAATAATATTCTCCCATATGTAACAACTTGACCCAAGCTATTTTACCAAAAAAAAAAAAGGTACTCATTAATCTATTTCGTGACAGTTTCAATTTATTTTTCCATTTGGGGATAATAACTTGTGCTAGGGGTGACATTTTTTCCTACAAAATAAAACCTATTGTGCATATCACTTACAATATGCTTAGGTAACCCATGTAATATTAAAACCTCCTTGAAGAATAAATTAGCAATTTGGAAAGACTTAGAGTGAAAGGATATGACATAAAATGTCCATACTTGGTGAGTTTCTCCACCACCAAAAAGATGCAATCTTTTCCATATATCTTGGATAACCTAGTGATAAATAATTAGATATACTTTCCCATTTTTTCTTATGAATTGGTTAAATAAGGTCTATGAGATATAATAGTTTTTCTTGTTATATTGGAAAGAACATTTTGTAATGTGTTTTAGTGCATCCCTTTTTGCTTATTTCTAGTAGAATCTCTCAATGATTTTTCTGTATGTCTTAAAATACCATAGATGCTCAACCAATGGAGTATCATGCATGGCCCTATAATATTTTCCTTCATCTTTGACTCTAGAATCAAATATATCCTCTTTATGTAGAATCAGGTCTCTCACCACTTTGAATATGTCATCTTGTATTCTTCCATCAAACAACTTAGTAGAAAAATCATTCTTGGAATATTCAAATTTATGATGGTGGTGAGCCAATCAACAAAGATATTAGAAATGACACATATAGTGGGTCTCTAAGATACTAAATTATGCCTACCCTTCACAAGTTCAATATTAAAATAAAATTCTTAAAACTTTCTTATATCCATTTATATTTTCTATTATTTAGGTCTATTTGATTGATAAAGTACATAAAATTATTGTGATCAGTCTTAACCACATTTCCATAAACCAATATTGTTTAAACTTCATGAAGGCAATCATGATTGCTAGCATCTCCTTATCATAAATAGAAAAATCCTTTCTCCCTTTATTAGTTTCCTAGTTTCAAAAACAAGGATGTTATAGTTACATCAAAACAATTCCAATGCCCTCAATAGAAGCATCACATTCCAATACAAAATAAAGTGCAAATTTTGGGACACTTGAAGCATTTGACAAGAACGCATTACCTTTTTCAAAATTTAAAGGTTTTCTCAATATCATTTGTCCACTTAAATTATCCCTTCTGAGTTAGATTTTTGAAGAGAGGGAAGTATCGACAGAGAGGGAAGGAGGAAGAGAGGGAGTGAAAGAAAAAACCTCAACTATCCATCATTAATCATAAACCCTAAACTCTAAGTTCCTTAATCAAAGTTGGGGAGAGAGAGAAAGAGAGATAATTTGGCTCTAGCATTCTAAAAATGCATTTTCATTTGGATAGTGCCAAATGGTTTACATTTTCCTTGGGCATCCAACCCAAAGGGTTGGAAAACCATTTCATATGCCAAAGAAATGCTTTTTGAAAAGGTAAAATTTTTTTACACATTTTTGGTCATGCTCTCCATCAGGTTTGCACATGTTTCTATAATGCCAAAAATTGCACCCTATGTAATTTCACATTCTATAACCTCCCTTTTAGATTAATAAAAGTTTATAATGCAATGCCCCCTTCACCTAACCTTAATTTTTTCTTTACCCCTTTCATTTTCAAGTGTTAAAGTGATTTTTATCACAGATGACCACATGACGAATAGATGTCTATGTGCTACACGAACGCCCCAAAAAGATTCCTACCTGCATAGCCATTGGGACGTTACACTTTTTGCAAAGTTAACACATCTGAAACTTGCAGATGCATCGAAAATGTCCCTTTTCATGCCTATATCCATTTCAAACCTCCATTTTTTCCTTCCTAGAACTCTATTCGATCTCTCACTCATTCTTGCTCATTCTTCTTCACCCTTCACTCTCATTTTCTCATTCTTTCAAGCTCTCTCATGTCTTGGCTCTCTACACCAACACTTTGGTTCTCATGGTATGTCTTGGTGTGGCATGCTCTTCCTTTCAACATCACTATCTTGCTAAAGGGATGGTAACTACATTCCTTTACATTGCATTATCGCTTTTACATTGGTAGTATATTGTTATTTTTACATGTCTATTATCTTTATCTTGTCTATCTATTTTCTTGTCTATTATATTTTCTATCTATTTATTTAGTTGTCCATGGAGGTGGGAACACCTACGCAAGGGTTTGATTGAGGCAAGCCCCTAAAACAACCCCCACCATTTTCTCATTTCTATGTGTGCATGTATTGAAGTTGGAGCATTGTAGGAGGATTCATTCATGGAATTATGTGTTTCCCCCTTCTATTTTATCATTTCCACTTCATCTCATTTTGTTCACACTTGTCATCATTATTATTTTTATTTCTGTTATTCTATTAGCTTAGTACATCTTTGAGATTTTAGTTGTTGAATAGTCAATAGATTCATTATTTTTGATAAGGTAAGTAGGGATTTTGAAAGGGCCTTGATCCCTTTTATATCAAGAAAGATACAACATTAAGGCCAGTAGACAAGAAACAACCACCAGACAAGACAACCCAAAAGGCATAGCCAAAAAACAAAAAAGAAATAGAGTGAAACACAACAGGGGATACCACCCCTCCACCCCACCAAAACAAATCAAGGTGGTTTAAAGAATTATTCCAGTGATTTTTGCTTAACCATAATATAGGGATTCCTCTCCACTAATATTTTCAACTTTTTGTTACAAGGAGAGGAGACAAGATCACCACTAGAAACAACCAAGCCTAAAGAATCAACAGAGGGGTCCAACTTAGAGGGATCATCAACAACATCATACTGAAGCTCTTGACGAATAGTGGAGTCTTCAACAACATTTGTCACATTTTTTTCTTTCTTCCAAATAGTTTGTTGTTTTTCCTTCTTCAAGCAAGTAAAGGAAGCATGATCCACTTTGCCACAAGAAAGACATAATCAGAGAGTCTTCATAATCAATCTACTACTCCCACTTACCAAATATAGAAGATAAATTTATCTTAGTGGGAAGAATACATATATTCTCTAGACTAACACAAAAAATCTAGCAGCCAATAGATGCTTCATAGATTTAGTAACCTTATCCATAGTGCAATATTGACCAAAGGAATTAGCAATACACATGAAAATTTGTTCTATCCAAAACTCTAAAGGAAGCCCTGGAAAACAAACCCAAATAGGAAACTTAAAAGTATATGTCATTGGAATGAAACCAGGGAACCACATTTGGAGAGATAGTCCATTTGAGCCAAGACACTAGGGGCCCTCATGAAGGGCCCTAGAACAATCTTCAATGTAGGGACAAGAGAACAAAAATAAGCTATTACACAAAGCAGTAACCTCAACTCTAATCTTCCAAGCCCGAAGAGCCCAACTTCTAACTGTGTGTAAATTAGGACGATTACCATAGAATCTCCCAACCAACGAGGAATTGATCCAGTTCAAAGACTCAACTGTAACATTACAATCGAACTCTAACAACTGGTTAGAAAAATCACTTACCTCCTTAGCTCAAAACTCCTCCAATGCGGGGGCAGTAACAGAAGAAGAAGTAGAAGTAGTCTTGCACAAACTCTCAACCGCACAATCCAACCCTTCAAAAGGAGGCTCAAAAACTGAAGGGGTCAAGGGGGAGCCAACAAGAGCTCCAGAAAGAGGAGGAGAAATATTATCCCCCTCTTCAACAACAGGTAGAAGAAATCCCTTTTTAAGGCCCATCTTAGGTTTGGGAGCAGGAACAACCACCAAAGGAGAAGGTGAAGGAACCCCAGGGGAAACAACCTCACTTACAGGAGAAGCTACAACCTTCCCTAGAGCACCAAAACCACCACAAACCAAGCCATCTTTCATTTGCAAACTACAAGAAGCCTCCCCACACAGATAAGGGGAAACAGGGGCAACATGAGTGGAAACATCCTCCATTCCATAAATGTTAGCATTCTAAGTAAGGAAACCCTTATGTAACCCAGAAAAAGGAGAATAAGACTCCTCCACATTCTTTCTAACCTCCTCACACCCCCATGACTTCCTATGAGCTTCTAAGAGAATATCAAGAAGGAGCTCCTCTTCCTCATCAGGAAGATCAGACTTAGACCCAATATCCAAGCCAGATCCATCACAGGAAAAAGGGGAAAAAAATTCATCTAGGGTTTGTAGATCCTCATCAGAAATGTCTATATTTTTCATCTCCCAACCTTCATGAGCTTGAAATCCCACCTCTTCAGCTTCAACATCAAAGCTAACAAAGCTAGCAGCCAAACCCTCAATATCAAAAACAAAGCCACCCAAATCCTCAGAGGCAACACTGGCAAAGCTAGCCATGGAGTGGGAGAGCACAATTCCTCCCACCAAAACCTCAACTCCAGCACCAACCTCTTCATCCTCCACATCGCCGTCAGTAAGTCCATCCTCATTGTTGTCTCTATTAATAAACTCATTTTTTCATCCATACAAGACTACAGTGTGTCATGGGGGCATCTGTGTACCACACTGTCATCCTTAGCTAAGAGCCTACTAGTTTGCTCACAATACTATAGTGTGTCATGGGAGCAATGTGTAGATTCATTTTTGTCTCTATTAATAAACTCATTTTTTCATCCATACAAGACTACAGTGTGTCATGGGGGCATCTGTGTACCACATTGTCATCCTTAGTTGAGAGCCTACTAGTTTGCTCATGAGACCTCTGCAGCCTACTCTCTAGTCTCTAAAAATATTATCCCCTAATTTTACATAAAACATAAAATATAAGAAAACTCCCCTTTGTCTTTCTATCTCTGCATTCACCCGAGCATTGATTGTTGAGGTAGTCGAGGAACCATTCGCCCTTTGAGATCACATCATTTTTAGGTGTCAAATTTCCTCTACAATTTCAATGCAAATTTATAATTTAATACTAGGATGATGTTAAGCTCTCTCTTAGCTATATAACCATACAATTTTTTTTCACATTTTTATTATGTTAAGGTTCTCATCTTTAATTTCTTTTGTTAGTGTGTCCATTTTTTGTCAAAAACTAATTTGTGGTATTTTGGGTATAGTTTTTTACTCATTCATTGAATTTTGAAACAAATTACATTTTTAGAAACTAGACTCCATTCTACATATATTGAAAAAATAAAATTGATTTTTGATTAGTTTTCAAAAAATCAGGGGGGTGCACACTCAAATTTCTATTTTTTAGGATGTGTCCACTTTGAAAATTAGTAAAAAATCATATATTCATTAAAAAATTAGTTGAAAAATCTGGCATAAACTACATGGTGTAAGCTAATTTCTCACTAAAGCAATTTTTGAAATTCTAAAAGAAGGTTAACATTTTAGGAGGAGCACACTAGACGCCATGTTATGTTTTTTTGAAAAAATAGGTCACTTTGTGTGCTCCCCCTTTTTGAAACCCTTAATCTTCACCATTAAAAAAAAGATAGTATTTTAGAAAGTAGATTTAGAACACTACAAGTCTTATTCTTATTTCATCTTCAAATTTTGAGTGTAAATTTCTTCATTTTCTTGTTGAATACTAGACTTTGTTGATTTTTAAAAAAAAGTGGCATCTTAAAACCCCATTTTTGTATCACATCTTGGTGCACTTACCCATTAAAACTCAAAAAGATCGAAAACATAAAAAAACCACATTAGGAAAAAGCTAGATACTAATTTCACACTCATAAAATAATTTCATTTTCAATAAAGTAGATAATTAGATCACATCTAAAACTTGGGAAAAAATTAAAAAAATAGTTGCATTCATATAGACTTAAATTGCTTTAAAAACATTATTAAACCATAAGTATCAAGAAAACAAGAAGAAAGAAAGCCCTCAATTTCATCACATGGCACACAATATTCATTCAACCAACCAAGAAAAAAAGCCCTTGATCTCATCATGAGACACATAACATTCAACATTCAACAAATAATCAAACAAAACAAGTCATCATTCTTCAATTCAGTGATTGCACTCAATGTACCTTGGAGTGATGGAAGACAATAAAAGCATTTTAGACAAAATCAAGAAATAACTACTAGTTCACAAAAATCCTACTAAGGAAACTATTCAAGAACAAACCCAAATCCTACAGCAAATAGAGAAAAACATTGTAAGGGCCTAAATCTTAAGAATATTTCAAATTTAGGATCAAGTCATCAATCAATTTCACGAAGAAACAAGGCAAGACTTATATAAATTATTAAAGAGATGGAAAACATTAATTTGAATCTACCACAAGATTTATTCTCTCAGCTTTGTGAATTAAAGTTTACAAACAAACCATACAAATAACAAAACCATCATCTATGATAGCTCTACTTTCTTATGAATATAAGAACCTATCCATCCTACCACCATTCAATTGGTTTTTGCCACGAGAACAAGAGTAACTAGGTAGACATCTCTACCAAAGATATAATTAAATGTACTATGTTGAAGTTTGACTCACTTACATTGTCCTTGGGTCAATTTTGAACAACACAAATAATGTTAGTCCTCTTGTTCCAATCTTTGATATAGACTTTCATCTTGATCTTTGAATTTGTTCTCCATTGATTTTATGTTTCGTTGGGGCGTCTTGCTCTCATATGCCTATTTATATTCATAAATGGACCAAAGAGCTACCTATTTTTGAATTGTCTAGGATTTATACATCTTGGGTTGTATTATCATGTCATTTTGACCTAGATTGGTCATTCATTGACATTAATATAATTTTCTTTCTTACATGAAAGACACTACTGTCAAAATTACTGGCTATCTAAGTTTCCAAAACTAATATTGTCAACGTTGCAAAGATCAAATATTGATCATAGGCAAGTGGAAATCACTCTCAGCTTATATTTCAAGTTTTCAACATTTCCTTACAGCGTGCATCCATAAACAGACCAAGCCATATTTTTCTTCCAATAAATTTGAGGTTCAGGTTCTAGGTGTTTTGTCGGCTTTACTTCCATTATGACATTAAATTTGAAATTTGAGATCTCTCAACACTACTCGGTAATTTCAGATATGTAATCTGTTAGACCATATGATATTTTGCCAATTTTTTGTAGAAAAAATGTGTCGCTAAGACATAGTTAGAGAGAGAATTTTATAGAACAACACTCACATTCATTTGAAGAAATGAAACTTTTTAGTTCATTCTATGCAAAATAGGAAGCTGAAGGCAGACTCGGATTTTGCAGCATTTTGGTCCAAATGTCATTGCACTTCCTACTCAAATTCCAAAAGCATAAACAAGTTACTCAATGAAAATATCTGAATACATAAAATTAAGTGCCATATTTTGTCCCAAGTTCAAAGCATTATCCACTATATTCTGGAACCAATGGAAAGCTGCTTTACTACCGAAAAGAGCAAACTGTAAACAGAAGTCTTCCTGGATTTTAGTAAACATATCTTTATGGTTGTTCTTAAACAGATAGAATATGCTAAACAAATCCATTCGTTATGCAACCATCAACAAAATGGTAAGTAATGATACAATTAGTCCTGGATGGAAAGGTTGCATTTAAAGAGATAAATTATTGACCAGCTGGTGCATGATGAAGAGCTTCTGATGTGTGCGCCCAATACTCTGTCACAAGCTTTCCAAATAATGATCCTTCCCTCTCCATCAGCTTTAATGGCTTATCACATTCCACCATCTCACCTGTATGAAGTGAAATTATCTGTTTATGTATACCATCTTCAATTCAAAGCAATCCATGAATGTAAAATGTTATTGCTTACCATCACTGATTGCAACAACCATGTCGCTGTCCATCACAGTAGGTATTCTGTGTGCAACAGTAATTACAGTGTACTTTTCAAATTCTTTCCTAATTGTTGTTTGGAGTATCGAATCTGTGGCATTGTCAATTGAAGCTGTTGCTTCATCCAACACCAGGATCCGGCTCTGTCTCAGCAATGCACGGCCCAGGCAAAACAATTGTCTCTGTCCAACACTCCAGTTTCCTCCATCATCCTCCACTGCATTTTATGGATAACTTAGAAAATGCCAAAACAGACTACTTACATAACTTAGCAGTATTTTCACCCCAGAATGTTATTGATGCAGAAAAACTCAAACAACTAACCCATAAATAGTTAAGGCACAAGCTTGACTAAGTGGGGGACAATGCCATTAATAAGCATGACATCCCTGTCTGTGAACCCATGACCTCATTAAAGAGGCGTTTTGAGCAGAAACGTGGAAAGAAAAAGAAGGGGGAAGCAATTACGCAGGAGAGGAAGAAAAGAAAACGCAGGGAGAAGGAAGGAAAATCTGTGTGAGAAAGGATGAAACGCATGGGAATAGAAGGGAATGTGAGGAGAAGAGAATAAGGTGAAGGGAATGTGAGGAGAAGAGAAGAAGGTGAAGGGAATGCAGAGAGGAATGTAGAAAAGTCGTGCTGGAAGTCTTGTTTAGAAGGCAGAGGATATGCGTAGTAAAATTCGATAGGGTAAAATGCGAGTAAGAAAACCATAAAATGTGGTCTCAAGGAATGCATGAGAGGCAAGTTTTATGGGCAACCTGACATTTGAAGGAGGCTTATTTGATAATTGCGGGATAAGAATGAAAAAGATTCGCTGAAAAGGCTATAGAAACTTTCAGGCAATTGCGAATGGGAGGTGAAAAAGCCAAATTCCCCAAAATCGTGCCACTATCCTCTTTGCCTGCACTGAAAGGGGAAGATTACAGGGATAAGAAATTCAGGAGACACATTATGCATGGGATAAAGCGTGTGATGGGCAGAGATAAGAGTGAGGGAAAATGTAGAGAAAAACTTTCATACGCATGCAACATAGGAGAAAATGGGAGAAAGCAAAGAGAAGACAAAGGCTATCGATTGGTGGGGGGCAATAATTGGAGCATCAATCTCTATTTTAGATAATATATTGGAAAATGTCAAGATTTTAAAGGAGAATATTTTCCTTTATTCATCCCAATGGATGAATATAGTAGATCAAATAGTAGTAGTAGCGTGGAGTTAATTTGATTATCAGACTTGCTAATTTCAACTAGCTACTTGGCTACGCAATCAATTGGGAACAAAGCACATGCCCACCCTTGCTCACTCGGTATCCATCAATTTGAATGGGCTAGAAGATGTATCAAGGTCTATGGACATCGATCCAGGTGAAAAGGAGAGTTGATACCATATTTCAATATTTAAACCAGATATATCTTCAACGCCATTTCTAAGCTAAGTATAATCCTCTCTCTCACATAGTGTTGAGTTTCAATTATCCACTCTTGCAAGTGTCATCACAAGGATTTTACTAAATTTATAATGAAGACTAATAAGAATAGTGATAATTGAAGTTATATTTGTGTTCTTATGTGGAATGTGGAAAGGTGAAGAATAGTATGTATTCCTGCCTCCTCCTAGTTGTAAAATATGTAGAATGTTGAAGTGTTTGTAATTCTCTTCTTATATGTGTCTTATATTAATGTTGCTAGTTCTTGTAATGACCAACCAACGTGAAAACAATACTATTAAATGTATTAATTGGCAGGTAAGGGGTACTCATAACTTTCACTCACATAATCAATGATGAAATAGATTCATTGGCACCTATCTAAGAACACAACTTACAAACTAATAGTACATGATCTAGTCTATGTTGAAAGGAAAACAAGAGGAAGGATTTTAATCCTTGTGGAGTGTCTCTTAACTGTTCTCTCTAAAATTTAAAAATATATAGATTGTAAAGATAACAATTAAAATAAGGATTTAAGTCTCATTGAATATGTCTCTACGACCATACTTATGCATGGAATTACCTTAATAAACACTTGCTAATTACCATCTTTCTTAATATGTGGTGCTTAATATATTGAGTCTAATCATCTCAAAAGATTATAGCCAATAGTGGCATAAGATGTTTGTGTACAACCATCATGTTATTATTCCATGAATAAGAAAATTTTCTTTGGCCTTGACTTCTGTCTTGAAATTAGATTGTGTCTGTGAACTCTAAATCTGCATACTTCAAACAATGTTTACAATTAGCTTAGTTAGTCAATTTAAAATAAGCAAACCCAAGATTCCTATGAAATACTTAATTATGTTAAAATATGCAAACAAGATAAGTAGAACAAAAACAACTAAATGAAAGCACATAAAAACATGATCAAACCCTATCCGATAGTGGATTGGTGCTACTTTGATGTGGAAAGTAGCCCTTTCCCAATCCTTGATAAACTTGATAATGGATATGCCTTGAAGATGCTATGGATGATGAATTAGGTGCAAGATGATGATCAAGATGAAAATGCTTGAGATTGTGTATCAAGTTGTGTCTCTAAATCAATAGAAGAATCCCCTATTTATAGAATAGAAGGATAAAAGAATGAAAGATAGGAGGAATGTGGGATAAAAAACAATCCAATGGCATTGTGCCACTTGTCAGCATCCCAATGGAGGGAGGTTGTGCACATTTTGGTCATTGTGCATGATAAATGCTATTAGGTTCAAATTTGAAATATGAAAGTTGGCTTGTGAAGGGAGAAGAAAGTGTCTTAAATGCCAAGTTGGAGACATGTAAGAGACAATGTAAGAGTAGTTAATGCCATGTTGGAGGACAAGTCCCTTTTGGGGGGAGATTCAAATTTGGGGAATATTCCCTCTTTGATGCCTTTTTGAATGATATTGAAAGAAATAATAAATCAAATAAATTGATTTATTGTGCAAGTTGTAAAATCTAGAGAATTGGGGGATTAGATTAACATTAATCATGATTTGATTAATTAAGATGAAGATTAGTTGATTTTGGCTGTTGGCTTAGATACTTGGATTTATTTAAATCAGATGGGAGGAAATTGATACATTAGTAATTTAATTAAATAAATTTGATTTATTTAATTAAACGAAGAACATTTGAAGATAATTAAATAAAATTGATTTATTTAATTTAAGAAGGATGACTTAGGATTTAATTAAATAAAAGATGATTTATTTAATTAAAGAGGGAAAATTATGAATTTTTAATCAGATGGAGATGATTAAAATGATTAGTAGAGGGATTATTAAGGATGAAATGAAATTAGTGAATCCGGGTTAGATGCATGTATATTTTACGTGTCTACAGTGTCATATTGTAAAGAGTTCCTAGTAGGCTTGGCATTAAGCGAGATGCTATATATGGTTATGATGCCATTATTTAGAAAGAATATCCATACCAAGAGTTATTACTCACCTTGGTAGGCATAATATCAATGCAACTTTTAATTAAATAAAGCTATGATGTTTTAGATGTTTGTAATATTAGATATATTAGATGTAGAGTTATATTGAGAGGATATCATGATGCACATAATTAATGTAATCAAGGGTTATTTATTTGGATACTTTATGCTTGAACTTTAATGGAAATAAAATGGAAAAGGGTTCTAGGTCAAATCTTTTATCATAAGATAACCTAGTTATATGAACCAAGAATAATATATAATTAATATGAGCCTTGGCTCATGGTTGCATAACATGACAAATAATGGTAATACCATCTAATGGTATTACAACCGCACTTTATGAAACATATCTTTAATTTTGAAACTTGACACTTTTGATAAACCATTGATACTATGGCAAATGATTTAAATATGACTACATGATGTAGATATCAACCTCTTAAATACGAGAACCTTGATATTGGAATTATTATGTGAATGAAGGATAGTATAGCTCTAAAGTAAACCATAATATGATTGCATGCTAGGTGGAGAGTGAAAATTGCTTAGGTTGGCAATATTGTTGAGATTGTGTTATGAGATAAATCCTATGTAGCATCTCTTGATACCTTATTGATGACTGTTAAGGTCAATTTTAACTTAAAAGGAAAGTATAAATAAGCTATCTACTCTAAAACTATTCTATTATAAGAATATGGAGTTGCACAATAGGGAAAAATAAATTAGAACAAGAATATTATTAGTAATATTATCATTGTGTTTATATTTTCATATGTTGGTCCAATGGATATAGTGTTGCCAACTTTCTTAAGTAAGATCTAGGCATTAATTATCCTTAAAACAACTTATAAATACTATTGGATGTCCTTCAAAGATATATATTGACCCCTTGAGTATCTGAACCTTGATATTGAATCTAATATGTAAATTTCAAATGGGAGTGCTTTCCTATGGGTTTGTGTGAACCAAGGTAATTTCATGTTGTGTAATAAGCCTAGCCCCTTATGTTGATAAGACGAACTCGAGGTTCAAGTTGGTTTATGAATAATAATGGGTCAAGTTTAATTCAAGACCTTGATATCCTTAAAGGGAAGTGTTATAGTATGGGATGTTAAATCATATACTTGATTATGTTCTCCTAACTACTATTACTTGCATTAATAATGGAAGATAAACATTAACAAAAATTTGATTATATGGGGAAATTTGTGCATATGAATCCCTTGGGAGACTTTGCAAGGAGAGCTACGTGTGACTTTGATCCATTTGGAAGCAAGTGCGTAGGTGGTCCTTGGAAAAAAGGATGCCTCTATGACCTCAAGTCCATGGGGGGGGTCTAGAGGGATAACTCCTAGATGTTGGGGTTGTTCTTAATTGGTTTGATCTTCTCTCTTCAATAGGATTTAGATGATGCTAAAATGGGTATTGTAGGATTATGAAAGAGTTAAGAAAACCTAATAACTTGTATTTAATACATAATGTGTTTGAATAGTAAACTAAATGAAGGGAATGGATTAGAATACTTGGTTACATGTTGATTTGGTCTCATCTTGTGTTGGTTCTAGGTGATTTCTTTTATGTGTTGCAAAAAAAATAACCTCATACTTATATGACTATTTATAGGCTCGTAAATTAGTCAATTATGATCTACTTATTTCTAGTTAGGAATCTCTCTTCCAGTTATAGTGCTAAGTTGGGTGCAAGCACTAAATTTTATGGAAATGGATGGAGTAGGACCATACGAGGGCATAGGTCAAGGTGGTAATCCTCTAATATGTAGGTTGTTCATATCCATCCTATGTGATCACCGATGGAAAATCCTATGACCCACTTAGAGATAAGCTTATCCATGCTCGATATTGACAGGAGTCAAGGAACATACTATGCAAGTGGACTGCTAGCCATACCACTTAGATAGCAGGATAGATTTTTTCAAGAGCATGTGGGCCTTGGGGCTAGTGGCATGTTAACGATGCATACCCCGTGTTACTCTAGAGGCTTGGAAAAATTCCACCAGGAGCATGTGGGCATTAGGGCTAGCGGCATGTCAGTGATGGACATCCAATACACGCTAGATGGTTGGATAGTTTTCTGCTAGCAGTATGCAAGTGATGGACCACCTTATTTTCTTAGTCGTTTGATGAACTATGGGGAAGAGAGCTAATGAATAATTGGTATATAATAGTTGACCCTGTCTCATATTATAGTTTAGCTTATCTTGATGTGGAAAATGGTATCTTGGATTACCAAAGGTAGGAAACCCTTGGGATCATGAAGTAATATGAATAGGTATGTGTATTGAGTATGTTTAATGCCTCCCTTAGTACTTGTATAAATGGCCTAGGGTTGTGTGTATTGATATATTGGTGCCCTTGCTAGTGACAACATCAAGTAGTATGGGATGCTTGATTATTGTCATAGGAGGCTCATGTGATAGTGAATCAAGTAGTGGGTTGATGCATATAATAGGTTGCATACATTTCCACTTTACCTATTATTCCTTATGTGAATAGTGATATACTGTGTGGATTTTCACACTAGATATATGTGATGTATTCTCAAGAAGGTCACCTTGTATATATGTGATGTATGCTCGAGATAGACACTGTGTATATGTGACATATGTCAGAGCTAGTCATTGTGTACATGTGGCATTTGTTGGAGCTGGTCTCTATGTATATGTGATGTGTATGAGTTGGTCACCTTGTGTATATGTGGTGTATGATCGATTTACTCACTAGGTGAATAGGGGAATTATGACTTGTGTGTATTTGGGTATATTTTTACACTATGGATTGGTAATGTTTAGTATGGAACCAACATTTCATGGTAAATAGTAATCATTATATTATGATTTGACTAAGTTTAATGAATAGTTATGGTTTAAAGGTGAGATCATAGATCTCATACAAGAGGAGAGAATGAACTCCCTCTTATAGCATGATGGGCGAACTATGAAGCCTAATTTCCTATGAAGGGATACATAGGCAAGGTCATCAAGAATGAACCCTCGAGGCTTAGGTCTAGGTCTACAAATAGCCTTGACCTTGGGAGCTTAC
Source organism: Sequoia sempervirens (assembly GCA_007258455.2). NCBI lineage: Eukaryota > Viridiplantae > Streptophyta > Pinopsida > Cupressales > Cupressaceae > Sequoia > Sequoia sempervirens. The sequence goes on along the minus strand of VDFB02026320.1, from coordinate 119,182,081 downwards.
CACTCCTATGTGGGTAAACCCACAAAAGTGGTTTCCAATTTGAGTGAGGAAGGAAAAGTGGCAAAAAATGACCCCATGCAAAAAAAATTGGTTTTGGGGGTTCGAATGAACCCTTTGGTTCGAGCAAACCAAAAAAGGGTTTGAATGAACCCTAGTTTGTTTGAACCAATTAAATGCAAGGTGGGCCCCATTCCCACCAAAAAACCAAAGAAAAAAAATTTATGGTAGGGGGTTCGAATGAACCCTGGTTTGAGCAAACCCTAGGGGGTTCGCTCGAACTCCCCCTAGTTCACTTGAACCCCCTAAATCCCACCTTGGCATCCTTTGGCCTCAAAAAAGTCTAGATTTTTGTGTTTTGAAGCTTGGGTTGAGAATGAAAATGGATGATACTTCACAAACTCAACTGAAGTCAAATAGTCCTTGGAATGAGCTATTCAATGACTATAATTTTAATATGTTTTGGTTTTACTATGTATTTATTTTTTTAGTTTTATTAAACATAGGTTTTTTATCGAAAATCAAGCTCTCTATTCTGCACATGTGGAAAAATAGCAGATTATCAAAAAAAATGAAAAATATGAGTGCACTAGATATTGAAGTCCTTGATCCAACCAAAAAAAAATTAAATTTTGATACATACAAAAAAAGTTACGCATTATACAACCTTGCGCTATGTCTGAATTGTAATTGGTTTGACTTCAAAACTTTATTAAAGAAAAAATATTCAATAAAAAACTATCTAACCAAGTGGAAGCACTAGATATTAGAGTTAAAATTCTATATTCGAAAGAATTAGAATTTTATCCTTCATGGAAAAAAAGTTATACGTTATACAGTGAGTGTCACTTTTTAAAAATGTTGTTTTCTGAAAAAAAACTAGTTTTTGAGGGAGATGGAAAAAGAAGTGCAATTTGAGTCCAAAATTTTTGAAAAACATATATTTAAAATCTATAGACAAAATTTCATGAAACTCTAATTTGCATCATCTTCAAATTCCTCACGGTTTAGCCGCTATAGGTGCCCGAAAGTGAAGATTTAATTAAAAATTATTATTTTAGTGTCCAGTTTGGCCAAAAATTGTAAACAACTATTGTGGGATCACCCATGTGTAAGTATATAAGTGGTGAAGTTTTGAAGTTAACTCTTTTAAGCTACAAAGAAGGTGCTCAATCAATTAAGTTTGGTATTTTTTTTTAATTGTTTTATGGAGGAAAAAAATTAGTAGCAACTAAGGGGTAGTTGTTACAAAATGTAGATTTAACATCACTTTTTGTTAGTTAGACCTTGTAGAGGTTTTAGGAGATCTATTGTCCTAAAAATAAGTTTGTTGAATATGTTGTGTTTTTGGGGGAGAGTTAAGCAGGATTGATAGAATAGTTTAAATTAGATTGTTATTTTGTAGAGGAAAAGGGATAGGAATTAACAAAATATGAATCTAGATGTTTTCATTTCCCATTGTATAAGAGGTAAATGAGAAATTTTGAATTTTTATTTTCTGTTGATCTTTTATTGCTCTCATGTATAACAAAGTTATCTACATCAATTTGTATTAGTGGTGGGAGAATAGATCTAATTAAGAGGATGTGCTAAGGAAAAATAAAAGAGGAGTTGAGATGTTTTCCTTGCTTCCTTGAACATAAAGACAAACATATATTTTGTTCATTTGTTGACAAGTGTGACTTTTGAGCTGAATAAGTAAAATATCGAAGGGGAGTGGAGATAATTGAAGAGACTAAGTAAAGGGTGAAGAAGTACAAAAGTATAGATACATCAATTTTTAATTACTATATTTATTTAAAATTAATTATATTTTAATTTAGAATTATTTAAAAATATTATTTTATTGCTATTGATTATTTTATTTTATTTTATATGTTTAAATTCTTTTATTTGTTTAAGCATTATTTTATAGTTTTTTATTTACTTACGCATTATTAAATAGTTATTTGAGAATTATTTTATTTTACTTTCAAATTGTTTAGTAGTTATTTTATTTGTATTTATTAAGATTTATTCTATTCTATTTACTTAATATTTATAGTTTCAAATTTTCTAAAACTATGTGTGGGTTATTTAATATTTTTTGGTAACATATTTTTGTCATTACACTTGATTTCTTGTTGTTATTGTAGTTACACCTTTCAATGTAATAAATTAAAAAAAAAGATGAAAAAACAAAAAAAATTATGCAAGACCATAAATATTTTGTAAGAGATGATGTTGAAAGAAAAAAAATTCTCAATATCATTTAGAAGAGGAATAAAGAAAGGTGACATGGATCACATCATGAATAGTTAGGAGGAAAGAAAAATTTTGGAGAAAGAAGAGTTTGGATGCATTACCAAGGAAAACAAATAAAAAAGATGAGAATGTACTTTTGAAAAATAGATTGTTCATTGTTGAGGAAAATGAGAAAAAAATATTTGATTCCTATTGATGTGGATGTTGCAAACACACACCAATAGGCAGATAAATTCTCACAGAGTACCGTAGGAACCTACCTTTCTTGAAAGACTCCACTGGGAAACCTAATTTAAGGAAAATTTGACTTGATCCCAAGGCTTGTTTATGTCAGGTCTTAACGCACTAGGTTCACTCAGGGTTCATTGTGATTTTTCTATTAAACATGAGGGGTAAATGGTTGTTAAGAATTGGCTGGTATCCAAAAGATAGAAACATAATCTCATCCTTGGCTCTTCTCTGTTGATATTCCCTGAAATAAATCAACACTTCATGCATACATTCTTTTTGAATGCCTTGAATTACCTTCCAAAAGTATTTATGCCTAGCATACTCTTCTGATATTTGAATGATATTTCCATTTCTCTACATTACTTTTGTCACATATTTGGTCATAGAATTCCTGCACATTATGATATCATCTACAATGTCTCAACTTAATGACTAGAAAATATCCTTATTCACCTTTTCGATCCACTCCTTGAAATATTTTACTTGTCATCTTGTCCTAAAGTTCAATGATTATAGCTTTTCCGAGCTAGCATTTCAATAAAGCTCTCGTCTTTATCTATCAATTTCTTACACATCTTAGTGACCTTTTCCAATCCATTTGCAAATTGTAATAAAGTTTCACTCTCCCAATTCAATTGTAGCCTCCATTTCTCAAATACTGGAACTTCCCATTCTATGAATATCCTCACATTTATCAATTCACAAAAACCTTTCTAAAGAATAACTTTTAGCCTCCGCCCTTCTGCATCAATTTGTTCTTGGTGAAATCGGGATTCACCCTCAAATCTTTTGGACTTTTCATACCAATGGTATGCTTCTTTACACTTCCCAATTGCATCCCTTATTAAATCTTCTCCTTTCCTCACCAGGTACTCCATCCATTATTCAAACATGCTCACCTTATGGCAAAGCATTGTAATAACATCTACCTGCTCCTTGGACATTAGCACTGGATTCAACGGTAATTCATTCTATGACTGACTAGATTGGGATAGCAACTTGATGAAATTCTCTAGCAAAGCAATCCATTCCTTTAATTCTCTTTTATTTTTCTTATTCTTTTTCACTTGAGCGACAATCGTTTTTAAATTTACTTTCATCTCTTCCAACACTTGTCCCCATGATGAAGATCCTACATCAATTTTTCGTCACACTATAATCCCTAGTTATTTCATGATTTCCCTTCTCTCCTACTAGAGTAGCTATCTGGAGAGTTCTCTCTCCATCTACATTCCTTTTTACAACATTTCCTATCTTTTCTCTAACTCTAGGTTTAGGGGTTTCTATTCTTTGCATTAAACTTCTAAAATCTAGATGCACCAATTCCACCTCCAATGATGGAACCAATTGTTGCCTAGCTAACTAGTTAGGTGCTTCTTTATTTTGTACTACCTCTTTAGTATTACCTCGTTCCTAATGATCGACATGTTTAGGACCTTCCTTTCTCAAACTTTGAACATTTCCTGTCACAACCTCTGGAACCTTTTAAACATTCTTTGTCCTCATCGGCATGGATTCTGGATTACCTTGATTTGTCACTATCTCTTTCTCTCCAAGACTTACATTTTCCTATCCTGCCCTATTTTCAGCATCACCCCTTAGAGAATTATTTTCCTATTGTCCTAAAACATTAGGATTATCATCATTTCTTAGTTCATCGCCCAAGTTTTGTGAGGACTCTATACCTTTGTTCTTATCCTGAACTTCTCCTGATTTCTCAAAAGTCTTTGGTTGTTCAACAGTCTCTTCAGTTCTTCCTTGCAGAAGTTGATCTTCAATTATACCTTCTTCATCAACAATATGAATGGGGCTCTAAACCGCAATGTCCCTTGTTTCTCTTACATTTTTTTCTTTAGGGTTTCTTGCTTCTGGGGCAAGTGGTCCTATTATAAAATCTTCTTCCCTATTTTCAAGATGTGACCCTATATCTAACATGTCTTCCACTATTGATTGCATTATTAGATCTCCTTTAGATTGCTTTTCTTTAAATTTTTTCATCTTAGCAGTCAGTTTCTCAAGCTGCTCCTTGACTTCTTCAGTTAGGTCAAGAAATTCTTCTTGAATTATAGGATTCCCTCCTAATGCTTGTCTCATTTCCGCCATGTTGACCAAGGGTGGAGAAGTGAATATATCTGTTGCCTTTTGTGATGCAAACCTTGTCTTAGCACGTGCCTACATTTTCATTCTCACATCCTCATCAATCATAGGTTGAGCTCTTGGATTTGTAGTGGAAGAAAATGCCACCTTTGGCATTTCCATTTCATTGGCCAAAGTGGTCATAGTTTCTTTGCACTGGCTAGTTGGTTGTGACGCCATTGAAATTCCCTATCTTGAAGTACCGGGAGCTTCCTCCACACCTTGCTCATCTGCCTCTATTTCTACAATCTTTCTTTTCTTTTTAGTAATCCCTCCATACCCCAATTCATCCAACAACTTTTGCTTTCTCTTGACATTACGCGGGTATGTGGGTTTTATCCTAGCCTCTTTCAATGCCTCAACATAACCATTAATCTAGTACTAAGTATATGTCAATACTTGTTTATAAATCTCCTCGATGGTTCCTACCCCTTTTTTTTTCTAATTTGGGTCTAGGATGGGTTCATCAAAAAAAAAAATTAAATCATAAACTGTATCCAATACCTCTCCATTATCAGTATCCAATTGTTCTAGAACATCATGAATTTTGAAAAACTTTGTTACTCCTAGTGTTAATCTCTAGTATGTCCTTTTCTTCACATCATGATCATCATCACAATTAAGCCAGAAATCCTTTAGATGATAAACATGAGCATACTTCTTTCCTATTCTCTTGGAAAGGTTTTCCTCTGGATCATAGTTTTTTCACCAGAGTTCAAAGAACTCCAATCCATAGAGTTTCAACTCCTCACACATATCGACACTTTTGGCTGCAATACACTTATAATTCTCAATTGTGATAGGGAATTTAACAAAACATTTCTTGTGTGCTTGTGTAAAAAGAGCATGAGATGGATGCACCCATCTCACAAGTTCTAGTAACAACATCTTATCCATTGCTTACCTACGTAGCATGAAGGGGTATCCCATAAATCCTTCCACCCTGATATAAGTGAAAGTAGGAAATTGAATATACTAGCCCCCAGGAGAATGGATAACACTCTGTGCTTCAAGGGATAATATTTTGCTTTGTCCCCTTCCATTAATCTCACCAGCTTCATAGATGCTCTTGGCACTGGTGGATAGTAATTTGGGGCATATGAGCATAAATCAAATTATTCCCTGGTTCTCTGCCCAGGGTACCAACTCTATTCAATCCTTATATATTTTCCCTCAGGGCACAAAATGGAAAACATATGACATGGAAAACCATTGGGTGTTGAGGAATGTCATTATCTGTTCACATAGCTTGTCGCTAATAAAATTTCCTCAATGAATGTGCATAGGGTCTTCCATTATTTTCATTATAATCTTGAACATCTAGGGTTCGAATTTGCTGGCATCTTTGCATCCATCTATCCTTCTCAATAGGGTTATTATGTCTTGAGCATCCTGAATAAATTCTAACCTAAAGATTTGTTTCATCAACTTTGTGGGCTTCTCTTGAAACCATGTCAAAATCATAAACTTATTGTTTTGTTCTTCTGTGTTCATGTATGTTTTGGTAGGACCTACATATCCAACAAATTCATTTGTTTGAATGTGGGGAGCCCAAATGTGCACAAAATTCCCTCTATGGAGAGATCTACATATACTCTTCCTTCTTTCTCAATGACCCTCTTGTTTGGGTTATACCATTTCATGCATTCCAATACTAGTTCAAGGGTGTCCATCACCAATGAAATCCCTCCTACCAAATGCAATACACTTGCAACAATATTCATGGTGCACTCAGAGGCACCTACTTGATGAGTCCTCATAGTGATCTCATGCTCACTAAATCCCCCTAGGTAAGTATTTATAATTGTCCTACCAACTAATACAACTTGTGAAATGTGGAATTCAAATTCCTCATCTATTTTCTTCTTTCTAGAAGTGCTCATATTTTTCTTGTCTTCCTACATTATTGGAAAATATGTGCCTTGTGTGTGAGTTAGGGCTACATTTAATCATATTTTCAATAATTCAAGAAAGTTCCTTACTCACGACATTTACTATCTGCAATTAGGTTAAATTCTTTAGAAATAATTAGTGTTTTAACAACCTAACTAGTGGTAATTCCATTTATCTTGAGTCATCCATGCATAAAAGAATTAACAAAAACTATGTTACTAGAAGTGTACCCGGTTTCACTGATAATGTGATTGAATGAATGTGGTTTCAAACCCTAGTAGTTGTGTTCTTCAATGTTTTGAAACTTACCCTTTTTTGTGAACCACAATCTTGGTTTTAATTCTTTGATGTCCTTATAGGTGAATAATTTGACATGAGGTAGAGTATTGTGGAAGCAACTGCATGCTCGAGGTGGTACAAAGTACATGTGTTATTTTCCACCTTCATTAATTTCTTTTAATATGCATTAACTACCCTGAATAAAGGAGCAATCATGGTGGATTAGGGTTCAAATTATGAACTCTTTGATTCCTATGACATAGGCACCCACATTTGAGAGGAAAGAAACACATGTGGCCAATTTGGCATGCATACATGTCACTTTAATTCTTATGAGGCAAAATACCTTAGAGGAAACATCCATCTTGGATGCTAAACAATTGACAATTGATAAGGTTTGAATCATCTAACATTGTGCTTTAAAGAATTATCGGGAGTTAAAAAAATTTCCTACAAGGTTCATGAGAACCGGGTGCAAAAGATACTTGGGACCATGTGCAAATGAGGCCAATTTGGTTTTAAAATGAAACTTGTGCAAAAAAATTTGGTCTCTGGTTCCAAAGAAAAGAAAAGCCATTACTAGTTAACCAAGGAAAAAGATGGCATGCGAACACTAAGATAATTTTACTTAGGTGACAACTTGCTAGGCATGACAACTAGTCAAGAAAAAAGAAAAAATTGTAAAAGATAGAATGTCCTTAGAGTAATGACACTCGATACCCAGGACCTAGGGATCTAGTTGGTTAACAAGGGCAGGGAAAATATTTTGCAAACACTCCAAGTCTGACAAAAATAGGAACTTAAGTAGGGGCTAGGAAAGTTAGATCAAGAAATCACCATTTTACCATTTCCTCTAAAAGCAACATAGCTAAGCAAGCAAAAAGCAAAGGAAAAAAAAAACAACAACAAAAAAGAAAGGAGGTCCACATTTTTCCAAAGGGAAAAATGGGGTGCGTTGTGAGACCACACAACAACTAGCAACCAACAAAACCAAACAAAACAATAGAAAGCCAATTTCATAAATAATAACCATACTCCAATTTTCTCTAGTTCTTCAATTATAAACAATTAGACCCTCATTCCAACATTCCTTTTCACTTTAACCTTCATAAAAAAATTAAATTTCACTGAGCCCATGTGTGTACAAATGATTTATTCCACTACAATAAATTTAGAGCATAACATGTGTTTGCATTGACCTACATAATATGGTAATTCCCTTTTAAGTCAACCTTGGATAGATCCTTTCTACCATTCAAGCGTCCATAGCCCTGACAAGGTTATCTTTGCAATTCCCCAAAACATAGCTCTACTACCAGTAGCCTAAATAGTTGAATCTTTCTCTTTTGATATTTTTTTGATATTCATTTTTTCATTTTTTTCATTTGATATTTCATTGTAAGCTCTTTGTTTCAACTTACAGGAAATGAAGCCCACTATTAGGTTGGGAATTACATTGATAATAAAGGATACCTTTTGATTTTTCACTCAATGCAAACAACTACTATCCCAAATTCAGTAGAATGATTTAGGTGTGGGTGTTTGTAGCTCAACATCAACTAAATGATTTATGTGAACAAAAGTGAATGAATTGGAACAATTCCCCAGTCATCTATAATTAAGAACTATTTTTGGTCAAAGCATGAATCACATTTCTAGAGTTGACATTCTATTATTTTGACTATCTCCGAAGGTTGCTAACTATTTTATATCTCAACAACACAAAACCCTAAAGATAAAAAAAAAACAAAATAAAAGTGAAAAAGCTCCCCCCAAAAAAAACTATTTACATAATTACAACAAGGACCAATGACCAACACTAGGCTTGAAAATAATGTTTTAGGAACTATCCATTGACAACCAATGTAACATCTTCTTTGGTCAAAGTTTTAAGCCTATAAGTTCTATCACCTAAGATTTCAAATACTTGGTAAGGACTATTCCATAACCTGTCAAACTTACCATGTTCACCCTTATACTCATGGGCTTTGTCCCAAGATAGGACTAAATTGGATATTCTAAAAGTTTTTAATTTAACCCTTTTGTTGAACAAACATTTTTCCACAAAATAATTCTTGGAAAAATGATCTATTGCTCTAGAATTCTTTTCATCTTAATGCATCGGTTGTAACAACTGAGCTTCAATCTGGTCATCTAATCCAGTATACTCTTGAGAAAATTTCCAAGTGGGGATCTTCAAATTTATAGGAAATATAGGATCTATCCCATAGACTAGGTGGTAAGGGAAATTCCCCAATGCATATTTCATCCTAGTACGGTCCACCTAAAGGGAGAATTTCAATAGGGAATTCCATTCCCTAGGATTCTTTTCAATTAGCCTTCTAATTATGTCTAGCAAGTTCTTGTTTGATGATTTTGCTAATCCATTTCCCGGCGGGTAATAATTAAATGAAAATTTCAACATTATACCATATTTAGATGCCCAATTAGAAAATTTCAATGAGGAAAAAGCAAGGCCATTATCACATACCAAGGCATATGGTACTCCAAACCTGGTAATAGCATTTTCCTCCAATAATTTAATTACCACTTTCGTGGTGCATTACTTACTATGGCACGCTTCGGTCCACCTGGTGCAATAATCAGTAGCAGTTAGCACATGCCTATGGCCTATGGATGATGACAAGTTAATTGTGCCAGTGAAGTATAGCCCCCATTGTGAAAAAGGATTCATTTCCATTATGGGTTGCAATGGTTGTGCATTAAATCTCCCTTTGTCTGCAGCAGTTTGGCATGTATTGTTGCAAGTATGAAGGTGTTGTCATTGATGCCATTTGGTTAACTAGTTTCCAAGTAGTTGTTGTTGTCATTGATGCCATGAATGATGGTTATTGACTGTATATGTTGAGGATATTGAGAAATTTGTAATAAAGAAAGGTTAAAGGTATTCAGTGTTTGCTTCGGGTTTTTCTACAGAGTGTGTTGCTATGCTAGTAAGGATCTATGATATTGTTCCTTGTTACTGGAAGTTGTTATATCCATATTTTGAGTTTCTGGAGCACTGTATAGTGCGAGTTATGTTCACCAATTGTGAATCGTGTTTTTCTGCACGTATCTGGCTGAGGTCTAGGAGAAATGTTGATGCTATGTATTTTTTCTTGTTTGAGTCCTATGATTTGCAATTCTCGGGATAAGTTGTTGAGGTTTTTTTCTAGTTAATTTTGTTATCTAGAAAGATTGGATCATGCTAAGGTTGTCTGCACTTAATTGATTTATGTGTTTTACACTGGTTTGGTTGAACTTGTATTAAACACTACTTACAAAGATCATCGAAGCGTGTTGAGGCTTGTTGGGACTTATTTAGGCCCTCATTAAGAGTGTGTGTTTGGTTCACCCTCATTCTAATTCCACCGTAGAATTTTTTGGCACCGACCTAATTTGAATTTGTAAATAGAAATGGTGTATGGCCAAATTTGGATGAGTTTCAAAGTTGAAGATGGTATAAAAATAAACTGAGATGGTTGAGAAAAGTGTAGATGAATGCAAGAGCAAGATAGATGAGAAACAATGTGTATGAGATGTGAGTTTGAGTAGATCAGTGTGAAATCTAATTGTGATTTTCCTGAAGCAGTGAGTTGAAGGTGTTCTCTATCATTCAAGCATGTTTGCAATTGTGTGAGTGGATTGTGGTGGAGATCTCTATTGCATTGAGATTGTTTTCTCTTTGTAACAAATCTCTTCTATCTTCTTTTTAATTCTGTGGCAGTGAGCCCTCTAGGTGGTTAACCCTTGTTGGACAGTGAGTCCTATTCCAGACAGTAAGTCATGTTTTGGTAGTGAGCCTTCTCTACCAGTGAACCTTTGTATTTGGTTTTGATATTATTTATATTGTGAGGTAATCCTCACTATGGTTTTTCCCTTATTGGGTTTTCCATGTAAATCTAGTGTTATTATGTGTGTGATTTTTTTTCAGTTTATGCTTTTGCACTTAATGATTAATCACATTAGCAGAGTAAAGGATTTGTGAATGATAATTGATCTAATCTCTGGTGGAAGTTCTTAAAGGTTAAAATTTGTTACAACTGATTCACCCCCCCTCTTAGTTGTCTTGTTCAATAATTGGTATCAAAGCTTGGTCCCTTGGAGAATAGCTTAGCCGCTTAAGGTCCAGGATGATGAGCAAGATCACTATTGAGTGTCCTAGGTTTGATGGGACTAACCATGCCCCTGGAAGATAAAGATGGTAGGATATCTAGAGTATTGTGGATATGATGTTGAGAATTCTTACAAGACTACTTACGCTCCTTCAAATGATTTGATTATAGTCGATGAGATCAAGGCACATGAAGCAAACAAGGCAAAGTTTATTCTGAAGAATAGTCTTTCATATTTTGAGTTAATTAAAGTTGCAAATTTGAACACTACTGAAGAGGTCTAGGATGAATTGGAAAAGAGGAATGAAGAAGATTAAAGGGTCAAAGAAGCAAAGTTGCAAAATTTGGAGGCACAATTTGAGTTCCTGTAGATGTCTGAAGATGAGAATATCAAAACCTATGTACAGAGAGTGGATGAGCTGGCAGGTGGAATGCAAGGACTTGGCGCTACAATCAGTGATAACTTTAAGAAACCCCCCTCAAAAAATATATAAAATTCTGGCAAATATTTCACCTTTTTAGGAAAAAGTATTAATTTTATTAGCGAATCATTCCTTTGTTTTGAAAAAAATATTAATTTATTGGCAATTTTTTTACATCACTAAAATTTTGTAGAAAATTTTGGTGAATCTTGAAAAATAATAGGAAAATACAATAATTATGATGGTGAATCCATCCAATCTAAAAATAATTCTCATAGAAAATTAGGGGCTAGAGGGTTGAAATTATCAATGGGTTTAAGGGATAGACTTTAATATTTACTTTCCACCATTATTTTAAAATATAATATAATGGCCCTCATTGTATTCTACAAGGTAAAATGTACCCAAGATCTGCAATTCTCATGGGGCTTGAAATTGCTTTTAGATCGTTGATCTAATGATCCTCAGTGTACCCTACAAGGTAAAATTTACCCACAATCTATAATGCTATGAGACCCAAAATTGTAGGCCCCATGAGCATTACAAATCATGGGTACATTTTACCTTGTGGGATACAACAAGGGCCATTAGATAATATTATAAATCAATGGTGGAAAAGTTAAATATTAGAACTATGGTCCTAAAACAACTAATAATTATGATATACTATTGGCGAATTAATATAGATTAATAGTATAATTAATAAAATTTAGGTGAATTTGATCTAATCATGTATCGAATATTGTGGTGAATTTTTTAGTTAAAATTTTTAAGAAAAGAAATTCTTCGGCGATTTAAATAAGACTATAATAAAATTTTGTAAAAATGTGGCGATTCAAGTCATATTATAGCTTGAACTATTAGCCAATTTTGGATTCCCAAATTTCAACTATTAGCCAATTGGCGAATATTAGCCATTAAAAAAATCACTAGCTACAGTGGATGAATCCAGGATTGTGAAGAAGATTCTTAGAACTCTCCCTGATGCGTACAATGAAAAGGTATTTGCTATTGAGGAATATATAGAATATAAGACATGTACTAAAGATAAGTTGTTGGGTACTCTAACATCTTATGAAATGAGAAAGCCTAGCTTGAGAAATGGATCAAAGACAAAAACTACTTTTAGGGCTACAAGAGTTGAAGATCTGGATGAAAAGAACTTTGATGATGTAGAAGCTAACTTTGTAAGAAGAATGAAAAAGGGCTCCAATAGGTATGAAGGTGAGTTACCTTTTAAATGCTTTAGTTGTGGAGGAATTGGTCACTATGCTTCTAGATGTCTGGAAAGAGCTAAGAAGAATAAACATAGATTAAGCAAAGAAAACAAAGGGAAGTTGATTAAGAGAGCATATTATGTAAATGAAGATGCTGGTATTTTTTATGAAGAGTTTTATTATGGATATTTTGATGATAATGAATGCTTGTTCTTGGCTATAAAAGATGAATCAACTTTTGCTAATACTAAAAGACAGATGAAGCAAAGTCCTCCAGATAAAGTTGAAGATACTATAATGTTTGCTCTTCATGCTAAACAGGAAAAGAACTATTGGGCTGTTGATAGTGGTTGTTCACATCACATGACTGGTGATAAGAGTAAGTTTGTTAAACTTGAAAAATATGATGGAGGCTTAGTTAAGTTTGGATATGATACTAGTGTTAAGATTTGTGGGATAGGTTCAATAAGTTTTCATGGAAAGCATAATACTGATAACATCTACTATGTAAGGGTTTAAGGCGTAATCTTTTAAGTGTTGGACAAATGTGCAATTTAAAGGATATATTATTATATTTGAGGATGAGAGATGTGAAATCAGGAAAGGATCTAAAATAGCGATCGCTACTAGTAAGAAGTATGAAGGAAACATTTATCAAATTAAGGGTGTTGATGGAGATTGCTTTATGAATTAGATTAATGACAATTGGTTATGGCACCGAAGAATGTGTAACATGAATTTTGATAATATGGAAAGAATCAGTGCACTACAAGCTGTGAGAGATTTACTGATGATTACAAAGCCTATTAATGCTATTTACAAGAATTGTTAGTTTGGAAAGTAAGCTAGAAACTACTTTAGGTCGAAGGAACAATCTACTACCGGACTACTAGATTTGATTCATACAAATCTTTGTGGTCCTACAAGAGTGAGAAGTCTACAAGGTGACAAGTACTTTATGCTTCTAATTGATGATTACTCTAGATATACATGGGTTACTTAGAGAGAAATATGATGCATTGGATAGATTCAAGGAATTTAAGGCTATGGTAGAGAATGAAGCAAATTTGAGAATAAAATGCTTCAGGTTTGACAGAGGTAGTGAATTCACCTCGAATTAGTTTAATATGTTTTGTGAAGTTCATGGAATAAAAGGATAGTTATTTTCTCCTAGAACTCCTCCGTAGAATGGAGTTGTTGAAAGAAAGAATAGAATGATTCAAGAAGCTACTAGATCAATGTGTATCATAGAAAAAAGTACCCTTTGCTTGACATGAGATTAATTCATGATTAATTGGATTTATTGAGGCCTTAATCTAGTGTTGTGAGGCATTTTATGCATCCACACTAGGTCTTGGACCCTTGCAAACTAAATAAAATTCTTTTAATGACATCTTGTGAATGTGTTGTAAGACATTTATACATTCTTCTAGACTTGATTCATTGCAATTCACCTAAAAATCACCTTTTTATTAATCAGCAAGTCCTATTAGTGTTGTAAATTCTTGTAACAAGATTTCATGCTTTTCTAGGCACATCTTCACTATTTATCCCTTTCTCATGCTTTATTTGACCCCTGTATGCCCTCATATTTCTTAATTAAGTGTATTTTTGAATATTATCTTGACAAACAACATTAAATAAAACATATTTCCCAACACATATTTTTAGGTCCTAGGTGGGACCCATTCACCATGGGTGGCGAATGAGTCCCCCTTGGCTCCAAATTCAAAAAATTTAAAATTTCCTTTCGGGTTTTTATTCAAAATCACTTGATGTCAGCCTATGATGAGGTATGAATGGTTAAATAAGACACAAGTGTGTATAAATATGTGACTTTCACCTCATTTTTACATCTCTTATTTTTCAAAATCTCCTCATCTCTCAATCATCTATTCATTTAATCTTCCATCTCAAGTTAAGCAAGTTAGGGCTTTCACTTTGCAAGTCATCAATTTAGATTTCTAAGACATTCAAGGGAAGATTATACATGCTTCAAGTTGCATACTTTCAAGATAAATCATCATGGTGAGGTAATCTACTCCATTATTGCATGTTTCATTCTATTCTTTCATCATTTTGGTTTAATTACCTAAACGGGGTTTGACCAAGGCAAACCCCCATGCCCTAACAATCAACATTTCTTCTTCTCTTCTTGTGTGTTTGCAGATTTAAGTCCTTTGGAAGCTTTGAAATCATTGAAGATCAATTTCCAAGGTTGTTAAAGTCCTTTCTTCATTATTCAAGTCAAAATATCAGCAAAAATCCATTTTCAGACCCAAATCTAATAGTTTTAGAAGTAGACACCTGTAGGAAGTAGAAGTGTAGATCTAGCTACACAAAATCTATTCTAGCTCATTTGCAGATTCTTGTATGTGGACTAATTCACCATCCATGGTGAATGAGTCCCACCTGTAGGCCTAAAAAGTGATTTTGTCAGAATTCAACTCCTGATAGTCAAAAACCTGTTTCTGGAACTTTTCATCAGAAGCAAGACTGATTTTCAATTTGTGGTGAATCGGTCCTAGTGGCCACTAACAGTGACTTCTGGAACATTCCAAAACCTTCTAGCAACAGTAATCTACCTCCAAGTACACTCTATTCAGTTTCATCAATTTTTGTTTTCATTTGTTTAGGTTTCTAGTTCATATTTTGCTATCAACACTGTGTTTTTGAACATCTTGTATTTGATTAGTTTACATTCATTTATTTTCATTTGTAAGCATTCAAAAACATCTACACACACTTCACATCCATTTCCTATCCATCCTTACATTAATCTTGATTGAAACATTGTGCATTTTGGTCCATCTTTCCCCTTTTAGGTGAAAAACCCTAAGAGAGCAAGGAAGGATTTGGGTACCAAAATCCATCATTTCACAATGATTACAGAGGAAAGTCTACCAGAAGTTTATTGGAGATAAGCTATTCACTTTTTTGTTTATGTGTTCAATCAAGTTCAAGCAAAAGCTAACAGTACTAAGACCCCCTATGAGCTATGGTGTGGAAGCATTCCTATTGTCAAGTATTTCAAGGTATTTGGAAGAAAATATTATATTAGAAGGGATGAAGAAAATTTAGGGAAGTTTAATGCTAGATGTGATGAAGGTATCTTCCTTGGATACTCTACTAGAAGCAAAGCTTATAGATGTTTCAATAAAAGACTGAGAAAAATTGTAGAGAGCACAAATGTCAAGGTTGATGAAGCATTGAATAATTCAATTGAAGTTTATGGATATGTATATGATGAACCTAATTGCATAAGAATAGAAGAAGTTATGGAAGAATGGGAGAAGAAAAATGAAGAAGAAGAAGCTCCAGTGGTGTCCCCAAAGAAACCTAAATATGTGTAGAAAAAACATTCAAAAAGTCAAAACATTGGAGACAAGTGGAAAGGAGTATTGACAAGAAGTAGAGGTGTTGTTGTTGATGAAATAAATTTGTGCTTACTTTCTAAAGTTGAACCGAAGACAGTGAGTGAAGCATGTAATGATGAGAAATGGATGAAAGCTATATAATAAGAACTTATGCAGATTGAGAAGAATCAAACTCAGGAATTGGTCCTTCGACCGGCAAATAAAAACATAATTGAATCAAATTGGGTATTTAGAAAATTGAGTTGAATGAGAATGGAGAATTGGTTAGAAATAAAGTAAGACTTGTATGTAAAGGTTAGTCACAAGTAGAAGGTATACATTTTCAGGAAACCTTTAGTTTAGTGGCAACGCTAGAAGCTATCAAAATGTTTTTAGAATTTGTTGTTTGACATAAAGATTTTAAATTTTATCATGTAAAGTTTGCATTTTTGAATGGTGAATTGGAAGAAGTCTACATGGAACAACCAGAAGGATTTCAGTTGTCAGATAAACTGGATATGGTTTTCAGATTAAAGAAGGCCTTATACGGATTGAAGTAAGCTCCTAAAGCTTGGTATGAAAGGTTAGACAAATTGTGATTCAACAAGGTTTCAACAAAGGTACAAAAGATAGTAATATGTATTTCAAAATTGAAAATGACAAGATCTTGATAGTGGTTGTATGTGTTGATGACATTATCTTTGGAGGAAATGAAACAATGTGGAAGATGTTTGCTGAAGAGATGCAAAAATAATTTGAAATGTCTATGCTTGGTGAGATGAATTTCCTTCTTGGGCTACAAATCAATCAAACAAAGAAAGGGATTTTTATTTCACAGTCAAAGTATGTAAGAGAAATGTTGAAGAAGTTTGGGATGAATGGTTCCAAATTGGTATGTAGTCCTATGGTGACTTGCTACAAATTGAGTAAAGATGATCTGATTCACCTAAGGTTGATCAGAGCAAATTCAAATCTATGATTGGAGGATTGTTGTATTTAACTTCTACTAGATTGGATATCATGCATGCATTTTGTCTTGTGGCTAGATTTCAAGAAGATCCTAGAGAAACACATGTTAATAGGATATTTAGATATTTGAATGGCACTCCATATTATGGCTTGTGGTATCCTAGGGATATTGGATTTGCACTAAGTGCTTATACAGATGCAGATTGGGCAGGTTGTGTTGATGAAAGAAAAAGTACAAGTGGCGGTCCATTCTTTCTTGGTTGTAGATTGGTGTCATGGTTGAGTAAAAAGAAAGATTAAGTTTCCTTGCAAAGGCTGAGTATATTGTTGCAGCATCTTGTTGTACACAAGTTTTTTGGATGAGATATACATTGAAATATATCAGAGTAATGTATGATGATCCTATTTCTATCTTTTGTGATAATACAAGTGCAATCACCATTTCAAATCTAATCCAGTGATGCACTCAAGGACACAAAATTTATCAATAAGGTATCACTTTTTCAGAGAAAAGGTTGTTGAAAATGAGGTAAAGCTTGAGTATGTACCTACGAAGGATCAAGTTGCTGACATATTTACTAAGGCTCTTCCTAAAGATACTTTTGAGTATCTCCGGGAGAAGATAGGGGTTATTGCCCCTCCTTTCTTGAACTAGATGCATATGGAGATGCATCAATTTGATGGGTCTATGGATCTATCATTCTTCTAGACTGATGGTTGGTGGCTACCTCTTAGGGGGAGTAGGTAGTGTCATGTGTTATCATTGAAAGAGTATTTTTTTCTTAATGTCAAAGGGGAAATCAATCTAAAATATCTTTTGACATTGCTATTGATGTCAAAGGGGGAGAAAGTATCATGTGAAAAAGTTTATCTACTAAGGGGGAGAAAGTAAAATCAAGGAAAATTTGTTCAGAGTTGTGTGGTCTTTGATGGTTTTTCACATCATGTATTACCATCAATGAAAAAGGGGGAGATTGTTGCAAGTATGAAGGTGTTTTCATTGATTTCAATTGGTTAACTGATTTCCAATTGGTTGTTGTTGTCATTGATGTCATGAATGATGGTTATTGACTATATATGTCAAGGATATTGAGAAAATTGTAATAAAGAAAGGTTGCAAATATTCAATGTTTGCTCTGAATTTTACTCTGGAATGTACTGCTATGCTAGTAAGGATCTGTGGTATTGTTTCTAGTTGCTAGAAGTTGCTTTATCTATATTTTTGGTTTTTGGATCATTGTACAGTGCGAATTATTTTCACCAGTTGTGAATTATGCTTTTCTGTGTACCTAACTGAGGTCTGGGAGAAATGTTGTTGCTCTGGATTTCTTCTTGTTTGAGTCTTATGACTTGTGGTTCTTAGGATAAGTTATTAAGGTCATGTTCAAGTTAATTTTGTTATTTGGAATGATTGGATTGTGCTAAGGCTACGTTTACTTAATTTATTTTATGTGTTTTACACTCATTTAGTTGACTTTGTGTTAAACACTACTTACAAAGATCATGGAAGCATTATGAGGCATGTTGGGACTTATTTAGGTTCTCATTAAGAGTGTGTGTTTGGGTCGTTCCCTCATTCTAATTGACCTAATTTTAATTTGTAAATACAAATGGTGTATGGTTGACTTTGGATGAGTTTCAAAGTTGAAGATGAAGTTGATATGGTTGAGAAAAGTGTGGATGAATGCAAGAGAAAGATGGATGTGAGATAGATGCACAATAGTGTGTATGAGATGTGAGTTTGAGTAGATCAGTGTGCAATCTAATTGTGAGTTTTCTGAAGCAGTGAGTTGAAGGTGTACTCTATCATTCAAGCATGCTTGCAATTGTGTGAGTGAATTATGGTGGAAACATCCATTCCATTGAGATTGTTTTCTCTCTATAACAAATCTCTTCTATCTTCTTTGTAATTTTATGGCAGTGAGCCCTCTGAGTGGTTAACCCTTTGTTGGACAATGAGTCCTAATCTAGACAGTAAGTCTTTTTTTGGCAGTGAGCCTTTATATTCGGTTTTGATATTCTTTATATTGCGATTTAATCCTCACTGTGGTTTTTCCCTTATTTGGCTTTCCATGTAAATCTGGTGTTATTGTGTGTGTGATGTTTTATAGTTTATGCTTTTGCACTTAATGATTAATCACATTAGCAGAGTAAAGGATTTGTGAATGATAATTGATCTTATCTCTGGTGGAAGTTCTTAAAGGTTAAAATTGGTTACAACTGATTCACTCTACCCTCTTAGTTGTCTTTTTCAACATGTATAACAATGTTTTACATGCTCATACATGTCTTTGAAAATAGTCAGCCAATAGTAGTCGGCTCTCAAAATGAGGTGTGCAGTAGCAAAGGGAACTCAATGAGTTGTTCCAAACCTATCGTGTAGTTCTTGCAACACTTCACTCACTTCTCTTTTATTTAAACATCTCAAATAAGTCCCTTCATGATTTCTCTTGAATAGAACCCCTCCTTTAATCATATAGCTCTAGGCCTTAATTTTCAGGGCTCTTCTTTGATTCCTCTATGTATGGTTCGAGAAATTGTTACTAACTAGATAGTACCATATATCTGAGTATCAATCATCTTGGTCTTCTACATCCAGGGTATACTGCTAGCTAGAAATCTATGGATCAATCTCAATGATTGATTTAACTAAGGATTTCCCACGTACTAGCTTCATGGGTATGATTTCCAAATCAAACTCTTACAAAATCGTGACCCATTTAGCTCTTTTTTTTTGAGCTCACTCAGTGTGAACAACATCTTCATTGTTGCATCAGGTACAATCACCTTAACTATGCTTCTAAGAATGTACTATCAAAATTTTCTTACTTCCTTGACCAAAGAAAATTCTTATTTCTCAATATTCATATATCTTAGCTTCACCTCTTTAAAGGGAGCACTCATGAAAGAAATTATTTTTTCTTCTTTGTTATTGCCTTTTTGTGTTAGTGCAACTACACAAGTATGACCAGAAGCAAAAGAGTAAATATAAAATGGTTTAACATAATCTGGACTTACCAACATTGGTGCTTTTGCAATTGCAACTTTCATATTCTTGAAGATGAGCTTAGTCTCGTTTTTGCCACTCAATTTTCACATCCTTCTTCAACATATCATTGATAGGTTTCACTATCTCGGAAAATCATGTAATAAACTTCCAAATGAAATTGATATTGCTGAAGTATGACTTTAATTCTTTCCTACTTCCCAAGGGTTGTAGTTTTAGTAGGGCACCCACTCGATTTGGATATATTGAAATACCTCTAAGTTCATAGATAATGTGTCCAAGTAGTTTTCCTTCAGTCACCCCGAAGTGTTTTTCGTAGGATTTAATGAAACTCTATATGTTTCACATTTTTGTAATATTGCTCTAAGATCACAAGCATGATCTCCTCTATTCTTAGAAAATAATGCTAGGTCATCCATATATATAATAATAAACTTTCCTAAAAAATCTCAGAAGGCATAATCCATAGCTCTTTGGAACGTGGCTCCAACATTTATTAGTCCAAACATCCTTCTATAAGCAAAAGTTCCCCACTTTGTGGTGAACACTATCTTCATCCTATCCTCATTTTCGACCATTACCTGGTTATACCTAGAGAATCCGTCCAGGAAGGACATCATCTGTGAACCATTAACAATTTGTAGTAGTTCTTCTAATGAGGCTAGGGGATAGTTGTTCTTTTTAGATGCCTTGTTAAGATTTTATAAATCCGCACATAGTCAAATGTCTCTATTCTTCTTCCTGATGAGCACTAAATTAGACACCCAAGTAGAATGTTTGATGGGAAAAATGATCTTGGCTGAGAGGAGTTTTTGTACTTCTTTTTGAATCAAGGGTTCTAGAAGTCCATTCACAGGGTATTGTTTTTGCTGGAAAGGTTTTGTATCAGGCTTTAGTGGGATTGTATGAGTAAGAACATAAGTGTCATATTTCTTTAAATATTCATATGTCCATGCTATAACTTTCTAGTAATCCTCAAGTTCCTGAGCAATATTTCTTCATTCTTCCTCAGTGCATACCTTCCCTATAAACACATTCTTCAAGTCCTCTTAGTATTCAAATTATACAATTCAGACTATCCCCTGTTAATTTCAGGTAGGTCATTTTGTCAAATTATCTAATATAGATCAAATAAGCTTTATTGCTCAATTATTCCCTTCGAAATACTATTATCTTTTGCTTGAGCTAACTCTTCATCTTGAATTTCTCCTTCTAGGTGATCTAGTTCCTTAATTATTTGTGCCTCAAAGATGTTGGTATTAGTGATAAACTCCAAAATGTGATGGTTATCTACGAACACATATTAGTAACATTATTTGGAACTGAGGGCAACTGTACCAACTTGACAGTAAACCTTCTCAAATTGAAAGCATCCAACAATTTTAGAGTACTATCAGCATTAGCCAAAGCATCTGATCTTTTATTGAATCTTCATGGGATATGAGTGATGTTAAAAGCATCAAAATATTCTATTAGGTCCCACACTCGATGCTGATAACTAGACAAGCATTTGTGGGTAAAAGCACAAAGTTGTGTCACGCTTTCAACCAACTTATCAGCACAACTAAATTTAAGTATTTCTAACTAAAAATCAATTTTGGTCAAACATATGATCTATTAAGATTCATTCTAGCTAATTTATATGCTTCCACAACTTTTTCAACTAAAATTGTTGGCTAAAAAGGTATGGAGCATCACTTTGAGTCCAATTTACCAAAAAAAATAAATTATTTGAAAAACTTGAAGTTTCAATAACTCTTGCTAATGTAAACAACATTTTTTTTAAAATTTAAAAATACCCTTTTGTAGATCCATAAGTGTAGTTTTCAAAAATATATTTATTTTAATAGTTTAATTATTTTTTATATTTTATTTTTTATTTTTACTAAAAGTAGGTTTTCAGCACAAAATATGAGGTTGATTACTATGCCAAGGAAAAATACTAAAACTTATTTAAAAAATTTGAAAAAAATATGATGCACTAGATAAAAGAATCTATTTTAAGATGGTATAATTTTTTTTCCATTTTAGATAAATATTTAATATGAAAGTTGACGTCCGATGAAAATAGTTGTTTTTTTATTTGTGCACATTTTAATATTTATTTAAAAATATATATTTATCAAAATTGGAAAAAAATATATCCATGCACAAAAATTTCAAGTTATAAATACACACAAAAAATTTGAAAGAAAAAAAATAAAATTTACTGTAAAAAGTTTGACGTCCCATGATGCAACTTCATTTTTCAGCATTTTCTCATGAACTAAATTATGGTTTTAATTTATTAAAAACTAGTTTTAAATAATTTTTTATATTTTTTTAAAAAATAGAAACATAAAATATACTAAAAAATACATATTTTACTAGTTTACATCATTTCAAAATTCAAAACATATATGCCACTTTTTAGTGATTCAAGTTTAAAAATTGGATCAACGTTGGTCGTTTCCTTTATAAAGTGTGACATAGCTTTGTGCTTTTACCCTTGTACTAACAAATATATTATTTCCTGACTTGTTTGACCACTAGTTTCGAGTCACTGGAAACCTTAAGAATTTTAAATTTATTCTTGATTGCGAGCATCAAACCAAGGATGAGGGCCTCATATTCTACCACATTGTTAGTACATTGAAATTGTAGTCTATAGGCAGCAAGAAATGACTTACCTTGGGGACTGATGAGCTCAACCCCCACTCCAATTCCTTGTTTATATTTTGACTCATCAAACCTAAAGGTCCAAGTTTGATCCTTAATGACTTTGAGTTTTGTGTTCTTAAGAACTGATAAGTTGATATTTTTACTCTGTGTTTCCTATGTTTTATCTTTGATTGTTTTGGGCCCAAACCTATTAAGATTTATATTTTTCTGATAGTGTTGATCTCCAATTCTATGAATGATCTCTAAGCACATCACACAATTCTCCTCTAAATGTGCAGAGTTGTGTAACCTACACCAACCTTGTAACAATAATTTTTTTAATGAATTTTTATTTTTCCTACTCTTTCAAGCTTCTATAGCAATATTCTTCCAAAATTTGTCTAAGTGACTATCTTCTCCTTCAGAAGAATCATAGTTAGATTCAACTAACATGAAAATTTCTTCTATCTTAACTCCAAAACTTTAGATTCCATATATGCTTGGTTCTACATCTATGTATAGAACTTGATTTGTCTGGTTGTAATTTGTAATCATGTGTTTCATACATGGTTCTTTCTCTATCTTTATTTGATTAGGGACTCCTTTCTAGGGTAACCACATATGTGAGAAGTTAGTGGCCATATATCCATTCAAATTATTTGACTAATATTTGCTCAATAACATCCCATAAGTGTCTGGGATCTCGACCACTTGGATATCAATATAATACTAAATCCCAGGGTTTGATGCTAATTGCATATGGATATCAATATAATACTAAATCCCAGGGTTGGACAAAGGTATCACATTGGTAGATGCTCCTAAATCTACTAGGAAATTATGAATATTTTTACCAAATATTCTTAGTGTTAGCAAAAATGGTGGGGATTCTATCTTTTGCCTTAATAGAGTTGTCCTTTGCTTATGTCTCTTTACTAATTATGCTTTCTTTGGGAAATTATTCTAACATATTTAAGCAAGCTTTCCTGATTACAGGTGTTCTAAGAAATTTTGATAAAGATAGGTTGATTTTTACCTTTTTTATTTCTTCCACCAAATAATTAGTCGAATTGTACTTTGATCAACTAATTTTGTTTTTCCACTTCAAACATAAAATGTTCTATGAGCTATTGTATTGTGAGGTCACCTTTGGTAACCTCAGAGTGTTACTAGATTTTTCATCAGTTGGAGTATTGAAGTTGTTAGGTGGAATGAAAGTGGGCAAAGGCCTTTTAAATCTACTTCCACCATTAGTATGTCTCCTCAGATTGCAGCTATGTCCTTTTGGATATTGTTGAAAAGCATGAATTTCATCAGCTTCATCTTGAGGTTCATTTTCATCTTGGTAAGGAAATGTGTGTGTTTCTAAAGTCATGGTTGAACTACCTTCTTGCTCATAGGTATGAATCTTAGCAATAATAGGTGACTTAAAACACACATAACTATCTAGGACTAATACGAAGTCATATTTGACTGGAACTAACTTGTTCCTTTGGGGTGAGTGAGAGTCACACTAATCGTTATGGTGAATTGTGGCTAGAAAAATATCTAATACAATTTTAAACTGTGGATAGTCCACTTCTAAATGAGTATTTGTATTATGAATTCTTAGACACCAATTGTTCATGGGGAGCTCAGCTAAGTTCACCTTAGACATAGACCTATATTTAGAGGAATTAGCATTATCTAAAGGTGTGGATACTCCTCTGTTGTGTGGTATTGTGTTCCAAGGTATTGATCGTCTAAGAACATTGTATGCTCAACCTTGTGAATTTTGATTGTTACTCTAAAAATAAAATTTTGAATTTCTCAATTGTGCAACCTATGTGATTAATCTCTTGAGTTGACCTATCATTTCCTTAATCTCTTCTTTATCCTCTTCATTTTTTATTCTTTGACTCTCTTGAGTTTGCATGAAGAAATAATTTCTATTGGAATGTAACTCTGTGATAGATGAATTAGGGTGTGGGACTAAAGCTTGACTATTTCCCAATTGAAAGAAACTATTCTTAGGAAACATCCCATTTTGGACCACTAAATGAAAAGATTCAGGAGTCATTGTATAGGATGGTTTTTCAATCCATTTTTTCCATTCACAAACGATCCACTTTTAAGGTGTTTAATTCATTTTTAAATTCACACTTACGGCTTCTACATACATGCTTCAACTAGGGTGGTAAGAGGATTTTTCCTCCATTTTACAAATATCACAGTCAATGGATCAACTACCATGTAATAAACAACAACGGAAAACAAATTGTCTACCATGTAGGGTGCTTGCAACCTAGAGTAAGCCTTTTGGAATATGTCATTAAAAGTAGTTATAGGTTCACCATCGAACCTTTTAATCTGAGTGAACTAATGATTTAGCAAGGAAGGATCTACTTGTGTTCTAAACCTGGCTAAGAATTGTTTTTCCATATCTTTCCATGTCCTAACGGAATTATGGGGTAGGTTGATATACCATTGATAAACTTCATCATTCAATGTGTGGGGAAACAACTTACACACAACATCTTTGTGTTGTATCCTTGCTCTAAAACATACATATCCTTGAAGATATTGATATGTTCTTCTACATCTTTGTGACAATAGTACTTTAGACACAATTTGTTTAGATTCTTAGGAAGATCATTATATACAACGAATTAAATAGGTCACTCTATGTTAAATAAAGTCATCACTATAGGTGAAGGTGGTATCACATCAATCAAATTTTGTGTTACAACATTTACAACCCTTGACTCTTGGGGCCTAGATGACGTACGACCACTAAGTTCAACTAATGTCACACGAGGATCACTAGACCGAGACCTAGTGACTCTATGGGACTACATCTTCCTTCTTTTAAAACAAAGAAGGCCATCCTTCTAGTGCCACTTCTGTTGATCTACAACTTTTGCACACACACTAATAGGAAAATAAATTCTCACAGAGTACCGTAGGAACCTACCTTTCTTGAAAGACTCCACCGAGAAACCTAAATCTAAGTCAAACTCAACTTGACCCCAAGGCTCGTTTATGTCAGGTCTTGAAGCACTAGGTTCACTGAGGGTTTGTTGTGATTTTTCTTTTAAACATGAGGGGTAAATAGTTGTTAAGAATTGGATGGTATTTGAAAGATAGAAACATAATCTTAGTCCAGTCATTCAAATGTCACTCAATAACTTCATGAAATAAAAAAATTTGCAATAATATTTTATGTTCAACTCAAATTAACTTGCATGCATTCAAGTAGATTTAGCATTGAGCATCCAACAACTTCATGGAATTGAAATATTTATAATAAAACTCCATGTATTTATCATGTCTAGAACATTTTCTTGAAAATAAAGCATCTATTCTAAAATAGAGCATAAATTTTTTTTATTAAAATGTAAAATTCCTCCCAGGTATTATCCATGCATGCCTCAAGAAATAAAAAAACCAAAGCAAACCATTCTCTACATCCCCAAATTGTTTCACAACTAGGCACAAAATGATGCAAGAGTTTAAAGAAAGGGGGGTCATTTTCCACCAAATAGTGTTAGTATGCACTTTTAAATGGTGCAACACACAGGCTTGTCCAATAGGAACAAATAATTAGCTACATAAGATTTCATATCAGAAAATAGCTTTAAAATTGGATTTGATATTAGTTAACTTCTAATGAAACATACAAGTTTTTAGTCTGGAATGGAACATAAAATAGGAAAAACAATAAAACTTGAAAAAAAAAAAATTCTCTAACATCCAAAAATTATGAACTTAAAATAAAATGAAACAACTAATGGCCTTTTATAGAAAGAAGGCCCCAAAGAGTTTGAACTTAATCCCATCAAAGAGAATCAAAGAAACAAATCAAAATGCAACACATGGCAAGTGACAATTGGCATTAGAACTTTCTAAGCGAAGTCAAAGATATTTTGACTTTTCCTCAACAAAAAAACTCCAAACTTCGGGCTCCAAGTCATGGGTATTTTGCACAAAAACTAAAACTATCAATACTTTTCAAAACCTCAAGGATAAACTATCTTCACTGGAGGTCCAAGAATAATCCTACAAAATTCATTTTAAAACTATACCCATGCACAAAACTTTCGACTTCCAATACCCGACTACCTATTCTTCTGAACACTAGATTCTTGGTTTGAAGACTCATCCTCGCCTCTTCTTTGTTGATATTCTCGAAAACTAATCAACACTTTATGCATATACATTCTTTTGGAACTCCTTGAATTACCTTCCAACTGTATTAATGCTTAGCATACTCTTTTGATATTTGAATGATATTTTCACTTTTTTTCATTACTTTTGTCTCATATTTGGTCATAGAATTCTTGCACCTTATGATATCATCTATAACCTCTCAACTTAATGATTGAACGGGATCCTTACTCACTTTTTCGATCCACTCCTTGAAAGCTTTTTCTTCCTTGTCATCTTGTCCTAAAGTTCGAGGATCATAACTTTTTCGAGCTAAAATTTCAATAAAGCTCTCATCTTTATCTATCGATTTCTTACATATCTCAGTGACCTTTTCCAATCCATTTACACATTGTAATAAAGCATCACTTTCCCAATTCAATTATATCCTCCATTTCTCAAATACCAAAACTTCTTGTTCTGTGAATATCCTCTCATTTATCAATTCTCGGACATCTGGCTAAAGAACTTTTAGCCTCCGCCCTTTTGCATTAGTCTATTCTTAGTGAAATTGGTAATCACCTTCAAGGCTTCTAGACTTTTCATACCAATGGCATGCTTTTTTACACTTCCTGATTGTGTCCCCTATTAACTCTTCTCCTTGCCTCACTAGGCACTCCATCCATTCTTCAAACATGCTCACCTTATGGCGAAGCATTGTAATAGCATCTACTTGCTCCTTGAACATTAGCATTGGATTATGCGGTCATTTAGTTTGTTACTGACTAGATTAGGCTAGAGACTTGATGAAATTCTCTAGGCAAGCAAATTGTTCCTTTAATTCTCTTTTCTTTTGCTTATTCTTCACTCGAGGGATAGTTGTTTCTAAATTTACTTTCATCCCTTCCAACTCTTGTCCCCATGATGAATGTCCTACATCAATTTTCGTCACCCTATAATCCCTAGTTTTTATTTCATGCTTTCTCTTCTCTCCTATTGAAGTAGCTATTTGGAGAGTTCTCCCTCCCTTTGCATTCCTTTTTATAGCATGTCTTGTCTATGCTCTAACTCTAGGTTTATGGGTTTCTATTCCTTGCATTAAACTTTTGAAATCTAAAGGCACCAATTCCATCTCCAATAATAAAGCCAATTTCCTGACTAACTAGTTAGGTGCTTCCTCATTCAGTATTACCTCTTTAGTATTACCTAGTTCCTAATGATTGGCATGTTCAAGAACCCCCTCTCTCAAACTTTCAACATTGCCCATCACAACCTCTGAAACCTTAACATTCTCTATCCTCTTTAGCATGGATTTTGGATTACCTTGATTTGTCACTTTTGCTTTCTCTCTAAGACTTACATTCTCCTATCTTGCCCTGTTTTCAGCATACTCCCTTGGAGCATTATTTTCATATTGTACTAAAACATCAATATTCTCATCATTTCTTGGTTCATCACCCAAGGTCTGTGAGGACTCTATATCTTCATTCTTATCCCAACCTTCTAATTTCTCATAATTATGTGGTTGTTCAATAGTCTCTTCAGTTCTTCCTTGTGGAAGCTAATATTCAATTACATCTGAACTTCATCAACAATATGAATGGGGCTCTGAACCGCAGTGTCCCTTTTTTCTCTTACATTTGTTTCTTCAAGTCTTTTTTCCTTTGGGGCGAGTGATCCTATTATAAAATTTTCTTCTTCTTTACTTTCAGGATGTGACCCTGTATCTGACATTTCTTCCACTATTGGTTGTATTATTAGATCTCCTTTAGATCGCTTTCTTTAAACTATTTTGAATCTTAGTAGTCAGTTTCTCAAGCTAATCCCTGACTTCTTCTTTAGTTAGGTCAATACCTTCTTGAATTATACGAGTCCCTCCTAAGGCTTGTCTCATTGCCACCATGTTGACCAAGCGTGGAGAAGTGAATATATCTACTACCTTCTACGATGTAGACCTTGTCTTAGCACATGCATGTGTTTACATTCTCACATCCTCATCGGTCGTAGGCTAAGCCCTTGGATTTGTGATGGATGAAAATGTCACCTTTGGCATTTCCATTATATTGGCCAGAGTGGCCACAGTTTCTTTGCATTGGCTAGCTAGTTGTGACGCCATTGAAATTCCTTGACTTGAAGTATCGAGAGATTCCTCCCCACATCATATTCATCATCACAATTAAGCCAAAAATCCTCTAGATGAGAAACATGAGCATACCATTCCCTGACTTGAAGTATCGAGAGATTCCTCCCCACATCATATTCATCATCACAATTAAGCCAAAAATCCTCTAGATGAGAAACATGAGCATACTTTTTTCCTATTTGTTTGGCAAGGTTTTCCTCTAGATCATATTTTTTGTCAAAGTACAAAAAGCTCCAACCCATAGAGTTTCAACTCCTCCTCGCACACATCAACACTTTTGGCTACAATACACTTATAATTCCCAAATTTGTGATAGGGAATTTAACAAAACATAGTCTTGCATGCTTGTGTAAAAAGAGTATGAGATAGTTGCACCTATCTCACAAGTTCTAGTAACAACATCTTATTCATTGCATACTTGGGTAGCATGAAGGGGTATCCTATAAATCCTTCCACACTGATATAAGTGAAAGTAGGAAACTAAATATACCAACCCCCAATAGGTCGGATAACACTCTATGCTTCAAGGGATAATCTTTTGGCTTTGTCCCCTTCCATTAATCTCATCAGCTTCATAAAAAACACATCATTTACTCTGTAGTAATGCTCCTAGTATTGGTGGATAGTAATTTGGGGCATATGAGCATAAATCAAGTTATTCCCTGGTTCTTTGCCCAGGGTACCAACTCTATTCAATCCTTGTATATTTTCCCTCAAGGAACATGAATAGACAACATATGAAGACATGGTGAACCATTAGGTGTCCAAGAACGTCATTATCTGTTCACGCAATTTGTTGCTGATAAATTTTTTGCAATGAATGTGCATAGGGCCTTCCATTATTTTCATTAAATAAGCCTGAACATCCAAGGTTTGAATTTGTTGACATCTTTGCATCCAACTATCATCCTCAATAGGTTTATTATGTCTTGAACATCATGAATAAATGTTGGCCTTAGGATTCGTTTCATCGGCTTTGTGGGCTTCTCCCAAAACCATGTCAAAATCATAAACTTCCTATTTTGTTCTTTTGTGTTCACATATGTTGTGACCAGGACCTACATATCCAATAGATTCATTTGTTTGAATGTGGGGAGCCCAAATGTGTATACAATGCCCTCTATGGAGAGGTTTGCATATACTCTTCCTTCTTTCTCAACGACCCTCTTATTTGGGTCATACCATTTCATTCATTCCAGTATCAATTTAGGGATGTCCATCACCAGCAAAAACCCTCTTGCCAAATGCAGTCCACTTGCAACAATATTCTTGTGCACTTAGAGGCACTTGCTTGCTAAGTCCTCATCGAAAATGCTCACTGAATCCCCTTGGGTGAGTATTTGTAACTGTTCCACTAACTAATACAACTTGTGAAATGGGGAATTTGAATTCCTCATCTATTTTCTTCTTTTTGGAAGTGCTCATATTTCTCTTGACTTCCTGCATTATTAGCAAATATGTGCCTTGTGTGCGAGTTAGGGCTACATTTAATAATATTTTCAATAATTCAAGAAAGTTCCTTACTCATGACATTTACAATCTACAATTAGGTTAAATTCTTTAGAAACAATCAGTGTTTTAACGACCTAACCAATGGTAATGCCATTTATCCTAAGCCATACATGCATAAAAGAGTTAACAAAAATTTAGTTACTATAAGCATACTTGGTTTCACTAATAATGTGGTTGAATGAATGCAGGTTCAAACCTTGGTAGCTGTGTTCTTCAACATTTTGAAACTTAATGCAAGTTCAAACCCTGGTAGCTGTGTTCTTCAACATTTTGAAACTTAATGCAGGTTCAAACCCTGGTAGCTGTGTTCTTCAACATTTTGAAACTTACCCTTTTGTGTGTGCCACAATCTTGGTTTTAATTATTTGATTTCCTTACAAGTGAATATTTGGCACGAGGTAGAGTATTGTGGAAGCAATTGCATGCTCAAGGTGGTGCCAAGTACGTGTATTGTTTTCCACCTTCATTAATTTCATTTACTAGATGCATTAACTACCCTAAATAAAGATGTAATCATGGTGGATTAGGATTCAAATTATGAACTCCTTGATTCCTATGTAGGGGCCCACCTTTGAGAGGAAAGTGGCACAGGTGGCCAATGCGAAATTCTTACATGTCACTTTAATTCTTACGAGGAAAAATGCCTTAGAGGAAACATCCATCTTGGATGCTAAATGATTGACAATCGATAAGGTTTGAATCATCCAACACCGTGCTTTAAAGAATTACTAGGAGTCAAAACTTTTTCCTACCGAGTTCATGAGAATCAGGTGAAAAGGATACCTAGGATTGGGTACAAATGAGACCAATTTGATTTCAAAATGATTTTTTTGCAAAAACTTCCGGTCTCTGATTCCAAAGAATAAAAACCACTGCTGAGCTAACCAAGGAAAAAGTTGACACGTGAACATCGAGACAATTTGACTTGGGTGACAACTTACTGAGTGTGACGACTAGTCGGGTAAAAAGTGAAACTTGCAGAAAATAGACTATCCTTAGAGCAACAACACCCGATACCCAGGACCCGAGGATCCGGTTGGTTAACAAGGCTAGGGAAAAGATTTTGCAAACACTCTAAGTTTAGAAAAAATAAGAACTTAAGTGAGGGCTAGGCAAGTTGGATCAAGATCTCAACATTTTACCATTTCCTTCGAAAGCAGCACACCAAAGGAAGCGAAAAGCAAAGGAGAGAAAAAAATAGCAGAAAAGAAAGGGGATCCACATTTTACCGAAGGGAAAAATGGGGCATGTTGTGAGATCACACAACAATTCCGATTAAAAAGATTTGTTGGGAAAAATAATTGTAAATAGTGTTAATCAAAATGAAGAAATGTGAGGATAACAATGAGCTTAATTTTCTTAACTATGATTTTGAAATCTTTTTCCTTTCATTGGAGGTGTTATTGTTGGGAAAAAAAAAAGGCTAACATAAAAAGGTTGCAAGTTCATCATGAAAATAGAAAAATTGAGGATGAAAATCATGTGATTAAATACAAATGTTTTTCAAAAAAACAAAAGAAATCAAATGAACTATTTTTATTGAGGGGATAGCATAGCTTTGAGCAAAGAGGCTCAAAAGTTTTTTTTTTTCAAAATAAGGGTATATTTATGCATGAGCTCAATAATGGATATAAGCTATGTTCATTTAAAAGTGATTGAGAAAAATCAGGGAGTAGTTATTTATTTTTGTTGAGGGAATGTTTAGGAAATAGTGTAATAAATAATATAATAATGGGTAGTTATCGTGACTAGAAATGTCGAAAATATATCAATTAAAATCAAAAGTAATCATGCACTACTTTATAGATTGTAGGAAATTTATGCTAATTAATGAATAGTTGTATTATTAAATTGATTTAGTTAGGAATAAAAGAAGTAGGATAGTTTCAGATGTCAATAGTTGTATTTGGCCATATTAATAAATAACTGAAAATAAATAAATAAAACTTTTTTATATTGTATAAAATGAATGATTAAAAATAAATTGTGTGAAGTGAGTAATCTCTTCTTTTTCATCATGCATGCATTAGAAATTATGTTTTCAATGAGAAGATTGTCTAATATATAGAAATTAGAGTGTTCAAGACAGATTTATAGTAGAAAAAACATAGTGTAATCTCTGCATCAATTTTCTATTAGATAATTCAATGGTATATTGGAAACGTAAGTTCCATATAAAATTTACCTGGTGCATCAAGGCAACTTTCCTTTTCTCTTATAACATCTCCAAGTTGACACTTATCCAAAACCTTCATCAAAGAGAACAAATATTAAATTATTTCCTATTTTCTACTTTATATGATAAAATGAAAGCAGAAGTCATGTCAAGCGGTATTTAAAGACCTGCCAAATTGCCGAATCTGAGTGCTCAGATAATGGATCAAGGTTGAAACGAACAGTTCCACGAAAAAGAGTTGGTTCCTGAGGAATAATTCCAAGACGCGACCGCAAATCATGAAGTCCAATGGAGGTAGTATCCAAACCATCAATGAGGATTCTACCCCCTGCAGGTTCAACCAACCGAAAAATAGCACTGATGAGAGTGGTCTTTCCACTTCCCGTTCGACCAACAATCCCAACTTTTTTCCCTCCTTCAAAAGTACAAGTAATTCCCCGAAGAACAAGAGGGCTGTTTGATCTGTACCTAATCTGCACCGACACGGAATACAGTTTAGGAAAGACATCAAATTATACTCTCACCAACAATAAAATATAGCTGAGAAAGTGGGGATTTTAGTTATCTGGTACCTTCAGGTCTTGCAATTCCACTTTACCATGGGAGGGCCAATCCTCTGGTGGCCTACAAGATTCTATTATTGCGGGTGCTTCACGAGGAATGCACATGTACTGCTTGATGCGTTCTACAGATACAATATAGTTTGCTAGTGTGCATTGGTTTTGAATACTGAAAACCAATAATAAGTTCATAGAGAGGCCATAGGATAGGGCCATCCCAACAAAACCTGTACCAGTTCAAGTAACTAGTTAAGATCCTCTTTATCCAATAGTGTACTATAACAATAGAGATTCTAGAACAAGCAAGAAAACAAATAATCTTTAGTTCCATCTCCATACCAGGATTGAAGGTGCCCACTGGGAGTAGGACCATAGCAAGAGCAGATGAGCAAAGAACTATAGAACTTAATACCTCTATACGTTGAATCAACCATTCATTAGTTGCAAAACTATGGAAAAATGGACTTGAATTTTTGTCAATCAGATCCAAGTTCTTCTTCATAAACTGACCCTGCACCTTGAAAGCCCTGATTGTCACTGCTCCTGATATGGATTCACCAAAATGATTTGCGATGGGTGATTTTGTTGTACCAACGAGTCTCATCAATTCTTTAGCAGAAGCAATGTAGTATTTCTGTTTCAATTGAAAAGTCCTGAATTTAGTTGTGTAGCAAATATTGTCACAACCAAAAGACTTTATCTTATGGTCGATACTCGATATACTTTACACACAAAAAGTTTTTAGTTTTTTTCAAGCAGCTAAATAATATAAAAAATAAGGTTTTACCTGAAGTTGAATTGTCAAATAAATCATTGGCAGGGCAGCAAACAAAACTTCCCATGTCACAACAGCTACGACACCAAGATTACTGTAAGCACTTATGGTGGCACACATAGTGAAGGTAAAGCTGAAAGGAAGATCGACATCAAGAATGCTCAAATCTGAAGAAACCTGAGAAGTTAGATGAAGCCAAAAAAGAGACAAATTAGTTTCCTTAAATACATTTAATGATATTTTTGACAAAGCAATATCAAGAAAACAAACAATTGCATAGTGATAGGGCTCAAAACGTACCCTGCTTAGAATTCTTCCCAATGGCGTCGCGTCAAAAAATGCCATTGGTGCTTGAAATAAGGAAGTCATGAGCTCAGAAAAGAAAGAGTTCGATGCTTCAAGCCCCAAAATGACTACAAAGACTGATCGAAGGAATAGAAAAATTGAAGATGCAAATGCAATACTTGAGTAGACTATGATTAGCATCAATGTACTGACTTGGGGACTCTGCACCTTACCAGCCAACCAAGTATTTCCCAAAATCTGCCCGGTTATAAATACAAGATGAGAAAGACCAGCAATGGAACAATACAAGAAACCTCTGTTCTGTTTCAAATAGTCAATGTATGGCTTCAGACCAGTATCCCCAGTTTCCTTTTCTTCCTTTTTAACTAGCTGATCCACTTTAGATGATTTCTTTTGTCCCTTTTGGGGCTTGACCTTTTGAATTTCTCTTTCTTGACTCACAGGTTTGTCTTTCGAGGGTGGCATTGTAACCACCGATTTGTTAGAATCCATCGTGTCTTTATGTGCATTCACAAGCTCTTGGAATGCCTCACTTGAGGCTAATAACTCTTGATAACTCCCACTTTGTCGAACCTCCCCATCCAACATCAACTGCAACAAAGTTTGGCCTTATTATTATTATAATCGAAGGTGAAGTTCCAGAAATATCTACCATTAAATTTTTATAAATCATAGGAATTACATTTTGTCAGTAACTAGAAAGCATCTTGATGTAACTCCCTTAAGCATTATATATGCAATCAGGCATCTCTTGCATGACCAAACAAGCTCACACTAACCAGTATGGTATCAAATGCTGGTAGGAAATCAACTTGATGTGTTACAAGGATCACCGTCTTTTTTGAAAGTGCTTCCATTATGTAGTCCTACATATCAGAAGATACAATTGTTCTAAAAACAAAGGAAACAAAAACATCGTAACCTGGAAATGAGATGGAGATAAAATTGTTCCCAACTATATAATATTTCAGGAGGTTTATATCAAAAGAAAACCAACAGAATAGAGAAAGGTGGCATTATTTATGAACCTTAAAGAGGCTAGTAGCAGTATGAGCATCAACAGCACTGAAAGGGTCATCCAAAAGATAAATATCAGCATCCCGGTACAGAGCACGGGCAAGTTGTATACGTTGTTTCTGACCACCACTCAGATTGACACCTCGCTCCCCAATTTCAGTTAGATCACCAAAGGGGAGATCCTCCAGGTCCTTCTCAAGTGAGGCTTTTTGGATCACCTCTTTATATTTCTGCTTGTACAGGGGGCTCCCAAATAATATGTTGTCCCGCACTGTTCCACTTTGAATCCATGCAGTCTGAGAAACATATGCAAGAGTGCCACAGACTCGCAACTGCAGAAGGAAGATATGAGGACAATGAGAAAAAGAAAAGTGCATCAATAAGTAGGTTGCTGTTAAGGGAACAGTAAATACAAAGGATACTCACATGGCCGCTCAGCTTTGGTAGCTCCCCAAGCATAGCAGCTAATAGAGTTGATTTTCCAGATCCAACTTCCCCACAAACAGCCACTTTTTGACCATGTTTAACCTCCATATTGATATTTCTCAATGTGGGTTTTGATGAATTGGTATCCCAGCTTAATGTCGCTGATTTGACAAAGATGTGTTCAGACCATTGTTGAGTTCCACACTCAACAGTCCGATCCTGCAACTCCTCGCCTTCTAGAAAGTTGACGAGACGCCCCAAGGAGACCTTCGCTTGAATGATAACAGCAATGACATCAGGAGAAACTCGAATTGGTTCTTGAAGCAGTTGCAAAGTGGCTATGAACGTGAAAACATTTCTTGGAGTTAGAGGGATTTTAAGAAGATAGCATGATGCAAATGTAGCAGATGAAACCAGAATCGGGGATGACCAAAACAATATTATATTGCAGGCTTTTCGAAACTGGACTGCTGATAGCCATTCGTACTCTACCTTGCGCAACTTTTCAATACCAGATTTGAAATGTTCCTCCCATGCATGCAATTTCAGTACCTTCATGTGAATAAGAGCTTCTGTGACAGCCCTTAATCGCTCATCTTGGGCTGACATGAGTTCAGTTTGGAATTTATGCTGCATTTTTGCTAATGGAGAATTACAAATCACAGTTAGGATGACGACTGCCAAGGCTGCAACTGTAGCCCATCCAATTACATGTGAAAGGATACTTAAAGAAAATACAAGCTGGAGAACTGCTGTCCAAGTCAGGTGAAGCCAGAAGGGAAATTCACCTATACGATAAGCATCTACAGACATATAGTTCATGATCTCTCCTGCTCCATGGACCTGTTTAGCTTTATTGGATAGCTTCAATTGTTTCTCATAGATTGCTGTTATTAGTGAGGAGCGCATCTGGAGACCAATCCTTCTAGTGCCAAAATACCATTGCCTTTGAGATAGGGACTCTACGAGCTTGGCTAGAAAGAGTGCTCCCACTAAAGCATACCCTTCAAATTTGAATGATTGTTTGCCTTCTGAAAATCCAATAAATGCATTTAATACAAGTGGGCCAGAAAACATAGTGGTTGTTTTGAGAAAAGCATAGATTCCGGTGCTTGCCAGATTTTTCCAATGACAGCGAGCCAGAGCCCAGAAAACAGACGGATTGGCAGATGGTTTCTTTTGCTTTCGCCAAGCTAGCTCTTCAGTAAATTTTAAATAACTGTTCTCCGCTTTATCTTCATCACAAACTTGAGGCAAATCATTTTCTTCAAGCAGTTTTTTTCTACCTTTGGACAAAAGAGAATTCAACCACCAAAATGTCATCCTGCCAAAGATCCCTGCTTTGGCAAAAGGAGTCACTTCTGGATTTGACCTCTTCAGCAATGGATCTTCCTGGGCCGGCTCAGAATTACAAGACTCATTTTGGTTATGCCTATTCAGAATGGGTTCTGATAGATGACTGGCCCCTGAATTTGGCAAATCCTCTTTCGCAGCACAGATGAGCATCACACAACTCGCTAACCATGAAATTAAAGCAAGAAAAAGTTGAGTTAAAGGTTTTCTGGAACTCATAAAATTGAACGCAACAGAGACAAAATCCAACGTCTCCAGCAAAAATGTGATAATCCACCAAATACGAAGAAATGTTTTTACAGTGCATGTGCACTGAAGGGTTACTGACGAAGCAAGCATAAACCATGCTAGACCTTGCACTGACAGGACAAGCAAATAGTGCAGGGGAGTTCTAGAAGTCCCATCCCATATTTTCTTGTACAAAATCCCAATCCCCAATCCCAAATTTACTATACCCAAAATGACATTAATTGTCACAATGGATGTTTGGAATTGTGTTCGAGGCCTCACATTTCTGAGAATGCTTGTTTGCCTCGACCATTTGAGAAGCAAAATAAACCCAAATCCTAGCAAGAATACCAAATGTGTGATCGAAATTAAAACATTTTTGCTGCATGAAGGCAATCGGAAGGCTTGTAGAATTTGAGCGTTGAAAGATAGGGGTAAGCGGCAGGTCCCGCCACATTCTGCAGAATAAGGTAGCAAACTCGACTGTCCACAAAAATCGGTCCAGAGATCTGAGCCAAACAAATGAACTCAATTCAATACAATGCAAGGCAGGAATTTACAACTTTGAAGATTTTCATACCAAATTTCAAAAAACAATCTGATCAATATTTGAACTTCACTCTTTATACGCCATGAGATCTGGAGGTCGTCCAGTATACATTTATTACATATAAAGCTTAAACTCAATAAACCAAGTTTTGAAGTTCACTGATAGGTCTCACTCCTAGTATTTGTATGAATCAAGGTGCTTACTGATGCAAAAACATTCGGAATGATGCCTAATGAAAATTGCTGAACCTAGGCGTGGATGATTTAGATGCTTGTGATTTTCTCTTTATATAATGAAAACTTTTTATTACAATTTTACAAATGAGAAGGAAATATTTCAAGACCTGCAAATGCAAGAATAATGAGCTTACCAGTGAAAGTCATCACCATTTTTTTCACAAAATAGGTTACCTGCTTGTTCCCTTTTCAAATATTGTTAAAGGACGAGAAGTCTACAAAGTTGATGTACTATTTTCCTCTGTTCAGTGCATGGACTTCAGTCCCCATGTTTGGTGAATGGATCTTCAAAGACTCGTATGCATTTCACTATAATTGCTAAGTGGGTATGCAAAAACTCATATCGTTTCACCGTCTTTGGTAAACGGGTGCTCAAGGATTCAAATCATCTCGCTGTGATTGTTAATTGGGAGTGCAAAAGTTCATATCATTTCACTGTATCTGCAAATAGGTTATCCAAGGATTCCAATCATTTCACTGTATTTGCCAATTGGGTATTCAAGTATATCATTTTCATATAACTACTGAAAAAAATTCAACCTGGCAAAGACGATCCAAACATAACCCAATTTCTCAGTAATAAAAAACAGCCTAGACAAATGAAATTCTACATATCCTCAACTCTTAGCTGTAAAATATACTTCTGAAATTACTGGAGGCGAAGATAGGAATTTATAAGAACTGCCTAAACATGGTGGAGATGCCCAAGCAAGATATAAACATAAACGGGTTCTCGGTCAGTTAAGTATACTAATCTATTCTAAAACATCTGTGAAATGTAATAGATAAAAGGACTCAATAACAAACAATCTTTGCAATATTTCTAGGCTATCATACCTTATCCCGATA
Source organism: Sequoia sempervirens (assembly GCA_007258455.2). Classification (NCBI taxonomy): domain Eukaryota; kingdom Viridiplantae; phylum Streptophyta; class Pinopsida; order Cupressales; family Cupressaceae; genus Sequoia; species Sequoia sempervirens. The sequence goes on along the minus strand of VDFB02026320.1, from coordinate 119,143,319 downwards.
AAAAGAGCAAAGCTTGCATTCGTTTGAAAAAAACAAACTGAAGTTCACAGTTTCATAGTAGTAATTGTTACAAATTTATGTGTTGCCCACACGATCAATCAAAACAATGTGTGTAATCCGATGGAACATTTGGTAGAACGAACAAAGAACCTAAGGCTTATCACGAGTCAAAAATCTGGTTACGTACTGTTGAGTGGAATATTTTCGTCAGTCGAGTACTACACTTTTGGTTTGTATGTCGTTATAAATGTGAGCGTTAAAATTATTTGAGTAATAATTTTCAGTACCTGCCGACAGGCAGATATTAGTACAGGGACGCGGCTAATCTCCCGACAAAACGCACCGGTTATATGTATTTAACGATGCATAGTACCATTCAATAAGTGAAATGGGACCCACCACTGAAGTATTCAAGAGATAGACGGACAGCGTGTCAAATTATGATATTGCTATCAAGATTCATTGCTATCAAGATTCAATCATACAGTTTCAAGTCAAACTCATTGTTATGATAATGCAGTCAGTTTGTTTGTTTTGTTGTCATTTTTTTCCCCTCCTCTTCAACACTCCAAATTAATACCTTCAAACTCTTCTAGAGTAGTTTATAATTTCATCAGCCAAGTACTATACTTTGGATTTGGAACTTTTCGTCAGTCAAGTACTAACATGGATGGATGTATGATGCCTATAAGAAGTCCAAAATTGGTTACAATAGGTGCTAAATGTGACTTGTCAAAAAATAGGAACAAATATGAGCTTCAATATGAAATAACATGAACTTAACTAACAAAATTAAGAAAAAATATTCAAGTAATACTAAGAAGTTTTCAAAATCTTTCCAATTTCTAAAGTGAAAAAATACTTTCACAAAATTTATCCCCCACAAAAAGATCTCCTCACAAAATAAATATGAGGCTTGGTCATTGTTTGAGTGATGATGTTAACCTGAGTAGTGGATTTGAGTGGTGTTATGGCATCTGCAATGCACCCCTATTTTCTTGTTGAAATTGGGGACTTTATTTATTTGTTTAGACTTTTCCATCATCCTTATATTTTACTTTTCTAATCAAAATGGCTTTTCTTGTATAATTGTACTTTAGATGGATGAAAATGTTCAAAAGGGGTCATTTTGATGGTTGAAATGGATTTTCTTGTATAAATGTACTTTGGGTGGATGAAAGTGTTCAAAAGGGGTCATTCCAAGAGTTGAAGTCTTTTATTTTTTTAAAAATCTAAAAATTTGAAGGTTTTTTTGTTTTTACAAATTACAAAGTAGGTTTGAACTCCAACATGTGCAATTCTTCCCTATGTAGAGTCTTTTTTGTGTGTTTCTTTTTTGACTTAACACTTTGTTTTCCTTTCTTTGGTCTTCATTTTGGCAATTGTCTACCATTTTTGAGTTTGTGCTTAATATTTTTTTGGAGATTCATCTCCACATGAAATCAAACCTCACCTTTTCAGATTAGTCTATGTGTGATTTTTCTTAGTTTTGTTCTATTTTTCTCTTTTTAGGTGGGTTTTTCTTGTAAATCCAAACATTTCAATTGTTTGGTGATCTTCAAAGCTTTACACGTTTAAATGCATTTAGATTTTAGTTTAGATTCTCATGGTTTTAGTATTTATTTCATTTGTAGATCCAACTCGTGCTATTTTCCAAGATTTAATTTTGGAAGTTTTGTGATTTGATGCATCATTATTTCAAACCTTGGTCTAAATCCACAACCCATTTTTTTTACAAATTAATGTTTTTTATACAAACTACAAACCATATCTAAAGTTTAGCTAGTAGCCACATTCCCAAAATATTTTCCAATTTATAAATGTGTTGTAAATTGCAACTAGATTCTAAACTCTAGATGAATTCTACATTCCCAAAAGATTTTATAGTTTTATAAATTTTAGAATGCAACTAGATTTTGAACACCAATTACAATCTAGAAACCCAAGATTTTTGCAACAGCTTGTAAGTTTTTACACACTTCAAGGTGGATCCGAAGTCCAGTTGAAAGTCAAAAAAGTTTTGTAGCTTACAATTTTTTGCAAACTATAACCAAAGTTTGAGCTCTAGTTGAATTCTATGTTTCATCTATAGTTTACAAGGTTTTGCAAACTATAAACTAAGTTCAAAGTTTGGATTAGTTTGTAGATCAATCATAAACTCTAGTTAACCTTATACAACTCTCAAGAATACTTTGAAACTATCCCATTTGGTCATAAAAAATAAGTGTAGGAAACATAATTTTGACTAATTTTTATCTTTCTTACCTATTAAATAGATATAATTAGAGATTTAAAATTGATTATTTTATTAATTTCATTTTGTTAAACATCACTTTATTTATAAATAATAAAATACATTTTCTATTGTGGCAAAAAAAAATTTCAACAACCAATGGCTTCCCCTACAAGGAAGAAGTACAATTACAAAAGTGTAGTACCACCCTCAAAATTGTTCTCCAAGATTAATAGACTTTATATAGATTTTGGGCACATGGGATTGGAGGAATTTCACAAGAGAATAATGGAATACAAGAAGATAAAAATGTTGCAAAACATCAAGATAAGTGGTCTCAAAGATTTTTTTTTAGTTTCTATTCATTCTCTTGATCTAGTCATGACATGTACTAGATTCTATAACAAGGACAAGGTGGTCAAAAGAATTGATAGAAATATTATGAAAAATATAGATTTATGAAAATGAGGATTGTGAACAAGGAGAGAAATCAATAGAGGATTATCTCTAGATAGTGTAGGACATTTGGGGAATGTGCACTATCATTGTGATGTGTATCTACAAATCAAAATTTCACTACAACCTAATGAATAAATAGAATGTGAAGGGATAGTCAAAGTGCCTCTTCTTGTATTAATGTATTTTTTCTTTTGTTAAGTTTTTGGAGGGAATGCCTATTGGGTTTCGACATCTAAATGTGCCTATATATTTTCATATGAAACTCATTGTAAAGAGTTAAAAATGTTGGAAACCCATGGAAACTCCATTATGAATATAAAATACCAAATATTGCTCCATTTTTTACAAGTTTCATGTTTTTATATTTTAAAACTTTGAATTTATTTTCTTTTTATATTATTATTTGTATTTAACTCATTGAATGTTAATGGATCTTCAACGTGTATTTAGACCACTAATACCTTGTTAATGGTGAGGTATTTTATGTGGTCACATGATCACATCTTTTATGCATTAAAATTCAACAACAATCACACACATGAATTTTACTTTAGAGATTGCACCATCTTGCATTGGGATAGTGAATAAGGATCCATCAAATATTGGTTTTATGTTGTACCTATCCATTTATAGAATGACTTGTAGAAGGACAGAAGGTGAGTTTAGTTTCAAGTTTATTTTTCTCTAACCCTTTTCTCTCCACCACCACCTTTTTGTATTTTTATAATGATGTTAGTTTAGTGTTTGATGATACATTTGAATCACAAAAGGAATAAAATTTAAGTAATTCATGTGGTTTAGATGATGCAACCTTGTTGTTTAAAATATAATAATTAAATTCATACTTTGGTTAGAACTAATCTCATGGATGACCCTTAATCTTCCAAATTATAAAATTTTATTTTGAAGGACATAAGATAGTTTTAACCAATTTTAAACATGTTTTAATGTATTTGAAGTTGAAACTAATGATTCATAGTGGATAATCATGTTTTGTTTGCACTAAGTGAATCTCTTTTTCATATGAATAATTCTTAATATCCATTGTAGCCCCTTGAATAAACAAACCAAAGAAACCTCCAACTAATGTATTCTCATAAGCCTTGTGTAATAATTGATGAAGAAAGAGCCTTTGTTGTTCCACCCTACAAGCTTCAAGGCATGCAGGTAAGTTGACGCGTCAAAAACCACATCAATAAAAATGGTACTAGAAGGAGGACCATCTTCGAATGTTAGGAGAATTCATTTTATTGAATTTTTAATTTTCCTTCTTTTATTGCTAAAATTTATCATTCTAAAAAACTAAAAAAAATAAAAAAATCATTTTTTCAAAACATTCAAAACAAAAGAAAGGATTGTATTGAAGGCATGTTATAAAAAAATCTGAAAGGGTTTTTAAAGGTTTAGGGGAATTTCTTCCAAATTGCAAACTCTATGAGTATGTTTGTGGTTTCTCCCAAATCCTAAAAAATGAATGTAATTGGTTGCCTATATTTTCCCCTAGTGTTGTCCAATTATTTTTTGAGCACATTGGGATTCATAAAGATTTGATTATAAAAATATATAAATCATGAAGGAATTGCTTTTCAATTCATTCACTTTTTAAGATCTACAATATGTCATTGGTATGCCTTCCTTTTACACAATTTTATACATTCATGAGTAGAATTGGAGAATCCATTCTTGAGATAATTTGGGAAAAATATGGATCCACAAGAAGCCTTCCTATAATTTTTTGCAACAAGGAGGAAATTGGATGAGCCTATTAATTAGTTTAATCAACAATTTTACTAAGCTCTTAAAAAATTTGATATCATGTACATTTTCAAATCAAATTAATTTATTAAGACATTACTTATGGGTATTGGATCCTACATTTTCCATACTTATAAGATATACAAAAGGAATAATAATGACCTAGAAGTTTCTTTCCAAAGATATTTGATATTGGTCCACTTGCGATAAAATAAAATGCAATAAGGAATACAAAGTCACATTATCATGCCTCAAATATAATCTGAGATATGCTACAAATACTTGATAATAATATGCCACTTTGAGGGGGAAACCTTGTAATACACTTCAAGGGGGATACCTCCAATATTCTTCAATAAGAACATAATACAAGGTGAAGCCACAATAGTGGTTTACAATTGAAGTGAGGAAGGAAAACTCACAAAAAATGAATGCATGGAAAAAAAATTGATTTAGAATGAGGTCGACCGAACCAAATAGGGGTTGGTAGAACCTAGGTTCTCGAACCCTCTTAATACTTTCCCGCCAAAAAAACCATCAAAACCCCTTATAGAAGAGGGGTTCGAATGAATGAGGGTTCGCTGAACCCCTACGGGTTCATTCAAACCCCCTTTATTCCTCATCCCCCCATGAAACAAAAAAAACTTGAATTTTGGCACCTCAAGCTCGGTTTGAGGATGAAAATGGAGGAATATTCACAAACCCAACTGGAATCAGGTAGTCCTCGGAACAAGCTATCCAACAAATATAATTTTAATATGTTTTGGTTTTATTATGTATTTGTTTTTTTAGTTTAATTAAACATAGGTTTTTCATCGAAAATGAAGGTCTTTGTTCTGCACATGTGGAAAAATAGCAGATTATCAAAAAAAAAATTGAAAAATATGAGTGCACCAGATATTGAAGTCCTTGATCCAATAGAAAAAATAAATTGAATTTCGATATATACAAAAAAGGTTATGCACTATACGGTCGCGCTATGTCTGAATTGTAATTGGTTTGACTTTGAAACTTGATTAAAGAAAAAATATTCAATAAAAAACTATCTAACCAAGTGGAAGCACTAGATATCAGAGTTACGAATCTAAATTCGAAAGAATTAGAATTTTATCCTTCATGGAATAAAAGTTATGCATTATACGTGCATGCCACTTTTTAAAAATGTTGTTTTTGAAAAAACTAGTTTTCGTGGGAGATGGAAAAAAAGTGGAATCTCGATTCCAAAAATTTTGAATTTTTTTTTTTTAGAATCTACAGACAAAATTTCACGAGACTCTAGTTTGCATCATCTTCAAATTCTTCACAATTTAGCCGCTATAGGTGCCCGAATGTGAAGATTTAGTTTAAAAAAATAATTTCAGTGTCCAGTTTGGCCAAAAATTGTAAACCACTATTGTGGGATCACCCTACTCCACATGACGAAATAATCTACTCACAACCTCCTATATATACCTATTTATGCCTAGGATATCACCTAGGCCGACTTAGATAGCCCTATATAAGCCCTATGCCGACCTAACTAACTAAATAATAATATAATAATGATAATATGACTTAATTAAGAGTTAAGGTAGCCACAAGCTGACTACTCATAACCCAATACACACTATAGGGGTAAGGGCATAACATTTCCCTCCTCTTTACAAAAGAATTGTCCTTAATGCTAATTTTTTTCTTTCTCTTCTTCTTCATCTCCTTTTTTACTTCTACTTCTTTTTGTACTATTGCTTCTTGTTCCTACTCAAGTGTCTTGCTCTTGCTCTTGCTCTCTCTCTCTCTCTCTCTCTCTCTCTCTCTCTCTCTCTCTCTTTTACTTATGTTTCTTCTTCTACTACTACTTCTTGTTCCTACTTTTGTCTTTCTCTTGTTCTTGCTCTTGCACTTGCACTTGTTCTTTCTCTTTCTCTTTCTCTTTTTCTTGTTCTGCTTCTTTTTCCCTTTTCTTTTTCTTCTTTTTTGTGGCTACTTTTTGTTGTAAAGGTCTAGAAAGATAATTTTGCAATAAATCACCCAAATAAAGTCCAAATACTCTTATTTTTTTGTAACTTACCAAGGCCTAGATCACACTCCAATAGAAAATTCTCCCCAAAACTAGGTGATTTGTAGCCTTGAGTGTAATTTTTTTGAAAACCCTAATTTTGCAATAACTCACTTATTTATTCTTCAATTTCTCCAAATTTTGGAGTGTAGTATCCTATATTATTTCTTTCAAAACCCAATAAAAATCAGGTTCCAATTCAACAAGATTTGAGAGTATGTAGATTCCAAATAAATTGTGTAGAAACCCTAATTCTGCAATAATTCACTCAATTCTACTCAAATTCCTTTGAAATCTGGATTGTAGCTTCTTTAATATGGTCTTCAAAAACCCTTTAAAAATTAAAAAAAAATACCAAAATTTGAAAGATATGCTCTTCCCCAAATCACCTCCAATATTGAGAAAGTGTCTTGCCTCTATGGTGCTAAGATCATGCTCTGATATCACTTGTTATGAAATAACTTGCACAAGAAGAATATAATCTGAAATATGCTACTAATATACTTGATAGTAATATGCCACTTCGAGGTGGTAACCTCCTAATCCACTTCAAGGGGGATACCTCCAATATTCTTCAATAAGAGCCACAAGTCGACTACTCATAACCCGATACACACCATAGGGGTAAGGGAATAACATGATAGGACCAAGTGTTGTATCAACCAAATATGTATAGGATGTCATTCAATTAGACAAGAAATATCCTCAATAAAATTTGATGCCTCTACTAAATCAACTTAGGCTTATCAACAAGGAACAACCTTTCATAACCATAAATTGAATCAATATACACAACCACATATGATATTGGATTTCATAAAATTTAGTGGATAAAATCATCAAAATGGTTCAATTATTTTTCCAAGACAAAACCAATTGTGGATGTTATAAGAACCACCAATGGCCAACCAATAAATTTCTTATTATTTTCCTCCATTATTGGATATGAGTACTTACCAATATCAAAATGTTTCTCTATTCATTCTACATGTGAAAGAAAGAATGGATCCACCTATTTATAGTGACAAATCTAACAATGAAATTATCAAAATTGTCAACAAAGTTATCACTATACAAGAAATAATTGAAAAGTTGGAGGACCATATTTAAATGTGATAAATCAAAAAGACTAAATATAAGTGTTATACATTTGTCATAAACAATGGTAGTAAAGATATTTTAGTGCCAAAAGAGATGGTTGATATGTTAAAATTGAAAAGGTTAGAATATCCAAGTCCATATAAAATTTCACAATTATGCAAATAACATAAGGTACTAGTCAGTGAGTGAGCAAGGGAGAGATAGATTTGAAAAGTAGTTATCACTATTTCATAATATAGGGAGGGAGGGAGGGAGGAAGAGAAAAGGGGGAGGAGGGGGATAGGGAGTGGTATGGTGGGAGGGATAAAGGGATGAAGAGAAAGAGGGAAGGAGGGATATAGGGAGTTTTAGGGTGGGAGGAAAAGAGGGAAAGAAAGAGGGAAGAAGGGAGGTAGGGAGTGGTAGGGTGGGAGGGATAGAGGGAGGGAGAGAAATAGGGAAGGATGGAGATAGAGAGGGGTAGGGTAGGAGAGGTAGGTATAGAGAGAGTTAGGGAGGGAGGAAGGGAGTGGTAGGTGGAGAGAGGTTGTGTGTATGTGTGAGGGAGAGAGGGAGGGAGGTTGTCTCCACCCAAATGATTCTCTCATTGGTCCTCATATCTTACCTATCTACATGTGCTCCCTGGGTTTCTAAATATAAAATATATTTTCAATTTTTTGGTTCAATTGATTGTATTTTGTGTCAAAGAAAAATATGAAGATCCCTACCACTCTATCCAAACTCATGGGATAAACTTATAACTTTATGTACATTTCAAATATTGGAGATATAATTACAACATTTAGTTTTGATAAATTACCACAAATATGTTACAACCAATAGGGTAGAACTAGAATTTTAATCCTACAAAAAATATTAAGAACATTTGATATAAACATGATGAAAAACCATATAGTGATAATTATAATATATACATAGGTTGTATACAATAAGAATCCATCTCTCTACCTACCCCTTCCCCTCTCTCTCCCTCTCTCACACACACACTAGATCTCTCTCTCTTTGTACCTGTCCCACCCTACCTTTGTATCTAGCTTTACCTACATCTCTTTTTATTCCTTGCACCTTACCTCTCTCTACCTACACCTCTCTCCCTCCCTCTCTCTATTTGCACACACCCTCTCCCTCTCGACCTACCTTTCCCTCAATCCATCCCACCCTACCTCTCTTTCTACCTACCTCTCCCTCCTTCCAAACTTTCCTCTCTATCTACTTCTCTCCCCCCTTCCCTCTCTACTTTCCCTATCTCCCATCACTCTATCTACCTCTCCCTCTTTTCCTTCAACCTTACCTCTCTCTACCTACCTCTCCATGTCTCTCTCATTTCCTCTCTCTCCCTTTATCCCTCCCATGCTACCTCACTAGACCTCTCCCTCCCCGTATCCATCTATACTTCTCTAAAAACACTTGAAAAGAATTAGACCAAAGTGAATAAGATAGATAATGTATTGATTGAAGAGATTCTTCCTGCTCTTGAGAAGTTGAGGAAGGTGCATGCACACAATATGTGCAATGGGAAAATGGAAATGTAGAACTAGAGCAATAGGTACTAGAATGTATGAAATGAAAAAGGATTTTTCTCTAAAAATAATTGATAAAAAAGAAAACCAAATTGAATGAGATAGATAATGTATTGATTGAAGAGATTCTTGCTCTAAAAACATAATTTTTACTAAGTAACAATTCTGGTAAATTTTGAAAGTGTCTTTCATTATATTTGTACTCTCTAAATAAGAAAAGTTTTTCATTACAATAATTATAGGTTGGAAAACATTTGTGTGTTAAGAAACCTGCAACCCACATAGTGTTGTAAAACTCTCTACACGTAACAACCCAATTGGTTAGTCACCCCTTAGTTCAAATTGATTAGTTTTATGTATCCCCCACCTACAAATCCTCCCCAAGCTATCCACCCTTGAGATTAGAACAAAAAGAATCCAATCACTCACAATCCACTATGTTAAATTTCAATATGCAATTATTTTGTGCATTACTTTTACCATCGTATATGAGGAAATTGAAACACAATTTTTACTCTAAGTAATAGTTTCGATAAATTTTGAAAGTTCCCTTCATTACATTTGTACTCTCTAAATAAGAAAAGGTTTTCATTACAACAATTGTAGGTTGTAAAATACTAGGAGTTATGAAATCTACAACCCACATACTATTGTAAAACCATTTACATGTAACAACCCAATTGGTTACTCATCCCTTAGGTTAATTTGATTAGTTTTATGTATCCCCCACCTGTAACTCATCCCTAAGCTCTCCACACTTGAGCTTAGAACAAGCACTCCACCCTTAAGCTTAGAACAAGTACAATCAAATCACTCACAACCCACTGTGTTTTCCAACCTATGATTATATTTGCAATAGTTGGAAGTGTTGAAATTGTATCAAAACAATGGAAGACTAAAATTAACCACTTAGAAAAGGACTTGCAAAAGATAAGAGGAAGATTTTATCAAAAGAAAAGGAGGTTGATTTTTAAGGTTCCTTTCATTACATTCATACTCTCTAATGAAGAAAAGGTTTTCATTAAAATAATTGTATGTTGGAAAACACTGGGTGTTATGAAACCTGCAACCCACATACTATCGTAAAACCCTCTATATGGAAGATATATATTGAACAACCAAAAATAGTTTATTTTTGTTTAAGGTCTGATTTGTAAGGTTTCCATTATATTCATAGTATTTTAAGAATTCACATGTTGGAAAACACTAAGTGTTAAGAAGCCTACCACCCACATACTCTTGTGAAACCCTGTACACAGAACAACCCCATTGGTTACTCACGCCTCAGGTGAATTTGGATAGTTTAATGTATCCCCCACCTACAACTCCACCTTGTAGCTTTGAAGTTTCAGAAATAAATAACTAACAGGGGACTACATCATGAAAAGGGGTTTCCACATAAATGAAATCCTAAAATCACATAAGGGATCCACGGATTCGAGGTTAGTATGTCTTTGCTACAATATTTTTAAAGAGATTGGAACTATCATCATTCCCCAAATACTCATGGAACTGGAAGGATGATACATATAGAGTGAAAACAAAGAAAAATCCTTTTGGGTCAACATTGAAGAGACCTAAATGTCTTGATGCCTTTTATCACCCCCAAAAAGAAAACACAAGACAAAGAAAAGATAAAGGATTTACAACATAAAGAAGAATGTAGGTACACATAGAGGAATGCCACAAAGAGATAGATAAATACATCAAACAAAATGTTACAGGGGATCACATTACACACATGCAATCATGTGAAAGGAAAAGGAACAATGCAAAAGACTAGTAAGGCACATTCGAGTTAACCTATTAGCAAGTTGTTCACATCCCAAATGTGTTCATCATTATGTATATAGAAGGTGGACAACTAGCCAACGCGATAATAGCAAGTTCAAAACCAAGCTAAGGCTATCGAATTCTTTCCCCCCATTACGTGCAAGACAAGAATGAGCCGAGATAGGTGATGGAAAAGAGCTCCTTGCATTTTGAAATGATTTGCAATAAATGTCAACCATGTAATAGTGAGAATGCTAAGATTCTACAACCATTACATGGCAAGGAGCAAAAGGACATGCTCTAATGGATTCTTTCTATGATATCAAGATTTTTAAATATTTTTTATAAACCATGACACTCATCAGTACTGTGTCGTAGAAAAAAGTACCCTTTGCTTGACATGGGATTAATTCATGATAAATTGGACTTAATGAGGTCTTAATTTAGTGTTGTGAGGAATTTTATGAATCTATACTAGGTCTTGGACCCTTTCAAATGCATTTAACGATGCCTTGTAAAGGTGTTGTAAAGTCTTGTAATGGAATTTCATGCTTTTCTAGACTTAATGAACCTATTTCTCCCTAATTAAACGTTATAAAACATATTTAACAACATCATCACATCAATCTAGAAGGATTGTAAAATAAACTTAATGTTTTAAAACTAGTGTTGTAATGTGTCTTGCACGTTCACATTGGTTCGTGTGCCTTTCTAGGCTATGTGGACCACATTTTAGTGTTGTAAAGTGTATTTAATCACACTTTCACATTGAATTATGTGTCCCAATCCCTATTTGACATTTACACCATCACTAATAAGCCCCTATTAACCCATATTGTGCATCTCGAGGCTTAAATTGATCAAGTCCCTGAAAAAGTTACATTTTAAACCTTATTTCCTTATCTCCTAGCTTCCTAGCTGTCAAAATGGCCCCTGTGGGACCCATTTTCCATGCATGGTGAATCAGTCCCATCCAGGCAAGACCCATTCACCATGGGTGGAAAATGAGTCTCATTTGGCCCAATTTTGACCTTTGAGCAGGAAAAAAGTGAAATTTAAGTTTATTATTACTTCATGTCAGCCTGTGATGAGGTATCATAGGGTTACTAAGGCACAAATGTGTATAAATAAGTATTTTTCTCCTCATTTTTCATATCTCTTATCTACTATCATTCATTCATCCACCAATCTTCCATCTCAAGTCAAGCAACTTAGGGTTTCTTCATTTCAAGTCTCCAAGATATCAATTTTCAAATATTCAAGGGAAGATTCTTCATGTTTTGCTGTAGAATTTCAAGATCAAACATCATGGCAAGGTAATCTACTCCATTTTTTCATGTTTCATTACATTCTTTCATCATTTTGGTTTAATTACCTAAAAGGGGTTTGACCAAGGCAAACCCCCATGCCCTAACATATAACTTCTCTCTCTCTTGTCTTGTGTGTTTGCAAATTTAGATCTCTTGGAAGCTTGGAGTTCATTGGAGATCAAGTTGCAAGACTGTTCAAATCTTCTATTCATTCAACAAGCCAAAATATCAACAAAATCTCATTTTCAAACCCATAAATCAGAGTTTCAGAAGCGGATACCTAGAGAAGTCAAAATTGCAAATTGAAAGCTCTGGATTCCACTTTTGAAAATTTAGAAATTCAAAACTAGAATCATTCACCATTTGTGGTGAATGAGTCCCACTCCAAGGTCAATTTTTGGTTTTTTGCATTTTTGGATACCCTTTTGTCTGAAACGGGCTCTGGTTCAGTTTTGCAGAACTGGGACTAATTCACCCAGAATGGCGAATGAGTCCCACCAAGCCTAAAAATTAGCATTATCAGCATTCCAACATCCATTTCCAACCTTCATCCACATTCCAGATGCACACTTTCAGTTTGGCCCATTTATGTTAAGTTTTGAATTCATTTCTAGTGCATTTCTGCATAACACAATGTGTTTTCAAAAATTGCATATTTCATAGGTTTTACATACTTAATCAATCAATTAGTTCATTTAGTTGCATTTAGTTCATCTCATTTAGCCTTAATAACATCATACACATCTTAATTTGAGTGAACCTAGCTATACTTTTGAGTGGGGTTTATCTCTCTCCTTTTATGTGAGACATCCTAAGAGTGCTAGAGTAGCCTATAAGCCCTACCCAAAAATCTACGTTTCATTTTGGTGAACCTTATTTTCAAACACTTTCTTATCTAATTCTAGAGTCTTTCATCATAGATCTAGCTTTGCATTATCTTTGCATTATGATTTGCATTAGTTAATTGGCATACTAGGTTTCAAATTTTGAATTCATAAAAAAGTTCATTTTGCTTGCATTGTTGGCATTTAAATTCATGTCCATTTTTTGAAATTATGTATTTTTCACTTAGGTCTGCATCATAGCACTTAGAAAGCATCAGAATCAGTAAAAAAATTTAGAAAATTCTGAAAAAAGTCCATACTAGGACTCATTTGCCACCCTGAGCGAATCAGTCCCTTTTGACCCTTGAAACTGCCCTTTACAGAACTAAAAACCCTATTTTTCAGCTTTTGTTTGGTGCCTTTACCTACCTATATTAGTTAGTTTTATTTTTGTAACATGCATTCCATTAGATCTAGCTTAAATTAGCTCATTTCATGCATGGTTTAAATTTCACATTTGCATTCTCATACTATTAAACATAGCATACTCAGTCAATTACCATCTAAAAATTGCATTTCATTTCAGCCTTTTACATTGCATTTTGAGTTAGCATAGATTGTTCTTTCAAAATTTTAGTTTCAATCTTCTCCAAATTTGCAAATAAAAAGTTAGTCAATAAGCATGATCGTCATCCATTCAATGCATGTCCTAGTTATGAGAGTCTCTTCACACAAGAGAGTGAAAATGAAAATGTTAACCTTAAACTCACACCCTCTCCTATCTCTCCTATTTGTGTGGATAATGTGATAGAATAGCATACAAACATAGATACTTATGATGATCATAATTTTGATTCTCCTAATATCTCTCCTTTTAGTGACGAAGGTATCTTGGCAAAAGAAGACACAATCGTTGAGCATCATGAGGATTTTGCTTTTCCTTCTCCTTATCCCCTTTGGGAAGATATTCTAACACAAGAAAATGACATCATAAACACATTCTTAAACTTCACCTTACCTAATTTCCATTGTAAGGATAATTTTGAGGTAGATAAGCTTATAAATGATGAGGATGTGTTGTTCTACCACAACCCTCTTTATGATCCTTCCCCTATCCATCCTATTTCAGATGAAATTCGAGAACAAAGGCTAGACATTGTAAATGCTCATGATAATCATACGTGTTCTTTGACGCACGCCACAAGACCACCTTCTACCATCGATCAAGTAGGCATCTTGTCAAGACTCCTCCAAGATCACATGATCACCCTTCCCCATAGAACTCAAAAGAATCTTACAAGACTCCATTATGCACCTATCATAGAGTTCATGGTCACTTCACTAATGAATTTCATGCTTTGAGTCGTATAATCCAACATCTTAAGGAGTTTGGTATGCTACCCTATATGGTGGCACCTAATTCCTCTAATTGATACTGATTTTCACTCTAGCATGCATTGCATCACTCATTTCGGCTCACATTTGTCCTACATTCAGTGGGGCCAAGGGGTTATACAACCTTGTCCTTGTATGTCACTTGTGGTTGCCTCCTTTGGCTCTAGAGTCATTAACCTTTCATGAATACATAAGAGCAAGCTTGGGATGTGGACGACGATGTGCTCGCATATGACATACTACCCTTTTTCATGATGTAGCTTCTCAAAAATCTATGACTTGGCATAAGGCTTTCCAAGAAAGCTCTCATGTTCTCCTTCTTTTACTTTAAAGCAATTGCTCACAGTATTGGTGTTCACAACCGCTTTAAAATGGGGGCATACATTACCACTCACATTTCATTGTACGATTTTATTTTTCTTGTGATTCCCTCTCTTGGAAAGAGGATGAGACCTTGCACTTATCCTCTCTTGGATACATTGAACATGATGTTCCCTAAGATAAGAAATTACACGAACAAAGAAAAATCCCTTTGAACAATCTTTACACTATTCTGCATTAACAATGTCTATGAGTGTCAAGCATACAAAGTTTTGCTTTAAACCTCATAGAGCTCGAAAATCATTTTCTTTTGTGGCACCTTATTAAATTTATCAAGAGGTATAACTTTGGTATGGTTGAGCGAGAAGCCCATTCAGCGGCACGAATTTCCCCATAGCCACCTATGTGTTTGTGAGTGCATACCAACTAGCATATGTTTCTCACCTTTTTGGATTTCTCACCCCATGGACAATTAGAAGTTTTGTGGCCCCAGAGTGAGTATGCAATCTCTTTTTCTCACAAACAACCTAGATCTGATCCACAACTAGTTGGACAAATGATTGAAGCTTGATCCACCCCCTTTCACTTTCATCTTCCTAGTTCTTTCCATTGCATGATTATGTATCTTGATGGTTTTCAACTTAGGATCTTGGATCCTAGGGGCTGGCACAACCTCCTTTGATATTTTTCATTCTTTGTCATCTACACAAGTGTACAGTCAGATCTCTCTTGAATGTCTACTTTAGTGTGAATTTGAAGCAAGTTCATCCTCTCACTAAAGTGGGGGCTAAATGTGTCGTAGAAAAAAGTACCCTTTGCTTGACATGGGATTAATTCATGAAAAATTGGACTTAATGAGGTCTTAATTTAGTGTTGTGAGGAATTTTATGCATCCACACTAGGTCTTGGACCCTTTCAAATGCATTTAACGATGTCTTGTAAAGGTGTTGTAAAGTCTTGTAATGAACTTTCACGCTTTTCTAGACTTAATGAACCTATTTCTCCCTAATTCAACATCATAAAAAATATTTAACTACATCATCACATCAATCTAGAAGGCTTGTAAAATAAACTTTTAATGTTAAACTAGTGTTTTTAATGTGTCTTGCACGTTCACATTGGTTCTTGTGCCTTTCTAGGCTATGTGGACCACATTTTAGTGTTTTAAAGTGTATTTAATCACACTTTCACATTGAATTATGTGTCCCAAGCCCTATTTGACATTTACATCATCACTAATAAGCCCCTATTAATCCATATTGTGCATCTTGAGGCTTAAATTGATCAAGTACCTGACAAAGTTGCATTTTAAACCTTATTTCCTTATCTCCTAGCTTCCTAGCTGTCAAATGGCCCCTGTGGGACCCATTCGCCATGCATGGTGAATCAATCCCATCCAAGTGGGATCCATTCACCATGGGTGGTGAATGAGTCCCATTTGGTCCAATTTTGACCTTTGAGCGGGAAAAAAGTAAAATTTAAGTTTATTATTACTTCATGTCGGCCTGTGATGAGGTATCATCAGGTTACTAAGGCACAAATGTGTATAAATAAGTATTTTTCTCCTCATTTTGCATCTCTCTTATCTAATATCATTCATTCATTCACCAAACTTCCATCTCAAGTCAAGCAACTTAGGGTTTCTTCATTTCAAGTCTCCAAGATATCAATTTTCAGATATTCAATGGTAGATTCTTCATGTTTTGTTGCAAAATTTCAAGATCAAACATCATGGTAAGGTAATCTAATCCATTTTTTCATGTTTCATTACATTCTTTCATCATTTTGGTTTAATTACCTAAAAGGGGTTTGACCAAGGCAAACCCCCATGCCCTAACATCCAACTTCTCTCTCTCTTGTCCTGTGTGTTTGCAGATTTAGGTTTCTTGGAAGCTTGGAATTCATTGGAGATCAAGTTTCAAGGTTGTTCAAATATTCTATTCATTCAACAAGCCAAAATATCAACAAAATATCACTTTCAAACTAGTAAATTAGAGTTTCAAACGCGGACACCTAGAGAAGTCAAAAGTGCAGATCATAAGCTCTAGATTCCACTTTTAAAAATTTAGATATTTAAAAGTGGACTCATTTTTTGTGAGTGGAAAATGAGTCCCACTTTAGGGTCAATTTTTGGTTTTCTACATTTTTGGATACCCTTTTGTTTGAAATGGGATCTGGTTCAATTTTGTAGAACTGGGACTAATTCGCCCAGAATGGCGAATGAGTCCCACTAGGCCTAAAAATTAGCATCAGCAGCATTCCAGAATCCATTTCCATTCTTCATCCACATTCTAGGTGCACACTTTCAATTTGGCCCATTTCTGTTAAGTTTTGCATTCATTTCTAGTGCATTTTTGCATAACACAATTTGTTTTCAAACATTCATATTTCATAGGTTTTACATACTTAATCAATCAATTAGTTCATTTAGTTGCATTTATTTCATCTCATTCAGCCTTAATAACATCATGCACATCTTAATTTGAGTGAACCTAGCTAGACTTTTGAGTGGGGTTTATCTCTCTCCTTTTAGGTGAGACATCCTAAGAGTGCTAGAGTAGCCTATAAGCCGTACCCAAAAATATACGGTTCAAGTACTATGTTCAATAACCCTATGATATTGACAATGTGATGTGTTTTTTTTCTTGGGATTTTTTTTTCGATCTTCTCTTATGGGTGGTAATGTAATCAAACCTTGGTGCAGTAGAAGTATCTGTAAATTCCTTTCAATTGTAGTTGCTAGATAAGGGAATTATAGTTTCTTTAGTTTGTAAGGCCTCCTTCCCTTGCTAGATTCACCAATTTCTTGAGTTGGCTATCGAGGAGGGGGACCTAAGACAATCCTATCATTCATATCATCATTACAAGATATTGGTTGTTCTTTAGGAAGGAGGACACTTATGTCGAGAGGAGGATTTTGAAATCCTAACCCTTTGGTGTCATTAGTTGGTTTTTTCTCTAAGAGTTGATGAATTTCATGTTCACTTGTTGTATCACATCCTTGTTTGCTTAAGATTGTGAATCCTTTTTTGTATGTCTCTTCTAGGTTGATAGGAGTGTTTTTCACTTTGTTAACATAAAATGGTTGAATGTTGACTTGAATAGAGGAACTAGGTTCACCTATTGTAGGGAACTTAGGCTCAACTTGTATCTCAATTTCAGGATGTAAAAGGCCAAACATCTCAAGTGATGGGATGGGTGGGGGTGTTGATTGTTTCATAGAAGGGTAAAAGGATGCATTAGTCTCAAGGTTATTAAGGACATCATTTAGGAAGTTGTTTGTGTTGTCATCATCTTCTGGACAATGATGTCAACATTACGAGGAGGACATGCATTAGGAGTTGAGTGAGCATGAGTGAGTTCAATTTCATTAGGGTCATTTCCAAAAGCACAATTTGACACATCCACTAATGATATCAAGGACATCCAAAGCTTACCAAAGCACATATCCATGATGAAATGCAACGCAATGAAATGTATAAATGCAAGTTTCAAATTCTAGACAAGGTAATTTACTAATTGTACACTATACAACAATATGAAATGTTCTAGATGCAATTTTGGATTTAAGCAATGCACAAAATGAACCGATTTAAGCTAGATGCAATGAATTGAATGAAACAGAAGCTTTGCAGGCTGAAACAAAAATGCAATAACAAAAAAATGTAACACATAAACAAAGTTTTTAATGTTAGAAAATGGAGTTTAAAATATGAAACGAGACTAAATCACCCAAATGGGCATATGAGTCCCAATCAGGGTTTTCCAGGAATTTAAATGTTTAATAATAGTCACCACAAAATGCCAAGAAACTAGGAAAATCACTTGTGTTGGGACTAAATGACCCAAAGGGGCGTATGAGTCTTAGATTAAGGTTTTTGCACCGTTTTCAGAAAATTCCGTGTGAATGTTATACTTTCTGTCTTGGATGATATCTAGACCAAGTGCAAATGTAGATTTCACATGAATTTCAATGATGCAAGAGACAAAAATGCAACCTATATACACTTTCATTGATGCAAGATTTAGAAACCCTAGATGCAAATTAACTAATGCAAACCCTAATGCCAAGTTAATGCAAACTAGATCTAGGACTATGATGCACTCCAAATTAGAAATAAGGGTCTTCTAAATGTAGGTTCACCAAAGTGAAATGATAGATATAGGGTGCTCCACCTTTTAGGAGATGGAACACACATAAGGGGGCCTATTTCACACAAGTTTCACTCAATGATGCCTTAGAGATCTCATTCCATTGATAGAATGAGGGAAAGTGATATGCAATAAGGTGTCCTAGGGTATGATTAAAGACTAAAAGGAGGTTCACCACCAAGCTAGGCTTGGAAAGACAAGTAACATGCAAAATCTAATGATGTACAAAACCTAAGTAAATGACCTAGAAATGAATATAAATCATAACAATAAACTGGAAAAGTACATAGGTGCATCTGGAAACTTGAATGTGCTAGGAAAAAGCTCTAAAATCTTGAAAATACATACTTTAGGGCACACTGGGACTCATACGCCAAGCTGGGCGTATCAATCCCAGACTAGGGTTTCTAGGTAGTAACAAAAATCTAGCAGTGACAAGTTTGGAACTCCTGGAATATAGAAAATCATTGTATATTGGGACTCATATGCCAAAAGTGGTGTATCAGTCCTGCTTAGCATTTTTCGATGGTCAAGATCTGAATCTGCTCTTCTATCTTTGTTATTCCTTTTCAACCTGATTTTCGGATCTAAACTGCTAAATTCTGCTTTGTAGGTGTCTTTTAGTGATCTTGTAAACAAGGTGACAACTTTAACAACTTTGCAACCTTGACAACTTTGACAATCTTGCTCTTCAATGTATCTTCAACCTAGATTTGCAACTCACACACTAAATAGAGGGGAAAATGTTGATTTGTTAGTGGAAAGGAGTTTGCATTGGTCAAACCCTATTTTGGTAATCAAACCTTGAAATGAAATGAAATAGAAAGGAGGAATGATGAATGAAAAAAATGCTTATGTTGCAACTCACCAAACCCTTGAATAAGATTTTGCAAACATGTAAGTAATGGCTAGCATGAAGTTGGATCTCAAATATTGCTTGAATGTTGTAGATCTTGAATTGAATGCATGCTTGAATCATGAAAATCTACATCACAAATGTTAGCTAAAAACAAAACATGATGCATGATGACTTTGACATGATGCTTGATACTTGAATAATGCTCTAAAACACTTGATAATCAGCTCTTAAATGCTCTTGTAGACTCTTGTAATCACTAATTTTCTATAATGCATGAATACTTAAGTTGCTAGGTCACTTGTAAACTTGCTAGGTGAAATTATGTGAAATAACCTTGTATTTATACTTGTTTATGCCAAATTTCCTAAAATTACAGTAGTAAAAGTTGACATCAGATCTAGGAGAATAAAATCCTATCGCGAATATGAATTTAATTTAGTTCTAAACTAAGTGGGACTCATATGCCAAGTATGGCATATGAGTCCCATTAGGCTAATCTTGGGACACATTTTTCAAGAAATGCTTAGATTAATGTGAAATCCAGATCAAGGCCCTAAAACCTAGGTGGGACCCACATGCCCAAGGTGGCGTATGAGTCCCAAATCACTAAATATGGTCCATACAATCCAAAAAAACATGAATTATGACTAGATGTTGGTGAATGTCAAGATTAATCTTAAAAAGATGCATTAAATAAGGCTTGTGGATGCAAAATAAGGCCAATTAAAGTATAAAGAAGCCCAATTAATTAATAAAAACCCTAGATTAGTGTGCAAGTGTAAAAAAACACTTGACAACACCCAAAATAGGGAAAAATTAAGTCCGCTTAGTTTACAAGGGCACAAGACCTTATGTGAATGTGTTAAACACAATACAACAACAAATCAAGGCATCATTAAGATCAATTTAACAAGGAGGGCCCAAACAAGTTTGAAAATGTAGAGGGATACATTTTCTGTCACTACACTATTAGAGAGATAGTTTGGGCATTATGTATGATAACAATTGTGATTAACAAGGAGTGTTGGAAATTAATCCTAAGTACCTACCTTTATTGCTCTGTGTCTTCTTCATTCTCCCTCACAATCTCTACAACTTCTTAATCTGATCATGCATGTGAGATTTCATTTTCTCTAATTCATCTTTTCCTCCATTCAATGCTATAGGATAAATTTGAATATAAAATTATTGCATAATCTTCTTAGTCATATTTTCCCATGTTGCATAAGGCTATGACATTAATTTTATTTATTTATTTATATTTTTTCCTTTGTGAAGGATATGTATTGAAATTGTTATTATTTAGTTTTAATATCTTTTTGTATAAAAAATGGTGTATGATTTGTTGTAGCAAACAACCAATGAACGCAAGAGTTTTATTTTTTTCTAAGTGAAGATGTAAAAGAGCAACAACTTTGTCTTTATTTTATGATAACAAATATTGCATGTTGCCTAATTTAGCTTCCAACTCAATTAGGTAGAGCTGAGATAATTTTTGCAAAATAAAGATAAAAGGTACACATTTGATTCTGTTAGAGTTCTATTATATATGCACAAAATTATTATCAAATAAATTTCATTTTATTATGCAAGTGTTTACAAGAGAAAATATTGCACAAGTTTTACATAAATGATGTCTTTTATTGATAATTAAAAATGTATGGTGTCCCACACAAGCCGTCGGAATAACTATTTCATTACAATATAAGACATAAACTATGCATTTGAAGAAATAGAAAGCAAAGAGAATATGTAAAGAGTAGAGATTCGTCATTTCCTTAATGACAAACCCCAAGTTGAACTGTTGCATCTTTAATTTAGTCCCTTTCGCTTGGTTGCTCTAGAAGTTGACCTGCTACTGCTTGAAATTCCTACAAGGGATGAGAAAAGTTGTGTTAGAGCTCAAGATCCATATTCTCTTCATATCCTATATCAAAAAATATATCTAGTTTATTCTCTTAAGGAATTGAAATAGTTTTGCAACATATCAAATATCAAGAAAAAGCAAAAAGATCATCATCAATCACCATCAAATTATGAGCTTCTTTATTTTATATAACATGTTTGTTCATTATGTAGGTATAGGTGAAATTTTCATTGTTGGATTATCTTGCATTGACATCACAACATGTGGAGTAAAATGGGCTCCCACAAGGGTTGAGACCAGCATGCTACCCTCTTGTGTTTTTTAGAGGGATAAGAATGTAAACTCATCTTACTTGTCAGCATTGAGCAAGTACTCATCACCCATGATAGTGAGCTAGTAGGTCACTATCATAAATGGAAAATATTTGCTCAATCGAATCACAATGAGTAAGGAATAGTTATGCATCATTTTGTATTTCACATCATTGAAAATACAATAAACTATGAATTATGTACAATCTGTTGAAAATACATTGAAGGCATTAAGCCATAGAAACAAGTTGCAAGGATAGTCATCAAATGTGTGTGGCGCTAAAGTCAAGGTACGGTGAACTTAAAATGTTAGTGTTTTGAGCTAGTATAGTTGGAGAACCATAGGAAATCCTTGTTTAGTTTCACAAGGAAATCTTTCACAGAGTTTTGATAGACAAAGGTTTTGATAGTGAAGGATGAGATATATGGAAGAAACCTTTTATAGGTTTTGAGGATACAACATGAAGAGGAGAAGCTTACAACAACAATCTATTTGAGGAAAGCAACAACAAGGGTCATAGATAGTGAGCCAAACAATAAAAGAAAACCTTCTTATGCACACGGTACAAAAGTAGAGTAAGTACCATGAATACAAGCCAAAGGCCCTCGAGCATAGGTAACTCTTAAGGGTTTTCTTTCTATAAAAGATGAAACCCTTGAACTCAAAATTTATAGTAGGGTTCCAAATTTCAAACCCTTGAATCCATATAGAATGGAGCAGACCCATAAGCCATGTGATTCCAAGCCAAAAGAACAATGAGTTTTCTTTTCTTTTTTTCCGGAATGTAGGGGTCAAATCATAGTAAATGAAAGCCATGACCTCATGAGTTTAACACAAAAACCCCAAGAATAAGCATGGCCTAAGTGCAGAAGAATGGAGATTTTTCTTACCATTTTCCAGAGCATACAAAGAAACCCTCGGGTACTTGGTGAAGTAAATAAAATTTCCTAGGTGGATAGAAAAGTGAAGCTTGAAACAAAACAATAAAACCCTTGGCTAAAAAAAAATGAAAACCTAGAGTGTGAAAGAAAGTTTCAACAATGGTAAAATCTAGAGGCGTTGAAAGTGAAAATATCGGCCATGGTGAGGTTGAAACCCCTAAAGTACTTGCAATAGTGACATCATGGGAAGAAAACATAAAGTACTCTCAACATAATCAAAAGCTTCAAGAAAACCCTCGTGGGTGCAATTTTCTAGGGACCAAAATAAAGAGATTAGACATGCGTCCATGATAGTAAAAAAAACCAGAAGTGCTTGATGACAAAACCCATGAAAGATGCAACAAAATAGAGTACAGAGATTCAAAACATGTTCATTTTTTCTACATAAGAGAGCTCGAAATAGAAGATTTCCAAGCTTAGAATATTGTGAAGAAAGAAAACCGATACTATTTGTCAAGGCCGAGTATAGAAGATAAAGTTTTCAAACAAAGGAAAAAAAAATTTCTCTACATTCAAGAGCCATAGCCAAAATGGAAACCCACGACTACAGAACAAAAAAGATCAAATCTCTTCATGATAATGGAAGCCATAACAGTAAAGTAACATGGAATGAAGCCTTACCACACACATTCAAGCATGTTTTGTATGGTTTTCATAGTCAAACCCTCCATGAAAGCTCCAGTCAAAACCCTATGATGGTGGTTCGATGGTTTCTAGAAAGCTACTAAATGCAAAATGAAATGTGAAAATGTTTGCAGCCAAGTTTTGTGATTAGGGTTTCAACCCTAAGTGGTCGACTTCCCATAGGCATTTTTTCCTTTGTATTTAACTTTTATGCATTGAATTAATACCCACACATTATAATCATATGTAAGTGTCTAGGGGTGTCCCCTTATGGACTTATGAATTTTGCTTTGTCTCAAAGCACATTTGAATCAAATTTTATTATTTTGCATCAAATATGAAATGTAGAACATTGATTTAAGTGATACAATTATAAATCACTTCATTAATGTTATATAAATGCGAAATAGATAAGTGTATGTTCTTTCTAGTATGAGTCAAGAAGGGATAGTTGAAGATTGATGATTTGTGCCAAGCATATAGGGGAGGTTGGAGGAAGTTGACAAACAAGTGCCAAGAATATAGGGGTTGTTTTAACTTGTTTTTAGAGGGGATTGAGAGCATCTAGGGGTAGTTTTTGATGCCTTTATGATAGGAGACGTCAAGGCTTGAAATTTTCTTTATCCATAAGCCTTTTTGGAGTGGGTTTAGGGGCTAGAATTTAGGCTTTTCTATTGTACATGACCAAGGAAGTTTCTAGTTCCTATATTTGTGCAACTTCTTGAAAAAACATATAGTAACTTCAAATTGAGTTTTGAAGTTAGTTCTTATCATCTTTTTGCTAAATTGTGACTTTGGAGGTCCTTTTTAGTAGAAGACAATATTTTTAACTCTCTTTTATAGACATGTATAGAAGTTTACACCTTGGAAATCAATGAAGATAAGCAATTTTTAGCTTCTCAATTTATGTTTTATTGTGTGCATTTGAAAGATTTATGTAATTACTTGTGAAGTTGTCTCATTCCTTATTGTTGTGTCTCATTAGTAGCACCTTTTTGCAAAAAATATGTATGTTGCAGGTTGTAGGTTGTGTTGAAATGCAAGTGATTCAAGTTGTGAGGAGTGTATGTCTTCCTTCTAGGATTGTAAGCATTAAATCCTTCTTATGAAATATTTATGCAAAAGCATATAAGTCTTGATTTGTGCATGTAGAAGCTTTTTTTTTATTTAAACTGTGTGTAAAAGCAGTTGTGCAAGTTTCAGGTAATCAAATTTGGTGCATTACCCTTAGTCATAGGTTTTATTTTATGCAATCTTTCTTACCCTTTTCCCAACAAGAAGTTAGTTTTAGGTGAGTACCATAAGAGCCACCTTACTCTGGAGGTTAGCTTCCAACATCTGAGCCCATAATCAAGGAATCTTTCCAATGTTTCACCAATAGGGTAAGTTCACTCAGCAAGGGTGCACTATTAGGAGACAACAATTTTTGGCATGCCTGGTGGGACTATCGAATCAAGATAGTTCAAGAAATTTATGTTTATCATTGGTTTTGATATGCAACTAGTAGTATTCAGACCTTTGAGAGGTTAAATTTGCATATCTAGTGACTTTGAGTAGGGAAAGTAGAAAAACTAGTGTTGTAAGAGCTTATGAGAAGGATTCAAACAAGAAGTTCAAGATCATTTTAATACTTGCAGTTGTCTCCACCCAAAAGGTAAGGAAGCACTGCAAGAAGAGCTCCTCCTTCATCAAGAAAAACACAGTCAACTCCACCTTCTGTGAGATTTGTTCCTCATTCTGTAAAAGGTTGGGTTTTTGTTGCACTAATGGTTAGAAATCATCCTTTTGTGCAATTTAATGGAGGCAATCCATTGAATTTGACTCAACATGATGATATCCCAATGGAAAATCTTAAGAGTATTCATTTTTTCATAGGAGAAGACCAAACTACACCCATTGAATGCATTAAGGATATGGCTAGTTTGTGTTCAATACATCATATAATTTTTGAAAATGTAGCCATTAGACTGTTGGTAGCATCTTTCAAGGGCAAGGCTCTCCAATGGTTTAGGAGTTTGACTATTAATTCAATCACTACCTGGGATGAGCTTGGAGAAGCATTTTGTAAATAGTTGAAGAAAAGTTTGATAACTTTTCATTGGTCTAGAGTAACTCACTACTATCAAGAGGGATCCTCATGAGCACATAATAGATTTTAATTTCTATTTTCAAAAATCTTGGGATAGGATCCCAATTTCGGTAAGGCCTCCACTTGAATATGATTTTTTGTATTATTTGAGGTCTTTGAATAGTGAGATTGATGTCATGATACAGTCCATGGGTGGAAACACATTACCACGGGCCTATGAAATATCTATTAGAGATGAGAACAACCTTCTACAAGTTGGAAGGATAGCCCCTAGACCTCCCATGCCAATTTTTCTTGATATACAACCTCCTATGACTATACAAGTACCTAAAATAGCCCCTTTACCAACTACTGCTAGTCAAGAAAAAGGTGTCCTAGCCCAATCTCTTAAGTTGCAAGAGATAAAGGGTTTACTGCAGTCATTTGGAAATGGGTTGGTGGACATAAAGAAGCAATAGTTTCAAAGTTTTAAGCCATACCAACCTCAAAACCAAGCACAAAACCAACCTTATCAGGAAAATAGGTTGCCTTATCAAGAAAATAACCAAGGTGCAAGGAAAAACCTTAACCCAATGCCTTTTCAACCATACAATCTGACTCCACTCAGTTCACCTAAGGAGTTAGTCCTTGTTCAAAACAATCTTGCACAAGAATATGATTGGTGTTTCCATTATAATCAACCCCACAACCAGTCTACTTACTCAAATGGGGTGATTAACCAAGCCTTAATGGTACAAAACATGTCTAGTATGCAACCCAATGTACCTACTGATAAATCTCCACAATTGCGGAGCTACCTCCAAGTGATACCACTCTCCTAAATTGGAAAGGAGAGGAGTTTTTTGGGGTCAATCAGGACGATTCTCCAATGGCAGCTAATATAAGAGCCAAGAAGAGAACTTTTGAGATTGTACATTCAACAAATAAAGAGCCTAACCAAGTGCCTAGAGTAGAAAAAGAGGCTATTGGTCCATCTACTTCTCATGTACCACATGCACCATAAAGAAATATACAAGGTCTTACTAAAGAGTAGCCTAGAAATCAACCCTAACCAACCCACTTGCAAGTAGACCCTACTATTATAAAGACCCATCAAAAGGTAATTGTTGCACCCTTTAACATTCTTAAGCATATGAAGAATAAAAATGTTACCATGTCTATGTGGGATTCTTTTTCTATCCTAGGACAAAGAGATTTATTACAATTTGCATTATCGGATTTGAATGTGTCAAGTGAAGTTTCAGTCGGGCAAGATAAGGTTGTTTTTACTAATACACCTCAAAATAACAGTGGGAATCCAAGTAAAGAAGTCAAGCCACCACATTTCTATGTGTCTTTAATCATAGGAGATAAATTGGTCCATAATTGTATGATTGATTCAGGGGCTAGTAGTTTTGTTATGCCCAAACAAATTGCTGATAGGTTAGGCTTGAAATATCAACCTCTTGAAAAATGTGTTGTTTAGCTTGATGGAACAACCATCAATACTGTAGGGGTCATTAAATATTTGAGTCTTATTTTGCATGCATGCCCCAATTTTTCCATTCCACAAGACATTTGTTATTGACTTGCCACCTTATTTTTCCCTTTGTCTCTCAAGAGATTTTATTGCTAAAATAGGTGGTTATTTATCTTTATATTGGTCTCATATGCTATTTAGGACAAGGTATGGAACTAAAGTGACCATTAAGTCTGATTCAATAGAAAAATATTGCATAGAACCTTATGTACCAAGTGCTATCAATGCCAATTGTGATGTTTTTGATAATGATGAACATGTTGCTGCCCAAGAGCCAAATACCCAAGCTGAGAGCATTCTTGACACCCTTTTGGATGAGTGGGCAACAAAAAATCTTGAAGATGATCCAAGTAAAAACCTTGAAGAGGTAGGCTTAGGTGTTTATATGATGCATGAGCCAAATGCTCCTAACCTTGAAAAGAAGGATGAACAACAACAAAATGAAGTTCAAAAGATGTTTTTTGATGGCTCAAGAAGAAAAAATGGAGCTAGTGGGGGTGCTATGTTGATATCCCCACAAGATGAACAATATTATTTAGCTTTTCATTTTGCATTTAGCTGTTCTAACAGCACAACTGAATATCAAGGTCTTATACAGGGTTTGGAATGGGCAAGGAAGAGAAAGATAAGCTACCTACAAGTGTTTGGTGACAATGAACTGATTGTAAATCAAGTAAGAGGCTTACATATGACCAAAAATGATGTTCTTAAGTCCTATAAGGATAGGGTATGGGATATGATAGAGGATTTTGAAGATTTTAATCTGTTTTTTGTACCTAGAAGTCAAAACAAGCATGTTGATAGACTAGTTGCTATAGGTTCCCAGTTTAACATTCCAAATTATATTAAAAAGGATAAGGTACAACAGTATGTTAAGGTAGTAGTGAGGCCATCTATTACTAACAATAATTTTTATTGGAAAGATTTTGAAAGTGATGAGAAGGTGCTTAGTTTTCTACTTGAAGAAGATGAGTTTTCAGTGGGAAATCAAGAAAAACTTAAACAACAATATGGTGACCAGATTATACAGCTAAAGAAAAATAAGTTTCCCAAGTGTTTGGTCACCTTGCAAACCATTTTCAGTTTTGATGATCTACTTAAGAAGGGAAAAACCAGCATGTAGATTAAAGAGGAGCATTATGAAGAGCTAGAAATATTCAAAGTGAAGCTCCTTAAAATTGGTAAACTCTGTTCTCAAGAAGATAGAGAGGATTTTATTGCACTTTGTCAAGAATTTCATGATATATTTGCATGGGAATATTCTGATTTAAAAGGTTTGATCCCAAAATTTCCTAGCATACCATAGAACTCGAGCCAAATGCAAAACTAGTTAGGTAGAAACAAAGGCCTTTAAAGCCCAAGCTTGAGCCTCTTATGATAAAAGAATTAACTAAACTGATTGAGGGTAACATTATTTTCCCAATCAAGCATACCTCATGGGTTTCTAACCTTGTTCTAGTTAGAAAGAAAAATGAAGAAATTATGCTTTGTGTGGATTTTAGAGATTTGAATAGAGCCTCACTCAAAGGACACTACCCACTGCCCTCTATGTAGCAGATCCTTCAAGTTGTTGCAAGTTCTAAGAGATTTTATTTACTTGATGGTTATTTTGGTTATAACCAAGTGTTAGTGAAGGAGGAGGATCAGTATAAAACAACATTTACCATGAAATGGGGGACAATGGCTTATAAGAGAATGCCCTTTAGTCTATCCAATGTTGGTGCCACCTTTCAAAGGGTAATGGACATGACATTTCAAGGTTTGATTTACAAGTTATTTCTATTTACCTTGATGATATAATGGTTTTTTCTAAAAATGTTAATGAGCATCTTTCTCATTTGAGACAATTTTTTCAAAGGTGTAGGGAATATGGCATATCCCTCAACCCCAAAAAATGTATCTTTGTTGTCCATGAAGGAAAACTCCTTGGACATGTACTTTCAAAACAAGGAATCACCATTGATCCAGAAAGAGTGGGTGTCATTCTTGCTTTACCTTTTCCTAGCCATAAAAAGGGGTTGCAAAACTTCCTTGGTAGAATTAACTTTGTGAGAAGATTTATACCAGATGTAGCAATTTTTTTGAAACCTCTAACTGCAATGTTAAAAAAGAATCCAAGTTTCAGCTAGATAAGAGAGGGAAAATGAAGTTTTGAAGCAATCAAGGAAGCACTATCAGTAGCTCCCACATTAGTAAATCCCAACTTTGCAAAGGAATTCATTCTTTATGCTTTTGGTAGCATAGACACTAATTTTACTATGTTGGTACAACAAAAAGATGAGAATTTGGAATAGTCCATAGCATTTTTCAATCAGGGCCTAGAAGACTATGAGTAGAGATATACTTTTGTTGAAAAAAATGTACTTAATGTTATTAGAAGTTTGAAGAAGTTTAGCCATCTAATTTCTAACAATAAAGTACATCTAATGGTTGCTCATCCTAGTGTCAAGGAATTTCTTTTGAGCAGATATGCGAATGAGAAGAGAGCGGGTTGGATCACAAAAGTCATGGAGTACATGACATTGATATCAAGATTACAAAGCTAGTTAGAGGTAAAGGGTCATGTGAACAACTAGCTGTTGGGTCTGAAAATGAGCAAGAAACTCAAAAGGAAGTTGTCCTTGTTACTAATGATGAACCTCAAATTGTTGCACTAGAATTGGGTTCAAGTTGTATGCAAGAGATGGTCCATTTTCTATAGATTGGTGAGTGTCCACATGGTTTGTACAAAGCAAAAATGAGGTATTACTTCAAGTTATAGTCAATTCCTTATGTTCTTGTCAATGGTATACTATTTAGGAAAGATCATAATGGAGTGTTACTAAGGTGCATTGATACTAATTAGATTGATAAAATACTTCATGAGTTCCATGATGGAACAATTGGTGGACATTTTGCTCCAAGGACCACAACTTGGAAGATCATGAGGGTTGGATACTATTGGCCAAGCCTCTTCAAAGATGCCTAAGTTTGGGAAAGGAAATGTGTTAAGTGTGTTGTGTTTGCAAGAAAACAGAGGCTTCTAGCTCTTTCTTTGCATCCTATACAAGTTGAATATCCTTTTATGAGGCGGGGCATTGATTTTATAGGAGCTATTAATCCACCTTCTAGTGTAGGTAATTTAAGTAGGTTCTCACAGCCACATATTGTTTTACCAGATGGATTGAGGCTGTGGCACTAAAAGAAGCTAATGAAAGTATTGTTTGAATTTCTATGATGATTTGATAACAAGGTTTGGTGTACCTTAGTCTATTATTTTTTATAACACCTTAGCTTTTGTTGGAATAAGGTTGAGTGAATGGGCTGTCAGGAATGGTATTCACTTGAATACTTCATCAAACTATTACCCTCAAGGTAATGGTTTGGCAAAATCAACCAATAAGAAATTGATAAAGATCATTAAGAGGATTATGGAAGATAACCAAAAAAATTGGTATACCAAGTTCAAATATGCCTTATGGGCAGATAGGATAACACCAAAGAGTTCTATTGGAAACTCCCCTTATATGTTGGTGTATGGAAAGGAGGTAAGATTTCCTTTGTCTATTGAGCTTCCAACTCTTGACATTGTAAACCAACTTGAAATTTTTGAAGAGGAGGATCCAATGGAAGTCAGATATGAATAGCTCATGGAGCTTGAAGAAATGAGAGATAAAGCTATGAAAACAATGGAGTTTCACCAACTCCAAGTGAAGATAGTTTTTGACAAGAAAGCTCAACACCAAGGATGTTTAAGGAAGGAGATGTTGTGCTTAAGTGGGATGAGCTAAAGAGTGGACCTAGAAAACACACCAAGTTTGATAGTATGTGGAGTGGCCCGTTCATCATTGTAGAGTGCAAACAACACAATGCTTCCAACTGTTAGAAATGGATGGTGAGTTACTTCCTATCCCAATCAATGGGATACACCTAAAACTCTATTTTGAGGTATGATTACCTTTGCACATGTTATTTTATGAGTTTTAATTCAATAAGTGTTGATGCACATAGTTTAGATGCAGTTTTCCTTTCCTCTAAGTGTTGTTGTGCATAGTTAGCCAGTTTGCTCTAAATTTTTGGTAGGTGGAATAAGGTTTGAAGGTGTTATGCACTATTTTGATGAGTTACAACAATATGCAAGACTATTTTTCAAGTATTTTCAGGTTCCTATTTTACTCATGTGCCTAATGGATAAGTTCAAGCAACTGGTTAGGATGTTTAGCAGGAAAACATATAGCAGAGGTCGCCAAAAATGTTACGTAATTTAGCTTCCAGCTCAATCAGGTAGAGATGAGATAGCTTTTGCAAAATAAAGATAAAAGGTACACATTTGATTCTACTAGAGTTCCATTATATGAACAAAATTATTATCAAATAAATTGAATTTTATTATGCAAGTGTTTACAAGAAAAAAGATTGCACAAGTTTTGCATACAAGACATTGGTTGTTCTTTAGGAAGGAGGACACTTATGTCGAGAGGATATTTTGATATCCTAACCCTTTGGTGTCTTTAGTTGGTATTTTCTCTAAGAGTTGATGAATGTTCACTTGTTGTATCACATCCTTGTTTGCTTAAGATCATGAATCCTTTTCCATGTGTCTCTTCTAGGTTGATGGGAGTGTTTATCACTTTGTTAACATAAAATGGTTGAATGTTGGCTTGATTAGAGGAACTAGGTTCACCTATTGTAGTGAACTTAGGCTCAACTTGTATCTTAGTTTCAGGATGTAAAAGGCCAAACATCTCAAGTGATGGGATGGTAGGGGGTATTGGTTGTTTCATAGAAGGGTAAAATGATGCATTAATCTCAAGGTTATTAATGAAATAGTTTAGGAAGTTGTTTATGTTGTCATCATCTTCTCCAATGATGTCAACATCACGAGGAGGAAATGCATTAGGAGTTGAGTGAGCATGAGTGAGTTCAATTTCATTAGGGTCATTTCCAAAAGCACAATTTGACATATCCACTAATGATTTCAAGGACATCCAAAACTTACCAAAGCACATATCCATGATGAAATGCAATGCAATGAAATGTATAAATGCAAGTTTCAAATTCTAGACAAGGTAATTTACTAATTACACTATGCAACAATATGAAATGTTCTAGATGCAATTTTGGATTTAAGCAATGCACAAAATGAACCGATTTAAGCTAGATGCAATGAATTGAATGAAACAGAAGCTTTGCAGGCTAAAACAAAAATGCAATAAAAACAAACTGGAACACATAAACAAAGTTTTTAATGTTGGAAAATGGAGTTTAAAATATGAAACGCGACTAAATCACCCAAATGGGCATATGAGTCCCAATCAAGGTTTTCCAGGGATTTAAATGTTGAATAACAGTCACCACAAAATGCCAAGAAACTAGGAAAACCACATGTATTGGGACTAAATCGCCCAAAGGGGTGTATGAGTCTTAGATTAGGGTTTTTGCACCATTTTCAACAAATTTTGTGTGAATATTATACTTTCTTTCTTGGATGATATCTATACCAAGTGAAAATGTAGATTTCAAGTGAATTTCAATGATGCAAGAGACAAAACTGCAACCTATATGCACTTTCATTGATGCAAGATTTAGAAACCCTAGATGCAAATTAACTAATGCAAACCCTAATACCAAGTTATTGCATTTACTAGGTCTAGGACCATGATGCACTCCAAATTAGAAATAAGGGTGTTCTAAATGTAGGTTCACCAAAGTGAAATGACAGATATAGGGTGCTCCACCTTTTAGGAGATGGAACACACACAAGGGGGCCTATTTCACACAAGTTTCACTCAAGGATGCCTTAGAGATCTCAATCCATTGATAGAATGAGGAAAAAAGATATGCAATAAGGTGTCCTAGGGTATGATTAAAGACTAAAAGGGGTTTCATCACCAAGCTAGGGCTTGGAAAGACAAGTAACATGCAAAACCTAATGATGTGCAAAACTTATGTAAATGACCTAGAAATGAATTCAAGTAAGAATAGTAAACTAGAAAAGTATAAAGGTGCACCTGGAAACCTGAATGTGCTGGGAAAAAGCTTTGAAATCCTTCAAATGAAAAATTTAGGGCACATTGGGACTCATGCGCCAGGTTGGGCACATCAATCCCAAACTAGGGTTTCTAGGCAGGAACAAAAATCTAGCAGAGACAAATCTGGAACTCTTGAAATCTAGAAAATCATTATACGAGGACTCATACAGCAGAAGTGGCGTATCAGTCTTGCTTAGTTTTTTTGGAGGGTCAAGATCTAAATTTATTCTTCTATCTATGCTCTTCCTTCTCAACTTGATTTTCAGATCTAAACTACTAAATTCTACTTTGTAGGTGTCTTTTAGTGATCATGTAAACAAAGTGACATCTTTGACAACTTTGCAACCTTGAAAAATTCTTCCAATCTTGCTCTTCAATGTATCTTCAACCTAGATCTACAAATTACACACTAAATAGAGGGGAAAATGTTGATTTGTTAGTGCAAAGGGGTTTGCATTGGTCAAACCCTATTTTGGTAATCAAACCTTGAAACGAAATGAAATAGAAAGGAGGAATGATGAATAAAAAAAATGCTTATGTTGCAACTCACCAAACCCTTGAATAAGATGTTGTAAACATTTAAGTAATGGCTAGCATGAGTGTGGATCTTGAATTTCTTGAATGTTGTAGATCTTGAATTGAATACTTGCTTGAATAATGAAAATCTATAACACAAAGGTTAGCTCAAAAACAAACATGATGCATGATGAATTTGACATGATGCTTGATACTTGAATAATGTTGTAAAACACTTGATAATCAACTCTCAAATTCTCTTGAATTCTTTTGTAGACTGTTGTAAGCACCAATTTTCTATAATGCATGAATACTTAAGTTGCTAGGTCACTTGTAAACTTGCTAGGTGAAATTATGTGAAATAACCAAGTGTATTTATACTTGTTTATGCCAAATTTCTTGAAATTACAACACTAAAAGCCAACATTAAATCTACGAGAATAAAATCCCACCAAGAATTTCAATTTAATTTAGGTCTAAGTTAAGTGGGAATCATACGCTAGCTATGGCATATGAGTCCCACTAGGCTAATCTTGGGACATATTTTTCAAGAAATGCTTAGATTAATGTGAAATCCAGATCAGGGTCTTGAAACTTAGGTGGGACCCATATGCCCAAGGTGGCATATGAGTCCCATATCACTAAATCTGGTCTATACAATCCAAAATCACATGAATTATGATTGGATTTTGGTGAATGTTGGGATTAATCTCAAAAAGATGCATTAAATAAGGCTCATGGATGCAAAATAAGGCTAATTAAAGTATAAAGAAGCCCAATTAATTAATAAAAACCCTTAGAGATTAGTGTGAAAGTGTACGAAAACACCTCACAACACCCTAAATAAGGCACAATTAAGTCCACTTAGTTTACAAGGGCCCAAGACCTAATGTGAATGTGTTAAACACATTACAACACTGAATCAAGGCATCATTAAGCTCAATTTAATAGGGAGGGCCCAAACAAGTGTGAAAATATAGAGGGATACATTTTCTATCACTACACCACCATAGAGATAGTTTTGGCATCATGTATGACAACACTTGTGATTAAGAGGGAGTGTTGGAAATTAATCCTAACTACCTACCTTTATTGCTCTGTATCTTCTTCATTCTCCCTCACAATCTCTACAACTTCTCAATCTGATCATGCATGTGAGATTTCATTTTCTGTAATTCATCTTTTCCTCCATTCACTGCTATAGGATAAATTTGAATATAAAATTATTGCATAATCTTCTTAGTTTGATTTTTCCACACTACATAAGACTATGGCATTAATTGTATTTATTTATTTTTTGTTTGTCCTTTGTGAAGGATATGCATTGAACTTGTTATTATCTAGTTAATATCTTTTTGTATGAAAAATGGTGTATGATTTGTTGTAGCAAACAACCAATGAACTCAAGAGTTCATTTTCATTTTTTTCTAAGTGAAGATGTAAAAGAGCAACAATTTTGTGTTTATTTTATGATAACTAATATTGCATGTTACCTAATTTAGCTTCCAGCTCAATCAGGTAGGCCTGACATAGTTTTTGCAAAATAAAGATAAAAGGTACACATTTGATTTTGCTAGAGTTTCATTATATGCATAGAATTATTATCAAATAAATTGCATTTTATTATGCAAGTGTTTACAAGAGAAAAGATTGCACAAGTTTTACATAAATGTTGTCTTTTATTGATAATTAAAAATGTATGGAGTCCCACACAAGTTGTTGGAATAACTATTTCAATACAATATAATACATAAACTATACATTTGAAGAAATAGAAAGGAAAGAGCATATGGAAAGAGTAGGGATCCGTCATTTCCTGAATTACGAACCCCAAGTTGAACTGTTGCATATTTGTGTTAGTCCCTTTCACTTGGTTGCTCTAGAATTTGACCTGCTACTACTTGAAATGCTTGCAAGGGATGAGAAAAGTTGTGTTAGAGTTGGGACCCAAATTCTCTACATATACTATATCAACAAATATATAGTTTATTCTCTTAAGGAATTGAAATAGTTTTGTAACATCTCAGATATCAAGAAAAAACAAAAATATCATCATCAATCACCATCAAATTATGAGCTTCATTGTTTTATCTAACATGTTTGTTCACTATGTAGGTATAACTGAAATTTTCATTGTCAGATTATTTTGCATTGACATCACAACATGTGGAGTAAAATGGGCTCCCACAAGAGTTGAGACCAGCATGCTGCCTTCTTATGTTTTTTAGAGGGATAAGAATGTAAACTCATCTTACTTGTTAGCATTGAAAAGGAAAATCTTGGCCATGGTGAGGTTGAAACCCCTGAAGTACCTGCAATAGTGACATCATGGGAACAAAACACAAAGTATTCTCAATAGAATCAAAAGCTTCAAGAAAACCCTCCTGGGTGTAAGTGTCTAGGGCCCAGAATAAAGAGATGAGACTCATGGCCATTATAGTAAAAAAACTAGAAGTGAGCTTGATGACAAAACCCATGAAAGATGCATCAAAATAGAGTACAAAGATTCAAAATGTGTTCATTTTTTTTGCATAAGAGAGATTGAAATAAAATATTTCCAAGCACAAAATATTATGAAGAAAGCAAACCCATACTATTTGTCAAGGCCGAGTACAAAAGATAAAGTTTTCAAATAGAGGAAAACAAATTTTCAATACATTCAAGAGTCATAGCCAAAATGGAAACCTGCGGCTATAGAATAGAAAAGATCAAGTCTCTTCATGATAATGGAACCCATAACAACAATGTAGCATGGAATGAAGCCTTACCACACAGGTTCAAGCATGTTTTGTATGGTTTTCACAATCAAGGCTCCAAATCAAAACCTTATGATGGCGGCTCGGTGGTTTCCAGAAAGCTACTAAATGAAAAATGAAATGTGAAAATGTTTGTGGTGGAGTTTTATGATTAGGGTTTCAACCCTAAGTGGTTGACTTTCCATAGGCATTTTTGCATTTTTATTTAACTTTTATGCATTGAATTAATGCCCTCACATTATACTCATATGTAAGTGTCTAGGGGTGTCCCCTTCTGGACTTATGAATTTTG
The DNA here is from genome assembly GCA_007258455.2 of Sequoia sempervirens. Classification (NCBI taxonomy): domain Eukaryota; kingdom Viridiplantae; phylum Streptophyta; class Pinopsida; order Cupressales; family Cupressaceae; genus Sequoia; species Sequoia sempervirens. Next base: position 119,106,652 of record VDFB02026320.1, on the reverse strand, counting down.
CTTTGTCTCAATGCACATTTGAGTCAAATGTTATTATTTTGCATCAAACATGAAATGTAGAACATTGATTTAAGTGATAAATTATAAATCACTTCATTAATGTTATGTAAATGCAAAATTTATAAGCACATGTGCTTTCTAGTATGATTCAAGAAGGGATAGTTGAAGATTGATGAGTTGTGCCAAGCATATAGGGGAGGTTGGAGGAAGTTGACAGACAAGTGCCAATAATATAGGGGTTGTTTTGACTTGGTTTTGGAGGGAATTAAGAGCATATAGGGGCAGTTTATGATGCCCTTATGATAGTAGAGGTCAATACTTGACCTTTTCTTCATCTATGAGCCTTTTTGGAGTGGGTTTAGAGGCTAGAATTTAGGCTTTTATGTTGTACACGACCAAGGAAGTTTCTAGTTCCTATCTTTGTGCAACTTCTTTAAAAATCATATAGTAACTTCAAACTAAGTTTTGAAGTTAGTTCTTATCATCTTTTTGCTAAATTGACTTTGGAGGTCCTTTTCAGTAGAAGACAATATTTGTAACTCTCTTTTGTAGACAATATATAACAGTTTACACCTTGGAAATCAATGAAGATAAGTAATTTTTTCCTTCTTCGTTTTTGTTTTAATATTGTGTGCATTTGAATGGTTGATGCAATTAATTTTGAAGTTGTCTCATTCCTTGTTGTTGTGTCTCATTAGCAACACCTTTTTGTAGAAAATATGTATGTTGCAAGCTGTAGTTTGTGTTGAAATGCAAGTGATTCAAGTTGTGAGGAGTGTATGTCTTCCTTCTAGGATTGTAAGCATTAAAGCATTCTTATGAAATATTTATGCAAAAGCATATAAGTCTTGAGTTATGCATGTAGAAGCTTTTAGTTGATTTAAACTGCACGTGTAAAAGTAGTTGTGCAAGTTTTAGGTAATCAAATTTGGTGCATCACCCTTAGTCATAGGTTTTATTTTATGCAATCTTTCTCACCCTTTTCCTAGCAAGAAGTTAGTTTTAGGTGAGTACCATAAGAGCTAGCTTACTCTGGAGGTTAGTTTCCAACATTTGATCCCACAATCAGGGAAGCTTTCCAATGTTTCACCAATAGGATGAGTTCACTCAGTAAGGGTGCACTATTAGGAGACAACATTGCATATTTTGAAATATATGAAATATAAACTATCTTAGTTTATCTCTCTATTTCAATTGTGTTTTATCTCAATTTTATTTTGTTCTTTCCTGATTTTTATTTCTCTCCTCTACCTCTACCTTTAGGGTTGAGGCTCTTTTCCTAGCCATGTAAAGTGTAGTTTCATTCCTACATTGGTGTAAGGTGTGGATGGGGGAATAGATCAAGGCAAAAATTTTACCCCAAACACTTTCTTAAAGTCCATTTTTGAAGGATGAAGGGTATTCATAAGTGAAGGATCCAATACAAGCACCCGTGAAAGGCATGTCTCCATGCAATAAATATAATTATACGCCATTGTCATGTATACAACCAAGGATGGTTATAAAGGCTTTTGAATGATCAAGGATGATCCTAATTCAAACTGCATAAACATTAACCCTCATTTATTTCATGATTTTCATCATAAAAGATGGATGTTGGTGTAAGTTGCATGAAATAATATTTATTTGGGTTTATCAATAACTGCAAGAAGCATAATTTATAGAGAGGCAAGTTGGGTACATAAATATTTTTGTATTTTTCAAAATTTATTGTAATTCAAAACCCTTCAAAGAGAATTAGGGATCAAAAGGGCACCCATTAGTTCTGATTTGTAGGTGACAAAACATTTTCCTCTATTTCTGTCGACTGGCCTCTATTGCTCCCACTATTTGGATATGTAAAACATCATTTTTATTCTCTACAGGTAAGTTTTATTTAGATTCTTGATGTTTTGTTAATTCCTCAGATATAAACATTGAAATGGATTATATAATTGGTTTTCTTAAAAAAGAATGCATTTATAAGAGTTGTCTTACATTTAAAAAATAATGGCATTTGGGAACAAGAGGAAGCTATGAAGTATGAAAAATGATATTTGCAAAATAATTAAAAAAAATTGATGTATAAGAGGATTGCTTAGTTTGTTTAGATGAGTCTTGAAAAAAAGGTCTACCAATCTTTGTGATGTGGAAAAATTAATTAGCAAGTAGTTCAAAATTAGTTATAAGGAAATTGGAAATATATTGGAGTAATAATGATATTTTGATAACATTATAAAAGGTGTAATTTCAATTAAGCACAAAACCTTTAAATATATATTTTTTCCATCTTATTCATATGCTCTTGAGGCCATATTTGCTACACCTAATAGTCCCTCCAAATATTTTCTTTTGGTGGATTTAGTTTCTATTAACTATTCAAGTTAAACTAAGTATGCAATCTTGACCTATTATGAGCCTTGCTATGCATGCTTTGGTAGTATTACATGTGATGAATAATGCTACATGGACATAATATGAACCAGGTAAATGAACTCATGTTTTATATATAGACTTAATTGTAAAAATATTGATCAATAGAATTTAGTATCTAATTGCTTATATTACATAACTACTCTATTTTTTTGAATGAAAGTAAAAATCCATTTTTTTAATTTTTGGTTATTAATCGTCTTGGCACCCTCATTTTGGAAGTTGGGTTATGTTCTACCAATGAGATGTATCATCATTACGATGATGCACAAATTAAATATTGGTTAGTGTCTGCAAGAAAATAAAAATAAGAATGATAAACTTCAGGTATTGAACTCTCTAAACTTCTAAGGGCCGGGTTGAGATTATGTGAGTAGTGCACTCTAAGCCATGTGAAGGTCTCATTTCATGCCACAAAGATAATAAAATGAGATAAGTATAATCACGTAAGGATATGATTAGGGGTTCATATTTTGTCTCAAAAAGTATAAACTATAAGACCAACCAATCAATTTAAGACCTAGCAAATGGAGAATATGTATTCAACAAGTACAAAGATTTTATGCCAACTGAAAATTTATAAATCTATGATAGAAAGTGTTTTTTTAGGATAGTTATGACCAATGAATATAGTGTATTTTGTAAGTATACTCAACTATAGAAATATGATATACATAAAGTGAATATATTATACACAAGTCAGTTATTGTAGGAAGTTGATCGATACCACAAGGGACTTATATCATGAATAATCTCATGATTTTTAACTAGCAAATATGGTTATTATAGTGCTCACTTAATTCAATGGTTAAGAAGAGAAGTAATTAAGGGAGAGGGATTGATCGTGGGTAGGGTAACTTTGAGCGAGGGGTACACGTCATCAACGTCCGAGTCGGACAATTTTTTTTTGCCACGTCTCTTGACCGTCGAGTTGGCATTTCCCCATTTTTTTTGGCGAAAATTGGGCATGTTTATCAATGTTTTCATACCATTTTTCAAAAACCACAAAAAAAGAGCCAAAAAAAGTGATGGACTGATAGTGGGTCACTAAGTCATGTAATATTGGTATGCTGATGTGGCATTACATGATTGGTCAGTTTGTGTATTTTTTGAATTAAAATGATTGATAGTTAGATATTAAGTGTAAATTGATTGGCACTTTTATTGCCCAAAAATAGACCCCGGACTGACCAAAGTTAGGCCCTAGAGTGTCCAAAACTATACTGAAGATTGGTCCCTGTCCCACGATCCGACCCTCTCCCTTAGAGCATCTTACTACTCTTTTGCTCGGGAGTGCGGAAAAATGAGCGTAAGTTAATAAATGATGAAAAGACATCTCTCTGAGTCATTGAGAATGCCAAACATAAATAATTGTACGGGGAATAATCAGAATCGCAGGCGAGCCAGAAGTTTGAAAATGCCATTAAATATCAGCAATATGAACACTAAATGCGTGCACGACAAGATAGAAAAAGGGAAATGTCTTTAATGCAGATCTTCTTTGACCGTCCCTGCGGGCTCATTAAATTTAGAGAAACATTTCACATCAAGATTTGGGGCGTAGTGTGCGGTAAGATTGCAGGATATGCTAGGGGAGAGGGCCCAATAGTCGTGCGGGGTCTAATAGTCGTGCACCCAATTGTACATATAATACCTAATAGTCGTTTATATAATGTCCAATAGTTGTGATTTGACTACCCATAATTAAACATAATGTATGCTTTTGATCTAAAAAGCAACCAATCATGTGATACCACATCAGCGCTCAACTACTCATGATGTAATGCACGAGAATTGGTCTCACTATTTTTTGGGGCCTTTTGACACCTGACAAAAACGATACGATGGCATCATATTTGATGATGTGGCCCTGAAACCTTAGTTATAAGCAGAGAACTTGCCAAGTAAGCCGCTGTAAAAAATTGGGAGTGATTTGAAATTTCGACGTAGGATAATTAGAAGCGCGAAGTTAGGGTGCACGACTACTGGGCCCTCTCCCCTATTTGAAGTGGCTGTTGAGTGCAGGAATCTGGGTGATGTTACAACACGTGTGACAAAATTTTATTATGGGGCCCGATTTCCAATAATGGGATTGCAAACTAGATGAAAACTACAGATTTTTGTCTTCTTTTCTTTTGGGTTGCATCTCATAGAGGAGGACTAAAGGAATTATTGGTGCTGGTTATTATCATTCAAAGCATGCCGCATCATTTAGAATGTGATTCACATAGAAAAGAAGGATGTTTTAGAGTCAATCTTGTGCAGTCAATGTTTTAGAGTATTTATTGCCAATACTCCATGCAATAAATGTAATTATATGTCATTGCCATGTATACAACCAAGTATGGTTATAAAAGCTTTTGAATGATCAAGCATGATCTAGATTCAAACTATATAAATATTAACTTTCATTTATTTCATCATTTTCATCATGAAAGATGGATGTTGGGGAGAACCCTGAAGTGTAGATAAAACACACCTATGTATGTAACAATATAACATAATATCCCATCTCATGTGTTGGACAAAATACACCGATGGAAAGACAAAAGGCACTGATGGAAAGACTTGACTAATGAACGAAAAATTCTGTCGGAAAAGTTAGAATGACGAACTTTTACAATTTCTGCCAGTATTTTTGAAAGTAAGCAGGAGTTTTAAGCGGGAGTTTTAAAAAACGATGCACATTTAAATGTTTTTTGAAATCTTGTTCCATTTTCATTTTCCTATAGCATGAATTTTGAGCAGAAATGTAGGAGGAATCGATTTTGTCTCTATTGTTTTTGGCTTGTAAATTTTGATTGATTGCGAAAATCTCAGCTTTAAAGCACATTTTCCCCCTTTTTTTTCTTTGCATTTCATGTTGGAGTGGAGAGCACGGTGGTTGAAGGAAAAGCCAAGTATGTGATATTGAGGTGGTTAACCAAATGCAGGTGGATGTTTTGGCGGTGGGAAGTCGTGGTCATGGAGGCATTAAGAGGTTGGTTGGGATATTCTTCTCTTCTCTTGTTATGCTTTTATTTACGCCTTCGAATTATTTGATTTTTATCATTGTGGCACAAGGAGCAGAGAAATAGTTTACGAATCTATATTTCTATAGGTATTGTCGGCAACAAAAAGTTTCACTTGGGAATAGCAAGCAAAAGACAAAGGAAAGAGAAATCATGAGCCAAATCGATGAATTTTGGAAGCCCCTTAATCATTCAGTGGTAATCTGTATTGCCTATTTAGCTAAAAATGATCGATGTTCATTTGTTTCAGAAGATACATTATACAATACCAATTTTTTGCATAGGCTCTTGCCTTAGAATAGAAATTAGCAAACAAAAAAAGCCAATCAATTCAAACTCCTTTTTTCCTTTACTCATTCATGTGGTGTGTGTTTTGATCAGGGATGAGAGCTGCTAGTGGGGTTGGATGATGTTTTTGTATACATTAACCTTCTATAAACACCACTCAACTGTTTATTCTCTAGTTGTATCTATCACATTTTCTCTTATACATTGGGATGTTGATGCTTATGGGATTACGCTTGGCAATGAGCTTGAGTTTTGGTGGATATGTTGGCATATGGTTTAAGTGGACATGGTTTTTGGCTTCTAGTGTTGTCATTGATGGCAACTGAAGTCATTGTTTTGGTCCACAATCACTTGACAGATAAAATGAAAAACTATGTGTTACCGGTAGAGTACTCATGGATCAGGGTATCTAGTCTGATAGTTTCACCGAATCATCATTTTGTGCTGTGGATCACTGCATTTTTTTGTTAAGCACATGGATCATCTTCTTATTGAATCTTGTAATGTTACTTTTGTGGCTATGTAGTTATGAAGGTCCGGTAGGACATTTTCTGTCTATTTGCTTGATAGAGCTGACTCAATGTAAATGGTGTGTAGCGAATGTATAAAGTCAAATTATTTTAATTATCTTCAAGTTCAGATGTTTAATTATTGGTCCTAGCTATTGTGTAGCTGACTTCTTTGGATACGCATTGAAATTATTTATGATTTGGGCCGACAAGTTGCAAATATTATTAAGTTTTGTTGAGCCAACCTGTGGCGATTAATTCCTGGTGAGCAGATATATTTAGATAACCGGTCACATCATTTGGATGTATGGAGAAGTTGTGCGTGTCTATGTTGTGAAAGTCTAAGGTGTATTTGAGCGATATCATGCATAGTTTCACTTGTGCATAAAGATTTTGTGTGTGAACTTGAGCAGAACAGAGCAGAAGTTCAATATCAGTCATTAGGATGGAGGTTTGACATCAAAGCTAAATCAGAACTGCAATCAAGCAAATTGGTAGATGCTATCTATTCAGTTCATTTTCTTTTGGATTAATTCCAAACTATTGTAAGGGCAGTGAGCCCCCATCTTTTGAGCAATGAGCTCTAGGCAATGAGCCTGAATGCAAGTGAATTCCCATTTTGTAATATTTCTTTTGAGTATGTATTGAGAACTTATCGCCTTCGCTTCCCTTATAGGTTTCCATCGTAAGTCCTCAGGTTATGGTTGTGTGGTTTTGTTTCAAGATATTAAGTTTGATTAAGTGTGTTGCGGAATAAAGATCGTGATAAAGAATTACCTTTGCACCTCTCAAGTTGTTTCCAACAATTGGTATCAAAGCCAGGTTTTCAGACTTTTTATATTCCAGGGAAAACAATTCTTGCGTGGATCTACAATAATCTTCATTGATGCCTTAGATTCATTCCACAACAACTAAAGAATATTCAATTTCCTACTGGAATCATCCAAATTCTAGTACCAATCACTTGTAGGGGGTTTAGAATATTTTCTTGACAACTCCCCCTAATGTAGAGAGCTATAACTAGTTTCCAGGGGTGTTACCAGAAGAGGCTTTTGGTGTAGATCCATTTTCTTCTGTAGAGGAATTCTTCTTCACCCATTTCTTTTGCATCTGCTTCCTGATCTCATTAGTAGTGATCTTTCCTTTTCCCTTAACATCCAGTTGCTTATTCTGTTTTACCGGATCTCTTCTGTTCCAACAGAATCTAGAAGTGTGACCAAATTTGTTGCAACTATAGCAAACAACACTTCTCTATCTAGGCCAATTGTTCCATTGACTTTGGATTGATTTGCATTGGTTAGAAACATGTCCAAATCTATAGCATGCATAGCATTTGACATCTCTATGAGGGTTATACATCATAGTTATGCATTCACTTGACTTGTGACCATACTTGTAACAATTCAAGCACTGACCTAAGAATGATGGTGTACTTGTGTTCACCCTACTCCTACATTGAGAAGCCATATGACCAAATTTGTTGCAAGTATAACAATAACCATTAAATCTTTGAGCATTAGATTGCCTTACCAGATTCCTTTTGGGTTCATTCATTCGGTCTCCTTGTCTGGAATTCCTTTGTACAGAGCTCCTTTGTGCAGATTTAGAGCTTTCTCCTTCTTCACATCTAAGACCTTGTTTGTCACCATCAGTTCTTTGTCCCTTGATTAACTCATCAAGTTTGGCTGAGCTAGCTTTGAATTTCTCCTTGAACTCATTTGTTGTAGCAAGTTCATCCTTGAGATCATCAAGTTGTTTTTCAAGCTCTTCTTCATTGTTCTTGGATTGCTCCAATTCATTTTCTAGTCAGTTGCATTGTTTAGATTTTTCTTTCAAGCATTGTGCAAGATTTTCTTCATTTCTCTTTCTGTCCTCTAACTCTTTAGTCATCTTCATCATGATGGATTCTGTCTCATGCTTCAAGGCAACATTCTCTTGGGAAAACTTTTCACATTCTTTTGTTTTCTCCTTCAGGACTTGACTGAATTGTTCATCTTCATGGTTTTGTTCTTTTGCTTGAGTTGACCACATAATTCATTTCTTTTCTCCCTTGATTCATCAATCTTGTCTTTTAATGATTGGATGATTTTTTTTGCATTTTCAAGATTTTCTTGCAGTTCCTGGGTCTCAGATTTTGACTGGTCAAGATCATCCAAGGCCACCACGAGTTGCTGTTGAAGATTGCTTGTATCCATGACTCTCCAAGATCTCCCCAAGCTATTAGACTTCTTCAAAGGAACTAGCTCTGATACCAATTGTTGGAAACAAGCAACACTGAGAGGGGGGGTGAATCAGTGTTCTCACTCTGTTGAGAGGAGAAGTGCAGAGGAAGTCAGTCTGTTGGATTGATGGTATTTTTCACATCATGTGTTGCCATCAATGCCAAAGGGGGAGATTGTTGGATGTTGTGGATGTGTTGTTGATATGTGGTTGTTATTGATGTCAACACTATTAGCATTTTGTGTATCAATTGTTGTATATGTCGAGGATATTGAGAAAATTATAAAAGATAGTGTTCTATGTTCCCAGTGGAACTGTGCAGGTCATAATGGTATCTTGTTCTGTACGTTGAAGATTATCTGATGTGGATTAAAGGGTTTATTGTTGAGTTTATCTAGATCATCTACCAGAAGTTTCAAAGGTCCGCTTGAAGTTTTGAGTATGTTGTGGTATGACAGTGTTTTGCTGGTCTCTGTCAGTGTCCCTGAATGAAGATTGTGTGATTCTGGTTATCTTGGTTGGTGCGGATGTTTCTCTATTATTTCTTGGTGCTCTCAGATGTCTCTAGATCATTCTCTATCTTTGTGGTATGCCCACATTAATCAGTGAGCTCGTGGTTGAAGATCTTTTCTTGCGCATGTTTAATTTTTCATGTTTCTGGCTGACATGTTGGTGGTAGCATGTTGTGGATCTTCAAGGTGAAATTAATTAAAGTATTTTTGTATTGGAGATGTTAATTTGGGTCTCCACTATGTTGTGGCCGACCTTGGTGGATTTGCATTAAAAGTTTATTTGTAAGTATAGGCCGACATTGCAAATATATTTTATTTTCTTGGCCGATGAAGTTGTGATGGAATCTCATGTTAGCAGAGTGTGTATGTGCTAATATCATCTCGATTGCATGAAGTGCAGTGTGAAGAAGATTGTGCCATGCAAGAAGTGTTGAGCTTAATCGGGAACCTATTAGGCTTGTAAAAGCTATTTTCTCAGCTCATGCCCTCCGATTTTGCATCCAACTCTCATGGGCAATGAGCCCCTTTTAATTGAGTTAAAGGAGCTCTAGGCAGTGTGCCTGAATGCATGTGCATTCCCCTTGTTATTTTCCATTGTACTTTTAGCGGAGTATAATCTTGTGGACTAACATCCATCGTGGTTTTTCCCCTAACCGGGTTTCCATGTACAAAAAAAATCTTAGTGTTCTTTGTCTCTCTGATGTGTTAATTGCTTGTGGTTAATTGCTTATTCATCGGATCTGAGATTAAGGTTAAGTTAGAAAAGTTTAAATTTTTGTGACAACTGATTCACCCCCCCTTCTTAGTTGTTTGTCCTTGTTTTCACTCTCATTTGTTACACTACATTTGAGAGAAAGAAGTCTAAAGTACTCTAAGGAAGATCCTTTCCAAAGCAAAGAAGAGAATCTGCAATCGACTTCCATTTCACCTCCAAAAGGTATTTATAGCAAAACCTATAAATTTTTGTACTTACAATTATGTCTACCCCTCTCTTAGTTGAAGTTAAGGATAGGCCACGCCCTAAGTTCAAATGGCATCCATATAAATCGGTAGACACTAAGCCCTTAGGAGCATTTTCTTCCATGTTGTACGATGTTATGCACAACGAAGATATTAGGGAATATATGCATGCGAACATTGAAGATTTGGGTAGTGCACAACTATTTGAATTATATTCTAATCACATAGTGCAAGAAAACTTTATGGTGAAACCTAAATTCAAAACCCTAATGGACAAGAAATTTGCGCAATTTGTGAAGTTTCCCATATTTGAGGAAGTATTGAAGTCGATAGAGAATGATGATGTCACTAAAGTGACTGGCTCGCACTAGGAAAGAAGGGAAATGACTATAAGTCATATTGCTGCGAGTTTGATGTAAGATTTGCATCCATGATCATAGGGTATAAGATTTACCATTCAAGCCGGGGAAATTATGTATCCGACACTACCATTTACGCAACATATGAGATGATCAAACAAATTGTGGATTATGATCTATGTGAAGTGCTTAGAGGGCAACTCTTGGAGAATCTGAAGAAAATCAAGAAGGAAAAAATGAATGTGTTCAATTTTAGAAAATTGTTAATCTACCTGTACTTTTACTTCTCAGGTGAGGTACCGGGATTTAGAAAAGTTCAATGGGGAAATGATGTTCCGGTAGTAGTATAGATTTGGGACATGCTATGTAGTCTTGGTGACCGACAGACCCACAACACAATCCTGTGGGGTCATTTCAAAAACTTTCAAAAGCAGATGCATGTCAGAGAGAGGATCCCCGAAGCCATAGTAGAATAGTATAAAAACTCTATATGCTTCATGGTGGATATTGATCAATGTCACATGGAACCGACTAATCCAAGAACTGTTTGGATCATGCCTATGGGCTATGAAGTGGATGAAAATAAACTAAGGATGTATGCAGAACATCTAAATTCTCCACTGGATCCTAATGAAGAAAGATTTGGCACCTATGCAGAGAAGAACCTTCAAGTACATTCAAAATTAAGGAAGCCGATGTCAATAAGAAGGGTAAGAAAGGAAACAAAAATCCTTGCAGAGGAAATGGGTCTTCTAGTTGAAAAATTGAAAGAAATCAGAAGGCAAAGAGATGAAGCCGAAACAACAAAGGAGAAGGAAAAGGCAACAAAAGTTGGTCTGGGAACATCTACTCCTAACACCAGAACAACTAGGAGTTCCCTTGCAACACAACCAAACAAGGCTAAAGCCTCCAGAAGAACAAAGAAAAATAGAAGATAAAGTTTTCAAACAGAGGAAATTTTTTTTTCTGTACATTCAAGAGCCATAGCCAAAATGGAAACCCACGGCTATAGAATATAAAAGATCAAGTCTCTTCATGATAATGGAGGCCATAACAACAATGTAGCATGGAATGAAGGCTTACCACATAGGTTCAAGCTGTTCTGTATGGTTTTCACAATCAAGCCCTCCATGAAACCTCCAATCAAAACCCTATGATGGCAGCTCGATGGTTTCCAGAAAGCTACTAAATGCAAAATGAAATGTGAAAATTTTTGTGGTGGAGTTTTGTGATTAAGATTTCAACCCTAAGTGGTTGGCTTTCCATAGCCATTTTTGCATTTGTATTTAACTTTTATGCATTGAATTAATACCCATGCATTATACTCATATGTAAGTGTCTAGGGGTGTCCCCTTATGGACTTATGAATTTTTCTTTGTCTCAAAGCACATTTGCTCAGTCAAATGTTATTATTTTTCCTTTTTGGAGTGGGTTTAGGGTCTAGAATTTAGGCTTTTCTATTGTACACAACCAAGGAAATTTCTAGTTACTATCTTTGTGCAAATTCTTGAAAAAACATATAGTAACTTCAAACTAAGTTTTGAAGTTAGTTCTTATCATCTTTTGGCTAAATTGTGACTTTGGAGGTCCTTTTTAGTAGAAGACAATATTTGTAACTCTCTTTTACTGACATGTATAAGAGTTTACACCTTGGAAATCAATGAAGATAAGCAATTTTTGCCTTCTCAATTTTTTTTTATTGTGTGCATTTGAATGTTTGATGTAATTTCTTGTGAAGTTGTCTCATTCCTTGTTGTTGTGTCTCATTAGCAACACCTTTTTGTAGAAAAATGTATTTTGCAAGTTGTAGTTTGTGTTGAAATGCAAATGATTCCAGTTGTGAGGAGTGTATGACTTCCTTCTAGGATTGTAAGCATTAAAGCCTTCTTATGAAATATTTATGCAAAAGCATATAAGTCTTGAGTTATGCATGTAGAAACTTTTTGTTGATTTAAACTGTGTGTGAAAGTAATTGTGCAAGTTTTAGGTAATCAAATTTGGTGCATCACCCTTAGTCATAGGTTTTATTTTATCCAATATTTCTCACCCTTTTCCCAAAAAGAAGTTAGTTTTAGGTGAGTACCATAAGAGCCAGCTTACTCTGGAGGTTAGCTTCCAACATTTGATCCCACAATCAGGGAAGCTTTCCAATGTTTCACCAATAGGATGAGTTCACTCAGCAAGGGTGCACTATTAGGAGACAACATTGCATATTTTGAAATATATGAAATATAAACTATCTCAGTTTAGCTCTCTGTTTCAATTGTGTTTTATCTCAATTTTATTTTGTTCTTTCCTGATCTTTATTTCTCTCCTCTACCTCTACCTTAAGGTTTGAGGCTCTTTTCCTAGCCACGTAAAGTGTAGTTTCATTCCTACATTGGTGTAATGTGTGGATGGGGGAATAAAAGGCGAAATTTTTACCCAAAACACTTTCTTAAAGTCCATTTTTGAAGGATGAAGGATATTCATAAGTGAAGGAGCCAATACAAGCACTTGTGAAAGGCATGACTCCATGCAATAAATATAATTATATGCCATTGTCATGTAAACAACCAAGTATGGTTATAAAGGCTTTTGAATGATCAAGGATGATCCAGATTCAAACTGCATAAACATTAACCCTCATTTATTTCATCATTTTCATCATGAAAGGTGGATGTTGGTGTAAGTTGCATTAAATAATATTTATTTGGGTTTATTAATAACTACAAGAAGCATAATTTATAGAGAGGCAAGTTGGGTACATAAATATTTTTGTATTTTGCAAAATTTGTTGTAATTCAAAACCCTTTGAAGCGAATAAGGGATCAAAAGGGCACCCATTAGTTCTGATGTGTAGGTGACAAAACATTTCCCTCTATTTTTGTTGACTGGCCTCTATTGCTCCCACTATTTGGATATGTAAAACATCATTTTTATTCTGTACAAGTAAATTTTATTTAGATTCTTGATGTTCTATTAATTCTTCAGATATAAACATTGAAATGGATTATATAATTGATTTTCTTTAAAAAAGAATGCATTTATAGGAGTTGTCTTACATTTAAAAAATAATGGCATTTGGGAACAAGAGGAAGGTGTGAAGTATGAAAAATGGTAATTGCAAAATAATTAAAAAAATTTGATGTATAAGAGGATTGCATAGTTTATTTAGACGAGTCTTGAAAAAAAGGTCTAGTAATCTTTGTGATGTGGAAAAATTAATTAGCAAGTAGTTCAAAATTAGTTATAAGGAAATTGCAAATATATTGGAGTAATAATGATATTTTGATAACATTATAAAAGGTGTAATTTCAATTGAGCACAAAACCTTTAAATATATATTTTTTCCATCTTATTCATATGCTCTTGAGGCCATCTTTGCTACACCTAATATTCCCTCCAAATATTCACATGCAACATTTAATGAATAAATTGTAATAGGATTATATGGAGGTTGGAGAGACTAGCTCGGTTAGAGGTTTTTCATCATCTCAAGTGGCTTCTCACTTTGAGATGGTACTTTTCATGAGAATCATATTTTTTCTTTGAAGAATGCATATATTGTGAAATTTTCTTTTGAAGACAAAAAGGGATTTGGTGAAATTTGTAAGGTCCCACCGCTCGCATTGCAATTATAACATGTGTATTTTCTTTTGGTGGATTTAATTTCTATTAACTATTTAAGTTAAACTAAGTATGCAATCTTGACCTATTATGAGCCTTGTTATGCATGTTTTGGTAGTATTACATGTGATGAATAATGCTACATGGACATAATATGAACTAGGTAAATGAACTCAATCAATGTTTTATATAGACTTAATTGTAAAAATGTCGATCAATAGAATTTAGTATCTAATTGCTTATATCACACAACTACTCTATTTTTCAGAATGAAAGTAAAAATCCAGTTTAAAATTTTTTGGTTATTAATCATCTTGGCACCCTCATTTTGGAGGTTGGGTTATGTTCTACCAATGAGATGTATCATCATTATGATGATGTACAAATTAAATATTGTTTAGTGTCTGCAAGAAAATAAAAATAAGAATGATAAGCTTCGGGTATTGAACACTCTTAACTTCTAAGGGTCGGGTTGAGATTATGTGAGTAGTGCACTCTAAGCCATGTGGAGGTCTCATTTCATGCCACAAAGATAAGAAAATGAGATAAGTATAATCACGTAAGGATATGATTAGGGGCTCATATTTTGTCTCAAAAAGTATAAAGTATAAGACCAACCAATCAATTTAAGACCTAGCAAATGGAGAATATGTATTCAACAAGTACACATATTTTATGCCAACTGAAAATTTATAAATCTATGATAGAAAGTGTTTTTTAGGATAGTTATGACCAATGAATATAGTGTATTTTGTTAAGTATACTCAACTATAGAAATATGATATACATAAAGTGAATATATTATACACAAGTCAATTATTGTAGGAAGTGATCGGTACCACAAGGAACTTATATCATGAATAATAGCATTATTTTTAACAAGCAAATATAGTTATGATAGTGCTCACTTAATTCAATGGTTAAGAAGAGAAGTAATTAAGGGAGAGGGCTCGATTATGGGTAGGGTAATTTGAGCGAGGGGTACACGTCATCAACATCTGAGTCAAACAATTTTTTTTTGTCACGTCTCTTGATCGTCGAGTTGGCATTGCCCCATTTTTTTGGCAAAAAATGGGCACATTTATCAATGTTTTCAGACCATTTTTCAAAAACCACAAAAAAAAAGCCAAAAAAAGTGATGAACCAATAGTGGGTCACTAAGTCATGTAATATTGGTATGTTGATGTGGCATTACATGATTGGTTAGTTTGTGTATTTTTTGAATTAAAATGATTGACAGTTGCATATTAAGTGTAAATTGACTGACACTTTTATTGCCCAAAAATGGGCCCGGGACTGACCAAAGATAGATCCCCAAGCTGTCCAAATCCATACCCATGATTGGTGCCTGTCTGGTGCCTGTCCCACGGCCCTCTCCCTTATAGCATCTTACTACTCTTTTGCTAGGGAGTGCAAAAATATGAGCCTAAGTTAATAAATGATGAAAAGACATCTCTCTGAGTCATTGAGAATGCCAAACATAAATAATTGTATGGGGAACAATCAGAATCGCAGGCGAGCCAGAAGTTTGAAAATGCCATTAAATATCAGCATTATGAAGACTAAATGCGTGCATGGCAAGATACAAAAAGCGAAAATATCTTTAATGCAGATCTTCTTTGACCGTACCTGCGGGCTCATTAAATTTAGAGAAACATTTCACATCAAGATTTGGGGCGTAGTGTGCGGTAAGATTGCAGGATATGCAATTTGAAGTGACTGTAGAGTGCAAGAATCTGGGTGATGTTACAAGAGGTGTGACAAAATTTTATTATGGGGCCCGATTTCCAATCGTAGGGGCGAAAGGTTAGGCAGTCCGCAAGATTCAGAGAAAGACAAGGCTATCAGTATTTAGCGTGATATGGTGATTGATAGTGGGGCCTTTTCACGAAACAAGAGGAGGTTATGGACAACATCCCCCAATAATGGGATTGCAAACTGGATGAAAACAACAGATTTCTGTCATCTTTTCTTTTGGGTTGCATCTCATAGAGGAGGACCAAAGGAATTATTGCTGCTGGTATTATCATTCAAAGCATGCCGCATCATTTAGAAAGCGATTCACATACAAAAAAAGGGTATTTTAGAGTCAATCTTGTGCTGTCGAACTGGAAACAAGACTCCAGCAAGGGCGTGTGGTGCGGAAATGCAGCCCTTAACCAGTACAGCTGCTACCAGTTCCAAGATGGCGAGGGAGGCCACGCATAGTAAATCAATCGGGTGTCCTGGGCGGGCACCTGCGTGCCTCTAATGCATGACTCATGATGAAAACCAAGCAGCAAAACACGAGCACGCTAGAGGGGTACGCAAGCTGGATGGAGGCGAGAAGGAGAATAGGGTAAGCAAGCTGTGGGCAAGTGACGAGGGAACACTTTTTAACAGAAGAGTGGAGCAGTGATCTAGAAGGAAATGTATATTGTCACCTGATTCCTTTTAATCAAGGAGCTAGCTATATCAACACTGCCAGTCGCAAAGTTGGATATGAAAATCACGTCATATCTCTACAACTTCTCAATCTGATCATGCATGTGAGATTTCATTTACTCTAATTTATCTTTTCCTTCATTCACTGCTACAGATAAACTTGAATATCAAATTATTACATAATCTTCTTAGTCGGATTTTCCCACGCTGCATAAGGTTATGACATTAATTGTATTTATTTATTTTTTTGTCTTTCCTTTGTGAAGGATATACATTGAACTTGGTAGTATTTAGTTAATATCTTTTTGTATGAAAAAGGGTGTATATGATCTGTAGTAGCAAACAACCAACGAACACGAGTTTGATTTTCATTTTTTTTTTCTAAGACAAAAGAGCAACAACTTTGTGTTTATTTTATGATAACAAATATTGCATATTTTGAGATATATGAAACATAAACTATTTTACTCTAGCTCTCTGTTTCAATTGTGTTTTATCTCAATTTTGTTTTGTTCTTTCTTGATCTTTGTTCCTCTCTTCTACCTGTTCAATTGTGTTTTATCTCAATTTTGTTTTGTTCTTTCTTGATCTTTGTTTCTCTCCTCTACCTTTTCCTTCAGGTTTGAGGTTCTTTTCCCAGCCATGTAAGGTGTAGTTTCATTCCTACATTGGTGTAAGGTGTGGATGGGGGAATAGAAGGCGACATTTTTACTCCATACACTTGCTTAAAGTCCATTTTTGAAGGATGAAGGATATTCATAAGTGAAGGAGCCAATACTCCATGCAATAAATGTAATTATATGTCATTGTCATGTATACAACCAAGTATGGTTATAAAAGCTTTTGAATGATCAAGCATGATCTAGATTCAAACTACATAAATATTAACCTTCATTTATTTCATCATTTTCATCATGAAAGATGGATGTTGGGGAGAAAGCTAAAGTGTAGATAAAACACACCTATGTATGTAACATTATAACATAACATCCCATCCCCCATCCCACGCGTTGGACAAAACACATCGATGGAAAGAAAAAACGTACTGATGGAAAGACTTGACTGACGAACTGTCGAAAAAGTTAGATTGACGGACATTTACAATTTCTTCCAATAGATTTGAAAGTAAGCAGGAGTTTTAAGCGGGAGTTTTTAAAAACGATGCACATTTAAATGTTTCTTGAAATCCTGTTCCATTTTGATTTTCCCGCAGCATGAATTTTGAGCAGAAAAGTAGGAGGAATCGATTTTGTCTCCATTGTTTTTGGCTTGTAAATTTTGATTGGTTGCAAAAATTTCAGCTTGAAAGCACATTTTTCCCCCTTTTTTTTCTTTGCGTTTCATGTTGGAGTGGAGAGCACGGTGGTTGAAGGAGAAGCCAAGTATGCGATATGTGAGGCGGTTAACCAAATGCGTGGATCTTTTGGTGGGAAGTTGTGGTCATGGAGGCATTAAGAGGTTGGTTGGGATATTTTCCTTTGTTTTGTTATGTTTTTATTTCACTTCTTCGATTATTATTTGATTTTATCATTGTGGCATAAGGAGCAAGAGGAATAGTTTACGATCTATATTTCTATTGTATTGATGGCAACAGAAAGTTTCACTTGGGAATAGCAAAACAAAAGACAAAGGAAAGAAAAATCATGAGCCAAATCGATGAATTTTGGCCCCCTTAATCATTTAGTGGTAATTTGTATTGCCTATTTAGCTAAAAATGATCGATGTTCATTTGTTTCAGAAGATACATTATACATTACCAATTTTTTGCATAGGCTCTTGCCTTAGAATAGAAAAACAAAAACAAAAAAAGCCAATCAATTCAAACCCCTTTTTTCCTTTACTCATTCATGGGGTGTGTGTTTTGATCAGGGATGAGAGCTGCTAGTGGGGTTGGATGATGTTTTTTTATACATTAACCTTCTATAAACAACACTCAATTGTTTATTTTCTAGTTGTATCTACCACATTTTCTCTTATACATTGGGATGTTGATGCTTATGGGATTATGCTTGGCAATGAGCTTGAGTTTTGGTGGATATGTTGGCATATGGTCTAAGTGGTTTTTGGCTTCTAGTATTGTCATTGATGGCAACTGAAGTCATCGTTTTGGTCCACAATCACCTGGCAGATAAAATGACAAATTGTGTGTTACCGATAGAGTACTCATGGAACACGGTATCTGGTCTGATAGTTTCACTAGATCATCATTTTATGTTGTGGATCACTAAAATTGTTTGTTAAGCACGTGGAGCATCTTATTATTGAATCTTGTAATGTTACTTTTGTGGCTATGTAGTTTTAAAGGTCCGGTAGGACATTTTCTGTCTATTTGCTTGATAGAGCTGACTCAATGTAAATGGCGTGTAGTGAATGTATAAAGTAAAAATTATTTTAATTATCTTCAAGTTCAAATGTTTAATTATTGGTCCTAGTATTGTGTAGCTAACTTCTTTGGATACACATCGAAATGATTTATGATTTGGGTCGACAAGTTGCAAATATTACTAAGTTTTGTTGAGCCAACCTGTGGTGATTAATTCCTAGTGAGCGGATATATTTAGATGATCGGTCACATCATTTGGATGTATGGAGAAGTTGTGCGTGTGTATGTTGTGAAAGTCTAAGGTGTATTTGAGCAATATCATGTGCAGTTTCACTTGCGCATAAAGATTTTGTGTGCGAACTTGAGCAGAACAGAGCAGGAGTTCAATACCAGTCATCAAGACAGAGGTTTGACATCACAGCTAAATTGAAACCGCAATCAAGCATTGGTAGATGCTATCTATTCAGTTCATTTTCTTTTGGATCAATTCCAAACTATTGTAAGGGCAGTGAACCCCCATCTTTTGAGCGGTGAGCTCTAGGCAGTGAGCCTGAATGCAAGTGCATTCCCATTTTGTAATATTTCTTTTGAGTATACTCATAACCTATTGTGGATTGACCATCCACCATGGTTTTTCCCCTTACAGGGTTTCCACATAAAAATCCTTGTGTTATGGTTGTGTGGTTTCTTGTTTTCTGTTTCTGCAAATTAACTTTGATTAAGTGTGTTAAGTGGAATAAAGATCAAGATAAAAGAATTATTTTTTGCAGAACACTAATTCACCCCCCCTCTCAGTGTTGCTTGTTTCCAACAATTGGTATCAGAGCCAGGTTTTCAGACTTTTTATATTCTGGGGCAAACAATTCTTGTGTGGATCTACAATAATCTTCATTGATGCCTTAGATTAATTCCACAACGATTGAAGAATATTCAATTTCCTACTGGAATCATCTGAATTCCAGTACCGATCACTTGTAGGGGGTTTAGAAGATTTTCTTGACAACTCCCCCTAATGCAGAGACTTATAACTAGTTTCAAGGGGTGTTACGAGAAGAGGCTTCTGGTGCGAATCCATTTTCTTCTGTACAGGAATTCTTCTTCACCCATTTCTTTTGCATCTGCTTCCTGATCTCATTAGTAGTGATCTTTCCTTTTCCCTTAACATCTAGTTGCTTATTATGTTTTACCAGACCTCTTTTGTTCCAACAAAATCTAGAAGTGTGGCCAAATTTGTTGCAACTGTAGCAAACAACATTTCTCTGTCTAGGCCAATTGTTCCACTAACTTTGTCTTGATCTGCATTGGTTAGCAACATGTCCAAATCTATAGCATGCATAACATTTGACATCTCTATGAGGGTTATACATCATAGTTATGCATTCACTTGACTTGTGACCATACTTGTAACAATTAAAGCACTGACCTGAGAATGATGGTGTACTTGTGTTCATCCTACTGCTACACTGAGAAGCCATATGACCAAATTTGTTGCAAGTATAACAATAGCCATTAAATCTTTGAGCATTAGGTTGCCTTACTGGATTCCTTCTGGGTTCATTCATTCGGTCTCCTTGGACATCTGGAATTCCTTTGTCCAGAGCTCCTTTGCGCAGATTTAGAGCTTTCTCCTTCTTCATATCCAAGACCTTGTTTGTCACCATCAGTTCTTTGTCCCTTGATTAACTCATCAAGTTTGGCTGAGCTAGCTTTGAATTTCTCCTTGAACTCATTTGTTGTAGCAAGTTCATCCTTGAGATCATCAAGTTGTTTTTCAAGCTCTTCTTCATTTTTCTTGGATTGCTCCAATTCATTTTCTAGTTGGCTGCATTGTTCAGACTTTTCTTTCAAGGATTGTGCAAGATTTTCTTCATTTCTCTTTTTGTCCTCTAACTCTTTAGTCGTCTTCATCATGATGGATTATGTCTCACGATTCAAGGCAGCATTCTCTTGGGAAAACTTTTCACATTCTTTTGTTTTCTCCTTCAGGACTTGACTGAGTTGTTCATCTTCACTGGTTTTGTTCTTTTGCTTGAGCTAACCACATAATTCTTTACTTTTCTCCCTTGATTCATCAATCTTGTCTTTCAATGACTGGATGATTTTTCTTGCATTTTCAATATTTTCTTACAGTTCCCGGGTCTCAAATTTTGACTTGTCAAGATCATCCAAGGCCACCACGAGTTTTTGTTGAAGACTGCTTGTATCCATGACTCTCCAAGATCTCCCCAAGCTATTAGAATTCTTCAGAGGAACTAGCTCTAATACCAATTGTTCGAAACAAGCAACACTAAGAGGGGGGTGAATCAGTGTTCTCACTTTGTTGAGAGGAGAAGTGCAGAGGAAGTCAGTCTGTTGGGTTGATGGTATTTTTCACATCATGTGTTGCCATCAATGCCAAAGGCGGAGACTATTGGATGTTGTGGATGTGTGTGCTGATATGTGGTTGTCATTGAAGTTAACACTATAAGCATTTGGTGTATCAATTGTTGTATATGTTGAGGATATTGAGAAAATTGTAAAAGATAGTGTTCTATGTTCCCAGCGAAACTGTGCAGGTCATGATGGTATCTTGTTCTATACATTGAATATTATCTGATGTGGATTAAAGGGTTTATTGTTGAGTTTATCTAGATCATGGGTAAACCCACAATAGTGGGTTACATTTTTCAAACGAAGAATAATTAGAAATGCTCATCAAAAAAATTGAAATGGTTTACCCCTTCTAATGAAGGGGATTCGAATGAACCACCCTCCTTCTAATGAACCCCCCTTCTAATGAACCCCCCCCTTCTAATGAACCTTTTATCCCTTCTAATGAACCCCCTTTTTTACCTTCCCCTCCACCATTTCAAAATTTATGCATTTTTTTGACTATCGAAGCTTGGGAAGGAGGTGCAAATGGAGTCAACTTGATAAACCAAATTGGATGATTGTAGTGATCGAAACATGTTTTCCAGCAACTATAAATTTAATATATTTTGTTTTTATTTTATATTTTATTTTTTAGTTTTACTGTACATAGGTTTTTCACCGAATGTCAAGTTTGATGAAAAATCATTGTGGAAAAATAGTAAATTTGAGGAATTTTTTTTTGAAAAATATATATCCACTAGGTATTGATGTCCTCGTTCTAACAAAAAAAGAAAAATTGAATTTCAATACATACCAAAAAAGTTATGCGTGCCGAAGTGCACCTATGTCTAAATTATAAATGTTTTGACTTCAAAACTTAATTAAAAGAAAATTATTGAACAAAATGGTATGAAACAAAATGAAAGCCCTAGATACTTGTGTTACCAACCTAAATTCAAAAGAATTATAGTTTTATCCTTTGTAGAAAAAAAGTTATGCTTGCCGAAGTACACACCACTTTTTAAAAATGTTGTTTACTATTAAAAACTAGTTATCAAGGGAGACACAAAAAAATTACAATTTAATTTCAATTTTTTTCAAAAAAAATACATTTAAAATCTATATAAAAAATCTCACAAATCACTAGTTTACATCATTTTCAAATTCCTAATAGTTTACCTACTATAAGTGTCAGAAAGTGAAGTTTTCTCTAAGAATGTTGATTTCAATGTCAAGTTTGTTCAAAAAGTGTAACCCATTATTGTGGGATGACCCTCATCTACCAGAAGTTTCAGAGGTCCACTTGAAGTTTTGAGTATGTTGTGGTCTGACAGTGTTTTGCTAGTCTCTGTGAGTGTTCCTGAATGAAGATTGTGTGATTCTGGTTATCTTGGTTGGTGTCGATGTTTCTGTCTTGTTTCTTGGTGCTCTCAGATGTCTCTAGATAATTCTCTATCTTTGTGGTACATCCACATTAATTAGTGAGCTCGTGGTTGAAGATCTTTTCTTTCGCATGTTTAATTTTTCATGTTTCTAGCCGACATGTTGGTGGTAGCATGTTGAGGATCTTCAAGGTGAAATTAATTAAAGTATTTTCTTATTGGAGATGTTAATTTGGGTCTCCACTATGTTGTGGCTGACCTTGGTGGATTTGCATTAAAAGTTTATTTGTAAGTTTGGGCCGACATTGCAAATATATTTTATTTTCTTGGCCGATGAAGTTGTGATGGAATCTCATGTAGTGGATATATAAGGGTGATTAGTTCATTGATGATCAAGATGCTTTGTGTGCTCCCATGTGTATATGTGCGAATATCATTCGATTGCAGAGCAGAGTGTGAAGAAGATCACGTGTAAAGTGTGAAGAAGTGTTGAGCTTGATTGGAACTATAATTAGGCTTGTACAAAAGCTATTTTCTCAGTTCATACTCTCTGGATTTTTAATCCAACTTTGTTGGGCAATGAGCCCCCCTTTTGTAATTGAGCAGCGAGCTCTAGGCAGTGTGCTTGAATGCATGTGTATTCCCCTTGTTATTTTCCATTATAATTTTAGTAGAGTATAATCTTGTGGATTAACATCCACCGTGGTTTTTCCCCTAATCGGGTTTCCACATAAAAAAAAACTTGGTGTTCTTTGTCTCTTTGATGTGTTAATTGCTTTCAGTTAATTGCTTATTCATCAGATCTGAGATTAAGGTTAAGTTAAGTTAGAAAAGTTTAAATTTCTATGGCAACTGATTCACCCACCCCTCTCAATTGTTTGTCCTTGTTTTCACTCTCATTTGTTACACTACATTCGAGAGAAAGAAGTCTAAAGTACTTTGAGGAAGATCCTTGCCAAAGCAAAGAAGAGAATCTGCAATTGACTTCCATTTCATCTCCAAAAGGTATTTATAGAAAAACCTGTAAATTTTTGTACTCACAATTATGTCTACCCCTCTCTTAGTTGAAGTCACTTGGATAGGTCGCGCCCTAAGTTCAAATGGCATCCATATAAATTGGTAGACACTGAGCCCTTAGGAGCATTTTCTTCCATGTTGTATGGTGTTCTGCACATCGAAGATAATAGGGCATATGTACATGCAAACATTGAAGATTTGGGTAGTGCACAACTATTTGAATTATATTCTAATCACATAGTGCAAGAAGATTTTACTATGAAACTTGAATTCAAAACCCTAGTTGACAAGAAATTTGCGCAATTCGTGAAGTTTCCCATATTTGAGGAAGATGAGTGGGTTCGTTACATTCTGAGTAGAGTGCATGATGAATTTATGTGGATAGATACACCATTTAAAATTACCAAGGAAGCTATTTGTGTAGTTACAGGCTTAAATTCTTCCAGTAGACTTCCAATAATTAAGTCGATAAAGAACAATGATGTCACTAAAGCGACTGGCTTGCACTAGGATAGAAGGGCAATGACTATAAGTCATATTGCCAAGGTTGATGTAAGATTTGCATCCATGATCATAGGGTATAAGATTTACCATTCAAGCCAAAAAATTCTATATCTGGCACTGTCATTTACGCAACACATGAGATGGTCAAATAAAATGTGGATTATGATCTATGTGAAGTGCTTAGAGGGAAACTCTTGGAGAATCTAAAGAAAATCAAGAAGGACAAAAAGAATGTGTTCAAGTTTGGAAACTTGTTAATCTACCTGTATTTTTACTTCTCAGATTATGTACTAGGATTTGGCAAAGTTCAATGGGGAAATGATGTTTTGGTAGTAGTATAGATTTGGGACATGCTATGTAGTCTTGCTGACCAGCAGACCCGCAACACAATCTTGTGGGGTTATTTCAAAAACTTTCAAAAATAGATGCATGTTAGAGAGAGGATCCCTGAAGCTGTAGTAGAATAGTATAAAAACTCTATATGCTTCATGGTGGATATTGATCAATGTCACATGGAAGCGGCTGATCCAAGAACTGTTTGAATCATGCCTATGGGCTATGAAGTGGATGAAAATATACTAAGGATGTATGTAGAAAATCTACTGAATTCTCCACTAGATCCTAATGAAGAAAGATTTGGCAGCTATGCAAAGAAGATCCTTCAAGTACATTCAGAATTGAGGAAGCTAGTGTCAATCAGAAGGGTAAGAAATGAAACATAAATCCTTGTAGAGGAAATGGGTCTTCTAGTTGAAAAATTGAAAGAAATCAGAAGGCAAAGAGATGAAGCCGAAGCAACAAAGGAGAAGGAAAAGGCAACAACAGCTGGTTCGGGAACATCTACTCCTAACAAAAGAACAACCAGGAGTTCCCCTGCAACACAACCAAACAAGGCTGAAGCCTCCAAAAGAAGAAAGAAAAATAGAAGATAAAGTTTTCAAATAGAGGAAAACAAATTTTCTGTACATTCAAGAGCCATAGCCAAAATGGAAACCTGCGGCTATAGAATAGAAAAGATCAGGTCTCTTCATGATAATGGAAGTCATAACAACAATATAGCATGGAATGAAGGGTTACCACATAGGTTCAAGCATGTTCTGTATGGTTTTCACAATCAAGCCCTCCATGAAAGCTCCAATCAAAACACTATGTTGACGGCTCGATGGTTTCTAGAAAGCTGCTAAAAGCAAAACGAAATGTGAAAATGTTTGTGGTGGAGTTTTGTGATTAGGGTTTCAACCCTAAGTGGCTGACTTTCCATAGGCATTTTTGCATTTGTATCTAACTTTTATGCATTGAATTAATACCCAAGTGCATTATACTCATATGTAAGTGTCTAGGGGTGTCCCCTTATGGACTTATGAATTTTGCTTTGTCTCAAAGCACATTTGAGTCAAATGTTATTATTTTTCCTTTTTGGAGTAGGTTTAGGGTCTAGAATTTAGGCTTTTCTGTTGTACACAACCAAGGAAGTTTCTAGTTTCTATCTTTGTTCAACTTCTTGAAAAAAAATATATAGTAACTTCAAACTGAGTTTTGAAGTTAGTTCTTATCATCTTTTTGCTAAATTGTGACTTTGGAGGTCCTTTTCAGTAGAAGACAGTATTTCTAACTCTCTTTTACAGACATGTATAACAGTTTACACGTTGGAAATCAAGGAAGATAATAAATTTTTGCCTTCTCAATTTTTGTTTTATTGTGTTCATTTGAATGATTGATGCAATTTATTGTGAAGTTGTCTCATTCCTTGTTGTTGTGTCTCATTAGCAACACCTTTTTGTAGAAAATATGTATGTTACAAGTTGTAGTTTGTGTTGAAATGAAAATGATTCAAGTTGTGAGGAGTGTATGCCTTCCTTCTAGGATTGTAAGCATTAAAGCCTTCTTATGAAATATTTATGCTTTTTTGAGTTATGCATGTAGAAGCTTTTTGTTGATTTAAACTCTATGTGAAGGTAATTGTGCAAGTTTTAGGTAATCAAATTTGGTGCATCACCCTTAGTCATAGGTTTTGTTTTATGCAATCTTTCTTACCCTTTTCCCAACAATAAGTTAGTTTTAGGTGAGTACCATAAGAGCCAGCTAACTCTGGAGGTTAGCTTCCAACATTTGATCCCACAATCATTGAAGCTTTCCAATGTTTCACGAATAGGATGAGTTCACTCAGCAAGGGTGCACTATTAGGAGACAACATTGCATATTTTGAAATATATGAAATATGAACTATCTCAATTTAGCTCTCTATTTCAATTGTGTTTTATCTCAATTTTATTTTGTTCTTTACTGATCTTTATTTCTCTCCTCTATCTCTACCTTTAGGTTTGAGGCTCTTTTCCTAGCCATGTAAAGTGTAGTTTCATTCCTACATCGGTGTAATGTGTGGATGGGGGAATAGATGGCGAGATTTTTACCCCAAACACTTTCTTAAAGTCCATTTTTGAAGGATGGAGGATATTCATAAGTGAAGGAGCCAATACAAGCACCTGTGAAAGGCATGACTCCATGCAATAAATATAATTATATGTCATTGTCATGTATACAACTGAGTATGGTTATAAAGGCTTTTGAATGATCAAGGGTGATCCAGATTCAAACTGCATAAACATTAACCCTCATTTATTTCATCATTTTCATCATGAAAGATGGATGTTCATGTAAGTTGCATGAAATAATATTTATTTGGGTTTATCAATAACGGCAAGAAGGATAATTTATAGAGAGGCAAGTTGGGTACATAAATATTTTTGTATTTTGCAAAAATTGTTGTAATTCAAAACCCTTCGAAGAGAATTAGGGATCAAAAGGGCACCCATTAGTTCTAATTTGTAGGTGACAAAGCATTTCCCTCTATTTTTGTTGTCTGGCCTCTATTGCTCCCACTATTTGGATATGTAAAACATCATTTTTATTCTCTACAGGTAAATTTTATTTAGATTCTTGATGTTCTATTAATTCTTCATATATAAACATTGAAATGGATTATATAATTGGTTTTCTTTAAAAAAGAATGCATTTATAATAGTTGTCTTACATTTAAAAAATAATGGCATTTGGGAACAAGAGGAAGGTGTGAAGTATGAAAAATGGTATTTGCAATATAATTAAAAAAAAATGATGTATAAGAGGATTGCATAGGTTTTTTAGACGAGTCTTGAAAAAAAGGTCTACTAATCTTTGTGATGTGGAAAAATTAATTAGCAAGTGGTTCAAAATTAGTTATAAGGAAATTACAAATATATTGGAGTAATAATGATATTTTGATAACATTATAAAAGGTGTAATTTCAATTGAGCACAAAACCTTTAAATATATATTTTTTCCATCTTATTCATATGCTCTTGAGGCCATCTTTGCTACACCTAATATTCCCTCCAAATATTCACATGCAACATTTAATGAATAAATTGTAATAGGATTATATGGAGGTTGGAGACACTAGCTCGGTTAGAGGTTTTTCATCATCTCAAGTGGCTTCTCACTTTGAGATGGTACTTTTCATGAGAAGCATATTTTTTCTTTAAATAATGCATATATTGTGAAATTTTCTTTTGAAGACGAAAAGAGATTTGGTGAAATCTGTAAGGTCCCACCGCTCGCATTGCAATTATAACATGTGTATTTTCTTTTGGTGGATTTAATTTCTATTAACTATTCAAGTTAAACTAAGTATGCAATCTTGACCTATTATGAGCCTTGTTATGCATGTTTTGGTAGTATTACATGTGATGAATAATGCTACATGGACATAATATGAACTAGGTAAATGAACTCAATCAATGTTTTATATATACTTAATTGTGAAAATATCAATCAATAGAATTTAGTATCTAATTACTTATATTACACAACTACTCTATTTTTCTGAATGAAAGTAAAATTCCATTTTTAAAATTTTTGGTTATTAATTGTCTTGGCACCCTCATTTTGGAAGTTGGGTTATGTTCTACCAATGAGATGTATCATCATTATGATGATGTACAAATTGAATATTGTTTAGTGTCTGCAAGAAAATAAAAATAAGAATGATAAGCTTCGAGTATTGAACACTCTAAACTTCTAAGGGTTGGGTTGAGATTATGTGAGTAGTGCACTCTAAGCCACGTGGAGGTCTCATTTCATGCCACAAAGATAAGAAAATGAGATAAGTATAATCAGGTAAGGATATGATTAGGGGTTCATATTTTGTCTCAAAAAGTATAAACTATAAGACCAACCAATCAATTTAAGACCTAGCAAATGGAGAATATGTATTCAACAAGTACACATATTTTATGCCAGTTGAAAATTTATAAATCTATGATAGAAAGTGTATTTTTTAGGATAGTTATGACCAATGAATATAGTGTATTTTGTTAAGTATACTCAACTATAGAAATATGATATACATAAAGTGAATATATTATACACAAGTCAATTATTGTAGGAAGTTGATCGATACCACAAGGAACTTATATCATGAATAATAGCATTATTTTTAACTAGCAAATATAGTTATGATAGTGCTCACTTAATTCAATGGTTAAGAAGAGAAGTAATTAAGGGAGAGGGCTCGATTATGGGTAGGGTAATTTGAGCGAGGGGTACATGTCATCAACGTCCGAGTCGGACAAATTTTTTTTGCCACGTCCCTTGACCGTCGAGTTGACATCTCCCCATTTTTTGGCAAAAATTGGGCACATTTATCAATGTTTTCAGACCATTTTTCAAAAACCACAAAAAAAGAGCCAAAAAAAGTGATGAACCGATAGTGGGTCACTAAGTCGTGTAATATTGGTATGTTGATGTGGCATTACATGATTGGTTAGTTTGTGTATTTTTTGAATTAAAGTGATTGATAGTTGGATATTAAGTGTAAATTGATTGACACTTTTATTGTCCAAAGTTGGGCCCCAGACTGACCAAAGTTGGGCCCCAAGCTGTTCAAATCTATACCCACAATTGGTGCTGTCCCACAATCCGACCCTTTCCCTTAGAGCATCTTACTACTCTTTTGCTAGGGAGTGCAAAAATATGAGCCAAGTTAATAAATGATGAAAAGACATCTCTCTGAGTCATTGAGAATGCCAAACATAAATAATTGTAGGGGGAATAATCAGAATCGCAGGCGAGCCAGGAGTTTGAAAATGCCATTAAATATCAGTATTATGAACACTAAGTGCGTGCACGGCAAGATACAAAAAGGGTAAATGTCTTTAATGCAGATCTTCTTTGACCGTGCCTGCGGGCTCATTAAATTTAGAGAAACATTTCAGATCAAGATTTGGGGCGTAGTGTGCGGTAAGATTGCGGGATATGCAATTTGAAGGGACTGGTAAATGCAGGAATCTAGGCGATGTTACAAGAGGTGTGACAAAATTTTCTTATGGGGCCCGATGTCCAATCATAGCGGGCTAAAGGTTAGGCAGACCGCAAGATTCATAGAGAAAGACAAGGCTATCAGTATTTAACGTGATATGGTGATTGATAGTGGGGCCTTTTCACGAAACAAGAGGAGGTTATGGACAACATCCCCCAATAATGGGATTGCAAACTGGATGAAAACAACAGATTTCTGTCATCTTTTCTTTTGGGTTGCATCTCATAGAGGAAGACCAAAGGAATTATTGGTGCTGGTTATTATCATTCAAAGCATGCCGCATCATTTAGAATGTGATTCACATAGAAAAAAAGGGTGTTTTAGAGTTAATCTTGTGCTGTCGAACTGGAAACAAGACTCCAGCAAGGGCGTGTGGTGCGGAAATACAGCCCTTAACCAGTACAGCTGCTACCAGTTCCAAGATGGCGAGGGAGGCCACGCATAGTAAATCAATCGGGTGTCCTGGGTGGGGACCTGCGTGCCTCTAATGCATGACTCATGATGAAAACCAAGCAGCAAAACACGAGCACGCTAGAGGGGTACGCAAGCTGGATGGAGGCGAGAGGGAGAATAGGGTAAGCAAGCTGTGGGCAAGTGACGAGGGAACACTTTTTAACAGAAGAGTGGAGCAGTGATCTAGAAGGAAATCTATATTGTCACCTGATGCTTTTTAATCAAGGAGCTAGCTATATCAACACTGCCAGTTGCAAGGTTGGATATGAAAATCACGTCATATCTCTACAACTTCTAAATCTGATCATGCATGTGAGATTTCATTTTCTCTAATTCGTCTTTTCCTGTATTCACTGTTACAGGGTAAATTTGAATATAAAATTATTGCATAATCTTCTTAGTCAGATTTTCCCACGCTGCATAAGGTTATGACATTAATTGTATTTATTTATTTTTTGTCTTTCCTTTGTGAAGGATATACATTGAACTTGGTAGTATTTAGTTAATATCTTTTTGTATGAAAAAGGGTGTATGATCTGTTGTAGCAAACAACCAACGAACACGAGTTTGATTTTCATTTTTTTTTTCTAAGTAAAGACAAAAGAGCAACAACTTTGTATTTATTTTATGATAACAAATATCGCATATTTTGAAATATATGAACTATCTTTAACTCTCTGTTTCAATTGTGTTTTTTTGTTCTTTCTTCATCTTTGTTTATCTCCTCTATCTTTTCCTTCAGGTTTGAGGCTCTTTTCCCAGTTATGTAAGGTGTAGTTTCATTCCTACATTGGAGTAAGGTGTGGGTGGGGGAATAGAAGGCGACATTTTTACTTCAAACACTTGCTTAAAGTCCATCTTTGAAGGATGAAGGATATTCATAAGTGAAGGAGCCAATACAAGCACCTATGAAAGGCATGACTCCATGCAATAAATATAATTATATGTTATTGTCACGTATACAACCAAGTATGGTTATAAAAGCTTTTGAATGATCAAGCATGATCTAGATTCAAATTACATAAATATTAACCCTCATTTATTTCATTATTTTCATCATGAAAGATGGATGTTGGGGAGAAAGTTAAAGTGTAGACAAAACGCACCTATGTATGTAACATTATAACATAACATCCCATCCCCCATCCCACGCGTTAGACAAAACACACCAACGGAAAGACAAAACGTACTGATGGAAAGACTTGACTGAAGAATGACGAATTCTGTTGGAAAAGTTAGATTGACGGACATTTACAATTTCTGCCAATAGCTTTGAAAGTAAGCAGGAGTTTTAAGCGGGAGTTTTTAAAAACGATGCACATTTAAATGTTTCTTGAAATCCTTTTCCATTTTCATTTTCCCGCAGCATGAATTTTGAGCAGAAACGTAGGAGGAATCGATTTTGTCTCCATTGTTTTTGGCTTGTAAATTTTGATTGGTTGCAAAAATCTCAGCTTTAATGCACATTTTTCCCCTTTTTTTTCTTTGCGTTTCATGTTGGAGTGGAGAGCACGGTGGTTGAAGGAGAAGCCAAGTATGCGATATGTGAGGCGGTTAACCAAATGCAGGTGGATCTTCTGGTGATGGGAAGCCATGGTCATGGAGGCATTAAGAGGTTGGTTGGGATATTCTTCTCTTGTTTTGTTATGTTTTTATTTATGCCTTCGAATTATTTGATTTTTATCATTGTGGCATAAGGAGCAAAGGAATAGTTTACGAATCTGTATTTCTACAGCTATTGCCGGCAACAGAAAGTTTCACTAGGGAATAGCAAACAAAAGACAGAGGAAAGACAAATCTTGAGCCAAACCGATTAATTTTGGAAGCCCCTTAATCATTCACTCGTAATTTGTATTGCCTATTTAGCTAAAAATGATCGATGTTCATTCGTTTCAGAAGATACATTATACATTACCAATTTTTTGCATAGGATCTTTCCTTAGAATAGAAAAAAAAAAAAACAAAAAAAGCCAATCGATTCAAACCCCATTCTTTCCTTTACTCATTCATGGGGTGTGTGTTTTAATCGGGGATGAGAGCTGCTAGTGGGGTTGGATGATGTTTCTGTATACATTAACCTTCTATAAACACCACTCAACTGTCTATTTTCTAGTTGTATATGCCACATTTTCTCTTATACATTGGGATGTTGATTCTTATGGGATTACGCTTGGCAATGAGCTTGAGTTTTGGTGGATATTCTCCTTCCTTGGCAATTGAAGCATTGTAAACATGAATACCAACAACCAAAGCAACAAATTCATAGTCCATAGTGGAGAAATAGGAGTAATTGTGGCCAAAATTCTTGTAAACCATTACAACGCTTCTTGGGTTCCAAATACTTTGTATATCACTTTGCAAAGGTCAATTAGAGGAAATCCTATTTATTAGTCTAATTTTTTCTAGGATTGTGAAGCTATATTAATTTTACACATCATGTTCTTGTGTGTGTGAATGCCTCATAATCCTAAGATGTTTTCTTAATTCCAACCCTAATAACGAACAAAGGAAACTATGATCACACCAAGGTCATGCAAATTCAATATAAACCTCACCAAGTTTCCTAGAGCTAATCATTAGGGACCTTTTGGTAATGCTATGACCATACCACAAAGAATCAACCTGTATAGATCTAAAATCCTTCCACTATAATTTAGATTAATATTTATACTATAATTGAGATACTATTATTAGGGGAGTTTGTTTTAATAGTATAAAGCAGGAAGGGCCTAAACCCATTACAAAGCAATCATTGAGGCATAAGAGATGAGTCTCATAGATTAAGACAACAACAAGAGAAATAAAGAAGGATGAGACTCACTAGCAGTGAGACTAGAAATAATATCGAACAAGGGTGAAGCCATAATAGTGGTTTACACTTTGATGGAGGAAGGAAAATTGAGAAAAAATGACCCCATGGAAAAAAAATTGGTTTTAGGGGTTCGCATGAACCTACATGTTTGACCGAACCATAAAGGGGTTTGACCGAACTAGGGTTGGCGAACCCATTAAATGGATACATTTCCCGCTTAAAACAAAGGAAAAATGCATATTAATGGGGTTCGAATGAACCCTGGTTCCAGAACCCCCACAGTTCTGAACCCCCTTTTTCCCTAATTTTAAATTTGTTCACACAAAAAACCTAAAATTTTCGCTTTCAAGCTCGGTTGGGGATGAAAATGGGGGAATATTTAGAAACCAAACTTGGAATTAGGTAGCCTTGAGCAGAGCAATCCAATGAATATAATTTTAGTATGTTTTGGTTTTATTATCTATCTGTTTTTTAAGTTTTATTAAATATAGGTTTTTCATCGAAAACAAAAATCTTTGATTACTAAAGTGGAAAAATAGAAGATTATAAAAAAAATTTAATAATATGGAGTGCACCAAATATTGAAGTTATTGATCCAACAAAAAAAGAGAAGAATTTCGATACATACAGTAAAAGTTATGCATTATATGGTCGGTTATGTCCTAATTTGTCATTTGATTGACTTTGAAACTGATTAAAGAAAAATATTCAATAAAAAACTATCTAACCAAGTGGGAGAGCACTAGATATCGGAGTTAGAAATCTAAATTTGAAAGAATTGGAATTTTATCCTTCATGGAAAAAAGTTATCGTTATAATGGTAAAGTCACTTTTAAAAATGTCATTTTGAAAAAACCAATTTTTGGGAGATGGAAAAGAAGTGCAATTTGATTCTAAAAAATTGAAAAAATATTTTAGAATCTGACGTAAATGTGACAAGACTCTAGTTTACATCATCTTCAAATTCCTTACGGTTTAATCGCTATAGGTGCCCGAATGTGGAGATTGTGTTAAAAAAAAAAATATCAGTGTCCAGTTAGGCCAAAAAGTGTAAACCACTATTGTGGGATCACCCACAAAACAAGTATCCCAAGAATAGAGACATGAAAAAACAACGAAGAAGAGAACAACATAGGCCAACAATATATTTGACCAGAGCATGGAACCAAAAACAAGCTTTTGGAAGGACCCAAAAAACATTGAAAAAGATAATCAAGGTAGTTTGAAACAATCATATTAGGGTTTTTTCTCCCAAACACCAAGCCTAGAGAAAATATTAACAATGTTGGGAAAATCCCAACCAACTTTAATACAAACATGAAATCAAGCAAAATAAAAAATTATTCTAGATTTTGTGACATTGTCAATGGTAACAAACTGACCAATAGCATCAACTATACCACAAATAATAATTTTATCACATAACTCTAAAGGGAGCTCTAGGAGATGAACCCAAACAAGAACAAAGTTGGTCTTGGTAGCATCAAAACCAACAAACTAATTTTGAATGTAAAGAAAGG
The DNA here is from genome assembly GCA_007258455.2 of Sequoia sempervirens. Classification (NCBI taxonomy): domain Eukaryota; kingdom Viridiplantae; phylum Streptophyta; class Pinopsida; order Cupressales; family Cupressaceae; genus Sequoia; species Sequoia sempervirens. The sequence continues at coordinate 119,072,629 of VDFB02026320.1, read as the reverse complement.
ATTTACCCGAAAACTAGGGTCCACCTAACAGAACATGATAGTAGTCCACATTGGAGTTGAAGGAGAATAAAAGGAATGCACTCCTCAAAGTCTTCACCCTCAACAAAATAAAACCACACCAACAATTAAATCCCCAACAACGACTAATATCAATGTTTGGTCTCTGACCCAAGAATGTCCCAATGAGAGCATACATTGTAGGAAAGCAGAGGTTTTGTCCACCCACTCATCAAGCTAAAAAGGGATAGGAGGAGGTTGAGGAATGACCTCCTCAACACTACACTCCAATTTACTACAGGGAGGATAAGGCACTCTCTTAGTAATAATAGGAATGGCGGCTTCACCCAAAGAAGGCGATATGGAACAAAGGTCTTGATTGGAATAGAGAGGGCACAATCTCCACTTCACACATGTCAGTAGTAGAAGGCATCAGACAAGAAGATGAGGCAAGAAGATTTAGATCTTCAAACCCACCTCAAGCAAAGCTAGATTCTTGGGAGGGGTAGAAGAAAGACCCTCAATAGACCCCAACCCAAAAACACCATGCTTATTAACAATTGAACATTAGGCTTCTAGCCACATAGCCAAAAGAGAAACATCCTCACTGACATCCACTAGATCACTTGTAGAAGACATGGACCCCATATTCTGCTTTGTAATACGATCCCCCATAAGAATATTTGAGGAGACATTCTTCCTCCTCATCCAAAGAGATCACATAGGAGAAATACTCCTCAAGAGAGCCACTCCTCACATCAACCTCAATAAAGGTGTCAAGGCTAGCACAAGAGCCCAAGCTCACAACACAAGGGAAGGAACTAGGCACAATGATGAGGGCTTCAGTCTCAGGAACGAATGCAGAGGCTATCATCAACACCACAAGTGTAAGGGGATTAAAAAGGGGACCAACCCATAGGTAGGAAGCCAACTCTTGCTCACCAACACCTTCTCCATCTTTCGACATCATTTCCCTCACCACCATCTACAAAATCTCCAAAGCCTTCACCTCCATTTTCCCCACCATTTATGGCTTTGCACCCTTCATCTGGGTGATCCCACAATAGTGGTTTACAATTTTTGACCAAACTGGTCACTAAAATTATTATTTTTAACTAAATCTTCACATTCGAGCACCTATAGCAGCTAAATCGTGAGGAATTTGAAAATGATGCAAACTAGAGTCTCATCACATTTTGTCTGTAGATTCTAAAAATATTTTTTTCAAAATTTTTGGAATCAGATTGTACTTCTTTTTCCATCTCCCATGAAAACTGGATTTTTTCAAAAAACATCATTTTTAAAAAGTGACGCACACCGTATAATGCATAACCTTTTTTTCCATGAAGGATAAAATTCTAATTCTTTCGAATTTAGATTTGTAACTCCGATATCTAGTGCTTCCACTTGGTTAGATAGTTTTTTATTGAATATGTTTTCTTTAATAAAGTTTCGAAGTCAAACCAATTACAATTCAAACATAGCGGACCGTATAACGCGTAACTTTTTTTGTATATATCGAAATTCAATTTTTTTTTGTTGGATCACAGACTTCAATATCTGGTGCACTCATATTTTTCAAAAAAAAATTGATAATCTACTATTTTTCCATATGTGCATTACAGAGACCTTCATTTTCAATGAAAAACCTATGTTTAATAAAACTAAAAAAACAAGTACATAATAAAACTAAAACATATTAAATTTATATTTGTTGGATAGCTCGTTCCGAGGAATACTTGATTCTAGTTGGGTTTGTAAATATTCCTCCATTTTCATCCTCAACCTGAGCTTCGAAGCGTAAAAAATAGGTTTTTTTTGTGAACAAGGTCAAAAATTAGGGAAAAGGGGGGTTTGCTAGAACCAGGGGGTTCTAGCGAACGAACCCGGTTCATTCGAACCCCCCTCAATATGAATTTTCCTTTTGTTTTTTAGGTGGGAAATGGGCCCAGTAATTAAAGGTTCATTGAACCCTAGTTGGTAGAACCCCTCTTTGGTTTGGTCAAACTTATAGGTTCATTGAACCCCTAAAACCAATTTTTTGCCATGGGGTCATTTTTTCTTAGTTTTCCTTCCTCCATCAAATTGTAACCACTATTAGGTTTCACCCATCTCCATCATTAAGATGTCTATGGGTTATCATTAATTTTGTGTGGTGACTATCAAGGGAGATTGTTGTTAGAGATATTTATATATTAAAAAATATAAAAATATTTCTTAAATTTGGATTATTTGGATGCTTTTTTATTAATTATTATAACTAGAGAAGATATTTTTTTTTGTAAGACCTACATCCATCTTCATTTCAAACTTATCCTTCTCAATAATAGTGGTAATTAATCAAAGCTTATAGGTGTATTAAGACAAGCTTAGGGTTCAAGGGTTGGATTTAAGATGAAGTTGGATAAGGTTATTGGAAAGAAACTCTTGAAAGATTGAATTAGAGGCTTTTCTAGCTTCATCCAATTAGTATTAGCTTTTCGAAAAAGAGAGATAGTAAGTTTAGAAGAGGAGCGATATATTTTTAGTTACTTTAGTTGATTATTTGATCAAGGTTTGGTTAAGGAGAAAATTATAAGTTATTGGTGTTCTTTGTAGAATTATTGGTTTCCAAAGAAGATACCGAGGCTAAAAAAAGAGACATTAGAGGCCAATGAGGAGATGGCCTTAAAATTATCTATCACCTATGTACAATCATAAAAGTGGTACAAAGTGGTATACAAGTTGAATATTTGTGCAAGAGATTTTGATTCTGATGCTTTACAAAAATATTCCTAATAAACACCCTCTCAATCTTATAGTTGAGAAGAAGATAGGAGATCTATGAAAGAATGCATTGATGATAAAAGATAAAATCCATCACCTTCTTATTTATGTCTTGATTGCAATGTATAATGTTGATGAAACTAACCTGCAATCCTATGTTGACTTGAATGTGTTCCATGAAAAGATAAGTGAGATAGAGGAATGAGCCAAAAGAATAGGTAGATAAAGAGTAGACCATTTTATGTTTTTTTTTTTCCTTAATGAATAGATAAAGCTTAGCTATGAATAGATCATCAAAGTAATAATCAATGCACATTGATATATAAAGGATTGAACATGCATATTAGGATTCCTTATCCAATCATACATGTATGTCAATGTTTAACATGATGAATTATGGTTCCAATGTGATCTATTATAGCCAAATATATTATGCTATGAAAGAGGTTTAAGGTTTCATCCTCCAATGCATAAGATGATATGATAATAGATAGCTAGCATTGTATTAATGACAATTCTTGAACTAGGTGGTATATGATAGTAGTAGTACTAGGGGCATATGTTGGGACATTAAGGGAAAGATATAAAAGAAATCATGATTTGGTAAGAGTATGGAAAGAGTGTGAGGTTAATGGTAGGATAGGAGAGGGAGTGACAATAGTGGTAAGAGAGGATCAAGCAAGATAAGTGAAGGGTAAGGGTTGAAAGGGTGGCACATCTAGGGGTAGGAGGTAAAGTGGTTGCCTAAAGGGACATGATCATGGTTAAATGAAGGAATGAAGAGAGAGAGATCATGGTAGTAATGTGTGTTGGATGAGGAGTAGGCATGGAAATCCAGTTGAAGGAATATGAAGATGTAGGAAAAAGAAAATAAGTTGGCTAGAAGAGAGGGATGAAGGTAGGAGAACTTGGATATGAAGGGACATAAGTGTGGACAATATATCCTATACCTTGTAATATCTCTAGCCTCTCAAGATGGGTGATGATGATATTTGTTAAGGAGTAGGTGACATCATCAAGTAGGCTACTTTGGAGGAGAGACAAGTGGTGCTCAATTTTGGTGAGTGACAAATTTAGAATCATCTTTAATAAGGATTCATTATCAAAGTGGTCATCATTGTGAGACATAGAGAGTGGAACAACATGTGGGGTGGATGACAATAGAGGAAGGAAGGGTAATGGAGGAAGGAAAATACATGGATAGATTTAGATGAGGATTCTTATAAGAGATAATGTGTGAGGAAGGGATAGTCAAAGGACCTAGCTAATAATTTCTATCAAAGAACATCAAAATGATTCATTCTCATATACTATACAAAATTTGAGTATAAAAATGTAGAGTTTTTATTTTTAGGTGAAAATAAAAGACAAAGATAGTAGTGTATTGAATGGACACTAACCAAATTGTGATAAGGTCTATATGTTGTGACTATGTTTATGTTTATTCAAAAAGAGTTTCGTTGAATGATGAAAAATTAAAAAGTCAAAGTAGAATTAACTAAATTTTAAACATTAGAATGAGAGTTTGTTGTTTATAAAAATATTTTGGAAAATATAGATTTATTAAAATGAGGATTGTGAACAAGGAGGGAAATCAATAGAGGATTATCTCTAGAGAGTGTAGGACACTTGTGGAATGTCCACTATCATTGTGATGTGTATCTACAAGTCAAAATTTGACTACAACCTAATGAATAAATAGAATGTTAAGGGATAGTCAAAGTGTCTCTTCATGTTCTAATGTATTTTTCTTTTGTGACTTTTGGAGGGAATGCCTATTGGGTTTCCACACTAAATATGTCTATATTTTTTTTATATGAAACTCATTGTAAATGGTTAAAAATGTTGGAAACCTATGGAAACTCCATTATGAATATAGAATACCAAATATTGCTCAATTTTTTTTACAAGTTTCATGTTTTTATATTTTTAATCTTTGAATTTATTTTCTTTTTATATTATTATTTGTATTTAATTCATTGATTGTTAATGGATCTTCAACATGTATTTAGACCACAAATACCTTGTTAATGGTGAGGTATTTTATGTGGTCACGTGATCACATTTTTATGCATTAAAATTCAACAATAACACACATGGATTTTACTCTAGAGATCACACCATCTTGCATTGGGATTGTACTTTTTTTAGGGTCCATCAAAGATTGGTTTCATGTTGCACCTATCCATTTATAGAATGATGTATAGAAGGATAGAAGATGAGTTTAGTTTCAAGCTTATTTTTCTCTAACCCCTTTTCTCCCCCACCACCTTTTTTTATTTTTATAATGGTGTTAGTTTAGTGATTAATGATAAATTTGAATCATAAAATGAATAAAATTTAAGTAATTCATGTGGTTTAGATGGTGTAATCTTGTTGTTTAAAATATAATAATCAAATTCATAAAGGTTAGAATTAATTTAATGGATGACCCTTAATCTTCCAAACTATATAATTTTATTTTAAAGGACATAAGATAGTTTTAATAGAATTTAACCATACATGTTTTATATATTTGAAGTTGAAGCTAATGATTCATAGTGGATAGTCATGTTTTGTTTGCAATAAGTGAAACTCTTTTTCATATTAATGATTTTTAATATTCATTGTAGCCCCTTGAATAAACAAACCAAAGAAACCTCCAACTAATGTATTCTCATAAGCCTTGTGTAATAATTGATGAAGAAAGAGCATTTGTTGTTCCACGGGCTACAAGCTTCAAGGCATGCAAGTAAGTTGACATGTCAAAAACCACATCAATACAAATGGTGCTAGAAGGAGGGCCATCTTGGAATGTTAGGAGAATTCATTTTATCGAATTTTTAATTTTCCTTCTTTTATTTCTAAAATTTATCATTCTAAAAAACTAAAAAAAATAAAAAAAATCATTTTTTTCACAACATTTAAAACAAAAGAAAGGATTGTATTGAAGGCCTATTATAAAAAAAATTGAAAGGGTTTTTAAAGGTTTAGGGGTATTTCTTCCAAATGGAAAACTCTATGAGTATGTTTTGATTAGATTAAGACTAGAAGGGCCAGTACCCATTAGAAAACAACCATAGAGGCGAATGAGGGGCTCATGAGAAGTGAGATGCCTAGCCAAAATCAAAACATAAACTTAAACTTAAATAGTTCATCCAACAAAGAGAAACATTAAAGAAACATAGAACAAAGACCAACACAAGACCACAGGACACCTACAAGTCTCCCAACAAATTGAGACCACTAATAGCATTCCATTCTTGAGACAAAAATTAGAGCTTCTCTTCAAAAGTTAGGGGGGATTTCTAATTAGATTAAGTATCCATCGTGGTGTCCTGGGTTGAAGTATCAACCATTTTATCTTTCTTCTTATATGTGTGACTATCATCCCTGCCATCATCAACCACCCTTTTACCCCATTTCTTCCTTAATTCCCACTGAAGCATTTGAATAGTGAGGGTGGTTTTCTTCATGGTCTCTTTGTTGTAGTTAGTGATTACCCTGAAGCATTGAGTGGTTTTCTCTTGATTCTTATGAATAGCCTCAATCTCCATTTGTAGATTCCTTTTATCATCCTCCATACCAATAATGGCTCTCAACTCTTTTAGCTCCTTCTCCCAATTGGCCCACCTCTCAAAAGACTTGGTCAGGGAGGTAATTAGATCCCAATGGGCTTTTCCCTCCACCTCACTTGGCCATAGGACTTGTTGCTACAAAACCTTACTTTCTAGTGTTTGGATTCTCTCTTTGGTCGTAACTAGTTGGCCTAGCAACCACTTCAAAAATTATTCTAGACATTAATTGTCTCTGAGATTTCATTGATTTTTTTGCAAAAGGGGTCACTAAAAGCACTAAAGTTAAAACCCACCCTAGGTTCAACATGGGTCCCTTCTAGATTTATGCAGAGGTTGGGGGAATTTAAAGGTTAGGGTCTAAAATAGAGGGTGGTAGGAACATCTAAGACCTTTGCATGGGTAGGGGAGTTCATGGGAGAGATGGCAGGGGTGGGGTTCTACGACACACCATCATTCAAGTTGTCTGACTCATTTGAACTAGAAGTAATAGGTTTGGGTTTTGATAGGGGGATGCAATTGATGGGGTGGGGAGTGTAATCCTCATTGGTAGGGGCTTTGCCACAGGATCGGGAGCTATGCTAAATGGTAGGGGGGTTTCATCAAGGGTAATGGAGGGACTAGGGTCCGCAGGGGGTTCAGTGGGGTTGTGAATGATCAAAGTGTTCTTTTAATAGTGGCAAGGGAGAGTAATATAATGGCATGGTACTTGTAGAGATGAAAGATAAGACCATGGTGAATGGGTAAATTCTTTTTTTTACCTTAAACTTTTTTGATAGTTTGCTCAAGCAAGGATAAAAGCCAAAAGGAAAAATTTATTTTTACATTATACCAGAGGTGATTAACATTGGAAACAAATGAGCACAAAAGTGACAAAACCTCCCCTCGAGTGTAACATACCTCATGAGGACCTCAACAACTTTTCTCCAAACACCAAGAAGGTGCGCATGATTAAAAACATTATGGAGTCTATCCACCTTCTCGCCATCTTTCAAGAATCATTCCATATCCTTCTAATAGTGTCTTTTAGATTTACAAGGGATGCACACTCCCTCCAAAGATTTACAAGTGACAATAGTGTCTTTTTTCCATGCCTCATTGTTAGTAGGCTCTTCTTGAACCTGATCACCCCACATCACATAAATATCAAACTTCAGAACTGGGCCACATAGATTTTAGAAACGACTAGATAAAAACCAAAGCCACCAACTAATGTGTTTGTGAAAAAGTGACTTATAAGGGTTAATTTTCCATAAATGAAGTGTGGCAAATATCAATGAGATTTGACAACATATCCAACTCAATCTCAAATTGGTAGTACTTTAGTATCATGGTGAATTAAATCACATACATGACTAGGGATATGAAGGATATTATCCCATATTACTAAATTTGGTGTGAAGACGCCAAGATTTGCCAACGCATCAACAACTTTATTGCCATTTAAAAACATGAGAACAATACTACAATTTTTTAGGGTATCATAAGATTGTGAGCCGAAGACACGAGGTCTTGGAGGGTCCAACAAAGAGAGGCCATCCCTGTCAGCATGAGAATCGTGTTCCTATAATCTCCCTTGATGATTAGGTTGGACAACTTAGCCTACGTGGCAATTTGTATGTCCTGCAAAGTCGTTGCCACCTCAAAAAATCTAGATGAACACACCCCAAGTTAACCACATAAGAAAAAAATAAATTCCCCATGTGATCTCAAATAACCCCACTCCCACCCGCCCAACCAGGGTTAGTTTTGGAAAATCCGTCAAAGTTAAGCTCTAGCCAACCAGGGTCGGGGGGAACATGTGCTTTCTCCCAAATCCTAAAAAATGAATGTAATTGGTTGCCTATCTTTTCCCCTAATATTTCCCAAAATGTTTTTGAGCGCATTGGGATTCATAAAGATTTGATTATAAAAATACATAAATCATGAAGGAATTGCTTGTCAATTCATTCACTTTTTAAGATCTGCAATATGTCATTGGTATGCCTTTCTTTTACACAATTCTATACATTCATGAGTAGAATTGGAAAATGCATACTTGAGATAATTTGGGAAAAATATGGATCCACAAGAATCCTTCCTACAATTTTTAGCAAGAAGGAGGAAATTGGGTGAGCTTATTGATTAGTTTAATTAACGATTTTACCAAGCTCTTAGAAAATTTGATATCATATATTGTCAAATCAAATTAATTTATTAAGACATTATTTATGGGTATTGTATCCTACATTTTCTATACTTATAAGATATACAAAAGGAATAATCATGACCTAGAAGCTTCTTTCCAAAGATATTTGATATTGGTCCACTTGTGATAAATTAAATGCAATAAAGAATACAAAGTTATGTTATCATGCCTCATGACAAGACCAAGTGTTGTATCAACCAAATATGTATAGGATGTCATTCAGTTAGACAAGAAATATCCTCAATCAAATTTGATGCCTCTACCAAATCAAAGAGCTTATCAACAAGACACAACTTAAGTTCATAACCATAAATTGAATCAATATACACAACCACAAATGATATTATATTTCATAAAAATTAATGGGTAAAATCATCAAAATGGTTCAATTTTTTTTCCAAGACAAAACCAATTGTGGATGTTACAAGAACTACCAATGGCCAACCAATGCATTTACTATTATTTTCCTCCATTATTGGATATGAGTACTTACCAATATAAAAAAAATTCTCTATTCATTCTACATGTGAAATAAAGAATGGATCCACCTATTTATAGTAACAAATCTAACAATGAAATGATCAAAACTATCAACAAAGTTGTCACTATAGAAGAAACAATTGAAAAGGTGGAGGACCATATTTAAATGTGATAAATCAACAAGACTAAATATAAGTGTTATAAATTCATCATAAACAATGGTAGTAAAGATATTTTAGTGTAAAAAGAGATGGTTTATAAGTTAAAATTAAAAAGGTTAGAATAACCAAGTCCATATAAAATTTCACAATTAAAGAAATAACATAAGGTACTAGTCAATGAGCAAGGGAAGGAGAGATAGATTTGAAAAATAGTTATCACTAGATCATAATAGAGGGAGGGAGAGAGAGAGAGGGAGAGAGGGAGGGAGAGAGAAGGGGAAGAAGGGAGATAGGAAGTGGTATGGTGGGAGGGATAGAGGGAGGGAGAGAAAGAGGGAAGGAGGAAGATAGGGAGTTGTAGGGTGGGAGGGATAGAGGGAAACAAAGAGGGAAGGGGGGAGATAGGGAGTGGTAGGGTGGGAGGGATAGATGGAGGGAGAGAAATAGGGAAGGATAAAGATAGAGAGAGGTAGGGTAGGAGAGGTAGGTATAGACAGAGTTAGGGAGGGAAGGACGAAGGGAGGGGTAGATGGAGAGAGGTTGTGTGTATGTGTGAGGGAGAGAGGGAGGGAGGTTTTCTCCACCCAAATGATTCTGTCATTGGTCCTCATATCTTACCTATCTATATGTGCTCCTTGGGTTGCCAAATATGAAATATATTTTCAATTTTTTGATTCAATTGATTGTATTTTGTGTCAAAGAAAGATATGAAGTTCCCTACCACTCCATCAAAACTAATGGGATAAACTTATAACTTTATGTAAATTTCAAATATTGGAGATATAATTAGATCTTTCAATTTTGATAAATTACCACAAATATGTTACAAACAATAGGGTAGAACTAGAATTTTAATCCTACAAAAAATATTAAGAAAATTTGATGTAAACATGATGAAAAACCATATAGTAACAATTATAATATATACACATGAGTTATATTCACTAGGAATCCCTCTCTCTACCTACCCTTCTCTCTATATCTCCCTCCCTCCTCTCTCTCTCACACACAAACTAGATCTCTCTTTGTACCTCTCGCACCATACCTTTGTATCTAGCTTTACCTACATATATCTTTATTCCTTGCACCTTACCTCTCTCTACCTACACCTCCCGCCTCCCTCCCTCCCTCTCTCTATCTACACACACCCTCTCCCTCCTGACCTACCTTTCCCTTAATCCATCCCACCCCACCTCTCTTTCTACCTACCTCTCTCTCCTTCCCAACTTCCCCCCTCTATCACTTATCTTTCCCCTTCCCTCTCTACTTTCCCTATCTCCCATCACTCTCTCTACCTACCTCTCCCTCTATTCCTTGAACCTTACCTCTCTCTACCTACCTCTCCATGTCTCTCCCATTTCCTCTCTCTCCCTTTATCTATCCCATGCTACCTCACTAGACCTATCCCTCCCCATATCCCTCTATACTTATACTTTAAAAATACTTGAAAAGAAGCAGACCAAAGTGAATAAGATAGATAATGTATTGACTAAAGAGATTCTTCTTGCTCTTGAGAAGTTGAGGAAGGTGCATGTGTAGTATGTGCAATGGGGAGAAAATGGTACTAGAATGTATTAAATGAAAAAGGAATCTACTCTAAAAGCATTTGATAAGAAGAAAAACAAAGTGAATGAGATAGATAATGTATTAATAAAGAGATTCTTGCTCTAAAAACACAATTTTTACTCTAAGTAACTGTGATAGGTCAAAATTAAGTGGTAGAAAACGAGCAGCAAGCAAAAAAGTGCAAAATTTCACTAAGAACAACCTACACCTCAAGATTAGCCTAGTTGGATTCAACACAATATAAAAAAACAACAAATGGAACCTTTTACCTCGTGTCAAATCGATCCTTTGGTTGGCCCTTTGATATTTGGTGTTGTATGCTCTTTGGATGGCAAGATGCAAGCTAGATGATGATATGATAATGGATGCAAGTGGGTGCAAGCATGAAAATGGCTAAGTATGGATTCTAGGAAAATTTTGCAAGAGTTTGGCTATAATGCATGATCTCTCTAAAATGAGAGAAAAGATGGGGTATTTATAGAGATTTTGGAAATCTCTAGGGAAATGGACGGTCAAAATTGAGCCACCAATATCAAGATGTAGGACCAAGGTGAGTTGAGAACTCACAAACCCTCACATCTTGACATGTGGCATGTGATATGGCTTAAAAGGGGTGATGTGTACATGAGGTGGAAGGATAGTACATGACATGGAGAGGGTACATAGTACCTTGGGATTAGAACAAGATCTCCTCATAAATGAGGTACTTGTCCCCATGTGGGTGAGAGGACAAGTGGGGAATTAAAAATTCCCCAAATATTCTCATGGGGAAAAGAGAAGGAATTTAAAATTCTTTCAAATGCATTGGGGAATTAAATGTGAATTAAAAATTCACATGGGGAATGGAGATGCCTTGTTCAAAAAGAGAAAGTTTTTAGTGAAGTTGACTAAGGATACATTCCATAAATGATATGGGGATTAGAGATGACCTAATTGGGTGATTAAGGTTGTGCAAGTACTTGATTAGACTAATTAAGGAATCATTAGAGGCAAATGGGAATTTATGGAGGATGAGACCCTAATGATGATTAAGGGTGTGCACATCTTAATCATAAATTAATTATGACTAAGAAAGAGGGTTAGATTGCTAAGAGGGATTAGAGGCCAATTTGCAAAAGTTGGAGGATGTGACAATGAGAGAGAAAATAGGGAATTTAAAAGTAAATTTAAAATTCCAAAAGATAATATGACTAAATTAAATAAAGTGATGCATTTATTTAATTTAGAGAGGAAATAGGGGAAAAATATTTATTAAATTAGATGCCTTGGGAAACCTTATGCAAGAAACATAATATTAATTAAATGAATGATTTAATTAATACCGGCAAAGAGGACGATTTTAAAAGAGCAAAGGGATGATTAAGAAGATGACTCTGACCATATGGAAGTGGTCAAATTTGGATGTCTACATTTTCCCCCTCTTCGAAACACTATTAGGATAATAGGGTTTCGAAGAAAAAAAAACATAAACGACTCTATGGAAGAAGTGACTGGAAAAGAGATGCCCCAGCATGGGAGAGATCATGAGCTACCCAAACAGAGGAGAATTAAAGGGGATGCCCCAGTCTCATGAGGGAAGGCTTATGACAGAAGATTGGGAGAGGATGGTAGGGTATGCCCCCTCGAGAAGGGGATGGGGACGAAAAAAGGGGGCCCCGGGCAACTTCTTGAAAGGATGAAGTGGTATATGTCGATGGAAAGAACACGAAAAATTGAGAAGATTGGCGCTTGAACGGAAAAAAAATGAGTCGATAGTGTGGAAATGGCAGCCCCGGGAAGATAAAGGGGGATGGAATTAGTTGAGGCCCAAAAAAGCTAAATAAAAGGAAAAAATTCCTTTCATTTAAAAAGTGAAAAAGGGAGGGAAAAAACTATAAAAGGTAAGTGAGGGAGGTTATTTCTCCTCATTTGGACAGTTCTCAAGTGAAGAGAGGAGGAAGAAGAAGAGAACAAACAAGGAGGAGACACGATGCCAGAGTACGATTCAGAGATCATTCACTGGTGGGATGAGAGACAACAATTTTTCGAGGTGTGTGTGGTGCCACGTCAGGTGAGTTCGAAACCCCATCTAGTGATTTCGTTCAATTTTGCTATTTTTTTCAAAAAAAAAGATATGGGTTATGTGGGGGGTTCCGGGAGGAAAAATGGGTTAGGGGGAAAAAAGAATATTTTGGTGTTTCTTTTTCCCTTTTGGTGGGTTTTGGGTTAGGGGGGACGGGGGTGAGGGTTGCGTCGAGCCAGGCCCGGGCGCATACGCTTAGCTCGGCGGGCGGGTCTGCCCATGCTCGAGCGGGTTCGCCCAGCCAAGCGGGCGGGTCCACCTATGCTCGAGTGGGTCCGCCCATGCTTGAGTGGGTCCGCCCAGTTAGGCGGGCAGGTCCGCCCATGCTCGGGCAGGTCCGCCCAGCTAGGCGGGCGGGTCCTCCCAGGCCAGGCGGAGTGCCGCCCTGCCGGCCAGTGCGGGTCCGCCCACGAGCAAGGGCGGGTCCGCCCAGGCTCAGGGCAGGTCGGCCCGCGAGCTCGGGTGGGTCCGCCTGCGAGCTCGGGCAGGTCCACCCGGGCTCAGGGCGGGTCTGCCCAGGCGCGGGGCGGGGCCTCCCAAGGGGTTGAAGCGAAGCTGAGAAGACCGAAGAGGGGCAAAAGACATGGATAGAAAAGGGGAATAGGTAAGGGAAATCCTGGGGGACGGGGGGGGGAAGGGGGTGGTTAAAAACCGTAGAACAATACGACATGAGGAAAAAGAACTTACAAGCTGCTATTGTGATGGTTGCAGAAAGTGGAGAGTTTACGGACGCGAGAGAGACAGTCCCAGGTTTTGGCGAGATGCGTGGCATGGATGACAGGCGTGGAGCACTAGACTGTCAAAGGTAGGACTATTGCACATGTTGTCCTATCTGACGATGAAGGCCCACAGGGCCATGCTGACAGCGCTGATAAAGTTCTGAGACTCAGAGACATCGACATTCCATCTACCGACAGGGGAGATGACGGTGACCTTGGAGGATGTTTGGCGGATTCTGAGGCTCCTTATAACAGGGCTTCCGGTTAACGAGTGCTGGTCAGAGGGCAAGTCGCTAGATGAGTTCGTGCACATTATTTTCGGTAGTGATGATCTACCGGTTTAGTGGGGTCAGTTGGATGTGGATAGGATGCTGTCATGCAGGGTACCGGTGCTATCGTTATATTTAGCAGGACTAATTAGTGGGATCCTAGTGCCAGATCGGAGTGGTCGGTTCCTGCACCTTAGATTTGTCGAGGTGATTCAACATATCATCGAGGGCCGATAGGGGGAGTTTGGGAGCAGGACATGCATGCTGGCACAGCTGTACCGGGACATGCATCGGGTATGTTATCAGAAATCGTTGAGTGTGGCCCATGTCAGACTACTATAGGTTTGGGCGTGGGAGCGCATTAGGGTGACCAGACCAATCATGCGTAGATTAGGAGTGTAGGATGACAGAGAGGCCGTGGCCTAGGGTTGGGGGATAGAGGCAGGAGCGATACTGCAGTATCGGGATGTGAGAGATGTGGATGTGTGGAGGAGACGGTTAGATGATGTGTAGGAGGAGATAATAGTGTGGCGTCCCTATATGTTGTAGCGCTTCAGGGGTTGGAGGGATGATGAGGTAGCACACAACAGTTACTTCTTCACGCGTTGTTATATTGTTGGGCGGATTCTAATTATAGTGGAGCTACACAGACCCGATCGGGTGACACGACAGTTTGGAGTGAGACAAGATATTCCCGCGAGGTGGGTGAGATTCTGATGACTATCACGGGAACGGCCATGGGGGGCTCCGTTGAGCCTGGAGGCGGTGTGGGAGGAGTTGGAGACATTATAGTTTAGGCCATACCAAGATAGGCAGGAGGGGCTGATGGATGCAGGGGTGACAGATTGATACCGACAGTGGTCCAGGCGACATCCACCGCCACGGATTACCCCAGTAGTGTCGATTAAGGGAGCACTAGGGTTCGGGTCAGAGGACGAGAGACGACTGAGGGCAAAGGGACCGGCACCTCGAGGCCAATGGAGAGGAGGTCAAGCGAGGGGAGGACAACAGGCAGTGGGAGCAGCCGATGAGCCAGCTAGGGCAGCCAGGAGGAGAGAGGAGGTTGGAGCAGCCGAGGAGCCCGATAGGGTAGTCAAGAGGAGGAGACGACGATGTAGATCTGGAGGGAATGGAGGAAAGGAGGGAGAGGATGAGGCCAGCAGGGTTGCAGCACAGTAGGATAGGGGGCGGAGATCGAGGGAGAGAGGAGCCAGGAGGCATGCGCATCCTCGTAGGGTCAGCAGTAGGAGAGAGGGGAGCAGGCTGAGACCAACAGAGCACGGGAGAGGCATGAGGCAGACATGGCTATCAGAGGGTATCAGTGACAGGGACAAGAGGAGGGTGAGGTCAGCAGAGCATAGGAAAGGGTGACAGGGAGAGATGGATCACCCTCGGTGATAGACGTGGATGCAATGGAGGCATCGACGGAGAGCGAGGGGTATGAGCCGCGAGAGATGGATATTGACACAGATGTGTATGACCTCCGACCATTGTCGACAGTGCCACCTAGAGGAGAGGACCCCGCAGTGGTGCTGAGAGCGATCGTAGAGAGACTGCGCCTCAGCGAGTAGCGGTTACGATAGACAAAGGCAAAGCGGGTCAGGTTAGAGGCAGTGCTGAGCGAGCTACAGACACGATTCTCCTAGGGTGAGAGAGACTATTTAGCCCTGGCCACACTGGCGTCAGATGCAGAGCAGAGATTGACAAGAGAGAGAGATGAGGCACGGGATGAGGCAGTTGATCTGCGAGCAGAGATTGAGGGGTTGCGAGTGGAGGTGGCTAGGGAGCATGAGGGAGATGCCACGAGATGGGAGCAAGATCACTTGGTGGTAGAGGCGGCGATACGACAGGCTGTTGGAGGGGGGACAGGGCAGGAGCCATAAGAGACTGGGACAGGGACTGTCGGGGATACATAGGATCTACAAAGATAGCTACATCAGTTATGGAGAGAGAGCAGACTAGCACCGGGAGCGGGCTGAGCTCACAGATAGAGTGGACTGTCTAGAGCAAACAATCAGGGACATGGGACTGATGTAGCAGTGGGAGGAGGAGATGTAGAGAGAGATGTGCATGTTGCAGTCAGAGATAGATGTGGCACAGGTACAGGTGCAGGTCTTAGAGGGAGATAGAGATTTGGCACAGGCATGCACTCAGGCGGCTGAAAGTGATAGGCTGGTGGCATAGGGGTTCAGTCTCTCCGGAGAGAGAGGGATGCAGTAGTATCACAGGTGTCAGGGCTGCGACGAGAGCGAGATTCTGCCGAGCTGAGACTGCAGGCACTGCAGAGAGACAGGGATGCAGCAGAGGCCCGGGCACAGGCTGCACATAGAGAGAGGGATGCTACAGAGATACAGATGCAGGTGTTGCAGGGTGAGTGAGATGCAGTAGTGGCGCAGTGGCAGTCAGCGTAGGCCAGTGCTATGATAGGGACAGACACACAGGGATTATAGGGGGAGAGGGATGTTGCAGTGGCTGCCGAGGAGACGAGAGATCAGGTTCAGGCAAAGACGACACAGTTACGACTGTCCCAGGAGGCCTGGGAGCAGGAGAGGAGACTGATCTCGAGAGATCGGGATAGATATCATCAGGAGCGGAATTCCACTCGGGTTTAGGTTGCCGAGCAAGAGGAGAATGTGAGGGAGGCAAGATTTTGGATGGTCGCGCACTACCATGCAGTTCCAGACCCGGCCCAGCTGCTGTTCTAGTATACTCAATAGGCACCACAGATGCCAGCGCCATCTCAGTCATTGGGGACACAGACCAAAGGTTACAGTGATTCACCAGGTGCCACTCCAGGCAGGAGATCAGTACCTGATTCACTATAGAGATCAAATGCGGGTAGCTCATTTGGGAGGTGACTGGATGCCAGTTTTTTGACAGATACAGGGTGGAGCATGTAGCACTTATCGACAGAGATTAGAGATGCTCTACATCTTTAGATTTTGTACCTTATTTAATGATGTATGAGGGTTATGGGATGGATATATGATAGATTTTGATGTATGATGGACATATGATGTACATTGTATTATTTTGATTATGATATGGGACAATCCTTATTGACACTATACAATATGTTTCCTTTTGTGATGGGTAATTGAGTTTATGTACGCACATGTATATGATATTTCTAGCTTATATAGATGGATACTTTGGTTTATTTATGCACATTTTTATGATACTACATGCTTATGTGGATGATTGGGTATATGATACTTGTGGAATATGGATGATTTTATTAGTGCAGATATTCACTTGGTGATATGATGTATGCACATGTTGTATCTATGATGACTTATATGTATAGATGCCTAGTTGATCTATTGACATGTATGTATATGTGTGTGATGGATTATGTATAAGTATTTTCTATATGTAGGATGTGATGTATTATGAGTCTGACACTTTGTGATGCAGGTGGCGATGGATGTGTGGTTCTAACGTGTTGTGAGGTAGGTGGCGATGTATGTGTGGTTAATAGAATGAAGCTAATATGCGATAATGCTCTTGTAATTTATAGTGAATTAATGATGAAAGGAAGTAACACATGGTCATAAGTGTCAATAAGAACTGACATGATAATGTGAGATGGGTATGTAGTGGTTGTGAAAAATGTGTGGAATTTGTCATCTATCAAAAACCTTTAGTATCCTGAGAAGAATGGGAGAGGGCGGGATAAAGTATTTGCACAACCAAAAGCATAGGGTGAAGGAAATGCAACAGACGATGAAATGCAATCCTAATAGGAGTCACCATCTTTGGAGCACTGATTCTTGCTATAGCATAAGATACCAGATACCCTAATATATAAGACCAAAGCAAGTTGGCATCCAATGCATGAAACAAACACAGCAAACAAAAAGGGCTATCCCAACACCCCAAGGTCATGATGACCTTGGTCGGGCTAGGTATTGGGATAACCACAAACACACAAGGATGCCCCAGCGTAACACAAGACCTCAGGGATCTTGGTGGGTACTACGTGGGACAACCAAGAAGACAACAAAGAAAAGACCAAGATAAACCCCTATGTTGACTAGTCAAAGCACACCATGATATGATGGATCAAGGCAACCATGACAAGTGTTGATAGTGAGCTCAAATGACAAATAAATTTTGAAACATCAAAATATCACAATCAATATCAAAACATCCTTTGCCATAAGATCAAGGTGATGGATGGGATTGATGAGGTCTGCTAGGAAGGATGCATCCTATTGAGACCGATGATAGATACTAAACTAGAATGACCCAGTTTGATGCCAGAGAGTTTTTTTTATTAACCAAATCTCTTGATAATAGGGGAGTTTAATTGAGAATAACAAGCCAGACAAGGACACATACTGACATATTCTATAGACCTAGGGGCTCGGGGGCCGATAAGAGATTAGCCTTGCCTACATGAATGCGTAGAGCCCTCGTAGTTCATGAAAAGACCATGGATAAAGCAGAAAGAGGATGATGAAGGCGAACGACAGATAACCAAGACGTGATGGTCAGAATACCCCGGGGGCAGATCAAATGATCAGCCTTGCCTATGTGACAACGCAGGGGCAACGTAGTTTGACAGGGGGCGCAACAGGATGAGATCTAGATGAAGATCGACACAATAGATGAACCTATGTGATAACACAGACCGAATGCCGATGAGATGAATGACATAAGCTCAGAGTGGGATACTGAAAAGCTCAGGATGGGTGGATAGGTTAGACGGGTCGTCCAATACTCAATCAGAATATACCAAGTGGTGAAGGATGGGATGGATGAGGATGATAGTGCGGATGAAAGCATATAATAACTAGGATGCTAGGTAGATAATGATTAAGCCCTCTATGGATGATGCCTATTACTAGGTTTTCACCATCCATACTTATCCAAGGCACCACAAAAAGTGGTTTTCACCATAGGACGAACTTATTTCTCTTTACTATTTTTGGATTTTTTTTACTTTTTTGGATTTTTTGGATTTTATTTTTTTGGATTTTTTGGATTTTTTTGATAGGTGGGGTTACCAAGTAGACTTAGGCGTAGAACTTCTTCAGATGCATGATGTTGATGGGTTCTTCGAGGGGCTCCTCTTCAAGAGTAGTCAACCTGTATGCCTCAGATCCATATTTAGCGGCTATGATAAAGGGCCCCAACCAATTTGCCTCAAATTTTCCCTTCTTGTCTCTGTCTTACTGAGTACGTTGATTTTCTTTGAGGACAAGATCACCCACCTGAAACTGTCGAGGGAAAACCTTCTTGTTGTAGTGACGCTTGAAGCGGTTTTGGTATGCTTGCAGGTGATCGTAAGCTTTGATTCTCCTTTCATCAAGTAACTCCAGTTGTGCAAGCCATGCAACACAAGCATCCTCCTCGTTGATAATATTTTTTAGGGAAATTCTCAGCGATGGGATCTCAACTTCAATTGGCAATATGGCTTCGGCACCATAGACTAAAGAATAGGGAGTGGCCCCTATAGGGGTGCAGATGGAGGTGCGGTATGCCCAAAGGGCGGGATGAATATGGAGGTGCCAATCTCGACTGGTGTTATTGACAACCTTTTTTAAGGATGCAGATGAGGGTCTTGTTGGGTGCTTCTGCTTGACCATTACCCTGGGGGTAATAAGGCGTTGACCAACGATGCTGGATGTGAAAGGTGTCGCAAAGGTGTTTCGTGGCTTGGTTTTTGAAAGGTTTTCCATTATCAGAAAGGATGGTGGATGGGATACCATATCTGCAGAGAATATGGTAAAGGATGAACTTTGAGATCTGAATACTGGTGATCTGTGAGAGCGGCATGGCTTCCACCCACTTAGTGAAGTATTCAGTGGCAGTGATTATGAATGTATGGCCATCAGATGATGGTGGGTAAATCTTGCCAATCAATTTGAAACCCCATTGAGAGAAGGGACATGGTGTTAGGAGGGGCTGAAGATCTTGTGCTGGAGCGTGAATCAAATTTGCATGTTGTTGGCATGGAAGACACTTCTTCACAAATTCACAAGCATCATGCTCTAGTGTAGGCCAATAATATCCGGCTCGAAGAATCCTTTTGGCCAGGGCCATACCATTTGAGTGAGCTCCACAAACACCACCATGTACTTCCGTTAGTGCCGTGCAAGCTTCGGTCTCACTCAGACACCTAAGGAGGATTCCATCATACCCGTGACGATAAATCGTATCACCGACAATGATGTATCAGGAAGAGCAATGAACGAAGGATTTGCATTGATTACATGTAAGTTTTGGGGGTATGATATTATCATGAAGATAGGTATATATGTCCTAGTACCAGGGGGAGGCGGGACCTATGATATCACACACCATATCGGTCTTAGGAAAATCATACGCTGGGATTAAAAGTTGTTCGACAAGGAACTCACATTCCATCCAGTCCTTAGACATGTCAATTAGGGAACCGATAATGGCCATTGCATCTGCTGTTTTATTATGTACCCAAGGAATTTGGTCAAATTGTATAAAGGTGAAATATTTCTTAAAATCATCCACCATGTGCTTATAGGGTAACAACTTATCATCCTTTGTGAGGAATTCATCATTAACTTGCTTGATGACTAATAATGAATCACCAAAGACTTTAAGATGAGTTATATGCCACTGTTTTGCAATTCGGAGGCCGGTGAGGAGGGCCTCGTACTCTGCGATGTTGTTGGTACATGGAAATGCTATCCTGAATGATTTTGGAATGTAGTCACCTTGAGGGGTAATTAATAAAATCCCTGCACTTGATCCATTATCAGTGTATGAGCCATCAAAATATAGCATCCAAGCTAGTGCTTCTGTAACTATGTAGAATTCTTCGTCTAGGAATTTAGTGTCCAGAGGGTAAGCATCGACTAATGGTGCCTCGCCCAACTGATTAGCTATGACCTATCCCTTTATGGCTTTCCGCTCCACATACTCTATGTCAAATTCGCTTAGGAGCATGACCCACTTGGCCATGCGGCCAGTCAGAGTGGTTCTAGGTAACAAATACTTCAATGGATCAATTTTAGCAATTAATTTGACTGGATGGCTGAGCATGTAATGTCAGAATTTTTGTGTGCTGAAGACTAGCGCGAGGCAGGCCTTTTCCATGGGAGAGTAGTTTAATTCATAGCCGACCAACGTCTGACTGATGTAGTAGATCGCCCTCTCTTTTGATGATTCATCATGTTGTGCCAACAATGCTCCCAGCACAACTGAAGTGGCAGAGATATACAACAAGAGGGGTTTCCCAGGAATAGGGGACATCAAGATCGGAGGATGAGCTGAGTATTCTTTGATCTTATCGAAACCTGTTTGACACTATTGGTTCCATTGAAAGGTGGAGTCTTTCTTCAGTAGATGAGTGAATGGCTGACACTTGTCCGTGAGCTGGGCTATGAACCGATGGATGGATTGCATCTTCCCCTGGAGGCTTCTTAGCTACTTCAGATTGCGTGGAGGTGGCATGTCCAAAATAACCTTCACCTTGGCAGGATCAACTTCAATACCCCTTCAGGAGACTATAAAACCCAACAATTTTCCCGAGGTAACCCCAAAGACACACATTTTTGGATTTAGCCGCAACCTGTAATGCTATAACCGTTCAAAGGTCTTTTTCAGGATGGTAGGATGTTCAGCTCGTGTTCTAGATTTCCCTAACAAGTCATCAACATAATCCTCCACGATGATATGGATGAGGTCATGGAAGATGACCGTCATTGCCCTATGATATGTTGCCCCTGCATTTTGAGACCAAAGGGCATAACATTGTAACAAAAGGTTCCCCAAGGTGTCATGAAGGTGGTCTTGTGTTGGTCCTCAAGTGCAATTCAAATCTGATTATAACGAGAGAAGCCATCCATAAGGGATAGCATCTCATGTCCTGCTGTGAGGTTGACCAACATGTCAATGTTAGGCAGAGGGAAGTCATCTTTTGGGCAAGCCTTGTTAAGATCCCTGAAGTCTGTGCAAATCTGAATGTCTCCATTTGGTTTGGCAACTGGTACTATATTGGAGATCCACTCAGAGTAGTCAATTGGTTTGATAAAACCTGCATCTAGTAACTTCTCCAACTCCTTCTTGACTAATAATGCCACTTGTGGATGCATCTAGCGGAGCTTCTATTTGACAGGTTTGGCATTTGGGTGGACATCTAGATGATGAACCACTAAGGCGGGTCTAAGCCTGGCATGTCCGAATATGACCAAGCAAAGTTAATGATTCCCTCTTGGAGTAGCTGCACAACGATTGGATACTCTTGCTCTGAGAGTGATTTATCTACATAGGTGATCTTAGGATTTTCAACAGTATCCAGATTAACTTCTTGAGTCTCTTCGATTAAAATGGATGATCGAGCAGATAACTGAGTTCCTACAAGGGGAAGATGAACATCTCCATCTTTTGGCACCTCTTCGAGTTTTTTCGCCATTAGATGCGTCCTTTTTTTTACTTTTCCAAGGTCAGGAAGTGCCTTGGGGAGGTTTTCACTAGATGACTGTTTTTTATTTTTCTTGTTCTTATTTTTGCGACTGGAGTGTTCATCCTCCCCCAATCCCATGAGGTTGACATATGTATCCGTAGACATATTGACAGGTGTGCTATTACGTAGGTCCCAATCAATGAGCTCAGGGTGACAAAGGGATAGGCTAATGGTGTAGACGGATAGGCATTCGAACATGGATGATAGGTCGGTGTGATCGACGTCATCGTATGCACATATGATGGATTCCTCCTCAGGCATGTCTTCCAACGAGCCATTGTCCACGGCGACACTATTGGAGGTATTAGACGATGTTGCAGGGCCTTTCTGCTTTTTATCGTATCCAATGCCTATGTTCTTCGGCAGCTTTGGTGTATCAATAGGTTGCAACTGCCCCTGTTCTTCCTTACCTAGGCCCCTTCCTTGGTAGTTATACTTTTTTGCAAACTTATTTAACTAAGGATATGCTTCTTGAAAATATTCCTTTAGAGGGGGATCTGGTTGGGGTTCTTCTCGGTATACCTATTGACTTATATCCTCTTCTGGTGCATCTATCTTGATACTAGGGGACCTGAAAGTGGTGGTAGGGATGTTTTTACCATTGAAGGTGATAGTCTTGTCTTCCTTTGGAGTAGCATGTGAAGGTTGGTCATACTCATGTGGTGATGGGGGCATGGTTGCTATATTAAGGGCAATATGCATTTCGTATTCTCCACACCCTTTATCAATGATCTGGACTCTTGTGACTGTAGGATCAGTGGTGGAAGATGGAGTGGTTGTCGCGATGGAGGGTGGATTAGCGGATGATGACTGAGATGCCCCCATTTCGACCCCAGGACAATAATGTAAATGGGGGAAGGAAGCTTCTAAAGTGCACAATATTCAAAAGGTTGGGGGTCAGCATAGATCGTGACTTCCTATCCGTTGACTAGGAATTTTAGGCACTGATGGTACGTGGAAGGAACGGCTTGCATAACATGGAGCCATGGGCGGCCAAGGAGGAGATTGTATGGCAAGTCCAGATCAAGGACATGACAGGTAGTGTATTGAACCACAGGTCCCACTTGGATAGGAAGACTAATAATTCCCTCTGAATTCCTTTCTGCATTATCATAGGCCTTGATCGTGATGATCTGATTACTTAAATCTGCTTGAGTATATCCCACCTATTTTATGAATTTTAGAGTACACAAATTGAGGGCAGAGCCATTATCTATCAAGACCCTTTTTATTTTATGGTGGGCAACAACGACTTCGATATGCAAGGGGCGATTATGATTGACATCGATAGTTAGCATGTCATTTTGGCTGAAGTGCAGTTGATAAGATAAAGCTAGGTGTCTGACCAAAGCTTGGAATCATGTGGGGTCAATGTCATTAGGTACATGGGTTTCATGTAGGGCTCTATTGAGAATTTCTTGATGTACAGGAGAAGACTTAAGCAAATCCAAAATGGAGATATGAGCAGGGGTCTTTCCTAAGTGATCAAGGATGTTGTACTGGGAGGTTACAAGAGTTAGTTGGGCGGGTGTGGAGGCTGCAGGGATAGTGATGCGGGCTCGTCATGTAGTAACAACACACTGAGGGTCTTTGGCTTTGACATGTATCATGGATACCTGGGGCTCTACCTGCTCAATGTAATGAATAATACCTTCGTAATTGAGGGGTACATTCTTATAGCTCACATTATTTGTGTTGTTGTCCTAGGGATTACTGTTGGAGGTGCTTGGGCCTTGATTATGGTTGGGAAAGGCATTTTGATATATCTGCAACTGAGCATTAGACGACAAAGTTTGACTGGAATCAACCTTGATATCTCCTTGATCAATGAGGTCTTGGATATAGTTTTTCAGACCCTGGCACTTATTCAAAGAGTGTCCTTTGATTTTATGGAACTCACAATATTCATTTTCCCTAAACCATGCGGGCTTGGGCTTGGATTCGTCAAGTGGCTTGGTGACAGTGTACGTGATTGGATAATTAATCTGTAACAATTTATTGAAGACAACACTCAGGGGTTCTCCTAATTGAGCATACTGACGTTTAGCGTTCCCATGGTTGTTCTGATTTGACTGTTGAGAAGGGCGAGGTGTCCCCTGTGGCACCGATATGGCATTAGGTATGGATGGTTGTTGTCTCTGGGATGTATTAGCCACTTGGACATGTTTAGCATCAGTGACGTAGTCATTTACTGCGTTCTTGTTCTTGTTCCAAAAATGTGGCTTGTCATTGAATGACCTTTCTTTATCCTGGTTATATATTTTGACGTGCCCTTTGGCAACAAGGGCACGTTCAAGGTTAGGTCCCTTTTCTACTAGCTCAGTGAAAGTGGTGACACAATGTAACCTGAAGTTATGACCATGTCGGGATGAGAGTTCTCCACGAAG
Source organism: Sequoia sempervirens (assembly GCA_007258455.2). NCBI lineage: Eukaryota > Viridiplantae > Streptophyta > Pinopsida > Cupressales > Cupressaceae > Sequoia > Sequoia sempervirens. Next base: position 119,048,028 of record VDFB02026320.1, on the reverse strand, counting down.
AGGGTGACCATGTCCTTCTCTCTTAGAGGGGTTTTCATTCGGCTTGCTAACGCACGCCACCTTTGAAGATAGCTAGCAAAGGTTCCCCCCTCTCGTTGTTTCTCTTTGAGGAGATCTAAGGTGTTAGTGTCCTTCAATTTGAAAGAGAAGTAGGACACAAACTTTTCTGACAGGTCCGCAAAAGATTTTATGGACCCTCTTTCGAGGGTCATGAACCAGTCTACGGCAATGCCTGTTAGACTCTGCGGAAACAGGCGCAAGAGATAATTGTTGTTGTGCATAACTTCTTGACATTGGGAGTAAAACTCTTGTAAGTGGGCCTTGGGATCCTTGCTCCCCCTTTATCTGTCGAATTTTGGTACTTCAAAATGTTTAGGGAAGGGGATCAATGAGATGGAGGGATCAAATGGGTATGGGAATATGTCCTCGAATTTGAATCATTGTTTTCCTATCCCTGCCTGAAGATCTCTCAAAGCAGCTTTAATTTCTAGCAAATCTGAGTTGACTGGTGGCGGGTTGGATGGATACGGGTGGTAGGATGATAGAGGATCCTGCTAAGAGAATGTTGGATCATTGAGATATGGGTTTGGATGGTGGAGTGATGACATCCCTTGTTGGTATGCTGGGGGATTTTGTTGATATGTGGGTTGTTGTTGCGAGGTATAATATGGATTCATTTGATAAAGATGTGAGGTGGGTTGTTGAGGCGCTTGGATGTGATGTTGTGGATTGACCCGTTGATACTGGGGGAGTTGTTGTGATTGTTGGGAAGCCGCATAAGGTGGTTGCTGCTGGGACTGCTGTTGGTAATAGGGATACTGTGGTGGTTGCTGATGTGATGTGAGATGTTGTGTGGGCCGAGATGACATGTTGTACTGTGCTTGAGCTCACGGTCGTAGGATGGATGCAAGGAAAGGAGATATGGTCTGAGTGGGAGGTCGAGACAGATTGTTTTGCGACTAATATGGTGGTTGTTGTGAGGAAAATAGCGATTGTTGTTGTTGGGGCGGCTGGGATAATGTAGGGGGATTTTGCAAGGGAGGTTGTTGGGTACCGAAGGGAACATTCAGAGGGGGTAGATTAGATTGAGGAGGTTGTGGGGATGCATATCAAGGCGACGGTTGGTTTAGGGCCCCAGAAGGTGGAGGCAATACATTGAAAGGGTTGCCCCTAGTGTTGATGGAAGCGGATTCGAAGGGGATGGTGCCGGTAGCATTAGTGGTTGTGGTTGCGGGACGTTTTGTGGCATGCCAAAGGAAAAAGGATCATTGGGATCAGTGGTTTGGGGTGTCCCTATGACCGAGATTCTAGGATGTGGGGGATTGCTAATGGGATATAGAATGGCGTTGCCGAATTCAGGTTGATTCCAACCTTCTACGGAAGGAACATTGGGGACGTATGAGCTACCTGGGACGTTATGTGAACCTTGGGGTACATTAGGTGTGGAGTCGGCATACTTGGATAGGTCAACACTTGACGGAAATTTGACACCCTTGTCAATTAGGTGAGCCAAGATCTCTTCGCCATGTTTTTCAAGAAGGCGATCCGTCATTTGCACATTGACTGGGTTACTAAAGTGTTCCTCAAATGTAACCTCGGGTTGGATGACCATGTTTTCATCCCTGAGAGGTGATGTGTTTTGACCGTCGATATTGGATTGTGATGAGGTGCCATTGTGAGGATCCCGAGGGATGTTTGCACTATTATTGGGGTCTTGTGAGACATTAGTTGCATTGTTCGGATCTTGAAGGATGTTTGGTTGGGATTGTTGTTCGGCCATTTTCCTTATTTATGACCGGGTCTGAACAGGCATGCAATATGATGGATTAGGATGACTTTGGTGACGAAAGGATTGATTTGATTTGATGATTGATTAGCCAAAAAGGATGTGGCTCGATAGGATTGGTTGAAATTGGATGATTGACTAGCCGTTGAGGCTAGGGCTCGATGAGATTGACTCGATTTGACTGATGTGGACTAGGTTGATTGAAAGATAATGAGTCAATCTAGATTGGATGATATAACGATTGGATTTGGTATGATGATTGATTAGGGTGGATGATAGTGAACAGAATCTGAAACCAGGTTCAAGAGTGATCTTTGATAACGCTAGGTGTTGATTGATGATAAAGGCACCGAATCCAACTTGAGATAAAAGTGGATTGATTGGGCCGACAAGGACGACCGACTTAGGACAGATGACGATCTGAAGTTGGTTTTGATGGATGACGTTCGATTAGAGATGAACACCTAGGTCAATTCGGATAACCGCTCTAACAAGGTTTCAATGGGATACTGATGGTCCAAAATGTGGAAAGGATAACCAGAATGTGAATTCCGAATGGATGTACAGATGCACGAGCCGAGGGGATAAACATTTAGGATTACGAATGGATTCTCGAAACGAGTGGACAAAAGTCCGAAATGAGAAGACGAGTGATCGAGATAGTGGAACGAGGGTCCCAAATGACAAAGCGAATAAAAAAAAGTTGATCGGTCAAGGGTCAGGTCCGCCCCTGTACAGGTCAGGTCCGCCCAAGGAGCAAAAACTGATCAAAATAGGTCACAATAGGTCAAGTCCACCCCTGGATGAGGGCAAGTCCACCCAAGGAGCAAAAACTACTCAAAATAGGTCACAACAGGCCCAAAACAAGTTGGTCAACAAGTCAAGTCCGCCCCTGGATGAGGGCAAGTCTGCCCAAGGAGCAAAAACTTACCAAACTAGGTCAAAAACAGGCTTTAAAGGACTAGTTTTTAGGGCAAGTCCACCCCTGGATGAGGGAAAGTCCGCCCAAGGAGCAAAAACTGATGAAATTAGGTCAAAAACAAGATCCAAGGGACTAGTGTTTAGGGAAAGTTCGCCCCTGGATGAGGGAAAGTCCACCCAAGGAGAAAAAATTGATGAAATTAGGTCAAAATCAAGCTCCAAAGGAGTAGTTTTTAGGGCAAGTCCACCCCTGGATGAGGGAAAGTCCACCCAAGGAGCAAAAACTGATGAAATTAGATCAAAATTAGGCTCCAAAGGACCAGTTTTTAGGGCAAGTCTGCCCCTGGATGAGGGTAAGTCCACCCAAGGAGAAAAAACTGATGAAATTAGGTCAAAATCAGGCTCCAAAGGACTAGTTTTTAGGGAAAGTCCGCCCCTGGATGAGGGAAAGTCCACCCAAGGAGAAAAAACTGATGAAATTAGATCAAAATCAGGCTCTAAAGGACCAATTTTCAAGGAAAGTCCGCCCTTGGATGAGGGAAAGTCCACCCAAGGAACAAAAACTGATGAAATTAGATCAAAATTAGGCTCCAAAGGACCAGTTTTTAGGGAAAGTCTGCCCCTGGATGAGGGCAAGTCTGCCCAAGGAGCAAAAACTGATGAAATTAGGTCAAAGTCAGGCTCCAAATGACCAGTTTTTAGGGCAAGTCCACCCCTAGATGAGGGTAAGTCCGCCTGTTTGTGAGGTTTGACTTGATTTTTGACAAAAAAGACTAAGGCAAAGGACTCAAAACACAACAATCATCAATCAAAAGACTATGGCTGAGTGAAATAAATTAGATAATCACTGGTTTCGCACAAAGAAGACAATTCAGACAGCACAAGCCTAAGTCTAGTAGAGGGGTATAGCTGATAAAGTCCTCTAATCTAAGATGAACATGGTTACTAGGGACTCCTTGATATACACCCGGTACGTGAGGCCCAAACTGTGAACACCAACTCGTTACAAGCGTGAGTCGGGAACCTAAAAGGCTCGGACCAACTCTTCACATCATTCGATGCTTCGCAAATTACAACGTGGTTGGTTTGAGGTACAAATTTTGCTCTCCCCCCTTTATATACCCCGCCGGTACGCGTGGTTGGAATCATTCGTTGGAGTGATGAAATCCCCAAGCAGGTCCCACTAAGAAAATAAAATGGGTAGACTCAAAGGACGTGGTAAGCTACGATTTCTCGTCACCCAGGATCACCGAATGGCGCAAGGGGATTGGATACGTCAAATAGATCACCCAAAAACACAACATACAAGGTTGATTGACACCTTTTAATTAACTATGTTCCTAATTAGAGGGTAAGAACCCTTAAAACAGCCAAAAAATTGCTAAAAAACTAAAATTTTACCTTTTGAAAAAAGCTGTCTAGGGAAAATCCGGCTGTCTGTTAGGGCAGATCTAGCTGTCTGGGGAAAATCCAGTTGTCTATTAGGTCGGGTCCACCTGTCTGTTAGGTTGGGTCCGCCCCTCCATAAAAAAGTTCCAAAAATAATAATTTATGTAGTTTAGGGAGGGAAGGTCCGCCCCTGGAGAGGGTCAGGTCCGCCTATGGAGGGCGGGTCTGCCTGTCTGTTAGGTCAGGTCCGCCCCTCTGTGAATTTTTTTCAAAAACTACTTTCTGCAATCTGGGGAGGGAAGGTCCGCCCCTGGAGAGGGTCAGGTCCGCCTGTGGAGGGCGGGTCCACCTATCTATTAGGTCAGGTCCGCCCCTCTGTAACCTGTACCTGCAAAAAGTCAAAAAATAGAAAACGTAAAAATAAGAGACCCGTTTGTGGGTCCCACTGGGCGTGCCAGAAATGTGATAGGTCAAAATTAAGTGGTAGAAAACGAGCAGCAAGCAAAAAAGTGAAAAATTCCACTAAGAACAACCTACACTTCAAGATTAGCCTAGTTGGATTCAACACAATATAAAAAAAATAACAAATGGAACCTTTTACCTCGTGTCGAATCGATCCTTTGGTTGGCCCTTCGATCTTTGGTGTTGTATGCTCCTTGGATGGCAAGATGCAAGCTAGATGATGATATGATAATGGATGCAAGTGGGTGCAAGCATGAAAATGGCTAAGTATGGATTTTAGGAAAATTTTGCGAGAGTTTGGCTACAATACATGATCTCTCCAAAATGAGAGAAAAGGGGGGTATTTATAAAGATTTTGAAAATCTCTAGGGAAATGGACGGTCAAGATTGAGCCACCAAGATCAAGATGTAGGACCAAGGTGAGTTGAGAATTCACAAGCCCTTATATCTTAACATGTGGCATGTGATATGGCTTAAAAGGGGTGATGTGTACATGAGGTGGAAGGATAGTACATGACATGGAGAGGGTACATAGTACCTTGGGATTGAGACAAAATCTCATCATAAAGGAGATACTTGTCCCCATGTGGGTGAGAGGACAAGTGGGGAATTAAAAATTCCCCAAATATTCTCATGGGGAAGAGAGAAGGAATTTAAAATTCTTTCAAATGCATTGGGGAATTAAATGTGAATTAAAGGGGAATGAAGATGCCTTGTTCAAAAAGAGAGTTTTTAATGAAGTTGACTAAGGACACATTCCATAAATGATATGGGGATTAGAGATGACTTAATTGGGTGATTAAGGTTGTGCAAGTACTTGATTAGACTAATTAATGAATCATTAGAGGCAAGTGGGAAATTATGGAGGATGGGACCCTAATGATGATTAGGGGTGTGCACATTTTAATCATAAATTAATTATGACTAAGAAAGAGGGTTAGATTGCTAAGAGGGATTAAAGGCCAACTTGCAAAAGGTTGAGGATGTGACAATGAGAGAGAAAATAGGGAATTTAAAAGTAAATTTAAAATTCTAAAAGATAATATGACTAAATTAAATAAAGTGATGCATTTATTTAATTTAGAGAGGAAATAGGGGAAAAGTATTTATTAAATTAGATACTTGGGAAACCTTATGCAAGAAACATAATATTAATTAAATGAATGATTTAATTAATACCGGCAAAGAGGACAATTTTAAAAGAGCAAAGGGATGATTAAGAAGACGACTTTGACCATATGGAAGTGGTCAAATTTGGATGTCTACTGTAACAATTGTAGTAAAGGATTCTTTTAGAAATTTTCTAGGTGCGATTGCTAGCCCCCTTTGCTCACAAACCAATCATTTGGTTGAGGCTATTGGAGATTTTCATGTAATAAATTTGGCTCATAGTCTGAATTTTAAAAACCTTTGGCTTGAAGGGGATTCAAAAAATATTATTGAATGTCTTCTAAGTAGGTCCCCCCCCTCGTGGACCATAAAGTCTTGGATTGATGATGCTATTTTGACCTTAGCTAAGTTTGATAATATAAAGATATCCCATGCCTATAGAGAAGCCAATGTTGTGGCGGACTTTTTTTTGAATGAAGGGGTTAAAAGTAAAAGACAATGCACATGGTTGAATATCAGTGATTTAGGTGTTGATGTCTGAGCCTTATTGAACTATGATGCTTCACATGGGAAAGATGTGTGTCACCTCAATCATGATGATAGAATGGGGTAAGTACATCACTATCATTAGATTTCATGGGGCCGAGTAAATTAGCTTTTCTTGTATGTTTGCTTGGCATGCTTTGTGGGTTCATAGGCTTGGTGGGACCATTTTGCACCAAGATTTCGTCTCTATTTACAATTTCATTACTATGCTTGCTAAAATGGGAGGAGAAAGAAAAAGAGTTGAGCCAGAAAGCTTCGAGGTGCACATAAGAAACACTAAAGTGTGGAACAAAGTTAAAAGTGGGGGTTTACTCCCTTTTTTGGAGAAACTCCATGGGTCTAATCAGGAAGCTACAGAGCTTTTTGAGAAGAATTGGAACAATGGTGAAATAACCCTTTTTGGCAGGAAAGTTAAGTTTGATGAAAATATCATCGCTAAAGTGATTGGTATGCCCATAGAAGGGCATAAATTTTTCTGGGACAGGAAATTCTCTGATGAAGCGGTGGCTAGATTTCTGAAGAAAGACAAGGAAAAATTGAAACTTATGAAAGTTTCCAATAGTTACATCGAGGGTGACTCCATTAAATCTCTCTAGAGAAAATTTCTTCGCATCATTATGGAGTATATCTCCTTGGATGGACGGTTCACTAGGGTCTACGACTGCCATTTTTCCTTGCTCAATCATTTTCGCTATAAGGTCAGGGTTTCTCTCCCCTACTACTTACTCTATTCCTTAAGAAACAGTATGGAAGACCATAAGAAAAACCCTAAAATATATCCTATATTACATACTGGTTTGATAACATTAATTTTTGAACATTTTCAAAAAATGTCGGTCCTTGCTAACTCGGATGCCTCTTCGGCTTCTGAGGATGATGACACTGAACCTAGCTATTCGGGGAATAAACCTAATTTGAGTTCGGTAAGGATGGTTTTGGACCCTCCCATTGTCCAGAATCCCCAGCCTATTAAAGTTTTCCCGTAATCCCTAGCCTGTTAAAGTTTGCCCTACTTTTGAGCCTGGAAGTTCTACCCCCAAAGCCAAAGGCGCCAGAAAGAAATCCCCTATTAAAAACCTTGTCCCTTACTCTAAAGATACTCCTGATTCTGAGGAACTCAGTGCCAATAATAACTCTTCATATTTTGTCCCGTCAACGGACATAGATGTTAGAACAAGGTCCCCTGGAGCCTCTGACCCTGCTAAAAATTTCCTTAATCTTGATAGGGAACCTACAACTGATTTTCTGGGCATAGCTAGGAATAATGTTGTGGACCACTTCAAAATGTCAAAATCGGTCTTTCATGAAATTAATGACCTGAAAATCAAAAACTGGGCCCTCTAGAGTAAATTGGAAGAAGTGGAAGCTAAGGTTTCTGTGTTGTGCAAGAAGGATGAAGAGCGCAATGAGAACACTGCTAGTAAGGAGATCCAGGGCAATGCGGGTAAGGATAGAAGGATAGAAATTGACTTTGAAAAAATAAAAAATGTTGTGAAGATAATCACTGAACAAAATAATAGAATGGAAAGACATAATTCTATCATTATCAACACAATGACTGAAAAATTGGATAAATCTCAACAGGGGTCCTTGGTTGTTGATTTGGAAGAAGTAAAAGATAAAAACCAGGAAGAGGACATAGGGATTTCGAAGAGAACTAGGGCTAATCTGAAAAGGAAGGCACCCCCTACGCCACAGATGATTCAAAATTTCAAGAAGGGAGTCCAGGATATGCAGTATCTAGAGGTCGAAACTGAAAAAGTTCTGAAGACTCTAGATTAGTTGCTGTTGGTTTTTTGGTCTATGCCTCGACTAGATTTTTGGTGGTCCTTTCTGGCTTTTTTTGGCTAGCTGCTATTTTTTCAGGGTTTTTCTTTCTTTGTAGTGTGTTTAATTCGGAGGAATTTTTTGTCCTTTCCTATATTTTGTTGTAAACTTTATGGTTTTGGGTCTCTATAAAACCCATTTTTTCCTTTATCAAAAACAATTGTAATAAATTTTGAAAGTGTATTTCATTAAATTTGTACTCTCTAAATAAGAAAATGTTTTCATTACAATAATTATAGGTTGGAAAACACTAGGTTTTATGAAACCTGCAACCCATATAGTGTTGTACAACTCTCTACATGTAACAACCCAATTGGTTAGTTACCTCTTAGGTCAAATTGATTAGTTTTATGTATCCCCCACCTACAAATCCTCCCCAAGCTCTCTACACTTGAGCTTAGAACAAGAAGAATGTAACCACTCACAACCCACTATGTTTTCCAACCTACAATTGTTTTGTGCATTGATTTTTCCATCATATGAGGAAATTGAAACACAAATTTTACTCTAAGTAGTAGCTTTGGTAAAATTTGAAAGTTCCTTCCATTACATTTTTACTCTCTAAATAAGAAAAGGTTTTCATTACCATAATTGTAGGTTGGAAAATACTAGGTGTTATGAAACTTGCAACCCACATAGTATTGTAAACCCTTTTCATGTAACAACTCAATTGGTTACTCACCCCTTAGGTTAATTTGATTATTTTTATGTATCCCCCACCTGCAACTCCTCCCTAGGCTCTTTGCGCTCGAACTTAGAACAAGCACTCCAACCTTGAGCTTAGAACAAGTACATTCATATCACTCACAATCCATTGTGTTTTCCAACCTGTGATTATATTCGGAAGTGTTGAAACTGTATCAAAACAAAGGAAGATTAAAATTGACCAGTTAGAAAAGGAAGTAAAAGATAAGAAGAATATTTTATCATCAAAAGAAAAGGTTATTTTTTAAGGTTCCTTTCATTACATTCATACTCTCTAATTAAGAAAATATTTTCATTACTATAATTGCATGTTGGAAAACACTAGGTGTTATAAAACCTACAACCCACATACTATCATAAAACCCTCTACAAGGAAGATAAATATTGAACAACCAAAAATAGTTATTTTTTGTTTAAGGTCTAATTTGTAAGGTTTCCATTACATTCATAGTATTTTTAAATATTTTTCACATGTTGGAAAACACTGAGTGTTAAGAAGCTTTCCACCCACATACTCTTGTGAAACCCTGTACACAAAACAACCCCATTGGTTACTCACCCCTCAGGTGAATTTGGATAGTTTTATGTATCCCCCACTTGCAACTCCTCGCCATCCTTCCCATCTTGTAGCTTTGAAGTTGCGGAAGGAAATAATGATAGGGGACAGTGTGTTTACCAACACTATAAATAATGTGAGCATTTTTTTGTTCCAATTAGATGAAAAAAGTGAAATGCCAGTTTTACTATACCAAAGAGTTGTTTTAAAATTTGAAGGTGGAATTCATTACATTGTTGGTGCATATGAAACAAAAAAATTTCATAAGGAAATAATTGACAAGGGATAGTGTGTTAAATTCCAGCACTGCAAATAATGTGAGCATTTTTTTGTTCCAAATAGATGAAGAAACTGAAATGCCATTTTTGTTGTACCAAAGAGTTGGTCTAAGATTTGAAGGTGGACTTCATTACATTATTAGTGCATACAAAACAAAAAATATCATAAGGAGATAACTGACAGGGGATAGTTTGTTTTCCAACACTGCAAATAATGTGAGCATTTTTTTGTCCCAAGCAGATGAAGAAAGTGAAATGCCATTTTTACTATACTAAAGAGTTGTTCTAAAATTCGAAGGTGGACTCCATTACATTGTTGGTGCGTATCAAACAAAAAAATTTCATAAGGAAATAACTGACAAGGGACAGTGTGAGTTGCATCTTCTCTTTAAAAGAAACTTACCTCCAAGTTACCACTATTAGGAGGGTATGTGCAGGATCACGATGGGCCAAAAAGTGGCGATATGATGGACGTATGTGTAGGGTATGTGGCTGATGACTTTTTTCTTACTCAAAATTGATGAAACAAAAAGAGTTTTTAAAGGAGATTCTCAACTTTCCACCAATACAAATTATGCTTTACTTTGAATTTAATAAATAATTATTATTCATTTTCTATTTGAATTACGACTAAAGTCCTAATTGATAGGCTAATTGAAAAACATCTATAGCTTTCAAATGGTATCACATTTTTTGAATCTGAAGTGTCGTCACATTCTATGCTTCACATACTATAGGATTAAAAAGAAAAAATGAATTTCATGAAGTTTTGATGAAGTTAAGGTGGTTAGACATCAATTTTTATATCTTTTATAAGTTTTAATAAAAATTCATAATTAATTATTTACTTGGAAAAAAATTAAAAATATGCATCACATGGGATATGAGTCCACCACTTATATCTAAAATCTTATAAAAAAATATTATCATTTTATTGTGGTTAGGGTGGTTAGACAAACACCTACTTCTTATTTTTTCCTTGAAATTTAAGTACTCTGCATTGAAATTTCAAATTTTCACTAGAAATTTTTTAAAATAAACCTAGTAGTTTAGAAACTACATTTAGTTTTCTACAGATTCTATTCTTACATATTTTTGAAATAATATAGATAATTTATTCAAATTTTTACGTCAAGTTGCCTAACTCTGATTTTTTTGAATTTTTTGCCACTTAAGGGCCTGTTTTTTCCATGATGATCCTGCACATACCCAGGAGATGCATGCAAATGTTTATGTAGTCATTTATGAGCCCTCATATGTTACAAATGAATAATTTTTCCACTCTTGATTGGATCATTTTGTGGGTCCTCACCTTCTTGACCTCCAGATTTATTCCTCAACATTAGATATTATGCTTTCCTTAAATTTCTTAGAGGCATTTTATCAAACAACTCAATACCGAATTAATGCATTACTTATGCACTCTTTCACATTCATATATGATCACATTATATATTCAATTATAGAAAACACCCTTTCCACAAAGTTTTCACACCATCTTTAAATAAACTGATCTAAAAACATTCACATGTTGAAAAAAGCCAAATAATAACTCTAGCTAACTAAACTACACCACCTCCTCTTTCATGCAACTATAAAACTAAAACTGTAATACATAGAATACCATCAACCCACACAAAATGGCATCAATCACTTTCCATTGTCAAGAGATATCAAACCTCAATCCCATAATGCACCTTAAATCTCACAACTCTCCTTCCCTCGTTGTCGACTTTGAACTCATGCAAAAATGATTACCTTTGAAATGGACTAACCATAACATTCGTTGTGCACAAGTTATGCACAACAATATAGTGGCTTATTATAGTCGTGGTATTCATTCATTATCTTCACCTTTCCATAAATCCACACTCCTCCACTTGCTGTGGGTTTCTCAATCTCCAAAATGCCTCCATTCACACAACCTTTCCAAGACAAATATCACAATACTATCATTACTTAATACCTTAAAATGACCTGCAACCTACAACTGCCCAAGCCATTTGTAATACTCTATCCTCATCTTTTCATGTCACTTGTGGATACCAACTATCCATCACTTATCACATGCCCAAAGAATTTAGAAGCTTTGATACCATATGTTGTAAAATACATAAAACTTGATTGATATATGATAGGATCACTCGCTTTAAGTCATCTCTCTTAATTTCTTTAATTGCATGTGATGGAATCTGAGAAGACCATCAAGTACTTACAAAGATGCAGACGACAATAGAGGGATGGAAAATGTGTTCCTGGAAACACTCGCTGTAGAAGAATTTAGGTAGTACAACCTCCGCATTGTCTCCTGTGGCTGGAAAATATACTCCGACAAGATTGTTTTTCCGTCCATTTTAAAAAACTCCCACCCATCATTTACTTGACAAAATACAAAAATAAATCATTAATGGCACTTTCAGCTCTAATGTTATTAATGTAATTAGATTTCCACAATCCATATGAATTTAAATCTAATTGCTTCTGGATTTGATTGTGGTAGTCTTTTTTCATCTAACATTATTTCCACACCTATTCTGGTGGGTCCCTGATCATCATGTTATGTATGTTTCTATGTATGTTTTTTATGCATTTTTAATGTTATCATGCCTATGCTCAATGCATTTTGTCGGGATATCTTTTAATAAATGTTAAGTAATGTACTTGAAACTAAAGTAATATATATATATATATATATAAACTAGGGAGGAGCCACAACCTATACAATCGTGACCTCCTCACCAAGGGAGGCGACTCCCCAATGGGATTTGCGCCCCCACAATTCTCAAATTTCCCATTTAAAAAAAACCAACGCATAAATAAATGACTAACTTAAAAACCTAACTTGTTGTTACCATTAGAAAGGAAATTAAAAAAGGACAGAGAAGGAAATAATAACTTGCTGGTTAGACATCGTTTATACTATCTAAAATCCATGAATCTATCCTTCCAAATGATATTTATGCTTTAAACTAACTAGTTAAAATAAAAATAAATGTATCTATTTGTAAACAAAAATAAAAGTTTGTTGTTCTACCATGAAGGAGTGAAGAGAAAATAAATGTGTTGGCTGTGAGCTACACATAGTAGCTTCAAAATAAATAAAATAATATTAATAAGTGGAAAACATATAAACATTGGTCTTCTTTTGCGGTGCATCGCAACAAATAAAAGAGAAGTTTTAAACTATTGTCTCTCTAATAACAATGCATGTTTTATTTAATAAAAAATAATTACTTTTTAAATTATTGTCTCTGTAATAACAATGCATGTTTTATTTAATAAAAAATAAATATTTTTTTAATGTGTTTTTTTAATGAAGATTCATTGTCTGAAAACACAATATATGTTATTTAAAACTTGCAATTTTAGGTATTTAGATTCAGACTGATTTGTTTTCTTCTATGGATCAATTTATAAAAGAGACATAATCTCATTTATGTTTGATAGTAATATAATAATATTGATAGTAAGATTAATATTATCTATTACTATTAGTAATAGCAATAAATAATATCACTAATAATGCTATTTAGAGTAAAGGGAGTGTTGGAGTCAATTTTAGGGCTAATATTAAAAGAAACATCATAGGGTTCTTTTTAATAGGCTTATTACTCTTCATTGATACCAACCTTATCCTTAGCATTGATATTTTAATTGATATTATAATTATTAAATATTTTAATATGGATGATATTACTATTGCCTATACTTATTAATAAGATTATTACTAATGATTTGATATTAATATTACACTTTTAATATTAATAATTATTGTGTTATTGATATTAGTGATTTCATTACCATTATCATTACCCTTCTAGTTCTTGATAATAGTATTAATCATATAATTATTATTATCATTAATGATAATAATATTAATAATATTTTATATCAAGGAAAATTAATTTTGATAAATGTTAACCTAATGAAAAGAAACTTCCATTCATCATTAACAAAAGTGTCATTACTAATAAATTTTAGTAGTTGTACTGGTGTATAATTTCTATAAGAATATCTAGAGGTAGAAATATAATTATTTAGATTTTTATTAATCTTATCTCAATAATCATCCTTGTTTTAGTCTCCACCAGATGTGAATATCTAGTGACATTAGTATCAACTTGTAGAATGAATGATAATGTTGACAATGATAGGATTGCCAATAATTATTGTAAGCCTTGGAATTGATGTTGATATCAACATGCTTATTAGTGAGAATACAAATTTTAGTTTCTTAAAATATTTGGGTTTTTCTAACAAATTTTTGTGCATTACGCACTCGTCACCTCTATAACTTCTCAATTTGGTCATTCATATGAGATTTCACTTTCTCCAATTCATTTTTTCTCCATTCACTACTAAAGGAAAATTTTGAATGTAAAATTTATTGTAAAATCTCTTAGTTAGATTTTCCCACGCTGTATAAGGCTATGCCATTAATTATATTTAATTATTTTTTGGCTCTCCTTTGTGGAGGATATACATTGAACATGGAAATCTTTAGCTAACATATTTTTGTATGAAAAAGGGTGTATGCTCTATTGTAGCAAACAACCAATGAACATGGGAGTTTTTTTGTTTTTTTGTTTTGTTTTGTTTGTTTCTTTTTTTTTCCTAAGTAAAGAAAAAAGATCAGAAACTTTGTGTTTATTTTATGATAATAGATATTCTATATTTTGAAATATATGAAATACAAAATCTCATTTTAACTCTTTGTTTCAGTTTGTGTTTTATCTTTGATCTATTTTGTTCTTTCTTATTCTCTATTTGTTTCCTTTTCCTCTTCCTTCACATGGTATTAGCATTAAAGGTTATCAAATCCAAAGTTTATCAAAGCTAAGGATTATCCAACACAAAGACTCATAGTCAACACTAGAAGCCCTAAGCACAAGCTTGAAAAATCCATAGATACCTCAATTCAAAGGAAAACGATATGATCATTGGTTAATCACAATGAAGGAATTATTCAATTCTCAAGACATGTGGGAGGTTGTATAAAATGTCTATCCAAAACCAATTGATGCAACAACATACAATTCTCTTAGTCAAGCATAGGACTTACTTGGGGATAATAGAAAGAAGGACTCTAAATATCTCTTTTACATTTTCCAAGCAATGCATGAGAGTATTTTTCCAAGGGTTGTAGAAGAAAAAAATTCAAAAAAATCATGGGATATACTACAAACAACATATCAAGGAATGATCAAGGTGAAAACAACTAAGTTGCAAATGTGAAGAAGAGATTTTGAGAAAATATACATGAAAGATTTTTAATCAAAAGATTCATTTTTTACTCAAATTATTGGATTGGTTAATCAAATTAGATCTCATGGTGAGAATCTTAAAGATAAGAGAGTAGTAGAAAATATTTTAAGAAGTATACCTATAAGGTTTGAGTCTATCATTGTGGCCATAGAAAAGACAAATCTAATCTCTTATGATTTTCAATAATGAGCTTCAAGCATCCATTTCTTCTCATGAGCATAAGCTACGTAGGTTAAATAAAATTAATCTTTAGAGCATGTCTTCAAAACACAAGTTTCAATCAATCATGATGCAGGAAAAGGAAGATCAATTTTTAAATGAAGAGGAAGAAATTTGTATAGAGGTGGAAACACCAACCCAACAAACTTAGGTGGAAGAGGCAATAGCCAATTTTTTTTGTTAAAATCATTCACAAGGCCAAAGGTCTAACAAATCTCAAGTCCAATTTCATTATTGTAAAATATATGGGCATTACTCTTGAATGAATGTAGAAAAAATAAATATGATTCTAAGAAATAAAATACAAATTTTACAGGAGAAAACCAAAACCAAGGCAATATTTTCTTAGCTTGCAATGTTGCACAAGATAATCAAAATGATGTATGGTTTCTAGACTTAGGTTGCAATAATCACATGATTGAGAGTATATACATGTTTTACAATAAGGTGTCAATTATGGGAAAAGGAAACATCAATATTCTAATAAAAAAGGGGGAGAAAAAGTTTA
The DNA here is from genome assembly GCA_007258455.2 of Sequoia sempervirens. Lineage (NCBI taxonomy): Eukaryota > Viridiplantae > Streptophyta > Pinopsida > Cupressales > Cupressaceae > Sequoia > Sequoia sempervirens. The sequence goes on along the minus strand of VDFB02026320.1, from coordinate 119,032,456 downwards.
CTTTTGATGTCTATTTTTCTCCTAGCTTAAAACATAGTTTGATGAGAATTGGGAAGCTCATTCAAAAGGGGTATAGAGTATTTTTCAAAAATAGAGAATGCATAATTTTAGACAAATATCCAAGTAATTAGTTTATTGCTAAATTCAAAATGACCAATAATAGAATGTTTCCCCTAAGGGTAAAACTAGATTTGAAGGTATAATCTTCTCAAGCATGCCCCTCAATGAACCCACTAGTGGATGAAGAAAAAACTATAGTAGTGTGGACACAGAAAAAGTATCCCTTTTTTCTTGCTTTATTTGGGAATAATTGATGATAATTTGGACTTAATGAAGCCTTGATTTGGTGTTGCGAGGTGTTTTTCACATCCACACTAGGTCTTGGACCCTTGCAAATTGAATAAAATGCATTTAACAATGTCTTGTAAAGGTGTTGTAAAGTGTTGTAAAAGACTTTCACGCCTCTCTAGACTTAATGAACCCATTTTCCCTTAATTCAACATTGTAAAATGTATTTAATTGCATCTTCACATCAATCTAGAAGGATTTTGAATTAAACTTAACTTTAATCTAGTGTTGTAATGTGTCTTACACATTCACATTGGATGTTGTGCCTTTCTAGGCTATGTAGACCTTATTTTAATGTTGTAAATTGTATTTAATCACACTTTCACATTGAAATTTGTGTTCCAATTCCTAATTGACCTTTACATCATCATTAATAGGCCCCTATTGCCCCATATTCTACATCCCAAGGCATAATTTGATCAAATACTTGATGAAATCATCATATAAACCTAATTTATGCATTCCCCAACATTCCAACTGGAAAAATGGCCCTTGTGGGATCCATTCACCATTAGGGGTGAATCAGTCCCATCCAGGTGGGACCCATTCACCCTTGATGGTGAATGAGTCCCATTTGAGCCATTTTTGAGGTTTGAGTAGGAAAAGTTGGATTTTAAGTTTTATTTTCCTCCATGTCAGCCTTAGGGATCAAATTAACATGAAAATTAGGAGAATTTCCTATAAAATAAAGCCTCTAAACCCTAATTCAGATCTCATTATCATTCATTCATCTTATCCATCATTTGTCTTCCACTTCAAGTCAAGCAAGCTAGGGTTTTAACATTCCAAGTCATTGAAGATCATTTTTCAAACATTCATGGGAAAATTCTTCAACTATTGTTGTAGAAAATCAAGATCAATCATCATGGAAAGGTATTAACTCCATTGTTGCATGCTTCATTACATTCTTGCTTCATTTTGGTTTAATTACCTAAAAAGGGGTTTGACCAAGGCAAACCCCCATGCCCTAACATTCAACATTTTTCTTCTCTTCTTGTGTGTTTTCAGATTTAGGCATCTTGAAGGCTTGGAAATCATTAAAGATCAAGTTACAAAGTTATTGAAGACACCTTCCTATTGAACAAGGAAAAATATTAACAAAAGTCACTTTCAAGTTTGGAAATCAAACTTTTGGAGGCAGACACCTGTTAGGAGCCAAAGTGCAGACCGAGGGCTTCAATTTCCACTTTTCAATTCTCATAAATTCAAAAATGGACTTATTCACCATTAGCGGTGAATGAGTCCCAGTACCAGGCCTGAAATAGGTTTTCTACAGTTTTGGATACCCATTTGTCTGAAATGGGCTTCAGGATAGTTTCCCAAATCTGGGATTAATCTACCTAGAATGGAAAATGAGTCCCAATAGGCAAAATTTATAGCATCGACAACATTTTAGAAGTCATTTCCAGTCTCCAACAAGATCTCAGGTGCACACCTTCAGTTTCATTCATTTTTGTTATAGTTTGCATTCTTTCCTAGGTGTTTTTGCATATCACAATGTGTTTTCAAGCACTTTGCATTTCTTAGTTTTGCATTAGTAATCAATAGCTTTTATTAGTTTTCTACATTTAGAGCGTCCTATCTAGACACATTATAATCACATCACATCTTTCTTTGAATGTGAACATTGCATTTTGGCCCATTCTTTCCCCTTTTAGGTGAAAAACCCTAGAAGGGCTACAAAGACCTTAGGTGCCAAAATCTTTGTTTACAAGTAGTCACTCAAAAATATTGCATGTAGAAATAAATGATAAGGATTAGTTATAAAATCTATAATTTGAACACCTAAACTCTAGAGGTCTAAATCTACCACATAGGAAAATAATGGTAAATGGTTTGCCACTTATACAAAAACTAGAAAGAGCACTTGAAGGATGCATTTTGGGTAAGCAACATAGAGAATCATTTCCAACATATAAGTTAATAAGGGTAAATACACTATTAGATATGGGTATGTGCAGGATCATGATGGGCCAAAAAGTGGCAATATGATGGGTATGTGGCCCTGACGACTATTTTTTTACCTAAAATTGATGAAATGAAAACGGTTTTTAAAGGAGATTCTCAGCTTTCCACTTATATAAATTATGCTTTACTTTGAATTTAATAAGTAATTATTATTCATTTTCTATTCAAATTATGACTAAAGTCCTGATTGATAGGCTAATTGAAAAACATCTATAGTTTTCAAACGGTATCACTTTTTTTTAATCCAAAACATGCATCACATTCTATGCTTCACATACTATAGGATTAAAAAAAAAAAATGAATTTCATGAAGTTTTGACCAAGTTAAGGTGGTCAGACATATGAGTTTTTATATTTTTTTAAAAAGTTGTAATTAAAAATTCATAATTAATTATTTACTTGGAAAAAAATTACAAAAAAATATGCATCACATCGGGGCATGAGTCTTCTACTTATATCTAAAATCTTATAAAAAATTATCATTTTATTGTGGTTAGGGTGGTCAGACAGACACCTACTTATTTTTTCCCTGAAATTTAAGTACCATTGTATTCAAATTTCAAATTTTCACCAAATAATTTTTATTTTTTTGTAAACAAACCTAGTAGTTTAGAAACTACATTCAATTTTCTACAGATTCTATTCTTACATATTTTTGAAGTAATATAGATAACTTATTCAAAATTTTATGTGAAATCGCCTAACTCTGATTTTTCTGAATTTTTGCCACTTAAGGGCCTATTTTTCCATGATGATCTTGTACATACCCGTGTGTTTGTCCTAACACCCTAACCACAGTAAAATGATAATATTTTTTTATAATATTTTAGATATAAGTAGAGGACTCATGTCTCGATGTGATGCATATTTTTTTGTAATTTTTTTCCAAGTAAATAATTAATTATGATTTTTTTATTACAATTTTTTTAAAATATAAAAAATCGTATGTCTGACCACATTACCTTGGTCAAAACTTCATGAAATTCATTTTTCTTTCTTAATCCTATAGTATGCAAAGTATAGAATGTGATGCATATTTCAGATTCAAAAAATGTGATACCGTTTGAAAGCTATAGATGTTTTTCAATCAACCTATCAATTAGGACTTTAGTCGTAATTTAAATAGAAAGTGGATAATAATTATGTATTAAATTCAAAGTAAAGCATAATTTATATTGGTGGAAATCTTAGAATCTCCTTTAAAAACCTTTTTCATTTCATCAATTTTGGGTAAAAAGAAAGCCATCAGCCAGATACCCCTACACATACCCATCATATCGCCACTTTTTGGCCCATCATGATGTTGCACAAATATAGATGCAATAGAAGGAGATCACTAACATAAACCTGCACTATAAGATAATATTCTTTGCATCCAATACTGAAGGAATCTGATAAAATAAAGGATTACACATAATTTTATCATGCAACTCATAACCAACACTAAAATAACAAAGAAAATCGGTGAAGGAAATGACTTTCTATTGAGAAAAATAAAGAGTCTCTGTATTACAAATTTGTAGTATTCATAAAATGAGTTACAAAGTCTGAAATGCTATTTCAACAATCTCTTCACCAAGAACTCCTTTACAAAGAGGCCAAAATGCCATATATACAACCAAAAACTAAAAAGTGTCGGCCCATGCCCTAGGGTTTTCAAAAAAATGAGTCAGTTACAGAAGGGTCAGCCCTCAGATCTTTTGGAATAAAGTTAATGTTGCATTCAATGTGCATCCCTCTATCCATGTCGGTGAAAAGATCACCCTCAGGAGTGGCCTTCAGATCTTTTGCAACCATCGCATTAAATTCTAGCCCCCGTGTCCAACCTCGAGACTTCTTTGAAGAGATGCTTTGAATGCTCTGAAGTATGGTCATTAATGTCGATCCACTTTTGCCAGCCGACATCCCAATTGTCCTTGCGGTCTCTTCCTTTCTGCTCTCCTCTTGTTCTAGACCCTTTTGCAAGTTGACCCTCTTCGAGAAGCAGCATGAGGTGCCCTGTCAACTGAATTCACATGCCCTGATCATCCATTGAACCAAAGTAGATCCATTTTGTTTATGTTTTGTTGATCTTCCCCATAGGAATAGCTGCAACAGTCCAACTGCCACTGGTTCGCCTTCAGCTTCCTCTGATTTGTTGAACAAACACCACATAATATTTTCAGGCGGTCAAAAGTTGTTCAAACAAAATCGCATGTTGGTGAGACACTAGTCGTGTCTCCCCGATGCTTACAATGCTCCACAACAGCTATCAACATAACAAAGAACTGTTGACGAGACTTCATAGCGAGTGGAAAAAGTTATATCGATGCCAAAGATTGTCGCCCAGACTACCGTTGTCGGCCAGAGGTCATAGCGAGTGCAAACCATTCGACCAAGAGTCTCAGCGAGCCTCAATGTTATGCCGAAGTGTCCCTCCATCAGCAAGACAATCACATTCGGCAAGAGGTCATAGCGAGCTCCCAAGAGTTATATCGCAACATCCAAAACCATCGGTGAGACAAACATTCATCGGCAATACATCATACCAAGCATAACACCTTTCCCCAATGCCAGCTATCGCCAGGGGTTTGACCAAAACATACATACCCATCGGCAAGACAATCGCTTTTCGGCAAGAGGTCTCATCGAAGCCTATAACAGACCCATCGCTATCGGCAAGACCATCGATTGTTAGGAAGAAGTCATAGCGGGCTGCAAGAGTCATACCGAAATCCCCTTTCCATCGCCTAGACTATCGACAAGGCTCCATCTGTTGGGAAGACATCATACCAAGCGCAAATCCTTCGGCTCAGAGTCTCCCCGATGCTACAATGTTGTGAACCACTGTCGGCAAGAGTCCACCGGTCGGCAAGACATCTCCCCGAGCGACTCCATTTTGGTGAGACCTCCATTTGTCAGTGAGACGTCTCCCTGGGCTCAAAATACTACACCAAAGGCACAATCCTTCAGCAAGACTTCATCGAGTCGGCAAGACATTATGCCGAACTTAGAATCCTTACACCAAAGGCACAATCCTTCGGTGAGACTAACAACCATCGGCAAGACATTTCACTGAGCCCTAAATCTTTTAGCGAGAGGTCCATTTGTTGGCGAGAGGTCACATCGAAGGAAAACCATTCTCCCGGACGCTAACCTTGTGAACAACCATTGGTGAGAGGTCTTCAGTCGGAGAGAGATAGAAAACTTCATGGCGACCAAAATGTCTTGGCGACCTGAGGATTTCAAATGAATATAACACACTGCTAGTCGGCAAGACATTCAGCTGGTCTAAGCGACTTTCTTCTTTGAGGATTTTTATGCCAGATCTGACTGAGGCATACTTTCCAACAAACTTCCTTGTGAAATAACATCAAATGTATGATTTAACCCTTCCCAATGAAAACCGAACCCCTGCACGCTGAGCTAAACCCTTATGGGAGCACCATTTAATCGACATGCCGAATTTAAAACATAATTTTCCTCTACAGCTGCACAAGAAGCAAACAAGTTAGAAAATATGTAACCTTGATGCAAATGTTCCTCCATTTCGCCTTCATGAACACTTGAAAACATAGATTGCCTTGCCTGATTAAGCCCGCAGGTGAAAATCGGGTAACATTTCTGGCCACCTCAACTGGATGTTTGCTTGCTAAACATGCAAACTAGTAGCCTAGGCTTATCCATTGGGCATGGAGTCATTGGGAACCTAGACCTATTCATAGAAAGCTTATCCAGGACCCCAGTAACTCGTAAGACTAGCACACACAAGGCCTTGGCCCATTCAAAACAAAACAATAGAAGGAGAACTGCTCGCTTGTGCTGAAACAACACTTAGGGAATGAAAATTGCATCTAATCCAATGTGCGAAAGCACTTATTGATACCTAGGATTTTAACAGCTATGTACAAATTTAGGTCCATACCACAAAAGCAATGTTTGAGGTGAATTCCATTCACCGGGATTAGTTCCACTACACCATACCAACTTAGATAGCTGGAAAGTATTATGCTGTTTCTTCTCAGTGATGATATATGGCCCAGTCCAAAATGCATCAAAATTGGAGTGCTTTCCAGGCCTGCTTTTCAATTCATCCCACTTTAGCACTATGTCACCTTCCTAGAACACTCTAGGAGACACCTTTTTATCGAATGACCTTTTCATTTGAGCTTGATGTTGCTCAATCTTTTTCACTGCTTCAGCTCTGATTTCTTCAAGTTCAATTAACTGAGCTAACCTTGTTGTCATAGGTTCCTCCTCAATCATATCAAGCTGGTTTACCAGATCAAGGACTGGGAGTTAAACTGAAATAGGCAGTCTTGCCTCTTTTCCATATACTAACATGTATGGAGAAAGTCCTATAGACCTTTTTGACGTAATCCTATTAGCCCACAAGGCTGATTTCAGCATGGTGTGCTAGGCTCTTTGATTGTCTTCCATAGTTCTCTTAATGATCCTCAGGAAATTCTTGTTAGTGGACTCAGCCTGTCCATTGCCCTGCGGATAATAATTAGAGGATGTATTCAGATATATACCATTCTTGACAGCCCAGTCAAAAATTTTAACACTCACAAAAGCAAGGGCATTGTCTGAGATAATAGAATATGGGATATCAAATCCGGTAACTAACTCTTCATATAAATTCAGGACAATAGATTCATTAGCCTCTTTGAGTGCCACAACTTCAATCCATTTTGAAAAATAATTGGTGGCTATGAGCACCCACTTGTAGCCTACACTTGATGGCGGGTTTATAACCCCAATGAAATCCAAACCCCATTTCATGAAGGGTTGATCAATTTGAATTGGTTGCAGCGGGAGGGCTACCAGCTTCTCTTTTCTAGCAAAAAATGGCACATTCCTTACACTTCCTTACCCATAATTGAGCATCTCTGAATAAGGTAGGCTAGTAATAGCCTCCTTTCATTATTTTAAGAGCTGTAGCTCTTGGAGAAGAGTGTCCACCAGCTGATCCTTAATGGAATTCATACAATACTCTATCTACCTAGTCAGCTTCAATACATCTTAACAAAACACCATGAAAATCTCGCCTAAATAGTAAACCATTTAAAAGAACATAAGGTATGGATTGCAGTCGATAATACCTTCTTCTGGATTTAGTTAGATCAGGAGGGCACTCACCAGTCAATAAAAAATGTGTCATTTCTACAATCCAACCTGCAGGAGGCGGTATAGCAGCTTGTTGTCCATCTTGAAGTGCTAAAACAGAACTTTCCTCCTCCTTTATATTGTTGTTGCTATCCTCTGTAAGTTGTTGGCAGAGACCTCTCCCTCTTATTATTTTGGTAACCTTTATTTCAAGGTCATAAGTCCAATACCTTGGTGACCTAACCAACTCTTTTATCACTCAAATCTTTGTTCAGTAAAAACTCTTTCACACTTGAATGAGCAACCATCAGTATAATTTGGTTATTGGAAAGCATGTGCCTGAACTTTTTTAAACTTCTTATAACAACAAGAACATGTTTCTCTACAAAAGTATACTTGAGCTCATAATCTTTGAGTCCTTGACTAAAGAACGCCATAGGCTGTTCAGATCCTTCATCATTTCGTTGTACAAGCATGGCTGAAAGTGAATCAATATTTCCATAGGCATATAAAATGAAATCTTTAGAAAGGTCAGGATTCAAAAGTGTAGGTGTGGCTGCTAATGCCTCTTTTATAAGCTCAAAACTTCTTTTCCCATCCTTAGTCTAGCTGAATGGTACATTCTTTCTTAGCATATGAGTTAGTGAACTTAATAGATCAGCAATATCAGGGATAAACCTCTTAACAAAGTTAATCCTACCAATAAAACTCTGCAAACCTTTTTTGTGTGCTGGTAAAGGAAGAGCTAAGATAGCACTTATTCTTTCAGGGTCGATAGTGATACCCTATTTAGACACCACATAACCAAGAAATCTTCCTTCGTGAACAACAAACACACACTTTTTGGGATTAAGTGATATCTCAAATTCCCTGCATTTCTCAAAATCTGCCTCAATTGACTCAGATGATCCTTAGCCTCCTTAGAAAAAACAATGATATCATCAAGGTAGACTAAGACTATCTTGTACATTAAACCCTGAAAGGCCATATCCATGGATTTTTGAAAGGTTTCCCCAGCATTAGATAAACCAAAGGGCATTTTCTGATAGGCCATAGTTCCCCACTTTGTGGTGAAGGCTGTTTTGTACTGATCTTCTTTTTTCACTAATATTTGGTTATAACCAAAATAGCTATCTAATAAGGAAAACCTTTCAGACTTTGAAACTACTTGAAGTATCTGCTCTATAGAAGGCAGAGGATGACGGTCCTTTAAGGAGGCCCTATTTAAGTCATGAAAATCTACACATAGTCTTATTTCACCATTTTTCTTCCTTACTGGTACTAGGTTTGAAACCCTTGAGGTATGCTTAATGGGGAAAATAATGTTGCTTTCAATCAACTTATCTAGTTCCCTTTTCATCAAAGGCTCTAACTTAGGATTCACAAGCCTCTGTTTCTGCCTAACAGGTTTGACATTAGGCTCAAGTTCAATGGTATGTTGAGCAAGCTGGGGATTAAATCCCTTTAAATCAGTATATTGCCAGGCAAAGATATTATTAAATTCTTGAAAAAGTTGAATAAAAACATGCTTCTCTTTAGTTGTACATACCTTGCCTAACTTAAGAGGCTTTTCTTTGAAAACTTCAACTTTTTCATAGTGATCTTGTTGAACTTGAATACTCCCCTTGGGTTTTCTAGCTTCATCATCTATATTAAAAATAGATTCTAGAGTGACCAAGCCTTTTGGGAACTTGTTTCTTAGCTAAATAACTTGGTCACTGTACTGGTGTTGTCACTTTTCCTGATTGGTATGTGAGAACTCAACTTCTTCTCTTAAAAAGCTAATAATCTGTTGGTCACTATCGAAGACTTTCCAATGTATATTATTATCAGGAATAGCAAGACTAACTACAATCTTGATATGTTGATCAACTTTATCACTGCAATTTTTCTTTGGAATATCATGTTCAGCTCCTACAGCAGCTAATCTATCAGCATGTTTATTCTAAGCTCTAGGAATGGAAATCAGATTAAATGCCTCAAATCCCTCTAAGAGGTCCCATACTCTATTCCTATAAGACCTGAGTATATCATTTTTCACAACATTAAGCCTTCTGACCTGATTGACAACCAACTCACTGTCACCATAAACCTTCAGACAACTAATACCTCTCTGTCTTTCCCACTCCAAGCCTTGGACTAGAGCTTCATATTCAGCAGAGTTATTAGAATAGCTGAAATAGAATCTGAAAGCTAGATAGTACTTTTGACCTTCTAGTGATACCAACATACGTCCACCACCAACACCTACCCTACTCCTTAAGTCGTCAAAATACAACTCCCACACATCATTTTCATGCTGCTCACTATGTTGTTCTTTGTCCTTTTCAATATTAGGCATAAAAGAGTCAGTCTCATGCATCATATAAACACCAATGTCAACCTCCTCCAACTGCTTACCTATACTGACTTCATGAGTTTTAGATGCCCACTCTTTAGGAAGAATTTTTTATTTTCTTTTCGTTTCAATTTCAGCCTCTTGAACAATAGGTTGCTCCACTTGTACACTTGTAAACAAGTTGGCATTAATAGGAGATGGATTGTAAGGTTTAATATGAACTTTGGATATGGGTTTTGATTTAACAGTGACTCTAGTACCATATCTAGTTCTGAACAACATATGAGACCAATCAGAGGATAGGTAACCACCTATCTTGGCCGTAAAATCCCTAGATAAACAAAGGGAAAAGTACGGGGGGCAACTCAATAATGTAGATATCCCGTGGTATTGCAAAATTTGGACAGGCATGTAAAGTTAAGGTCAAATTTTTTATGACCCCTACTGTGTTAACAACAGTACCATCCAATTGTACTACCCCCTTTTCTAGTGGCTCATATTCAATTCCCAACCTATCAACGATTTGTTTGGGCATTACTGAACTACTAGCCCCTGAGTCAATCATACAATTGTGAACAAGATGGTCTCCTATGATCAATGACAAATAAAAAGGAGGTGGCTTGGCCTTAGCAACATGTTGTTCCTGATTACTTACAACAGTACTAGTCAACACAACTTTCTCCTTTTCTATACTAGGCTCATCTGAGGCACTTAAACTTGATAAAGCAGATTGAAGCAGGTCCTTTTGACCCAGAATACTGAGAGAATCCCATATTGACATGGGTACATTAATTTTCTTCATATGCTCAAGTATATTGAAAGATGTAGTAGGTTTAACTTGACCTTTAGGAGGAATGACATCACCTTTAACTGTAGGTGCCTGGACTAATGAATCAGAATGTTGCTTTCCTAACAAAGGCTGTCCTCTTGGTAACATTCAGATTTGGTTAGCTTTTGATGAGCCAGGAGCATTTTGATTCTGGTTCAGCCCTTGTTTCGATTGAGTTTGAACCGAATCGGGTTGATGTCCTTCCTATATTGCCCTCTTTTTACTACATGTGTTTTCTACGATTGAAGAATCAGCGTGGTTCACTCCACAAAATTCTCCCCCTTGCTAGTTTAGGAATGTAGACTCATGTGTCCGTTGCTCTTGCTGTTGTACTTCAGTTGCTACAGGCACATTAGTCTATATTGCTGAGTTGTTCTGAACCATCAAGGCTTGATTAATCAACCCATTTACACAGGTGCTCTGATTATGGGATTGATTACATGGAAAGCACCACTCATAATCTTGAACTAAATTATTCTGGATAGGTGCAAGCTCTTTGGAAGTGCTTGCAGTATTGAAGTCATAAGCTTGATATGGCCTTGGGTTAGGAGCAGATCTTTGGCCCTAATTATAAGGCTGATAAGGTGGTTTGTTGGTATGATTTTGCTGGTAATTAGACTGAAGTGAGGACTGATAAGGCTTAAAACCCTAATTTTGCTATTTTTTGAGATTAACCATCTCATTGCCAAAGGTCGTCAGAAGGCCTTTAATCTCTTGCAGTTTGTTAGACTGAGCTGGAAATGCATTTACTTGACCATTAGGCTGGGTATCAGGTGTTGGCAATGCTTGTGCACTTGGAATAACAACCAAAGGAGGTAACTGCATAGGGATTGAAGGCTGAAGAGCAGTTAATATTGGCATAGGTGGTCTTGGGCCAATTTTACCAGCCTGTATGAGGTTGTTTTCAGCTCTAACAGCTACACCATATGCTACAGGGAGTGTATCCCCTCCCATCGATTGAATCATCATAGAAATATCACTATTTAAAGCTCTCAAATAGTATAAAAATGCATGATTCGTACTAGGCCTTACCGTTTGTGGAATTCTATCTGACGTCCTTTGGAAACGGTGATTGAAATATGACATGACTTCATGAGGAGCTCTTTTGATTGTAAACAGTTGCTCCACCAATGACAAATGGTCTGATTTATCTTCAAAAAATGTGCACAACTGGCTGCCTAACTCATCCCATGTTGCTATGGAGTTGACAGGCAGGCCTCTGAACTATTGCAAGGCTTTTCCTTTAAATGACGCTGCCAGCAATCTGAGTGCAACATTTTCTTCAATCACATGATGAACAACACACAGGTTAGCAACATCATTTATATGCTCTGTTGGAATAGTATGATCTTTACCATGAAAATATGGCAAAATTTTTAAGGCAGCAACAGGAATTTTGTCATGCTGAGTCAAATTCAGTGGGTTGCCTTGGTTAAAAGCAAAAAATGGCTAATTTCTCACTGTTGGAATCATTGTAACTGAGACGCTCTTAGTAATAATAACAAGAACAACAGTATGGCTTCTCACAGAAGGATTTGACTTGGATCTTCTAAAATAAACAACTATCTTTTGAACCTTCTGGACATCCCTCCCCCTTCTTCTAGGCGGGGACAACTGCAAATACTCAAAAACAGGCGAGTTACTCCTAGTCTGCACTCTTCTCATGAGCAGTAATGCACTGGAATTGCTAAATCCGAGCTCGGAGTCGCCAAGTATGCTAAAATTTGTCTCTCAAAGACGACAATTTTTGTTGCACATACCAAATAGCAATATGATAATTCTGGTTTAAGACTGAAAAGCAGTTCAGTCCCACCAGGTGTGCCAAAAACTGTTGTTAAATAAAGTTTTCACCCTTACTAAGCTATGAGCTGTAGCAACCTATTGACACAAGGGAACACTTCGAGGATGTGGGTGACCTGGGAATGAAGTGGACCTCCAGATTATGGGCTGGTTCCCCTTAAAAAAACTTGAAAATACAAAAAAAAAATGACAAGGAAAAGAGTAAGAAGGATATGTTTGAGATTTAAAACCTATCACTAACAGGTGATACACCAAAGATAAAAATCTAACAATACTGTTGAAACTCATAGAAATCTCAAAAAAGCTAAACAATCTCACAACACAGAGATTTATGTCTACAAAAATGATTCCATGTAAGGTTCTGATTGTTCTAATGCTTAACACAAGGAAAATGATGATTTTTTCACATATATAGATGCAATAGAAGGAGATCACTAACATAAACCTGCACTATGACATAATATTCTTTGCATCCAGTACTGAAGGAATCTGATAAAATAAAGGATTACACATAATTTTATCATGCAACTCACAACCAACACTAAAACAACAAAGAAAATCAGTGAAGGAAATGACTTTCTATTGAGAAAAATAAAGAGTATTTGTATTACAAATCTGTAGTATTCATAAAATGAGTTACAAAGTCTGAAATGTTCTTTCAGCAATCTCTTCACCAAGAACTCTTTTACAAAGAGGCCAAAATGCCATATATACAACCAAAAACTAAAAAGTGTCAGCCCCTGCCCTAGGGTTTTCAAAAAAATGAGTCGGTTATAGAAGGGTCGGCCCTCAGATCTTTTGGAATAAAGTTAATGCTACATTCAATGTGCATCCCTCTATCCATGTCAGTGAAAATATCACCCTCAGGAGTGGCCTTCAGATCTTTTGCAACCATCGCATTAACTTCTGGCCCCTGTGTCCAACCTCAAGACTTCTTTGAAGAGCTGCTTTGAATGCTCTGAAGTATGGTTAGTAATGTCGATCCACTTTTTCCAGCTAACATCCTAGCTGTCCTTGCGGTCTCTTCCTTTCTGCTCTCCTCTTGTTCTAGACCCTTCCACAAGTTGACCCTCTTCGAGAAGCAGCATGAGGCACCCTGTGAACTGAATTCACATGCCCTGATCATCCATCGAACCAAAGTAGATCCATTTCGTTTATGCTTTGTTGATCTTCCTCATAGGAATAGCCGCAATAGTCCAACTACCACTGGTTTGCCTTCAACTTCCTCTAATTGGTTGAACAAACACCACGTAATATTTTCAGGCGGTCAAAAGTCGTTCAAACAGAATCACATCTTGGTGAGACACTAGTCGTGTCTCCCCGATGCTTACAATGCTCCAGAGCATCTATTGGCATAACACACAACTGTCGGTGAGACTTCATAGCGAGCGGAAAAATTTATATCAATGCCAAAGATTGTCACACAGACTACCGTTGTCGGCCAGAGGTCACGGCGAGTACAAACCATTTGGCCAAGAGTCTCGGCGAGCCTCAATGTTACGCCAAAGTGTCACTCCGTTGGTGAGACAATCACATTCGACAAGAGGTCATAGCGAGCTCCCAAGAGTTATATCGCAACATCCAAAACCATCGGTGAGACAAACATTCATCGACAAGACATCATACCGAGCATAACACCTTTCCCCGATGCCAGCTGTAGCCAGGAGTCTTACCGAAACATACATACCCATCGGCAAGACAATTGCTTGTCAGCAAGAGGTCTCACCGAAGCCTATAATAGACCCATCGCTATTGGAAATACCATCAATTGTCGGGAAGAAGTCATAGCGGGCTGCAAGAGTCATACCGATATCCCTTTTCCATTGCCCAAACTATCGGCAAGACTCCATCTATCGGGAAGACATCATACCAAGTGCAAATCCTTCGGCCCAAAGTCTCCTCGATGCTACAATGTTGTGAACCATTGTTGGCAAGAGTCCGTTGGTCGGCAAGACATCTCCCCGAGTGACTCCATTTCAATGAGACCTCCATTTGTCGGCGAGACGTCTCCACGGGCTCAAAAAACTACACCGAAGGCACAATCCTTCGGCGAGACTTCATCAGGTCGGCAAGACATTATGCCGAACTCAGAATCCTTACACCGAAGGCACAATCCTTTGGCGAGACTAACAACCATCGGCGAGACATTTCACCGAGTCCTTCATCTTTCGGCGAGAGGTCCATTTGTCGGCGAGAGTTCATACGGAAGGAAAACCATTCTCCCTGACGCTAACCTTGTGAACAACCATTGGCGAGAGGTCTTCGGTCGAAGAGAGATAGAAAACTTCATGGTGACCAAAATGTCTCAGCGACCGGAAGATTTCAAATGAATATAACACACTGCTAGTCGGCAAGACATTCAACTGGTCTCAACGACTTTCTTCTTTGAGGATTTTTATGCCAAATCCGACTGAGGCATACCTTCCAATAGACTTCTTTGTGAAATAACATCAGATGTATGATTTAACCCTTCTCGATGAAAACCGAACCCCTGCACGCTGGGCTCAACCCTTATGGGAGCCAAATTTAATCCACATGCTAAATTTAAAACATAATTTTTGCCTGCAGCTGCACAAGAAGCAAACAAGTTAGAAAATATGTAACCTTGATGCAAATTTTCCTCCATTTGGCCTTCATTAACACTTGAAAACATAGATTTCCCTGCCTGATTGAGCCCACAGGTGAAAATCGGGTAACAATTACTTCTTGAAATTATTTGATGATTATACAAGAAAAATATGGGTCTACTTTCTAAGACATAAGAATTAAGTATTTGAGCTTTTTTCTCAATTCAAGGCTCTTATTGAGATGCAAATTGGGAACTATATCAAAGCATTGAGAATGGATAGAGGTGGTGAATACATCTCAAATGACTTCCTAGGGTTTCGCAAGGATCATGGAATTCATAAGCAATTGAATACTAGGTACACACCTCAATAAAATGGTGTAGCTTCAAAAGGAAAAATAAAATAATGATAGAAATGGCTAGGAGCACGTTAAAAGAAAAGTATTTGTCAAATGAATATTAAGTTCAACTTGTAGCATGTGTAACCTATATAATGAATAGATGTGCAACCAAAAGTATAAAAAATATGATTTTGAAGGAAGTGTGGAGTGGAAGAAAACATAGCGTTGCTCATATGAGAGTGTTTGGATGTGTGTATATGAATTGAGAAAAAAAATAGACAAGGGAGAAAAATGCATTTTTGTGGGATATATAGTGATGAATAAAAGGCTTATAAGTTATACAATCTAATAACTATTTTTTTTTATCAGCAGAGATGTGCAGTTCATAGAAAAGGAAGCATAGGATGGAAGTTTAGAGAAAAAAATAAATGTAGCAACAAGTTTACCACATAAGGATAAAAAAGAAATAATACCAACAAGTAATTTTATAGCAACTCCTACTCCCATTCAAGTTCAACAAATTGGTCCTCAAGTGACACCTTCATTAAGTACAAGGATAGACCCACACATTCAAGAAAGTACTCTTTCAAGTGAACAACAAACATAATCATCAATAGGAATTCTTGGTGCAGGACCATCAAGTTTACAATTTCTTCTTCAAGTGACACGTTAAATCCATCGTTTGCAAGCTTGAGAAGACAAAAAATCAAAAGTATGAGAGACATTTATGAGCAAAATGAAGGTGAGAATAGCGTAGATTTGAATTCTCTTTTTCTTTACATTCACATGTAAATGATCCAATTCATTTTGAAGATGCAATTAAACATGAAAAATGGGTATCTGCAATGGATGAAGAAATAGATTCTATAGAAAATGAAAAGCATGGGAGTTAGTGAGTCTTCCATAAGGAAAAAATGTCATAGGAGAAAAGTGGTCTATAAGACCAAAATAAATGTGGAAGCAATGATTGAAAGACATAAAGAAAGGTTGGATGTTAAGGGATACAAATAATAACTTGGAAAATATTATGATGAAACATATGCTCTAGTTGCAAGAATAGAAACCGTTTGGGTAGTCCTAGCAATAGCATCCTAACTCAAGTGGAAGGTATATCATGGATGTGAATTCAACCTTCTTGAATGGAGTATTGAAAGAGGAAGTGTATGTGGAGAAGCCACCTAGATATGAGGTTTTTGGGTAATAAAAAAAATTGTATAGGTTGAAGAAATCCCTTTATGGGATGAAGCAAACACCACATGCATGGTATAGAAGAATAAACTCATTTTTTGAGTAATGGCTTTAGTAAAAGTGACGGTGTGAGTGTATAATCTGAAATTAACTAACAAGAGAAATAAACAAATGTTAATCAAGTTAGAAAACCAAACAAAGCACTCCCTATGAGATTCTCAATCAAAAAAGACAAGAAAACATGAAATAAACAATACAAAAGCATGCAAAATCATCTAAATTAATCAAACCTTCATCCCATAGGGGGATTGGTGCTCCTTTGATGTGGAAAGAAGCCCTTTCCCAATCCTAATGATAAGCTCTAATGTTGTAGATGATTCCAAGTATGAAATTGATGCTAAGTGATGAAAATATGCTCAAAAGTGATGAAAATGGTGATTGCTAAGACTGAAAATGGGTATAGTAATATTACTTCAAGTTGTGGATTGATATTGTGAATAGAATGCTTCTATTTATAGAACTAAAGGGTTGAAGAATGAGAGAAATTGGTGAATGTGGGATATAATGGGAGCCAATGAGAATGTGACACTTGTCACAATTCTATTGGGTGAGAGTGAAGCACATTTTGGGGAATGTTTTGAGTAAAGGAGGATGTAAGAGGAGTTATTGAAAATGGTTGAGGATTTGAAAGGTTGTAAGAAGAATTTATTGAATGTGATTGGAGATTTGAAAGGATGTAATAGAAGTTATTGAAGATGTAAGAGTCTTTTTGAAAACTTTGGAGGGAAATTGATTGAGGGGTGGTTGGGAGGAATATTTCTTGGAATATTCCACTGTGAGGATACATAGAGGAATTAGTTAATTAAAAGAAATGAATTTCATGTGCAACTTGGTTAGTTGACCATGGGTTGATTTAACTCTTGAGGAGTTAAAAGCTGGAGGATTTATTAATGTTAATTAGAAAGTGATTTAGGATTAATTAATTCAGAAATAATTAATTTGGATGGGTTAGGGGATTGTGACATTTGATTTGATTTATTTAATAAAATGAGAGGAATTAGGGGGATTTAATTAAATGATTTGATTTAATTAAATATGATAAATATTAGTTAGAAGAAGGGTGAATTAATCTAATAAAATTAATTATTTGATTAATAGTTGAATTTACTGATTTTAACTAAATAATGTTGATTATTTAATGAATTGGTTAGTTTGAGGTTATTTAGGAAGAAATGGTGTTTAATTTATCAGAATCAGTTGCATAGTATCAATCAGGACTTTTTAAGTGTCTACATCTTGCCCCTCTTTGAAGTGAGGTACCTTCTGCGTTGGTTCAAAGAATAACACTATTGATATCAAAATTCAAAAAATTCTAATTTTTTGGATGCCCCACTACTACCCCAGTGGAAAGAATTATGCTGGTACATTGCCCCCTCGAGAGATCAAGAAAAATTTGCAAAATTAGGTCGAGCTCACAAAAAGGTTCACCAAGGATTCAGGCATGGAAAATAGCCCACGAGATGCAAAAATAAACTCATGGCAATGAAAACAGGCCAAAACGGGCTTCGTTCAACAAAAAATGGATTAACAAGCTCAAAAACCCTAAACATACCCCAAAAAACCCTAAAAAAATTGCATAAATAAGGTTGAAGGGGTCATTTTCAAATCATTTGCACTCTCAACCTTTTAGAATTCTTGTGATTTTGCTCTGAGGTGTTGAAAAAATGGCAGCTTGTGTGCTTCCTAGACATCAGATGGATCAAGTTCAAGAGTTCTAGGGGCCTCAGGATGTAGGACCCCCAATACGCCTTTCGAAACTTTTCTCATTTTTTTGTGCTTTTGATGCATTTATTAGGGTCCATTTAGGTTGGCCAAAAGCAACTCTATAGGGCATTGCAATTGTTATGGTTAGCATTGCTTTTGTCGATGCCGACTTGTGTTTGTAGGATAACATCACGCGACACTAGAAGGTCCTAGGGTCATGCAAAAATTACCGACCCACTTTTGCATGATAGCGTCATATGAGCCCAGAAGAGGAATGTCGACTTTCCTTTGTGATATGGCGTCACTTTTGCTCTTTTGTGAAATCACAAAGCATTGCCTTTGTAAATTTCGACCCACCTTTGCTTTTGATGGATTTTTTAATTTTTGAAAATGCACCAGGTTGATTAAATTTGACGTCGTGGGCACTTTGGATGTAGGAGGTTCTTCGAGTGCTCAACTCGAAGAAGCACAAAGGCCGGATATAGTGTCGAGCAAGGCATTTATCAGATGCAACATTATTTTCCTAGGTTCGATTGGATTTGGATAGGTGGCACAGATGCACAAGGTTAGGACACACTTAGTGATGATGACAACACTAGTAGAGAGATGGTAGAGTGAGATTTCATTGTTCCATCTACTGACCAGAGAGGCCACAGTGACCTTGGAGGACGTATGGTAGATCTTGTGGATCCCCATACATGGTCAGTGCATTATATACATTGTCGAGGCTAGTGGTGATGTGATATTTCAGTTGTTCGGCATCGACCAATACAAGATGGATAGTGGGCAGATCGACCTTGCTCAATATGAGGGGATTTCCCCTGATTTGACCCTTTTTTTCGGTGCATTAATCTCAGAAGTCCTCGTTCTTGACCAGTGGGCTAGAGGTTGCAGCGTTGGATGAGGCCTTGTTTGGTCGAGGATGATGGAGGAGATGATTGTCTACACCTGGGGGCTAGTTTTCCTAGCTTCTTTATATCATGATATGCACTAGGTTGTGTATTGTGGGGTTCGTAACATTGGAGTGGGAGTGACACTTCTCCACATCTGGGCATATGAGCACATAGTTGTTTTGAGGTCCACCATCATAGATGTATAGAAAGATTGTGATGATCCAATGGTCTACTGATATGGGGGTATGACTACCCTCCATTATATAGGTATTATAGACATCCTACACTAGAGGTGGGTGATTGATGAGATGACTGTATTTTGATGGAGACCCTAGCTCTATTTCCATAGATGACACAATCATGATGCTGAGTTGTTTTACTGTCATCATATGAGATACATGTAGGGTCACAAGCACCACATGATAGAGCGATACCTTCTGGACAGGGTTGTTCAGTAGTTCAAGGAGGTGCAAGATGCACCCAACCTTGCATATGGAGCCATTTTTGCACAGAGATCACAAGAGATAGCCTAGGGGTAGCGGATCCAACCCCAGTTAGCCATTGATGACTTTAGGCAGTTAGTGATGTAGTCTTGGATATACTTCGATGGTCCCGTAGATGTGGGAACTACACAGGCTTATGATGCCTATTGGCAGATTCGCACTTTGATCAAATTGACTTTACCAATTGTGCCAACAACCAACAAGGTACGGGTTAGAGGACCTCGGATTGGACAGGTGCCACAACAACAACCTCAACAACCCTAGGCTGGGGAGGACAAACATGTAGGGCATGATGGTCATGCACCACCATTGGTATAGCTTGTTACAAAGAGGGTACCACAATAGCCATAGTAGCCATGTAGCTAGGTCCTGATGCTAGGGATAGATAGATAATAGTGTTGCATGTGTAGGTATAGGTTTTGACAGGGAAAATTCAATAGGCTCAAGCCCAGATATAGACCCTGATCCAGGAGATAGATCGGGTGAGATAGGAGGTGGCACACGAGCACCAGTTGAGGCAGGTTGTTGATCTTGGCTTAGCCCTAGAGGTAGGACAGAGATAACAACTGGAGGAAGTAGCACAATAGGTATAGGGATAGGTGATAGTCCCAGCCAAGATGTATGGTTGAGCGATGCAAGAGGCATCATATTATAAGACCTTGTATTACAGATCCTTCCCACAGGAGTGTTGAGAGCCATATTTCTCCCATATGAGCCAGGTTGCTCCAAGCAGGTCTCACCCAGGGCCATCAAGCAGACCATCAAGGTCGCATCATTAGAGCTGAGGTAGCCACCATAGTGACCGACAGAGCGAGGGGAGCTCATGGCACTGATAGTACCTTTAAACACTTTTTGGATATACGTCTTGATTTATGATGTGTATACATTCATTGGTTGAGTTTTGATTAGCCTCTTGTATATTCTGATGATGACATTACATTTTTTATTCTGATTGTATCATGAAATTTAGCTTTTTTGATATATATACATGACATGACTTCGATGGATTCATGATGTGATATTCTATTTTATGTATTATGGATGAACATATGATATGGATGGATGCGCTTAATGTTTATGCTTTGATGCTTTATGTTTTATGATGTGATGTGATATTTTTGATGCATGATATGAATGCTTATGTAATGTATGATGGATCTATATGGATGTACTTTTTTTTGTGATGGATGCAATGAAATGATACATGTTTAACCTCTTTTTCAGTATCTTTTTTTTATGTGTGATATAATGATGCAAGATGTATGTATGATGCAAAATGTGATGATTTTGATAATGCTTATATGGTTATGTGACCAGATAATAATGAAAATGTGTTGTTTATGAGGTGCTTAGAATAACCAATCTATATTATTCTCAACACCTTAAATGATAATGTAATGATGGATGATGTTTTCTATTATGATGATATGTAAGATATTTAGTGTACTGACGGTTTGTGGATACAGGATGGATGCAAATAGATTTTTTTTTTAATGTCATGATACTGTGTTAGTATTAGTATATAGAGAAGATAGAAGAAAGAGGGATCAACCCTTGAGTCCAAGATGATGTAGAAGTCCAACACGTCTATGAGTCATTGAGACTTTATTAGATATGATGAGTGATGTTGACATATTTCTTATTAGGGATTGGGGACGTAAAGAGCATTACTTTCCTTATTTTTGATAACACATAGATACGATGCATCAAGGTATATAAAACTAGGATGGCGTTTGTACCTAGTGAGATGGACTTTGACTCGACAATCAGATAGGAGTATCCTTGTTCACACCTGGCATATACAAAACTTTATTAGGATGTACTTCAGACATTTCAAACATCTTGGACCAAAACACAAAGAGGAAAACCCTCCAAATGTAATAGTCAACAAGATATCCAAAACATCCTCCCTATATACCAAACAAAATTAGCATGACCAAGGTTATATTACAAGAATATCCAACAAACATAGCAGACAAAACATAATGATCCATGCCCCATTCCTTTCTCTCTATTTTTTTTTATTAGACATCATCAAGAGGTCATTGGAATGAGCACAATAAGATAAATCACAAGAAAATATCAAGTAAACAAACAAGCTAATGTTCTTCATACCTCAAGCCAAGACTAAACTATGGTGATGCCTGATGTTGATATCCATTGTAGGAAGCATGCATCCTAGGACATGATGTTATCAGATGATTTTGGGATTAACTAGATGATAGGATATTGATACCAAGAGATGACCAACTTATTTAACTACTGATCTATACTTAAGATCCCGACATTTGAGTTTTCACTTTTAACTTTGTTATACCTATTTCTGATTATTTTCCCAAAGGGTGGAGATGGCGATTGATTTATTGTGAGTGGATTTTTATTGTGGGTGAAAGTGAAATGAGATGGATGATTTTATTTATTTTTAATGTTTTTGGTATTTTTAAATGTTTTGAGGTAGTTTTGGGATTTTCAAGATGTTTTACAAATGTTTTGATTTTCTACTTTTCCAATGTTTTGTGTTTTCTGAGATTTTGACTAGGAACCTAACCTAAAGACCTATCCTAGGGGCCTTGGGGGCTGATCAAAGATTATCCTTGCCTACGTTATATACACAAAGACCACGTAGTTTGATTGACACAAACTAGTTTATTGATGTGATATGAACAAATGGAATTTCTAGTTTATTATGGAAGACTCCTAAGGATAGATCTAATGTCTCAGGGGCTAATCAAAGATTAATCTTTCCCACATTCAAGCTCAAAGACGACATAGTTTGACATGATGACTCTATTTTTTGACTTTTTTGACATGTTTTGGATGTTTTTGGATTTTCTAATTTTATGAATGTTTTTAATTTTTTTGGTTTTAAGGAAGATTCCAAGGATATACACAAATCCAATCTGATGTGGGTATAGGGACCTGTCCCCAGCGTGATGTGATAGACTACCCTAATATAGGCAGGACAATTTGACCTTAGGAATGTGCCAAGTAGTTCTAGGATGGAACATGATACCAACACATGATCAAGCCATGATGCAGATGCAGATGGATAATGGAATGATCAATGGAATGTGATGGGTAAATGCGATGAAAGGTGATGCAGAACAAGCTGAAGGATTCATGGTGGATGGAAAGTGATTTATTTACACAAGGTGCCTGATTTCCAGGTATTCACCAAGGTACTTTCCCAAAGTGCCACCGAAGTGGTTTTCACTATAGGACGATTTTTTTTCTTTACTATTTTCAATTTTTTTCTAATTTTTTTGGAATTTTATATTTTTTGATTTTTGATTTTATTTTTGATTTATACCTTGCAAGCTTAGGCATAAATTTTTTTGAGATGCGAGTTGTTCATAGGATTCTGTAGAGGCTCACCTTCGGGTGTGGATAGCTAATATGCTCCTAATTTGTAACATGCAGTGATGACAAAGGGTCCCAACTAGTTGGGTTCAAATTTTCCCTTGTCTGGATTTGGTACATTCTTTTGATTTTCTTTCAACACAAGGTCTCGGATTTGAAATGACCAACTCTTGATTTTCTTATTAGAGCTCCTTTTGAGATAGTTTTGGTAAACCTGTAGATGGTTCAAAGCATCCAGGCATCGCTCATCCAATAGTTCCAGCTCATTTAACCATGACACCCAATATTCTTCATCAGTAATGATATTTTGTAATGATATTCGTAAGGATGGGAGCTCAATCTCAATAGGAAGGATGGCTTTTGATTCATAGACTAGAGAGAAGGGTGTTGCACCTATAGGCATGCAATACTTTTTTGGTAGGACAATAAGGCAGGATTCAATTGTAGGTGTCAATCACGACTAGCTTCATTGATTGTTTTCTTGAGGATTTTTAGGATGGTTTTATTAGAATCCTCAACCTGGCTGTTACCCTAGGGGTAGTATGGGGTGGAAAAGTGATGTTGGATATTGAGTTTTTGGCATAGCTCATGGACATCTTATTTTTTGAAAGGTGTCCCATTATTTGTGATAAGGGATTCTAGGACACCACAAAGACAATGAGATAGTTCAAGATGAATTTTGAGATCTTCCCTATGATATAGGTTATGGGAATGGATTTTACCCACTTTGTGAAGTATTTTGTGGCAGTGATAATGAACTTGTGTCCATTAGATGAGGTGGGTGTGATTTTTCCAATGAGATTGAGCCCCCATTGTGAAAAGGGCCAAGGTGTTATAATTGGTTGGAGATCTTGAGCTGGTGTATGGATGAGGTCTCCATGTTGTTGGCATTGCAAAAAAAATTGGACATATTCATGAGCTTCTTTTTTCATTATAGGCTAGTAGTACCCACTCCTCAGCAGTTTCTTGGCCAAGGTCATACCACTAGAATGTGAACCACAAATACCATTGTGTGCCTTAGTTAAAGAAGTCAAAGATTCCTTGAGGTTAAGGCATCGCAAGAGGGTTCCTTCAATACTCCTATGGTAGTAGTCCATCATCTAGCCATTTATACTCCTAAGGCATCCCATGGATCCATGGGAGCCCTATGAGAATGTTATAGGGGAGTTCAAGATCAAGGACCTAGTAAGTGGTCTCCATGATTGTTGGCCCGGGAGTTGAATGGTGCCTTGAGACACTCATTCTTGATCATCATAAGCCCTGATAGTGATACCTTTTCCTTTTTTGATCACATCTTCTGAGAATCCCAAATTCTTTATTAGCTGTAGAGTACAAATATTCAAACTTGCACCTCCATCCACCAAGACTCATTTGACCTTGTTCTTATGGACTAGAACTTCGAGATGGAGTGCATGATTATGAGATGGTTGGGTTGGGAGATCATGCTTAGAAAATGTAAGGAGATGCAGTGTGGTGATATGTCTGACCATAGCTTGAAAATGGTCGGCATCAAGGTCTGTGGGGACAGAGGATGCAACCAATTCCTTTTCAAGATGTCCCTATGCATGAGGGATATTTTTAACAACTCCATGATGGAGATTTGGGTGGGGGTCTTTTTCAGCTATTCTTAGACACTATAACCATTAGAGATTGATTTTGGATTAGTAGCTGGTGCTTTGGGTGGTGGTGAAGGTCCTGGAATGGAAATTTTGCTACTGTGTGTGGTGACTCCACACTCAACTCTAGGTCCTTTGATGTTGATAATTGTTACCCATTCATCCAAGAATGCAACAACATGGTCATAAATATGGTTCAAATTGTGGAAAACTCTTCCCTTTACTATTGTTGTTTCATTTTTTATGGTCCAACAACAAATTTTTGTATATTTTTAGATCTTGATTCCTTGTTGGTTGTTCAATGGTTATGGTCTTATCATCAATGAGATCTTGGATCAGGTTTTTAAGTCTCATACAACTGGCTATCGTGTGTCCCTTTATTTTGCGAAAGTCATAGAGGTGCTTCTTGTTATACCATGGTGGTTTAACTTGAGGCTCTTGATAGTTTTCATAAATAGGGAGCATGATGAGCTTTGCTTGTACCAACTGTTGCATGACAGATTTGATTGGTTCCCCAAGTGGTGTGTATTTTCATTTAGGGGGATTTTTGTTCTTTGGGGGTGGTCCCCCTTAAGCATTGATGTTGTTGAAAGTTTGATTGTTGGGTTGATATTGTGATGATTGGTTGGTTTGTGGGTTGTTTTGTGTGTTGATTTATAGTTGTTGGTACGTTTACTATTGTGCATTCTACCTTGGGGCACTGATAACAACTTTGGCATTAACGATACCATCATTAGTAACTTTTTTGTTCTTGGCCCATATGTGAAGTTTGTCATGTTGTAACTTTTTGATGGTCGATTGTTTTGGTATGTGGGTGTGCTCCCTTCTGCTATGAGGGCTCTTTCAATGTTGATAGCTTTGGGTATCAGTTAATCATATGTTGTTATGCATTGCATTTTCAAATGAAAGGATAAGGTCCCTTCAAGGTTGGAGATGATAGTCCTAATTTGTTGTTCTTCTAGCATAGACCATTTGCTCTTGCTAGCCTTGGATCACCATCATTGCAAGAAGGTTGTGAATGCTTCTCCCTTGGCTTGTTTTAGGTCGGATAATTCTTCCAAGCTCACTTCCACGCCTAAGTTAAATGAATAATTCTCTATGAACAAGTCTACAATTTCTTGAAACTTTTTAATTTCGGGGGGAAGGCAAAAGAACCATTCCATTGCTGGACCAACCAAAATTTCAGGGAAGAGTCACATTAGATTAGAATTGTTATATGCAACTTCCATACAATGTACGTGGAATTACCTAATGTGATCTTCAGGATTTCTGTTTCCTTGGTCTTTATCAAATTTTGGTATTTTGAAGCCTGGTGGAAATGGTACCATAGCAATGGTTCTATCAAATGGATAGGGGCACAAATTTCCTTGTATGTGTGATTTCTTTGTCTTTCCTTATTGTGTGTCCTGTATTTGTTGCGAGAGCAACTTGACTTGTGTGGACAAATCATTATGTTGATCAGGTGGTGGAATGTATGTGTTTTGGGGTGGTATGATTGGTAGATTGATGGTGTTAGGTGGGATGATGTTTTTTTGGGTGAATGACGAAGTGGAACCTATTCCTGGGTATGTGCAAGATCATCATGGAAAAAATAGGCCCTTAAGTGGCAAAAAATTTAGAAAAATCAGAGTTAGGAAACTTGATGTAAAAATTTGAATAAGTTATCTATATTATTTCAAAAATATGTAAGAATAGAATTTGTAGCAAATTGAATGTAGTTTCTAAACTACTAGGTTTATTTATTTTTTAAATCAATTTGGTGAAAATTTGAAATTTCAATGCAGTAGTACTTAAATTTTAGGGAAAAAATAAGAAGTAGGACTTGTGCATTAAAGTTCAAAGTATTTGGTTGTGCATAGGTTTGAAGACTTTTTTTTTGTGCCAATAGTGCCTACTGGTATGCTTGTTGCTCTTGTTGTTCTAACAACGCTTGTTGTTGGGCTTGTTGTTGTTGTGCTTGGTGTTGTTTCAAGGCTTGCTGATAGGCGTATTGTTGTAATGCCTATACATGCGCTTGTTGCTATTGTTGTTGTAGCAAAGCTTATGCTTGTGCTTGTGTGGCTTGTTGCGTAGCTTGTGCAACTT
The DNA here is from genome assembly GCA_007258455.2 of Sequoia sempervirens. NCBI lineage: Eukaryota > Viridiplantae > Streptophyta > Pinopsida > Cupressales > Cupressaceae > Sequoia > Sequoia sempervirens. The sequence continues at coordinate 119,005,769 of VDFB02026320.1, read as the reverse complement.
GTGCAAATTGTGTGGCTTGTGCAGCTTGTTGTTGTTGCAGCAAGGCTTGCGCTTGTGCTTGGGCTTACACTTGAGCTTGTTGTGCTTGAAATTGTTGCAAGTCCTTTTGGTAAGCTTGTTGCGCTACTTGTAGTGTGATACAATATTGGTTGGCCACATTTGGATTTGGTGGTGGAGGTGGGGGATTTGGTGGAATGGTGTGAGATGAGGTGGCAAGATTTTGTTGAGGTGGTTATTGTGGTATTTGTTGAGTGATGACAATGGGTTTTGTGGTAGATGGTATGGTTGAAGTGCTTGGTCCTTGGGAGACCATGTTGTGATTTGTTTGAGGTGTCATAGATGATGTGATGATTGGTTGAGATGTTTGGATTGGTACCACTTGGTGTTGTGATATTAGTGGCATGTTCAAAGGATTTGGTATGATAGACATGCTGATTTGATTTGTGATTGGGGGGCTTATTTGATTTGACTGGTTTTGGATTGGTATGTTGGATAAAGGGGGTTTCCCTAAACCTTGGATTGGTGCAGATGTTGATGTCTAAAGAGGGAATGATGGGAAGATTGATGGTGTGTGCCCTTGCAAAAGTGAGGATGATGCATTAAAATTTCCTACTTGTCCAAATGAATCCACTTTTCCTTATGACATAATGGGGAGAGCCTTGTGTATCAAGAGGGTATGCCAGTGTTGTAGAAAAGGTGGAGGGATTATTAGTGTCATGGAAAATGAGTGGCATATGGATGTATTGGGTCTTGCGGGATTGTGTTAGGCATACCCAAGATTATGTTATCCTCTAAATTTTAATTCTTAACAAGTAGGTGCCCTTGAAGAGCTTGGAGTAATGAGCTTCCCTTAGTGATCATGGGTTGACTTGGGGCATGAGATGATGTTTGTTGTATGATGGGTTGGATGATGCTTGGGAATGAAGGTATGAATGATGTGGGTGGCATGTTCCCAAGAGGTTTGTTCAACAATAGTGCTCACATCAAAATCAGAAGGGAATTTAGCCCCTTCCTTTGTTAATTCCAATATGTATTGTGTGGGATTGAGCCTCATGACTGTGTTGACAATCTTGTGTGTTTTGGGATTTTGGACTAGCTCAATATTTCATCTTGGGTCATCCCTTGGAAGTTATTGGTGACATCATCAACTTGGTAACCTCCTTATTGAAGATTTTGTGGTAGTTAAGGAGGGTTGAGTGATTCCCTAGGGTTGAATTCTGATACAATTTGACTCAAATCACTTGAAGTTGATTTTTCTTTGTTTTTTCTCCATGATCTTCTTGTGTTGTGATCTTGTTTGGAGCATAAAATGGGGATCAAATTTTAGGAATTTAGGGGGTAAACCTCTAACTCCTTAGGTTGATCTAAACTTTAGTTACAAAAATAAAATCTAGGATGTTTTAAGGATCAAATGATGGTGATGGGAAAAATGAAGGGTGGATGGTGTGGATGTTTGAACTTTTGAGAATTTTGGAGGAATACTAGACTTTAGGATTTTTGGATTTTGATTTTGATTTGGTTTGATTTGGATAATGGACTTGTAGATCCCAAGATGTTAATGTTATGTTAGGGTAAACTTGTCCACAAAGGGGGTGATAATCTAACTAAATGTGTGAGGAAGGATTCATCCACACACACTTCACAAAACAAAGTGGTTTTTATTTTGGTTAAAGGATTTACCAAAAGTCTAGCATGAATGATTTCTGCAAGGTTCTAATTTTTTTTTTGTGAGATGGGATTTGATGGATGATGTGACAAATGAAAGTGTTGATTTGATCCCAGATGAACCTAGAAAGACTTTGTTTACAAGACCAAGGTATTGAAGAACATGCTATACCTCTCAATGATTATGTGAGAAATTCAAAATGTTGGAAAAGACCCAGATTTTGACAATAATAGAAGGAATAAAAATTTGGATTATTTTTTGAAGCACATTTGTAAAAGTCGTATACCAACCTATCTCTGGTTTCATGAAGTGCTAAAAGGTGTTTCTTGAGAGCCTTTGGACTAAGACGCTTATGACGATTAATGGACCTTGGTTTCAGAATTTTGACTTTGTAGGAAATCATGAGAACAAACATATATGTGCCCAGGGTCCAATTGTCTTTTATCTTGATTAAATGGATTCTTTTTTACCACATCAACACCTCTTGTTTAATTTCCAAAGTGAATGTCTATGTCTTAACTCCTTTTCATTCCACAAGGTCCATTATGCGAAAATGAAAGAATCAAGGGAATATCTTTCCTAGGTTGACTTTAGAGAGAACAAATTGAGATATGGGCCCAAATATTTAGAAGCCTCTAAGGATAAAATCCCTAGGGACAAGCAATAATATTTGGACTCTTCAAGGATATTTTCTCTTTCCAAAGGGTTTGAAATTTTGATGACTTATTCAAATGTTTGTTTCAAAGTTTGAGATCCAAGAAATGTATTTGATTGAATCACAAATTGCACAACCATAGGTTAGAAATGGCTATACTTTTTGAGTCCCCACTCGGATTTCTCCAAACACTGAGACAAAGAAAATAGTTAGAGATTTGGTGACATTGGCTCCTCTCTACGGCACACACTTCTCGGGACCACCAAATCTCAAAATCCTGAAGATCTGGAGACCTTAAGGATTTTTTATGTTTCTACTTTGAATAGTACAAATGTGGGGTGGCTTCAGAATGACCATTCTTGCACCAACATGTATTAAGGATTTTGGCCTTTAAACAAAGGGTTGTAGTAAGGACATCTAGTTCAAGGGACACTATGATAAACTCTGTCAAGAGATCTCCCAACCCCTAGAATAAAGTCTTTACATATCATAAAGATACTGAGGGAGAGCTATCATGTACCACTTCCCATTGATTGCAAACTTTCCTTGCAATAATAAATTTATATAATGGTTCGAAAAAGCTTGGCATTAGCTCATTACCGATTGGGTCATTCCCTCCTTTCGAAGTGGGGAGGCAGGCCCTCTAAAGATTAAAAAAGTGAAGAAGTACATTTGTAGTTCGAACACCTAGATTACGTAAAGTGCTAGGAGGGAACACACACAATGCCTTTCCTTCACACTCACATGATTGTTCAATTTTAGATCCAAATCGAAATGTGTGGGTGATTTTAGACAACCAATGTCAATGGAATGCTTTTGATTCTCAAGATCGTTGAGCGGTGTGAGAGAAGTGCATACGCATTCAAATGACACAAAGTGCAAAAATTCACAAAACAATGAAGGCACAAGTTCTTTATAAACCCAAAGTAAAGATGAATTTGTTTTAAAGCACCAAGCTAGATATGAGTTTGTCTTGTTCAATTTTAGCCCAAAATCAAAGTCTAGTAGTTCCTAATCTTCAATTTTAGTCCAACTTTGACAAAGCTTGAGTTTGTTAATTTTAAGCCCAATGTAACTCTAGTTGGTCCTAAAACAAAAAATGAAAAGAAAAATTGGAAATCCTAAGCTATTACAATGAGCATTAAAAAGTGCTTTTAGGTCTCCATGTCAATTTTCCTCTCTTTCCTACAAAGGCGACGCTCTACAACTAGAAAATGTGACACTAAAAGTAAAGGTGACACTCTGTTGAAATGAAAAGGTGGCACTTTGTAGAAGACAAAGAGTGAATATGTGGCACAATATCAAAGGAGATGCTTTGTCAGAAGCAAAATTTAGAAAAAAGACATAATAGACAGAAGCAACATTGTAGCAAATGTGACACGACAATAATGAGCAAAGGGGACACGACATGGAAAAAGCAACATTAGAGACAAAGGCAATGCTCTGCGTGCAAGAAAATGCGGTGTTGTATCCAAAGGAGATGGTGTATCATTCAAACGCGGCGTTGCTCCCCTGTAGCTGTAAAAATGGTGTTTTCAAGAAAAATTCATCAAAATAAAAATGTTAGCCCTCCTAGCGCCAAAATGTGAGTGTCTAATATGCAATTAACTAACGAGAGACAACAAAAAAGTGTTAATCAAGTTACAAAACCAAACAAAGAACTCCCTATGAGATTCTCAATAAAAAAAGACAAGAAAACATGAAATAAAAAATACAAAAGCATGCAAACTCATCTAAATTAATCAAACCTTCATCCCATAGGGGGATTGGTGCTCCTTTGATGTGGAAAGAAGCCCTTTCGCAATCCCAATGATAAGCTCCAATGTTGTAGATGATTCCAAGTATGAAATTGATGCTAAGTGATGGAAATATGCTCAAAAGTGATGAAAATGGTGATTGCTAAGAGTGAAAATGGGTATAGTAATATTGCTTCAAGTTGTGGATCCATATTGTGAAGAGAATGCTTCTATTTATAGAGCTCAAGGGTTGAAGAATGAGAGAAATTGGTGAATGTGGGATAAAATGGGAGCCAATGGGAATGTGACACTTGTCACAATTCTATTGGGTGAGAATGGGGCACATTTTGGGGAATGTGTTGAGTAAAGGAGGATGTAAGAGGATTTATTGAAAATAGTTGAGGATTTGAGAGGTTGTAAGAAGAATTTATTGAATGTGGTTGGAGATTTGAAAGGATGTAAGAGAAGTTATTGAAGGTGTAAGAGTCTTTTTGAAAACTTTGGAGGGAAATTGATTGAGGGGTGGTTGGGAGGAATATTTCTTGGAATCTGTCATTTTAAGGATAAATAGAGGAATTAGTTAATTAAAAGAAATGAATTTCATGTGCAACCTAGTCAGTTGACCATGGGTTGATTTAACTCTTGAAGAGTTAAACGTTGGAGGATTTATTAATGTTGATTAGAAAGTGATCAATTTAGGATTAATTACTTTAGAATTAATTAATTTGTATGGGCTAGGGGATTGTGACATTTGATTTGATTTATTTAATCAAATGAGAGAATTTAGGGGGATTTAATTAAATGATTTGATTTAATTAAATATGATGAACATTAGTTAGAAGAAGGGTGAATTAATCTAATAAAATTAATTATTTGATTAATAGCTTTGAATTTGTTGATTTTAACAAAATAATGTTGGTTATTTAATTAATTGGTTAGTTCGAGGTGATTTAGGAAGAAATGGTGTTTAATTTATCCAAATCATATGCATAGTATCAATCAGGAGTTTTTAAGTGTCTACAAATGGTGAGCCCACTCTCTACATCAAGACAAATGATGTTAATATTTTAATTATTATCTTTTCTCTAGATGACTTAATTTTATAGGGAATGATGATATCATCATTGTTGATTTCAAGGATGCTATGAAAAATGAGTTTGAGATGACAAATTTAGGGTTGTTAAGGTATTTTCTAGGCATAAAAGTGAAGCAAATAAAACATGCCATCTTTATCTCTCAATAAAAGTATGTAATAGAGATTTTGAAGAGTTTTAAACTGAAAAACAACAAGCTTGCACAAACAGGTCAACAACCATAGGTCTAAAATTAAGGAAGATAGTAGAAAAAATATGGTTCCAAGGTCCTATACAAAAGCATGGTTGGAAGTTTGATGTATTTGACAACAACTATACCTAATATAATGTATGTACTAAGTTTAGTTTCTAGATTTATGAAGACTCCAAAGGAGACACATTAGGTAGTAGAAAAATAATTTTGAGGTATGTTAATGGAACAAGGGATATGGTATTTTTTATACTAAAAAAAGTGAGCTTAGGGTATTTGGATATATAGACAATGATTGGGAAGGAAGTGTAGATGATAGGAAAAACACACCAGGATATGTATTCCATTTGGGTGTGGGAGTCATTTAATGGACTTCCAAGAAACAACCCATTGCTTCCCTTTCCATAGTTGAAGTTGAATATGTAGCAACAGGTAAGTTGACATGTCAAAAAGCACATCAATAAAAATGGTGCTAGAAGGAGGTCCATCTTGGAATGTTAGGAGAATTCATTTTATTGAATTTTTAATTTTCCTTCTTTTATTGCTAAAATTTATCATTCTAATAAACTAAAAAAAATTAAAAAAATCATTTTTTCAAAACATTCAAAACAAAAGAAAGGATTGTATTGAATGCCTGTTATGAAAAAATTTGAAATGGTTTTTAAAGGTTTAGGGGTAATTCTTCCAAATGGAAAACTCTATGAGTATGTTTGTGGTTTCCCCCAAATCCTTAAAATGAATGTAGTTAGTTGCCTATATTTTCCCCTAGTGTTCAAAATTTTTGTGAGCACATTGGGATTCTTAAAGATTTGATTATAAAAATATATAAATCATGAAGGAATTGTTTGTCAATTCATTCACTTTTTAAGATTTACAATATGTCATTGGTATGCCTTCCTTTTACACAATTCTATACATTCATGAGTAGAATTGGAAAATGCATTCTTGAGACAATTTGGGAAAAATATGAATCCACAAGAAGCCTTCCTATAATATTTGGAAACAAGGAGGAAATTGGGTGGGCCTATTAATTAGTTTAATCAACGATTTTACCAAGCTCTTGGAAAATTTGATATCATGTACACATTGTCAAATCAAATTAATTTATTAAGACATTACTTATGGGTATTGGATCCTACATTTTTTATACTTATAAGATATACAAAAGGAATAATAATGACCTAGAAGCTTCTTTCCAAAGATATTTGATATTTGTCCACTTGCGATAAAATAAAATGCAATAAGGAATACAAAGTCACATTATCATGCCTCAAATATAATCTAAGATATGCTACAAATACTTGATAATAATATGTCACTTCAAGGGAGAATCCTCCTAATACACTTCAAGGGGGATACCTTCAATATTCTTCAATAAGAACACAATACTCCACATGATGATGAAATAATCTACTTAGAACCTCCTATATATACCTATTTATGCCTAGGATATCACCCAAGATGACTTAGATAGCCCTATATAAGCCCTAGGTCAGTTCCTAACTAACTAAATAACAATATAATAATGATAATGACTTAATTAAGAGTTAAGGTAGCCACAAGCCGACTACTCATAACCCGATACACACTATAGGGGTAAGGGAATAAAATTTCCCTCCTCTTTACAAAAACATTGTCCTTAATGCTAAGTTTTTTATTTCTCTTCTTCTCCATCTCATTTTTTACTTCCACTTATTTTTCTACTGTTGCTTCTTGTTTCTACTCTTGTCTTGCTCTTTCTCTTGTTCTTGTTCTTTTTCTCTCTTTTTTACTTATGTTTCTTCTTCTACTACTACTTCTTTTTCTTCTTCTTCTTGTCCCTACACTTGTCTTACTCTTGTTCTTGCTCTTGCACTTTCTCTTTCTCTTTCTCTTTCTCTTTCTCTTTCTCTTTCTCTTTCTCTTTCTCTTTCTCTTTCTCTTTCTCTTTCTCTTTCTCTTTCTCTTTCTCTGTTTCTTGTTCTACTTCTTGTTCCCTTTTCTTTTTCTTTTTTTTTGTGGCTACTTTTTGTTGTAAAGGTCTAGAAAGATAATTTTGCAATAAATCATCCAAATAAAGTCCAAATACTCTATTTTTTTGTAACTTATTGTGTCATAGAAAAAAGGACCTCTTGCTTGACATGGGAATAATTCATGATAAATTGGATTTAATGAGGCCTTGATTTAGTGTTGTGGGGGATTTTATGCATCCACACTAAGTATTGGACCTTTGCAAATGCATTTAATGATGTCTTGTAAAAGTGTTGTAAAGTCTTGTAAAGGACTTTCACGCTTTTCTAGACTTAATGAACCCATTTCTAATTCAGCATTATAAAACATGTGTTTAATAACATTATCACATCAATCTAGAAGGCTTGTAAAATAAACTTAATTTTAAACTAGTGTTGTAATGTGTCTTGCACATTCACATTGGTTCTTGTGCGTTTCTAGGCTATGTGGACCTCATTTTAGCATTGTAAAGTGTATTTAATTACACTTTCACATTGTTTTTTGTGTCCCAAGCCCTAATTACTCTTTACATCATCATTAATAGGCCCCTATTAAACCATATTGTGCATCCTGAGGCTTAAATTGATCAAATACTTGAAAAAGTTGCAATTTAAACCTTATTTCCTTATCTCTTGGCATCTTAGTTGTCAAAAAGGCCCTTGTGGGACCCATTCACCATCCATGGTGAATTAGTCCTATCCAGGTGGGATCCATTCACCATGGGTGGTGAATGAGTCCCATTTGACCCAATTTTGACCTTTGAGTGGGAAAAAAGTGAAATTTAAGTTTATTATTTCTTCATGTCGGCCTGTGATGAGGTATTACCAGGTAAAATAGGTGAATTTCCTATAAATATAAGTATTTTAACCCTAATTCACATCTCTTATCATTCATTTATCCACCAATATTCCATCTCAAGTCAAGCAACTTGGGGTTTCATCATTTCAAGTCACCAAGATATCAATTTTCAGACTTTCAAGGGTAGATCCTTCATGTTTTGCTACAGACTTTCAAGATCAAACATCATGGAAAGGTAATCAACTCCATTGTTGCATGTTTCACTACATTATTTCATCATTTTGGTTTAATTACCTAAAAGGGGTTTGACCAAGACAAACCCCCATGCCCTAACATTCAACATTTCTCTCTCTTGTCTTGTGTGTTTGTAGATTTAGAATTCTTGGAAGCTTGGAAACCATTAAGAATCAAGTTGCAAAGTTTTTTAGGTCTTATTTTCATTCAAAAAGTAAAAATATCAAAAAAACTCACTTTCAGGTTCAGAAATTAGAGTTTCAGAAGTGGACACCTGTAGAGAATCAAAGTGCAGACAGAGAGCTCTATATTCCACCTTTGAATATTCAAAATTTCAAAATTGGACTCATTCACCATGGGTGGTGAATGAGTCCCACTTCTAGGTCAATTTTTTTTTTTCTGCATTTTTAGATACCCTGTTGTCAGAAATAGGTTTTGACTCAGTTTTACAGAACTAGGACTAATTCGCCTAGAATGGTGAATGAGTCCCACCAGGCCTACAAATTAGGATTATTAGCATTTCAAAGGCTATTTCTAGTCTTCATCCACATTTTAAGTGCACACTTTTAGTTTGGTTCAGTTCTATTTAGTTTTGCATTCATTACTTAGTGATTTTGCATTACACAATGTGTTTCAAACATCACTTGTTTCATAGGTTTTGCATTCATAATCAATCAATTACTTAGATTAGTTGCATCTAGATCATCTCATTTAGCCTTAATAACACCATACATTTCATAATTTGAGTGAACCTACCTATACTTTTGAGTGGGGTTTATCTCTCTCCTGTTAGGTAAAACATTCTAAGAGTGCAAAAGTAGCTATAAGCCCTACCCAAAAATCTACAGTTCACTTAGCCTATAATTTTGCAATAACTCATTTATTCCTCAATTTCTCCAAATTTTGGAACTTGTAGTATCCTATATTATTTCTTTCAAAACCCAATAAAAATTAGTCTCCAATTCAATAGGATTTGAGATATATGCAGATTCCAAATAAATTGTGTAGAAACCCTAATTCTACAATAATTCACTCAATTATACTCAAATTCCCTTGAAATATGGAATGTAGCTTCTTTAATAAGGTCTTCAAAAACCCTTTAAAAATTAAAAAAATCACCAAAATCTGAAAGATATGCTATTACCCAAATCACCTCGAATATTGAGAAAATGTCTTTCCTCTATGGTGCTAAGATCATGCTCTGATACGAATTGTTATGAAATAACTTGCACAAGAAGAATATAATCTGAAATATGTTACTAATACTTGATAATTAACTACCACTTCGATGTGGCAACCTCCTAATTCACTTCAAGTGGGATACCTCCAATATTCTTCAATAAGAGCCACAAGCTGACTACTAATAACCCGATACACACCATAGGGGTAAGGGTATAACATGACAAGACCAAGTGTTGTATCAACCAAATATGTATAGGATGTCATTCAATTAGACAAGAAATATCCTCAATCAAATTTGATGCCTCTACTAAATCAACTTGGGCTTATCAACAAGGCACAACCTTTCATAACCATAAATTGAATCAATTGACACAACCACATATGATATTGGATTTCATAAAATTTAGTGGATAAAATCATCGAAATGGTTCAAATTTTTTTCCAAGAAAAAACCAATTGTGGATGTTACAAGAACCACCAATGACCAACCAATAAATTTCTTATTATTTTCCTCCATTATTGGATATGTGTAATTACCAATATCAAAATGTTTCTCTATTCATTCTACATGTGAAAGAAAGAATGGATCCACCTATTTATAGTGACAAATCTAACAATGAAATTATCAAAACTGTCAATGAAGTTGTCACTATACAAGAAACAATTGAAAAGGTGGAGGACCATATTTAAATGTGATAAATCAACTAAACTAAATATAAGTGCTATACATTTGTCATAAACAATGGTAGTAAAGATATTTTATTGCCAAAAGAGATGGTTGATAAGTTAAAATTGAAAAGGTTAGAATATCCAAGTCCATATAAAATTTCACAATTATACAAATAACATAAGGTACTAGTCAGTGAGCGAGCAAGGGAGAGATAGATTTGAAAATTAGTTATGATTATATCATAATAGAGGGAGGGAGAGATAAGGGAAAGGAGGGGGATAGGAAATGGTATGGTGGGAGGGATAGAGGGACGAAGAGAAAGAGGGAAGGAGGGAGATAGGGAGTTGTAGGGTGGGAGGGATAGAGGGAGAGAAAGAGGGAAGGAGGGAGATAGGGAGTGGTAGGGTGGGAGGGATAGAGCGAGGGAGAGAAATAGGGAAGGATGGAGATAGAGAGGGGTAGGGTAGGAGAGGTAGGTATAGAGAGAGTTAGGGAGGGAGGGAGAGAGGTGTAGGTGGAGAGAGGTTGTGTGTATGTGTGAGGGAGAGAGGGAGGGAAGTTTTCTCCACCAAAATTATTCTCTCATTGGTCCTCATATCTTACCTATCTACATGTGCTCCCTAGGTTGCCAAATATGAAATATATTTTCAATTTTCAGATTCAATTGATTGTATTTTGTGTCAAAGAAAGATATGAATATCCCTACCACTCCATCCAAACTCATGGGAAAAACTTATAACTTTATGTACATTTCAAATATTGGAGATATAATTACATATTTTTGTTTTGATAAATGACCACAAATATGTTACAACCAATAGGGTAGAACTAGAATTTTAATCCTACATAAAAATATTAAGAAAATTTGATATAAACATGATGAAAAAGCATATATTAATAATTATAATATATACATGGGTTTTATTCAATAAAAATCCATCTTTGTACCTACCCCCGTCTCTACCTCTCCCCCCCCTCTCTCTCTCACATACACACTAGATATCTCTCTCTTTGTACCTCTCCCACCCTATCTTTGTATCTAGCTTTAGCTACATCTCTCTTTATTCCTTGCACCTTACCTCTATCTACCTACACCTCTCTCCCTCCCCCTCTCTCTTTCCCTCCCTCCCTCTCTCTATTTGCACACTCCCTCTCCCTCTCGACCTACCTTTCCCTAAATCCATCCCACTCCACCTCTATTTCTACATGCCTCTCCCTCCTTCCCATCTTCCCCCTCTATATACTTCTCTATCCCCTTCCCTCTCTACTTTCCCTATCTACCATCACTCACTCTACCTAACTCTCTATGTATCTCTCATTTCCTCTCTCTCCCTTTATCCCTCCCATGCTACCTCACTAGACCTCTCCCTCCCCATATCCCTCTATACTTCTACTCTAAAAACACTTGAAAAGAAGTAGACCAAAGTGAATAAGATAGATAATGTATTGACTAAAGAGATTCTTCCTGCTCTTGAGAAGTTGAGGAAGGTGCATGTGCAATACGTGCAATGGGAAAATGGTAATGTAGAACTGGAGAAATAGGTACTAGAATGCATGAAATGAAAAAGGAATTTTCTCTAAAAACATTTGATAAGAAGAAAACCAAAGTGAATGAGATAGATAATGTATTGATTGAAGAGATTCTTTCTCTAAAAACATAATTTTTACTCTAAGTAACAATTGTGGTAAATTTTGAAAGTGTCTTTCATTATATTTGTACTCTCTAAATAAGAAAAGTTTTTCAAATTACAATAATTACAGGTTGGAAAACACTGTGTGTTATGAAACCTGCAACCCACATAGTGTTGTAAAACTATCTACACATAACAAACCAATTGGTTAGTCACCCCTTAGGTAAAATTGATTAGTTTTATGTATCCCCCACCTACAAATCCTCCCCAAGCTCTCCACCCTTGAGCTTAGAACAAGAAGAATGCAATCACTTACAATCCACTGTGTTAAATTTCAACCTACAATTATTTTTTGCATTACTTTTACCATCGTATGAGGAAATTGAAACACAATTTTTACTCTAAGTAATAGTTTCAATAAATTTTGAAAGTTCCTTTCATTACATTTGTACTCTCTAAATAAGAAAAAAAATTCATTACAACAATTGTAGGTTGTAAAATACTGGGTGTTATGAAACATGTAACCCACATACTATTGCAAAACCCTTTACATGTAACAACCCAATTGATTACTTATCCCTTAGGTTAATTTGATTAGTTTTATGTATCCCCCACCTACAACTCCTCCCTAAGCTCTCCACACTTGAGCTTAGAACAAGCACTCCACCCTTGAGCTTAGAACAAGTACAATCATATTACTCACAACCCACTGTGTTTTCCAACTTGTGATTATATTTGCAATAGTTGGAAGTGTTGAAATTGTATTGAAATAATGGAAGACTAAAATTAACCACTTAGAAAAGGACTTGTAAAGATAAGAGGAAGATTTTATCAAAAGAAAAGGAGATTGATTTTTAAGGTTCCTTTCATTATATTCATACTCTCTAATTAAGAAAAGGTTTTCGTTACTATAATTGCATGTTGGAAAACACTGGGTGTTATGAAACCTACAACCCACATACTATCATAAAACCCTCTACATGGAAGATATATATTGAAAAACCAAAAATAGTTTATTTTTGTTTAAGGTTTGATTTGTATTGTTTCCATCACATTCAGAGTATTTTCATAATTCGAATGTTGGCAAACACTAAGTGTTAAGAAGCCTACCACCCACATACTCTTGTGAAACCCTGTACATAGAACAACCCCATTGGTTACTCATGCCTCAAGTGAATTTGGATAGTTTTATGTATCCCCCGCTTGCAACTCCTCCCCATCCTACCCACCCTATAGCTTTGAAGTTGCAGAAGGAAATAACTAATAGGGGACTAGTGTGTTTTCCAACACAGGAAGTAATGTGAACATTTTTTGTTCCAATCAGATGAAAAAAGTGAAATGCCATTTTTACTGTACCAAAGAGTTGTTCTAAAATTTGAATGTAGACTTCATTACATTGTTGGTGCATATGAAAAAAAAACTTTTCATAAGGAAATAACTGACAGGGGAGAGTGTGTTTTCCAACATTGCAAATAATGTGAGCATTTTTTTGTTCTAGTCAGATGAAGAAAGTAAAATGCCATTTTTTTTGTACCAAAGATTTGGTCTAAAATTTGAAGGTGGACTTCATTACATTGTTGGCGTGTATGAAAAAAAAAAATCATAAAGAAATAATTGATAGGGGACAGTGTGTTTTCCAACACTACAAATAGTGTGAGCATTTTTTTGTTCAAGCAGATGAAGAAAGTGAAATGTCATTTTTACTATACCAAATCTAGTTGTTCTAAAATTTGAAGGTGGACTTCATTACATTGTTGGTGTGTATAAAACAAAAACTTTTCATAAGGAAATAATTGACAGGGGATAGTGTGAGTTGTATCTTCTCTTTAAAAGCAAGTTACCTCCAAGTTACCACTATTAGGAGATGCATGCAAATGTTTAAATGTAGTCATTTATGAGTCCTCATATGTTGCAAACAAATGATTTCCCCACTCTTGATTGGATCATTTTTTGGGTCCTCATCTTCTTGACCTGCAGATTTAGTCCTCAACATTAGATATTATGCTTTCCCTAAATTTCTTAGAGGCATTTTATCAAACAATTCAATACCAAGTTAATGCATTACTTGTGCACCCTTTCACATTCATATATGACCACCTTATATCTTCAATTATAGAAAACACCCTTTCCACAAAGCTTTCACACCATCTTTAAATAAACTAATCTAAAAGTGTTCACACGTTGAAAAAAACCAAAAACTCTGGCTAACTAAACTACACCACCTGAACTACACCTTGGACTCTTTCATGCAACTATAAAAAATAAAATTGCAATATATATCATACCATCAACCTACAAAAAAATCGCATCATTCACTTGCCATCATTAAGAGATATCATTCTTGATCCCATGACGTGCCTCAGATCTCACAACTCTCCTTCCCTCATGGTCGACTTTGAACTCATGCAAGAATTATTACCTTTGAAATAGACCGACCACAACACTCATTGAGCACATGTTATGCACAACAATATAGTGGCTTATTATAGTCATAGTCTTCCTTCATGATCTTCACCTTTCCATCAATCCATGCTCCTCCACACGTTGCGGGTTTATCAATCTCCAAAATGCCTCCATTCACACAACCTTTCCAAGAAAAATATCAAAATATTGTCATTACTTATTGCCTTCAAATGACTTGCAACCTCCCAAGCCATTTGTAATACGTCTCTATCCTCGTCTTCTCATGTCGCTTGTCGATACCAACTATCCATCACTTATCACATGCCCAAAGAATTTAGAAGCTCTGATACCATATGTTGGTAAAATGCATAAAACTTGATTGATATCTAATAGGAACGCTTGCTTCAATTCATCTCTCTTAGTTTATTTAATTACATGTGAGGGAATTTGAGAAGACCATCAAGTACTTACAGAGCTGCAGACGAACATAGAGGGATGGGAAATGTGTTCTTGGAAACACTCGTTGTCGAAGAATTTAGGTAGTACAGCCTCTGCATTCTCCCCAATGGCCAGAAAATATACTTCGACAAGACCGTTTTGCCATCCATTTTAAAAAAACTCCCGCCCATCGTTCACCTGACAAAATGCAAAAAAAATCATTAGGGGAGAGGGCCCAATAGTCGTGCGGGGTCCAATAGTCGTGCACCCAATTGTACATATAATACCTAATAGTCGTTTATATAATGTCCAATAGTTGTGATTTGACTACCCATAATTAAACAAAATGTATGCTTTTGATCTAAAAAGCAACCAATCATGTGATACCACATCAGCGCTCAACTACTCATGATGTAATGCGAGAATTGGTCTCACTATTTTTTGGGGCCTTTTTTGACACCTTGACAAAAACGCATGCTGATGTGGCATCATATTTGATGATGTGGCCCTGAAACCTTAGTTATAAGCAGAGAACTTGCCAAGTAAGCCGCTGTAAAAAATTGGGAGTGATTTGAAATTTCGACGTAGGATAATTAGAAGCGCGAAGTTAGGGTGCACGACTACTGGGCCCTCTCCCCTAATGGCGCTGTCAGCTCTTCCTTTATTTCTGCTCCTATTCTGGTGGGTCCCTGATCATCATGCTATGTATGTTTCTATGTATGTTTTTATGCATTTTTTATGTTATCATACCTATGCTCGGTGTAGGAACCACAACTTGTACAACCCTGACCTCCTCACCAGGGGAGGCGACTCCCCCATGGGATTTGTGCCCCCACAAATCTCAGGTTTACCATTTAAAAAAAAATAGCGCATAAATAAATTATTAACGTAAAAACCTCACTTGTTGTTGTCATTAGAAAGGAAATTAAAGAAAAAGGACAGAGAAGTAAATAATAACTTGCTGGTTGGACAACGTTTATACTATCTAAAATCTGTGAATCTATCCTTCCAAATGATATTTCTATTTTAAACTAGTTAACTAATTAAAATATAAATGAATGTTATTTATTTTTAAACAAAAAATAAAATTTTGTTGTTCTACCACGAAGAAGTGAAAAGAAAATCAATGTGTTGGCTGTGAGTTGCACACAATAGCTTCAAAATAAATAAATAAATAAAATAATATTACTAATAAATGAAAAATATAGATACACGGGTCTTCTATTGCGGTACATCGCAACAAATAAAAGAGTAGTTTTAAACTATTGTCTCTACAATAACAATGCATGCTTTATTTAATAAAAAAAATCTCTTCTTTTAATATATAATTTTTAATGAAGATTCAATGTCTGAAAACACAATATATATTATTGAAAACCTACAATTTTAGGCATTTAGATTCAGACTATTGTTTTCTTCTGTGGATCAAAATAAAAAAGACATAATCTCATTCTATTTGATAGTAATATAATAATATTGATGGTAAGACTAATAATATATATTACTATTAGTAATAGCAATAAATAATATCACTTATAATGCTATTAAGAGTAAAGGGAGTGTTGGAGTCAATTTTAGGGATAATATTAAAAGAAACATCATGGGGTTCTTTTTAATAGCCTTATTACTCTTCATTGATACCAACCTTATCCTTGACATTGATATTTTGATTCATATTATATAATTATTAAATCTTTTAATATGGACGATATTACTATTTCCCATACTTATTAATAAGATTATTATTGTGGACATGGAAAAAGTAACCCTTCTACTTTTTCTTCCTGTTTAGGCCCTCTTTGTGATTTTGGCTTGATTTTGCCTTGATCAAATGTTGTAATGTGGTCAACACATTCACATTAGGTCTTGGACCCTTAATAATCAATAAGAATTCTATGATGTCTTGTAAAAGTGTTGTGAAGTGCTGTAACCCATTTTCACACTTTTTTAGGACCTTTTCATTATAATTCACCTAAATAACCTTTTTTTATCACTTACCAAGTCTTATTTTAAAGTGTTGTAAAGAGTTGTAACAAACTTTCACATTTTTCTAGGCTTGTCATCAATAATTTGACCCTTTCTCATGTTTAAATGACCCCTTAATGCACTTACAGGCCCTACTTAAGTGTGTTTCGGAGAATAATCCTTTTAAGCATCATTAAATACACTTTAATTCCCGAAATCTATTAAAATTGCCCTGGTGGGACCAAGTCACCTCTAGGGGTGACTTAGTCCCACTTGGCACAAAAATAAAAATTATTTCAAAATTCTGGCAGGGCATTATTTTCTAAACCTTGAGGTTAGCTTGTGATGTGGTATTTTTGGAAAATTTATTATAATCAAGTATAAATAAAGGTTTTTCCTCTCATTTTCACCCCCATTCGCCTAATACATTCATACATTCATTCACTCATTCACTTAAACATTCTCAAGCATTCTAGGCATTATCAAGTCTACTTTCATTGGAGCATCTACTTGCATATCTTCATATCTCTATATCAAGGGTTTGGTCTTGTATGTATATTTTTCAAAGAGTAAGATGTTAAAAGGTGTCATCATTTCATCAAAGTCATTCAAATTCAATGAAGCCCTAAGAGAAGCTTGGAGATCACCTATAGACCGAATTCTGTAGATTTAGAACCAAACACTTGTCAAGAACCAAAGTGTAGATTGAGAGCTACAGATTGCATCTTCGAAATTCCTGAAAGATGAAGGTGGACTAATTCGCCATCAGTGGAAAATTAGTCCCACTACGAGGCCTGAAAAGTGTTTTCTACATTTTTGGATACCCTTTTGGCTGAAACCTGTTCTGGCAGAATCTCCCCGAAACAGGACTAAGTCGCCTAGCTTGGCGTAAGAGTCCCAATTGGCTTCAACAACAAATCCTATAGGATTCTAGAGCCTCTCTGCATCACATTCCATTTTTCAGGTGCACCTCTCTAGTCTCATTCATTTTTGTTATAGTTTGTTTGCATTCTTAGGTCATTTTTGCATATCACATTGTGTTTTCAAACATCTTGCATTTTTTAAGTTTTGCATTAATAATTCACTTCCTTTATTAGTTTATTGCATCTAGGACATTACATTTAGTCATATTTCATTCATATTTGCATTAGTCTTTAGTGGGGACATTGTACATTTTGGCATACCTCCCTCCTTTTAGGTGAAAAACCCTAGAAGTGTTAGAGAGTCTTATGGAGCCAAAATCTTTGTCCACAATTATTAATGATTTGATATTAATATTGCAATATTAATACTAATAATTATAATGTTATTAATATTAGCGATTTCATTACCATTATCATTACCCCTACTAGTTCTTGATAATAGTATTAATCATATAATTATTATTATCATTAACGATAATAATTTTAATAATATTTTATATTGAGGAAAAATAATTTTGATAAACGTTAGTTTACATTTAATTAAAAGAAACTTCCAATAATCATTAACAAAAGTGTCGTTACTACTAAATGTTAGTAGTTGCATACTGATGTATAATGTCTATAAGAATATCTAGAGGTAGAAATATAATTAATTAGATTTGTATTAATCTTATCTCAATAATTATCCTTGTTTTAATCTCCACCAGATGTGAATATCTAGTGACATTATTATAAACTTAGAGAATGAATGATAATGTTGAAAATGATAGGATTGCTAATAATTATTGTAAGTCTTGGAATTGATGTTGATGTTAGCATGCTTATTAGTCAAGATAACAATTATAGTTTCAAAAAAAATTGTTGGGTTTTTCTAACAAATTTTTGGGCATTACACACTCATCATCTCTACAACTTCTCAATTTGCTCATGCATATGAGATTTTATTTTCTCCAATTCATTTTTGCCTCCATTCACTACTACAGGAAAAATTTGAATGTAAAATTTATTGCAAAACCCTATGATGGCGGCTCGATGGTTTCCAGAAAGCTGCTAAATGCAAAATGAAATGTGAAAATGTTTGTGGCCGAGTTTTGTGATTAGGGTTTCAACCCTAAGTGGTCGACTTCCTGTTGACGCCAAAAATTGGCGAGGTAACAGTGCCTTATGGGAAACTCAGTTCAAGGGGGACCCTTTGCGCCAAACTGAGTGACCTCCGAATTTTAAAGAAGTCGGCTTCTTCTATAATGGTTTTTTGGAAAGGGAAAAGGAAACAGATATAATGAAGCAAAATCTAATCTAAGGCGATGCGCCAAAGTTTGCTGATGGGCACGATAAATCATAGACTTAAGGGCCTGAATGGTGTTGTCACGTTCCAAAACGTCAGAAACTTAAAGCTATAGCATAAACAGTTCATTTATTGACATAAAATAATATCGCATACATTCTTACTACTAAGAAGAGTCATTTAGACATGATTTAGATAAGCAAGCTTGTATTCAATATATAGAAGTCTTGTCAAATGAAATGCTTAAGACAATAAAAAGCACAGTTTACAGTTTGATCAAAACATGAAAAACAGAAAGGCCAAACAGTGGGCACAGTCTGAAAGTTTCTTGCGAATAAACATGCAAAAGAGGCCTGGTGTCTCTTGCTAAAACCAGTATCCTTTTCTCTGAAATTTCTTGGACCTTCCACCCTTTTGTCTCGTCAACCGAGAGAGTATATATAGCCAAAGAGAAAATCCCCACCGCTTTGGAGAGCTGTAACAGAAAAGATCCCACAATCCCCTGCAATGATGCCAGAATCGGAAGATTCCCAATGCCGTTACAACAATAATGAGCTAGAACACAGCATTTGGTCATTCACTTGCAGGCGCACCCTTTGTAATGATGGCAGTGGTCCCAGCCATACCCGAGGCGACAAGTGTCATCCACCGCTTGAAGAACCATGAAGAGCAGCATCCAATAACATAATCTCGCTAGCTAGCCTATCGCCCACCTCAAGGATCAGTTGTAAGGTACGTGGCATCCTGTCGCTGCCCGAATGAAAAACTCTCTCCTTGCTGCCGAGAGATTGCGAATATGCAACAAGTGTCCAATGAGCTGAGGTCCTTCTTCATGTGGAGAGAAAGCCGCATCAAGCGGGTGCGAAAGACGCGTGGCAGCGTTTCGCAGCCCACGGTTGTTCACCACCCTGCTGTGTTAAAAGATCTGCGAAAGATTGCCAGTTAGCAGAAGGTAGGGCCCGCCAATACCTGTTAGACAGTAGAAAGAAAACCCGAGCAAGCACTACGCAGCCCGCGGTTGTTCATTTTGTTCCCGCATGAAAAGCTTGCGATATGCCGCCACGTAGCAAGATGCGGGTCCCTCTGACAATCTTTAGAAGTGATGGCCTCGGCAGAAGGCTTTCGCAACTCAAAGAGACTTCAAGGCAAAAAAGAAATAAAAACCTCCACAAGTGAGACACGTGGACGCCCAGCGCATCCTCTCAGGACCCGAAAGGGAAGCCGCTACCCAAAGCTGCGAAGAGAGGATGCGTACAGCGTGAGATCAAAACTTGATGGAAAGCTGACCAGAATCGGCGACGCACAGGCCGGCGCACACATTTACAAAAGAAACCCGAAGGGAGCTGTTTGAATATTTATTTTAACACTTCCCATAGGCATTTTTTCCTTTGTATTTAAATTTTATGCATTGAATTAATAGCCACACATTATAGTCATATGTAAGTGTCTAGGGGTGTCCCCTTATGGACTTATGAATTTTACTTTGTCTCAAAGCACATTTGAGTCAAATGTTATTATTTTACATCGAACATGAAATATAGAACATTGATTTAAGTGATACAATTATAAATCACTTCATTAATGTTATGTATGTGCAAAATAGATAAGCACATGTGCTTTCTAGTATGATACAAGAAGGGATAGTTGAAGATTGATGAGTAGTGCCAGGCATATAGGGGAGGTTGGAGGAAGTTGACAGACAAATGCCAAGAATATACCTAGGTTGTTTTGGCTTGGTTTTGGAGGGAATTGAGAGCATCTAGGGGTAGTTTTTGATGCCTTTATGATAGGATAGGTCAAGGCTTGACCTTTTCTTCATCCATGAGCCTTTTTGGAGTGGGTTTAGGGGCTAAAATTTAGGCTTTTCTATTGTACATGACCAAGGATGTTTCTAGTTCCTATATTTGTGCAACTTCTTGAAAAAACATATAGTAAATTCAAACTGGGTTTTGAAGTTAGTCTTATCATCTTTTTGCTATATTGTGACTTTGGAGATCCTTTTCAGCAGAAGAAAGTATAAATGTAACTCTCTTTTACAGACATGTATAACATTTTTCACCTTGGAAATCAATGAAGATAAGCCATTTTTTCCTTCTCAATTTTTGTTTTATTGTGTGCATTTGAATGATTGATGCAATTAATTATGAAGTTGTCTCATTCCTTGTTGTTGTGTCTCATTAGTAGCACCTTTTTGCAAAAAATATGTATGTTGCAAGTTGTAGGTTGTGTTGAAATGCAAGTGATTCAAGTTGTGAGGAGTGCATGTCTTGCTTCTAGGATTATAAGCATTAAAGCCTTCTTATGAAATATTTATGCAAAAACATATAAGTCTTGAGTTGTGCATGTAGAAGCTTTTTGTTGATTTAAATTGTGTGTAAAAGGAGCTATGCAAGTTTTAGGTAATCAAATTTGGTGCATCACCCTTAGTCATAGGTTTTATTTATTCAATAGTTCTTACCCTTTCCCCAACAAGAAGTTAGTTTTAGGTGAGTACCATAAGATACAACTTACGCTAGAGGTTAGCTTCAAACATCTGAGCCCACAATCAAGGAAGCTTTCCAATGTTTCACTAATAGGCTGAGTTCACTCAGCAAGGGTGCACTATTAGGAGACAACATTGCATATTTTGAAATATATGAAATATAAACTATCTCAATTTAGTTCTTTGTTTCAGTTGTGTTTTATCTCAATTTTTTTTTTTTCTTTCCTGATCTTTATTTCTCTCCTCTACCTCTTCCTTTAGGTTTGAAGCTCTTTTCCTAGCCATGTAAGATGTAGTTTCATTCATACATTGGTGTAAGGTGTGGATGGGGGAATAGAAGGCGATATTTTTACCCCAAACACTTTCTTAAAGTCTATTTTTGAAGGATGAAGGATATTCATAAGTGAAGGAGCCAATACAAGCACCCATGAAAGGCATGACTCCATGCAATAAATATAATTATATGTCATTGTCATATATACAACCAATTATGGTTATAAAGGCTTTTGAATGATCAAGGATGATCTAGATTCAAACTGCATAAACATTAACCCTCATTTATTTCATCATTTTCATCATGAAAGATGGATGTTGGTGTAAATTGCATGAAATAATATTTATTTGGGTTTATCAATAAATGCAAGAAGCATAATTTACAAAAACGCAAATTGGGTACATAAATATTTTTGTATTTTACAAAATTTGTTGTAATTCAAAACCCTTCGAAGAGACTTAGGGATCAAAAGGGCACCCATTAGTTCTCATTTGTAGGTGACAAAACATTTCCCTCTATTTCTGTTGACTGGCCTCTATTGCTCCAACTATTTGGATATGTAAAACATCATTTTTAATCTCTACAGGTAAATTTTATTTAGATTCTTGATGTTCTATTAATTCCTCAAATATAAACATTGAAATGGATTATATAATTGGTTTTCTTTAAAAAGAATGCATTTATAATCTTTGTCTTACATTTAAAAAATAATGGCATTTGGGAACAAGAGGAAGGTGTGAAGTATGAAAAATGATATTTGCAAAATAATTAAAAAAAAATTATATATAAGAGGAATGAATAGTTTGTTTAGATGAGTCTTGAAAAAAAGGTCTACCAATCTTTGTGATGTGGAAAAATTAATTAGCAAGTAGTTCAAAATTAGTTATAAGGAATTGCAAATATATTGGAGTAATAAGGATATTTTGATATTATAAAAGGTGTAATTTCAATTGAGCACAAAACCTTAATATATATATATTTTTCATCTTATTCATATGCTCTTGAGGCCATCTTTGCTACACCTAATATGCCCTCCAAATATTCACATGCAACATTTAATGAATAAATTGTAATAGGATTATATGGAGATTGGAGACACTAGAGGTTAGAGGTTTTTCATCATCTCAAGTGGATTCTCACTTTGAGATGGCACTTTTCATGAGAAGCATATGTTTTTCTTTCCTTTTATGATGACAAAATTAAATAATCCATATATTGTGAAATTTGCTTTTGAAAAAAGAAAGGGATTTGGTGAAATCTGCAAGGTCCCACTTCCATCATTGCAATTATAACATGTGTATTTTCTTTTGGGTGGATTTCATTTCTATAAACTATTCAAGTTAAACTAAGTATGCAATCCTAGCCTATTATGAGCCTTGTTATGCATGTTTGGGTAGTATTACATGTGATGAATATGCTACATGGACATAATACAAACAAAGTAAATGAATTCAATCAATGTTTTATATATAGACTTAATTGTAAAATATCGATCAATAGAATTTAGTACCTAATTGCTTATATTGCATAGCTACTCTATTTTTCTAAATGAAAGTAAAAATCCATTTTTTATTTTTGGTAGTTAATTGTCTTGGCACCCTCATTTTGGAAGTTGGGTTATGTTCTGCTAATGAGATGTATCATCATTATGATTATGTACAAATTAAATATTGTTTAGTGTTTGCAAGAAAGAAAAAAAATGATAAGCTTCAAATATTGAACACTCTTAACTTCTAAGGGTCAAATTGAGATTATGTGAGTGGTGCGCTATAAGCCATGTGAAGGTCTCACGTTTCATGCTACAAAGATAGGAAAATGAAATAAGTGTAATTAGTAAGGATATGATTAGGGGTTCATTTTTTGTCTCAAAAAGTATAAACTATAAGACCAACCGGTCAATTTAAGACCTAACAAATGGAGAATATGTATTCAACACTTGTACAAAGATTTTATGCCAACTGAAAATTTATAAATCTATGATAGAAAGTATTTTTTTTAGGATAGTTATGACCAATGAATATAGTGTATTTTGTTTTTGATAAAGGAAAAAATGGGTTTTACAGGGACCCGAAACCACAAAGTTTACAACATAATATAGGAAAGGACAAAAAAGTCCTACGAATTAAATCTAGGCTGCAAAAAAAGAAAAACCCTTAAAAAAGAGCAACCAACCAAAAAAAGCCAGAAAGGACCACTAAAGAGCCAACTGAGGCGCAGGCCAAAACACTAGCAGCAACTAATCCAGAGTCTTCAGAACTTTCTCATTCTTGGCCTCCAGTTCCTGCATATCTTGGACTCCCTTTTTGAAAGTTTGAATCATCTGTGGCGTGGGGGGTGCCTTCCTTTTCAAATTAGCCCTAGTTCTCTTCGAAATCCCTATGTCCTCTTCCTGGTTTTTATCTCTAACCTCCTCCAAATCAACAACCAAGGACCCCTATTGAGCTTTATCCAGTTTTTCAGTCATTGCATTGATAATGATAGCATTATGTCTTGCCATTCTATTATTTGTTCAATAATTAGAATATAGTGTATTTTGTTAAGTATACTCCACTATTGAAATATGATATACAAAAAGTGAATATATTATACACAAGTCAATTATTGTAGAAAGTTGATCGATACCACAAGGGCTTATACCTATCATGAATAATCGCATGATTTTTAACTAACAAATATAGCTATGATAGTGCACACTTAATTCAAATGGTTAAGAGGAGAAAAAGAGCATGAAAATATGAGCGTAAGTTACTAAATGATGAAAAGACACATCTCTGAGTCATTGAGAATGCCGAACATGAATAATTGTATGGGGAATAATTAGAATCATAGGCGAGCTAGAAGTTTGAAAATGCCATTAAATATCAGGATTATGAACACTAAATGCAATACAAAAAGGGAAAGTGTCTATAATGCAGATCTTCGTTGACCGTGCCTGCGATAAGATTGCAGGATATGCAATTTGAAGTGACTATTGAGTGCAGGAATCGACACTGTCTATAGAGGCAACAATTTCTACTGGGGCATGGATGTTGCATGCAAGCATCATAAACCAATTTGTACCCGCCATGCCTGCAAGTAACAGACAATGTCAGTAGTCAATTCCTCCTTACATTGCCTCCATTTATTACGGTGATTTTTTTTTATCTCAAAACCATTGAGAAATTTTTTTTATTGTCCCTTTGTCCCATCCGATGCCTTAATATTTTTTTTCTAAAGCTATAAAAATCTTTTCAGAAAGTAGTTATAAAAAAAATTTATGATGAATTTTTTTTTTTTCAAAATTATTGAGAATTTTTTGTTTACCTCCCTTGTCTCAAAACAAATAAAATATTATACCTTATGATTTTTTTTTAAGCTATAAAAATATTAGTTATAAGACTTTATTTATTTATTTATATTATATACATATTATTTATTATAACATATCATATTGTATTGTATATATAAGATATATGTTATTTATTTAATATAATTCAATAATAAATAATATATATTTATATTATAATAGTATTTTATAATATATTATTTCATATTGTATAATATATAATACAATATCACCCCAACAGGGTTTGAACCTTGGTGGCAAGAACAACAATGCCACCTATAAATATTATATTGTATTATATATTATACAATATGAAACAATATATTATAAACTATTATTATAATATAAATATATATTATTTATTATTGAATTATATTAAATAAATAGCATATATTTTATATATAGAATACAATATGCTATGTTATAATAAATAAATAAAGTTTTATAACTAAGATTTTTATAGCTTAAAAAATAATAATAAGGTAAAATATTTTATTTATTTTGAGATAAAAAAAATCGCCGTAATAAATGAAGGCAATGCACGAGGAATTGACTACTGACATTGTCCGTTACTTGCAGACATGGCGGTTAAGGATTGGTTTATGATGCTTGCATGCAGCATCCATGCCCCGGTAGAAATTGTTACAGTGCCGCAGGAATCTGGGTGATGTTACAAGAGGTGTGACAAAATTTTATTATGGGGCCCGAATTCCAATCATAGCGGGCGAAAGGTTAGGCAGTCCGCAAGATTCATTGAGAAGGACAAGGTTATCACTATTTAGCGTGAAATGGTGATTGATAGTGGGGCGTTTTCACGAAACAAAAGGAGCTTGGTGGTGGGTTCGCTGGTTATGGACACCATCCACCAATAATGAGAAATGCAGCCTTAACCAGTACAACTGCTACCAGTTCTGATCCCCATTCCGAAGTGCGTCGGATATCGAGGGAGGCCACGCATAGTAAATCGGGTGTCCTGGCTGGGGACCTGTGTGCCTCTAATGCATGACTCATGATGAAAACCAAGCAGCAAAACACCAGCACGCTAGAAGGGTACGCAGGAGGGGGAGCGTTCCATAGAAAAAAAGAAAGGAAGGTATTTTATCCTTTGCGCTGGATGGAGGTGAGAAGGGGAACAGGGTAAGCAAGTGACGGGGTAACACTTTTTAACAGAAGAGTGTAGCAGTGATCTAGAAGGAAATGTATATTGTCACCCAAGTCTTTTTAATCAAGGAGCTAGGGCCGGGCTTAACCGGCACACTCTAAGGGTACAGTGCTTAGGTGGCCGGGCCCACAGCTCCTTTAAACCGGTGGTGCACTTTCTCATTTCCGTTTTCAAATATGTCTTTGCCGTTTCCGTTCCCGCATGTGTCTACGATTTTATTTGCCGTTGTCTCTATTTCTTTATCTGCTGTGATCCCTTGCAACGTATGAATCAACAATTGAAACATATCAAAGTTGATTTTTGAGAGATGTATTTTTAGTTTTAAATTTTCAAGAACAAATTGATTTTTGAGAGAAGTATTTTTAGTTTTAAATTTTTAAGGTAACGATAAATTATTAATAATTTGTATTATTAAAAATAATTAAAAATAACTTTTAAATTTTAATTTTTAAAAATAAATTTATTAATAATAAATTATTTATAATTGATATTTAATAAGGATTTTTTTTCAGACATATTTTTTTAATAGTCAGCAATCAATTATTATTAAAAAAAATTAAAAATAATAATAATAAATTATTTATTAAAAAAAATCTAAATAATAATTTTAATTAAAATTATTAAATAATAATCAATAATAAATTATTGATTGTTAATTATTTAAAATTAAAAGTTGTTGGATTTTGAAACTTTAACACAAAAAATGATAACTTGATGATATTAATGTATCACAATTGAGTTTACATGTACATAAAAATCTCCAAGACATTGTCAACATAACTATTATGTACATATAGAATGAATTTTGTATTCCATGAAACCACATCATGTTAAGGCATTTTATCTAGCAACTCCTATACCATTGACATTCATCCACATTTTCATACATGTTTATCAACAAACACATAATTACAATATTTGATACCAAAAAAATGATTTCTATTATTCCTTAATAGATCCCTATACCCAACCTTAAAGCTTCCATTTCAATAAACATGAGGACGACATCGATAAATGTCATGCCTTGCAATTTCATTTTCCTAAATATTGTGATAGCTTCTTGCACTAGTTTGTATTATAATATGCAAGGTATCACATTTCATAAAATGCCATTTCAATTGAGGCATTTTGTCAAATAGTTTGTGTGCCTTGTTAAGGCTTCAACATTTTGCAAATGTGAGTTTACATTTCATTGAGGGATTTGGCTCCATGTTAACCAATTTCTTATGATTGAATTTTTTTCTATTTCATGTTTAATTTGTGATCATTGCAATTGCACTTATTAGAGGCACTCTACCAAGCAACTCACTAGTACTGAAGCACTAATTTGGATCACACACAAATTACTATGTACAACTCTTTGAACATTTTATTTGGCAACTCCTTCGAGCATCAAGTTAGTGTTAGAGACTAGAATTGAAGCATATATACTAGATCTTATACCCATTAGCATTCATCCACATTATTAAAAATATCTCTTAGGCATTCTCCTCTATCTTCTCTTACCTTTCATAGTTCCCAATGTCTACACATTCAACCCATTGACTAGCTTGGTTGATGAAACTTGACAAAAGTGGTGAGGTGATTGCTACATTTGGCATCATATATGTAGAATGAAGAGTGGTGGAAATAACCTACGTATAGTTGAATCAAACACTATATTTAAAATTTTAGAAGGATTGTTATTAGAAAGAAATGTGTTATTTTTAAAAATTATACATGCGGGCTACCCAGGCCCACCCATTTGTTATAAGTTGCCTATACTACTAAAATTCCACACTTATGAAGCATGCAATGAAGATCATACTTCATAAATGAAGAGTGCATCTTCTTAAAAGTATTCATTTGTAAAATAGACCCAAAATAATGAATTATAGTAAAAACCCTCATGACCTAAGCAAGGGCTCAACCATATCTTTATATCCTTACCTACCACCTAGATACTTTGAGCCATCCACTCTTATTGAATTGGAATATATTTTAGCTATCTTATATTTAAGTGGTGAAGAGATTTATTTGTGAAAATTGAAGAGAGGGTTAGTAGTCATATCATAATATATGGTACAACATATAGAGAACAAAGATGAAAATATAAAAAAATAAATATAGTTCATGATTAGTTATTTCAACCATCTATTGATTTTCATAGAGTTGTATATTAATTAAAAATCAAAATGATCAATTTGTAATAAAATCATTGATCATGTTGAGGATAAATTAAATATCTATGATTTTATTAGAGATTGAACATTTTGAATTTTGACAAACTTGATGCATACAAATGACAATTTGATATGAAATTAATGTATCATAATTGAGTTTCAAATTGGATACAACATAATAGACACTAACAAATTGAGAGATTGTTATGAGGGTAGTGATGCAACATGTCTAATTAGAGTGCATCCATTAGATCACAACTCTTTGAGGCAATGTGTCAAATAGTTCACATGCTTTTTCTATCCTCACATTTTGCATATATTTCAAAAGGGCATCTACAACCACAACATTTGAGAAAAACTGTCTTCATATTATACTTTGTTGGATGTCCATACCTTATTTGAAATCTCACATATTAGGACAACCAACAAGGATTTTGGTGAAGTTTGTAGAATTTGTCTTTGAATCTACCAATTGCATTTTCTTGAAAGTTTCTAAAACCTTCAACATTATGTATATATCCTAAAATCATTATGGTCCATGATTTCACATTTATTCGTCTTTGCATCTGTCAATTGTATTTTCTTGAATTTTATTGCAATATTTTAAATGTAGATCCAGTTTGTGTATATTTTACAGTCCTTGTAGTCCACATGACATTTAATCCTTTGCTAGAGAAACTATTACAATATATTTCTTATTTATGTTATTTTTCATACATGTATAAAATTTTGATATTATTAATAATGTTAATTTTGGTAAGACATTAAAAGAGTTTTCTAATTATAAAAATATATGCATTCTAATGTAAAAAATGCTAAGAATGGAAATAATTCTTGCAACACCTATTATATAGTAGCAAATTTGAAGAATCATGTTACCCTCTACCCTATATTCGTTATTATGCAAAGCTAAGAAAATGCTATAAATAAGATAATAAGTTGACTATTAACATATATCAATTTCCATAGAGTTGTAGATCTCTTCCATTTCAAAACACATAAAACAATATTGGGTGGATAGTCAATTGCTTTTGATTTGTATAGTGAATGATTTCTCCCCATAGGAACTAGGTATCTAAAGTAAACCAATGAGCCCACAACTACTCCTATTTTGAAGTGGTTTGTTTTATGATCCTTCCCCTTCCTAATCTTGTCTAATTATTTTGAAGAGACCAAGGGTCATAACTAAACTATAGTTCATCCAACCCATTAACTAGCCTACTTGATAGAACTTGACAAAAGTGGTGAAGTGATTGTTACATTTGGCATTGAATGTGTGTGGAATGAAGTGTAGTGGCAATAACCTACCTACAATTGAATCAAACAATAAATTTTAAGAATTTTAAGAAGGCTTGATATTAGAAAGATGTGCTATTTTAAAAAAAATTACATGGGCTACCCAAGGCCATCCATTTGTTATAAATTTCCTATACTACTAAAATTCCCCACTTATGAACATGCAGTGAAGTTCATATTTCATAAATGAAGAGCATGTCTTGTTGAAAGTATTTGTGCTTGTAAGATAGACCCAAAAACATGAATTACTAAAAACATAAAAGCATTCATGGTCTAAGTAAGGACTCTATCATATCCTTATATCCTTATGTACCACCTAGATACTTTGAGTCATCTACTCATATTGACTTTGCATAGATTTGTATTTGTAGCTATCTTATATTTAAGTGGTGAAGAGATTTATTTGTGAAAATTGAAGAGAGGGTTAGTAGTCATAGTATACTAGATGGTATGGCCTGTAGAGAACAAATATGAAAATACAAGAAAAAATGTAGTTCACAATTAGTTATTTTAGTCATATATTGATTTCCACAGAGTTGTAGATTTGTGCCTAAGTAATAAATGATAACTCAATTTAAATGTAAACCTTGTTCAATTGATCAATTATATATCAATTGATATAACTTTTATAATATCACCTACTTTTATTGTTGTGGGCATATTTAACATGATGCTTGAAGGAGTTGCCAAGTAAAATGTTCAAAGAGTTGTACATAGTAAGTTGTGTGTGAACCAAATTAATGCTTCAATACTAGTGAACCACTTGGTAGAATGCCTCCAAGAAGTGCAATTGCAATGATCACAAATTAAACATGAAATAAAAAAATCAATCACAAACAATTGGTTAAAGTGGAGCCAAATCTCTCAATGAAATGTAAACTCACCTATGTAAAATGTTGAAGCCTTAACAGGCAAAAGAACTATTTGACAAAATCTCTCAATTGAAATGACATTTCATGAAATGTGATACCTTGTTGATTTAAAATGCAAACTAGGTATGTAACAAGCTATTGCAATATTTAGGCAAATAAAATTACAAGGAATAAAGCTAACATTAGTTACATTTTCCAATGTCCTCGTGTTTATTGAAAGGGAAGCTTTGAAGTTGGGTATGGAGACCCATCAAGAAATAATAGAACTAATTTTTTTGGGGTCAAATATTGTAATTATGCATTTGTTGATAAACATGTGTATGAAAATATAGATGAATGTTGATAAAAGTTGCTAGATAAAATGTCTCAACATGATGTGGTTTCATGGAATAAAAAATTCATAAGATATATACAAAATAGTTATATGTTGACTTCTTAGAGATTTTTATGTACATGTAAACTCAATAATGATACATAATTTCATTTCAAATTGTCCTTTGTGTCAATTTTGTCAAAATCCAATAATTTTTAATAAACCAAAAATCATATCAAAATTTAGAATGTCAAATGTCAAATTGTTAATAATTTATTGATCACTTTTAATTTTAAATAATTAATAATCAATAATTATTATTGATTATTATTTAGTAATTTTAATTAAAATTCTTTTAACTATAATTAAAATTGCTATTTAAAATTAATTTTTAATAATTAACTTATTATTAAATTTTTTAATTAAATCTTTCATTTTTAATAATTATTAATTTTTATTTTAAAATATTTTACAAATTAATACTTATTAAATATCAATTATAAATAATTATTACTAATAATTATTTTTAAAAAAAATTAAATTTAAAAGTTTTTGAATTATTTTTAATAATATAAATTAATATTAATTTATTACCATCTTAAAAGTTAAAAACTAAAATACTGCTCTCAAAATTAGTTTTTTGCTATAATTTAATTCACGATATGAAGTTGTAGCTTGGATCATTCCGAATACTCTACATTTTATAACTACCTTCTTCTGTTTCTCTTTTCCCCAAACTCATGTGGGATTAAAAACTAAATACTTTTCCGGACAACAGATACAGAGGCAACGGCAAATAAAATAGTTCAAAGTGGACATCAGAACGAAACGGCAAAGGTAAATGCGAAACGGGGAAGGACACTAAAAAGGTTTAAAGGAGAAAGTGCACCACCGGTTTAAAGGAGCTGTGGGCCCGGCCACCTAAGCACTGTACCCTTAGAGTGTGCCGGTTAAGCCGGCCCCTTTTGGACACGTAGAATCTTGTTCGTCTAGGCTGGTTTTGATTACCGAGATATTGGATTATGTTTGGATCTTCTTTTCCAATATGAAATATTTTCAATGCAAATGATTTGTATCCTTGCACTACAGTGAACTGATTTGAATCCTGCGTAACCAATTTGCAGATACATTGATATGATAGCGTACTTAGACATAGGACTATGAAGTCCATGCACTGTGCCTGACTTGTTTGGAGACATCTCTTCGTTTAACAACACCTGAAAAGGAAAGAAGCAGGGGACCTATTTTGTGAAAGAATGGTGACGAATTTCACTGGTAAGCTCAGTATTCTTGCATTTGCAGATTTTGATAGGTTTCTTCTCATTTGTAAAATTGTAATCGAAAGGTTTTCATTATATTTTGAGAAAATTACAAGCATCCAAATCATCCACGCCTAGGTCTAAAATTTTCCAATAGGCACTACTCCGAATGTTTTCGCATCAGTAAGCATCTTGATGCACACGAACACTGGGAGTGAGACCTATCGGTGAACTTCAAAACTTGGTTTGTTGAGTTTAGGCTTTTTATATACATTGGAAGACCTTCAGGCCTCATGGTGTATAAAGAGTGACGTTTAAGTTTTGATCATTGTTTTTTGAAATTTATCATGAAATTCTTCTACTGTGTAAATTCCTGCCTTGCTTTGCATTGAATTGAGTTCATTTGTTTACGACAGATCTCTGGATCAATTTTTGCGGAGAGTCGAACTCGCTATCTTATCCTGCAGACTGTGGAGAGACCTGCCGCTTATCGCTATCTTTCAACACTCGATTTCTACACACCTTCCGATTGCCTTCATGCAGCAAAAAAGTTTTAATCTCGATCACACATTTGGTATTCTTGCTAACATTTGTGTTTATTTTGCTTCTCAAATGGTCTAGGAAGACAAGTATTCTCAGAGCTGTAAAGCCTCGAACACAGTTCCAAAAATCCATTGTAACAATTAGTGTGATTTTGGGTATAGTAAATTTGGGATCGGGGGTTGGGATATTGTACAAGAAAATATGGAATGGGACTTATATAACTTCCCTGCACAATTTGCTTGTCTTTTTAGTGCAAGGTTTAGCATGGCTTCTTCTTGCTTTGTCAGTAACCCTTCGGTGCAGAGACACTGTAACAAAATTTCTTCGTATCTGGTGGAACACCACTTTTTTGTTAGAAACATTGAATTTTGTTTCTGCTGGGTTCAGTTTTATCAGTTCCAGAGAAACTTCAACTCAATTTTTTCTTGCTTTAATTTCATGGTCAGCAAGTTGTTTGCTGCTCGTCCGTGCTACAAAAGAGGATTTGACAAATTCAGGAGGTAGTCTTCTGTTGGAACCCATTCTAAATGGGGATAACCAAAATGGGTCTTTGAGTTATGAACAGGGCCAAGAAGAGCCGTTGCTAAAGAGGTCAAAGCCAGAAGTGACTCCTTTTGCCAAAGCAGGGACCTTTAGCAGGATGACATTTTGGTGGTTGAATCCTCTTTTGTCCAAAGGTAGAAAAAGACCTCTTGAAGAAATGATTTGCCTCAAGTTTGTGAGGAAGATCAAGCGGAGAACAGTTATTCGAAATTTACTGAAGAGCTAGCTAGGCAAAAACAAGAAAACCCATCTGCCAATCCGTCTGTTTTCTGGGCTCTAGCTCGATGTCATAGGAAAAATCTGGTCAGGACTGGAATCTATGCTTTTCTCAAAACAGCCACTTTGTCTTCTGGACCACTTGTTTTAAATGCATTTATTGGATTTTCAGAAGAAAAACAATCATTCAACTACCAAGGATATGCCTTAGTAGGAGCACTCTTTCTAGCCAAGCTCGTAGAGTCCCTATCTCAAAGGCAATGGTATTTTGGCGCTAGAAGGATTGGTCTCCAGGTGCGCTCCTCACTAATTACAGCAATCTACGAGAAACAATTGAAGCTGTCCAATGAAGCTAAACAGGTCCATGGAGCAGGAGAGATCATGAACTATATGTCTGTAGATGCTTATCGTATAGGTGAATTTCCCTTCTGGCTTCATCTGACTTGGACAACAGTTCTCCAACTTGTATTCGCTTTAAGTATCCTATCCCAAGCAATTGGATGGGCCACAATTGCAGCCTTAGCAGTTCTCATCCTAACCATGATTTGTAATTCTCCATTGGCAAAATTGCAGCATAAATTCCAGACTGGACTAATGTCAGCCCAAGATGAGCGATTAAGGGCTGTCACAGAAGCTCTTGTTCACATGAAGGTACTGAAATTGCATGCATGGGAGGAACATTTCAAATCTGGTATTGAAAAGTTGCGCAAGGTAGAGTACAAATGGCTATCAGCAGTTCAGTTTCGGAAAGCCTACAATTCAATATTGTTTTGGTCATCTCCTATTCTGGTTTCAACTACAACATTTGCGACATGTTATTTTCTTAAAATCCCTCTAACTCCAAGAAATGTTTTCACATTCATAGCCACTTTGCGACTGGTTCAAGAACCAATGCAAGTAATTCCTGATGTTATTGCTGTTATCATTCAAGCGAAGGTCTCCTTGGGGCGTGTTATCAACTTTCTAGAAAGCGATGAATTGCAGGAACAGGCTGTTGAATGTGGAACTCAACAATGGTCTGAACACTCTATCTTTATCAAATCAGCGACTTTAAGCTGGGATACCGATTCATCAAAACCCACATTGAGAAATATCAATATGGAGGTTAAACATGGTCAAAAAGTGGCTGTTTGTGGGGAAGTTGGATCTGGAAAATCAACTCTTTTAGCTGCGATTCTTGGGGAGGTACAAAAGATGAGGGGCAATGTGAGTATCCATTGTATTTATTATTCCCTTAATAGCAACCTACTTATTAATGCACTTTTCTTTATCTCATTTCTCTGATCTGATTCTTCTGCAGTTGCGAGTCTATGGCACTCTTGCATATGTTTCTCAGACTGCATGGATTCAAAGTGGAACAGTGCGTGATAACATATTATTTGGGAGCACAATGTACGAGCAGAAATATAAAGAGGTGATCCAAAAGGCCTCATTAGAGAAGGACCTGGAGAATCTCCCCTTTGGTGATCTAACTGAAATTGGGGAGCGAGGTGTCAATCTGAGTGGTGGTCAGAAACAACGTATACAACTTGCCCGTGCTCTATACCAGGATGCTGATATTTATTTTTTGGATGACCCTTTCAGTGCTGTTGATGCTCATACTGCTACTAGCCTGTTTAAGGTTCATAAATAATGTCACTTTTCTCTATTCTTTTGGTTTTGTTTTGGTGTAAACCTCCTGAAATATTGTGTAGCTGGGAACAATTTTATCTCCAGCACATTTCCATGTGATTTTTTTGTTTCGTTTGGGTTCATAACAATTATAGATTCTGATGTGTAGGACTACATAATGGAAGCACTTTCCAAAAAGACAGTGATCCTTGTAACACATCAAGTTGATTTCCTACCAGCATTTGATACTATACTGGTTAGTGTGAGCTTGTCTGGTCATGCAAGAGCTGCCTGACTGCATATATACTGCTTAAGGGAGTTACATCAAGATGCTCTCAAGTTATTGTCACAACATATTATTCCTATAATTTATAAAAATTTAATGGTAGAAATTTCTGCAACTTCACTTTCAGTTATAACAATGAGGCTACATTTTATTGCAGTTGATGTCGGGTGGGGAGGTTCGAAAAAGTGGGAGTTATGAAGAGTTATTAGCCTCAAGCAAGGCATTCCAAGAGCTTGTGAATGCACATAAAGACACGATGGGTTCTAACAAATTGGCAGTTACAATGCCACCCTCAAAAGACAAATCTGTGAGTCAAGAAAGAGAAATTCAAAAAGTCAAGTCCCTAAAGGAAGAAGAGAAATCATGTGGAGCACCTAAAGTGGATCAGCTACTTCAAAAGGAAGAAAAGGAAATTGGAGATACTGATCTGAAACCATATTTTGACTATTTGAAACAGAACAGAGGTTTCTTGTATTGTTCCATGGCTGGTCTTTCTCATCTTGTATTTTTGACTGGGCAGATTTTGTCAAATACTTGGATGGCTCCTAATGTGCAGAATCCCCAAATCAGCACATTGATGCTAATCACAGTCTACTCAATTATTGCATTTGCTTCTTCATTTTTTATTATCCTTCGATCAATCTTTATAGTCGTTTTGGGGCTTGAAGCATCAAAGTCTTTCTTTTCTGAGCTCATGACTTCCTTATTCCAAGCACCAATGGCATTTTTTGATGCCACGCCATTAGGAAGAATTTTGAGCAGGGTACATTTTGAGCCCTATCACTATGTAATTGTTCCTTTTCTTGATGTTGCTTTACAGAAGTATCATTCGATGTATGTTGAGATACTAATTTGTTTCTATTTTTCTTCATCTAATTCCCAGGTTTCTTCAGATTTGAGCATTCTTGATGTTGACCTTCCTTTCAGCTTTGTCTTCATTATGAGTTCGACTATGAATGCTTACAGTAATCTTGCTGTTGTAGCTGTTGTGACGTGGCAAGTTTTGTTTCCTGCCCTGCCAATGATTTTTTTGACATTTCAAATTCAGGTGAAACCTTATTTTTATATATTTAACTGCTTGAGAAGAATGCCACCTTTTTGTGTGTAAGTATATCAAGTATTGGCCGTAAGATAAAAAAAAATTTGTGCCAACATTTGCTAGAGAACTAAATTCTGTTTTTGCCAATTGGAACAGAAATACTACTTTGCTTCTGCTAAAGAATTGATGAGAATCAATGGTACAACAAAATCACCCATAGCAAATCATTTTGGTGAGTCCATCTCAGGAGCAGTGACAATCAGGGCTTTCAAGGTGCAGGATCAGTTTATGAAGAAGAACTTGGATCTGGTTGACAAAAATTCAAGTCCATTTTTCCACAGTTTTGCAACGAACGAATGGTTGATTGAACATTTAGAGGTATTAAGTTCTATAGTTCTTTGCTCATCTGCTCTTGCTATGGTCCTACTCCCAGCAGGCACCTTCAATCCTGGTATGTTAGATGGAACTAAACATATTTTGTTTGCCTGCTTCTTCTAGATTCTCTGTTTTTACAGTACACAATTGCATAAAGAGGATCTTAACAAGTTATTTAAACTGGTACAAGTTTTGTTGGGATGGCCCTATCTTATGGCCTCTCTATGAACATATCATTGGTTTAGAGTATTCAAAACCAATGCATACTGGCAAACTATATTGTATGTGTAGAACGCTCAGGCAGTACATGTGCATTCCTAGTGAAGCACCAGCAATAATAGAATCTAGTAGACCACCAGAGGATTGGCCCTCCCATGGTAAAGTGGAATTGCAAGACTTGAAGGTACCTTTAGTTGGGCTTCCCAACCAGATGACTACAATCTACACCTTCTAAACCATATGTTTTTGTTGCCCAAAGTATAATTTGAGCTTGTAGTGATGTCTTTTCTAAACTTTATTCCATGTCAGTGCAGATTAGGTATAGATCGAACAGTCCTCTTGTTCTTCGGGGAATTACTTGTACTTTTGAAGGAGGGCAAAAAATTGGGATTGTTGGTCGAACAGGAAGTGGAAAGACCACTCTCATCAGTGCTATTTTTCGTTTGGTTGAACCTGCAGGGGGTAGAATCCTCATTGATGGTTTGGATGCTACCTCCATTGGACTTCATGATTTGTGGTCACACCTTGGAATTATTCCTCAAGAACCAACTCTTTTTTGTGGAACCATTCGTTTCAACCTTGATCCATTATCTGAGCACTCAGATTTGGCAATTTGGGAGGTCTTTGAATACTGTTTGACATGATTTCTACTTTCATTTTATTATATAATCCAGAAATGGGAAATAATTTAATGTATGTTCTCTTTGATAAAGGTTTTGGATAAGTGTCAGCTTGGAGATGTTATAAGAGAAAAGGAAGGTTGCCTCGATGCACCAGGTAAATATTGTACTGAACTTACCATTTCAATATACCATTGAATTATCTAATAGAAAACTGATGCAGAGCCACTATGCTTTTTCTACTATAAATCTGTCATGAATGCTGTAATCTGCATATATAAGACCATCGTCTGACTAAATATTGATAATCTCTAATGCATGCATTATGAGAAATAAGAGAGTACAAATTTCAAACCATTCATTTTTAGTCGTCTATTTTACACAACTCAAAATTGTTTCTCTCATTCATTTTCAGCTATTCATTTAATGTTTCCAAACAGTAAATACAGACTATCTTCATCTGGAATTATCCCACCTCTCTTATTTTCTAACTTAAACAACTTAATAACGTAACTGCCACCAAAAGTACCCATTATTGCATCGTTTATTACACCATTTAATTAGTAGTTGGGTACATAATAATAGCTACCCACTACCCATGCTGTAGTTACTACATGCAAGCCTACATGTTTGTAGCTTGTTAACAAAAATAACAATCTAATTCATTAACTCCTCCACATTCCCTCAAACAATAATAAATAACCTCTTCTTGATTTTTCTCAACCACCTTTGAATGAATGTTGCATTTATCCATTTTTCGAGCACTTGCATAATTATCCCCTTGTTTTGATAAAAAAAACTTTTGAGCCTCCTTGCTCAACGCTGTGCTTTTCCCTGTGTATCATCTCCACAAAAATATTTCATTTGGTTTCTTGTTTTTGACAAATATTTGTATTTTATCACATATGATTTTCTTCCTCCATTTTTCTTATTTTTATGATGACCTTGTAACTTGTTGGTGCTCAAAAACGTTGTTCCACTTCCTAGACCAAACCCAAATGAATATGAAACCTTACAACATAGCATACCAATGGCATATATTCATACATAAATTGAGAAATATCATTTCAAGGCTAGCAATGTTTTCAGAATGCTGCCATATTCATCTAACTCCATATTACATTCATACAAGCAAATGCGGCAAGGGAAAATCCCTAACCGCATTTAAGAAATCTTTTTGAATACATACAAAGTACCATGGAGACATTCTACAACAAAATCTCATTACAATACCATTGTTCTTCTATTCCACATGTCTATAATCTCTAAGAAAACTAGACTATGGCATTCGTGGATGCCCTACAATCTTTCTTGGTGTATGAAGAACCACATCGTCATCAACCTTCTATCAAAAATGATTGAAGTCATTCATATAACAACAATAGGGCATAACCCTAATTTGTTGCACTGTAACAATTTAAATTCACGACCTAGATCTTTATCTTGCTCAAAATGAATGTTGTAGATGGAAGGACATTTGCAATTACTTTTGATAGCTAGGAAACATGGTACCATTAATGTTGGTAGATGAAATCACATCCACGCACTAAAATATTGCCGCCCAAATGTAAATGTGAAGTCAAAATGATGAAAATACAAATGCATAGACATAATTGGAGCCTTCTGCATGTTGAAATGGAGCCTTGTGGGCCTTAGGGGGGCATTCAGAACAAAAGTGGGAAGTTGCCACCTTACAGGACCTCTGTGGAAAAATGCTAGCCAAGTGAACCATGCGACAGGAACCAAGTGAATCCACCAATAGCAGCAAAATTTTGGTTTGGATGAAAAGTTTCGATGATGATGTTAGCCAGGATGATATTAGTATGGTGCTAGAAAGGTACAGATGCAGGAAAATGGGATGTAATAGGCTTGTTGTTAGCGTAACAACTAACACCTTTGGAGTGCAAGTTGGTACGGACAACTATGCACGTTGCATAATGAGTGCTCTTCAAATTAGGAAGGGAAGCTCCCTCATTGTGAGGACAAAATGCTTGAAAAAGTAAACTAAACTAATTCCTATCTTTTCTATCTCAGCTGAAAGAGGCACAAGGTTTGCGAGAACTTCGAACATTGCAGCCAAGAATTTTCTAGTTTCACGGGTCTTAACTACAACTCAAAACTAACTAACTTATACTAGCCAATCCCCTCAAGAAATTAGAGCATGAGGAAACAAAGTGGGAATGCTTTATACCATAACCTCTAAGATAGGATTTCCAAGGAGGTGACAACACCTATCTGAGGCATAGGCTGAAAGAAAGATTATTGGCGACAACATCAAACGATGAACTCTACTTCTGAATTCCCAAGGAGGTGATGACACCTATCTAAGGTGTAGACATGAAACAAAGCTCATTAACACAATAACAATAAATGATAAGCCTTAATTCTAAATTCCCAAGGAGGTGACGACACCTATCGGAGGTGTAGATATGAAAGAAAGCTTATAAACACAAGAACATGAAACAATGATCATCCAACCAAAGTGAACAGATACAGAATAGCAATATTACAGGCAAATCTGGCTCAACATATATTACTATCATGTGCAAAATTTATTTACAAATGAGCTGAAAGCTCTTATTTATAGACATCAAAAGGTGTAGGGAACTCTAAAATCACCTTGAGTCAACTATAGTCTTGCAATGCATGCAATATTTTATAGCTAAACCCTAATAAAGTAAACTATACAGTTAACATGAAAGAGACCATCAATTAACCGGTACATTTAATCTAAATAGACAATGTGCAAGCATGCACATCCTTATTGAAAGAAAGTTAATTGGATAACTACCATCAGTTAACGAAAACCCTAAATAAAAGCCTAACTCTTGTGAAGATAATCCCAAGGGAAAGATGTGCATGTATGAAATCAGCAAGAAGAACTCAAGACTGAAAGTCGAGTTAACTGTTGCTCTTGAATCTATCCTTAAAACTACTGTAGGTCACAACTGACTGATCACTCCCATTCATTACGGTCTATCACCTCATCCAAGAACTGGTCGATTGTGTAACAACCTATTTGGTCTACAGTTTGAAAATTCAACTATCAACTAACTTTCAGCTGAACTACAACTAACTTGTTTTCGAAACTAGGGTTTCCAAATTGATCCAACTAACTCAAACATGCAATTATCTTTTAAATTTTCAGTTTCAGCTCACATGATTCGTTCAACAGTTTTCCACCAACTGTTCATGGCAGATCAATAACTAAATAACTGCCAAACTAGGGTTTCATTTGCAGCTAGACGGAAAAGAGAATTCAATTCAGATGTCGTTACATTATACATTTCCTCAACTAACTTTTAATTTCATTTTCAGCTGAAAAGAAACTATTAACTATAAACATCTAACAGGAAATTGCAGAAGAATAATAATTACTTTTCTCTGCTTCCAGAAGATAATGAATAATTACTACAGCTATGAAACAATATAACAGTTGAATAAATTCAAGTAACTATCTCACTAAGTATCTGAGAATCTTACAATGTTCATTAACATAAAGAATAGCATTCATGGCATAGATGGATTAGAAATTCAATTACCATTGCATGTACCTGGATTTACGAGAGAGAAAGAAATCCATTTGACATCATCTCCATACTATCATACTTGGAAATCTTTATCGAAGGAAAGAGAACTATCATCAGGGGTTTTACCGCCCAACCAAGACCTACTGGTCTCCCGAATTTCTTCAACTGAAGAACCCGCCCTTCACGAGGGTAATCAACATGGATCAATTTATCATCATACCTCTGAGCCTGGTGTCATGAAACTATACTGTTGGTCGATCCCTCCTCTATAAGCACCTCCTACCCAGATGGATCATTCTGACCAGAAGTATATCTGGATCATGATAGCTGACTATTGCCTAACTGGCATCATACCTTGGCCAAGGATTTTATTATTACTGGCATTCCTGTGCCACTGTCTCTGGCACTCTTGTGTCGACATCTCTGGCACTTTTGTGCTGTCAGCACTCTCACCCTTACTCGGTATGATAACTCTTAGATCAAGTTTTAATCTTACTGTATCTGGTTTGGTTATCAATCTTCTGTTAGTTCAAGGTTAAGTTTTATCTTCAAGGATTAACATTACAAGAACTTGATTTGGAATCACATATTGTTTAAGGTCTACAGGGTCATCTTTTTTTTTTAGAACAATAAGATCTTATCTCATAACTTATCCCATATGGGCAATAATAAATTGCTATTCTCAAACTTATGAGAGGAGTTTAAGGAATCTTATTCAACATTATGGATTCAATTTTTGTATTCCAATGTCTAGAATTTTCAGTCGTTTTTCAAGGTACAACAATTAATCTCAGAAATATTAAGAGAATCTTGGCTCGATGTCACTCCCCTTCTTTATCGACCATTCAGTTTACTTTAACACTTTAAAGAAAGGAGATGAGACTTTTACTTCAAGAAAGTTTCATCGGATTAACAATACAATGACTTTGTTTCCATTTAATCTCTTTTTACGTATGTTGTTTTTAATTAAGCATAAACATACTGAAAGACATGCACGATTAAAAAAGGGTCTTCAAAGTTTAGCTAGAAGCACTTCACTATATTTAAGATTATGCTGATCTCAAAACCCTTAGAGACACTAAACACTTAACATTACACTTCCTTTAGAAGCGACTGTTTTGTTTTCAATCAAGGAAAGAGGTACGAAAATATTTTGATGAGGAAGGGATATCTTCAGGCCCTTGCTATGACAAGACAAGAAAGAACTCGACTGAGAAGAAGATGCCCATTTCCATATAGTGACAAGGAAAACAGAGTGAAAGGAAAACCATCAACCTTAGCTTTGACTAGATAATCTCAGAGCATTAGATGGAAGGTTCATGATAACATTCAAGTTCAGGATTGCTAACAATAAAATATCAATCCAAAACCCATCGGGTATTTAGGTTGGGACAGTAGTAAAGAGGGAACTTTTCTTCAGTCAGGTTCAAAGGAAGAGCAATCGTCCAATTCCAATGAATTTCTCCTATGAGCATAAACAAATAACTCGTTCTCCTATACAAGGTAAACACAGGTTGGGCTAGCTCAAATAATGTAGAGAGATTCGAAGCATCAAGATTCATTATTCCCTTTGATTAAAGAAAAACCTACAGAGATACGAATTCTCTTAACTTCCAACTAGAGGAGAATACCATCAAATTGTATATTAAGCATGTTAAATAATAGAACAATTCCTATCTAGCGACACTGGCTAAATAAGTTGGTAATTCATATCACGTGCCTGAAAATGGTCCCTAAAACTTGATGAAGCCGCTTTGGTACCTCCAAGCGAATGATGCAGAGGACTCAGACTCCAATTCCGAGTTTCACCTGTGCTCGACAATGAATGCCAAGGATTGACGCCACCAGAATTTGTCCAA
Source organism: Sequoia sempervirens (assembly GCA_007258455.2). Classification (NCBI taxonomy): domain Eukaryota; kingdom Viridiplantae; phylum Streptophyta; class Pinopsida; order Cupressales; family Cupressaceae; genus Sequoia; species Sequoia sempervirens. The sequence continues at coordinate 118,962,924 of VDFB02026320.1, read as the reverse complement.
GGACAAGGAAATACAGAAGGAGAATAGAGGAACACCCGACTATGAAAGTGCATATCAAAATTATGCTAAAAACGAAAGATAAACGACTCAGAAAGCACGTCTTAGATTCACAATGGAAAATGTTTCTTTTTTTTTTTGAGAAAACATAAAGGATGAGCCAGAATAGTCGAAGTGAGAGCCCCCTCCGACAGATAGTCTATTTCCATTTTCCCACCAAAACTCCCACTTCCCCGACTGTTCAAGAAACCTTTACTCTGCCCTTTCTTGGGCGTTTCTCCAGCCGTGGTGGTGAGTTGTCAAGTCCCCCCACAAAGCCCGACGCCATTCCTCAACCATTTAATTTTTTTTGAAGGTAGAAAACATTCGATGCCAAAGATTAATTTTTAAAATGTTAACATTGCATTGCTTCACTTCCATATTTATAATATTTAATTATATTATTAACTAGCATACCTATATTTTAAAAATATATGTAAAGTACGCCGAGAGAGATCTCTCTCAAGGTGCCTATTTTTAATCAATTGAACCTTAACCCAAAATTCTCAAGGCGCCTATTTTTAATCAATTGAACCTTAACCCAAAATTCTCAAGGTGCCTATTTTTAATCAATTGAACCTTAACCCAAAATGAAGCATACATTTATATATATATAATCGTTATTGAAGGGTCTATTGCAACCTAATTAAACTCTTATTCTAACATTAACTAAACACTAATTGAATGCTATTCCTAATCATAGTTGTAATTGAACCCTAACCCTAATTGAATGCTAATTGAACCTTAATCCTAATTAATTCCTAACCTTAATTGAGACCTAACCCTAATTGTATGATAACCCTGGATAACTATAATTGAACCCTAATACTAAACAAATAATATTCCTTATCTTAATTGAACCTTAACTCCAACCCAAACCGTAATTTAACCCTAACCCTAATTAAACCCTTATTGAATGAACCTTAGTGAAGTTAGTGAATGAACCCTAACCCTAACCTGACCTTAATCATAATCCTAATCAAACCTAAGTAACCCTTCTTAAACCCTAACCAAATTTTAATGATAACCCTAACCATAACCCTAACTGAGCCTTAACCCTAACCTAACCCTTAGTGCAACCTAACTATAACCCTAACACTAACCTGAAGGTTTATCTTACAACCCTAATTAAACCCTAACCCTAATTGAACCATATCCTTAACCCTACCCCTAATGAAATTGTCATCCTAATTAAACCATAACTCTAACCTGATTGAACTCTTATTACAACCCTAACTCTAACACGAATTAAACCCTAACCCTAACCTGATTGAACTCATATTATAACCCTAAATCTAACACTAATTGAACTATAATCATAACCCTAGGTATAGTTGAAACCTAACCTAAATTGTATCAAAACCCTAGAGAACTCTAATTGAACCCTAACCCTAAAATAAACAATAACCCTTACCTTAATTGAACCCTAACTCCAATCCTAGCCCTAATTTAAGACTAACCTTAACCCTAACCTTAATTACACCCTTATTGAATTGTAACTCTAATTGATCCCTAATGCAAATTGAATACTAATTGAACCCTAACCCTAAGTGAATAGTAACCTTAATTAAAATCCAACCATAACCTTAATTAAACTTATTCTTCAACATTAATCCTTAAAAACTAAACACTCTTACTCTTTTACATTTAATTTTTTCAACTCCTCAAATAATAATTTAACTATTTTAATTCATTTTTTTTATAATTGTTCATTTGATATCATTTAACCTATTTATCACTTCATAAGAATATTATATATTTTATTTAAAAAGATATTAAAAATCTCTTCATATTCATTGCAAAACTTACTAACGAGAACCATATGTCTACTAAATTTATTCTAAATAATTAAAAAATAAATCCATTAGCCTAATTGAACCCTAAAGCTAACCCTAATTTCATTATACCCCTAACTAAACCCTAGTCGAACCCTAACCTTAACACTACCCCTAATTCTAACCCTATCCCAAAATTTAATCTAGAACCCTAACCTAAAATTAACTCTAATCTTATTTGTATCTTACCTAACCTCGATTGATCCCTAACCCTTATTAGACCTTGAATAAACCCTAATTTAATTGTAACCCTTACCTAACCCTAATCCTAATCCTAATCCTAATCCTAATGTTGACCCTAACCCCAAGCTTTATCCTAGAAATTTAACCTTAACCTTAACCATAACCCTAAACCTAATATTAATTAAATCTTAACCCTAATTGAACCATAATCCTAACACTAACACCTATTGAAGCCTAAGTAAACCCTAAGCCTCTTATTCAATAAAATTCTTAAGAAGTTAGGGATTTAAGAAACAAAACACTAAGTAACTACAAGTTACTTGTTTCTACAAACTGCAAAATAAAGAAACTAAATAAATATAAAGAAATTCATTTTAACATAGGTTGGATGTAGATGCTAAATATTCACAAGACTTTCATAAAAGGTAATTTTATTTTCATAATTATCATGTTAGGGGAGAGGACCCAGTAGTTGTGCACCCTAACTTTGTGCTTCTTAAAATCCTACATGGAAATTTCAAATCACTCCAATTTTTTTACAATAGCTTACTTGGCAAGTCCCCTACTTATAACTTTCATTTTTAAAGGTCACATCATCAAATATGATGCCACATCAACATGCTTTTTGTCAAGGTGTCCAAAAAGGCCCAAAAACAAGTGCTACCAATACTTGTGCATTCACATCATGAGTAGTTGAGCGCCGATGTGGCATCACATGATTGGTTGCTTTTTAAATCAAAAGAATACATTTTGTTTATATTATTTAATATTTTATATATTTTACACTTATTATTAAAAGCTATTAATTTCGTTGAACTCAAATTATATATTATATTTAGAAAATTTAAATTAAATTTATATGACTATGATTGCTAGGTAGGTAGTAGAGGGATTTAAAGAGAAAAACTAACTATGATAGTGATAACCATGATAGTGGCATGAAAAAATGGAAAAAGGGAATAGAAATTTGACTTTTGAGCCATGTACGAAGTCAAAGTTTAAAGTGTGCTCTTTAAGTCTATCCCCTATCATCTAGTTGTGAAAATTAGATGGAAATGGGAAGGATATCATGCCTTATTAATGTTACAACCACCCCTTATTTCTAGTATGCCATCTACCAAGGTTAATGGTTGTCTCCCAACCATATGGGGGAGGAATGATCCTACATTAATGCCTCCATTCTTGTTGAGCTTGGGAAAAATGCCTCAACCTTCCCTTTTCTCCCAATTTTTAGGCATTCCTTTTTTATATATTTTATTTCTATGCGAGAAACCATTATATATATATATAGTATTATATATAAAGAGACATATTTATGTTTTTCCTTTTATGTTTACTCCTTAGTAGTAGATCAAGTCAAAGGAGTTGATCCTTGAAGTACATTTATCAACACTTGATCAACAAAATTTGGTAGATAAATTGACATATCAAAGAAGCTATTTCTAGATTAGATTGTGTAAGCTTTTTTGGATCAACGTTTCGGATCACACTCCGTGATCCATCATCAGGATAGAGAGCTCAAGGAGATGAAAGAACTGGTTTGTTGCAGACCCAACAGGTATGAACAAGCCAGTTGGGTCTACAACAAACCAGTTCTTTCATCTCCTTGAGCTCTCTACCCTGATGATGGATCACAGAGTGTGATCCGAAACGTTGATCCAAAAAAGCTTACACAATCTAATCCAGAAATAGCTTCTTTGATATTCTTATGGATTGTGGAAATATAATAACATTGAGATAAATTGACCTTCTATAGGTAATTTCTTATAGAATAAATTGAAATGAATAATCAACAATCGCTCCTAAACATAGTGACTAATTAAGGGTCATGGTCACAACACAAATCTTAGAAAAATACTTATAAACAAATTATTATTATAATTACTATTTGACTAAGGGTACAAAAGCATAATTAAACATGGGTAATCCCACAATAGTGGTTACAATTTTTGGCCAAACTAGACACTGGAATTATTATTTTTAACTAAATCTTCACATTCGGGAACCTATAGCGGCTAAACTGTGAGGAATTTGAAGATGATGCAAACTAGAGTCTCATCACATTTTTTCTATAGATTCTAAAAAGAAAATTTTCAAAAATTTTGGAATCAGATTGCACTTCTTTTTCCATCTCCCACGAAAACTGGTTTTTTTTACAGAAAACAACATTTTTAAAAAGTGACGCACACTGTATAGCGCATAAATTTTTTTCCATAAAGGACAAAATTATAATTCTTTCAAATTTAGATTTGTAACTCTGATATCTAGTTCTTTCACTTGGTTAGATAGTTTTTTATTGAATATTTTTTCTTTAATCAAGTTTTAAAGTCAAACCAATTACAATTCAGACATAGCGCGATCATATAACGCGTAACTTTTATTGTATGTATCGAAATTCTTTTTTTTGGTTGGAACAAGGACTCCAATATCTAGTGCACTCATATTTAATTTCAATTTTTTTTTTTATTATCTTCTATTTTTCCACATGTGCAGAACAAAGAGCTTTATTTTCGGTGAAAAACCTATATTTAATAAAACTTAAAATAAAATAGATAATAAAACCAAAACATATTAAAATTATATTTTTTGGATAGCTTGTTCTGAGGGCTACCTGATACCAGTTGGGTTTATGAATTCTCCTTCATTTTCATTCTTAAATCGAGCTTCAAAGTGCAAAATTCTAGACATTTTTGGTGTCTGGGAGGGAGAATGTGAAAAAAGGATGGTTCTGTCGAACCCAAAAAAAATGTTTGGTCGAACAGGGGTTCGAACGACCCATTTTAAAATATAATTAAAAAATGTGTTTCGGGGGGGTTCGGTAGAACCTACAAAACGTGTTCAGTCAAACCCCCTAACATGAATCAATTTTATTGTTCTTTTTTTTTGCCGTTTTTAAAAAGTTTTATTTTATAATATATAATATTAATATAAATCTCATAAATTATATACTTTTTAATTATATCTTTTTATGTTATAATATATATAATATACTTATTATTACAATATATTATAATAATAATATATAATTATTATTAATTATATACTTTTTATTTTAAGAAGTTGGTGGAGGTTTCACATGGATGTTTTGGTGTGAGATTATATATTAAAGTGGAGAAGAAATAAGAAAAAATTGTATTTTCTTCACCTCATTCTTCTTGAAATTTTAGAGTATTTGAAAAGCACAATATTCTTTAAAGTCTCCATTGGAATTGAATAGCAACTCACAACAAAGAATAAATATTGAGAACATTATATCTCTATCATTTCTCTTAATTACATGTTTAAATGAATTATAGGGGTATAGGGAGAGAGTGGGAGAGAGATAAAGGGTATAGGGTTAAGAGTAGAGGGTAGAGGGTTTAAGGGTTTAGGGTTTAAGGGTTAAGGGTAGAGGGGAGCTTGAGATAGAAGGAGTGAGTGAGAGAGAGAGAGAGGGTTTAACGGTAGAGGGTAGAGGGGATCTAGAGATAGAAGGAGTGAGAGAGAGAGAGAGAGAGAGAGAGGGAGAGAGAGAGAGAGAGACTTGAGAGACAGAGAGTGGGTCTAGGAGGGAGATACTTGAGAGAGAGAGAGGAGGAGAGAGTAGAGGGTACAAGGGTTTAAGGTTTAAGGGTTAAGGGGTAGAGGGGAGAGAGGAAGAGGGGGCAGGAGGAAGAGACTTGAGAGAGAGAGAGGGAGGGTGTGGGAGAGAGATAGACGGTACAAGGTTTAAGACTCGTTTAGGGTTTAAGGGTAGAGGGTAGAGGGTAGAGGGGAGCTTGAGATAGAAGGAACTTTTAGTGAGAGAGAGAGAGACCTGAGAGAGGGAGAGGGTAGGAGGGAGAGACTTGTGTGAGAGAGAGAGAGAGGGAGGGAGTGGGAGAGAGATAGAGGGTACAAAAGTTTAAGGGTGGAGGGTTTAAGGGTAGAGGGGAGAGAGATAAAGGGAGTGAGTGAGAGAGAGATGGAGCCCAGGGGTAGGAGGGAGAGTCTTGAGAGAGAGATATGGATGGAGTGGGAGAGAGATAGAGGGTATAGGGTTAAGAGTATAGGGTAGAGGATTTAAGGGTTTAGGGTTTAAGGGTAGAGGGGAGCTCGAGATAGGAGTGAGTGAGTGAGAGAGAGACGGTTTAAGGGTTTAAGGCTAGAGGGAAGCTTGATATAGAAGGAGTGAGTGAGTGAGAGAGATAGGTTTTAAGGGTTTAAGGATATAGGGGAGCTTGAGATAGGAGTGAGTATGTGCAGGATCATCATGGAAAAAATAGGCCCTTAAGTGGCAAAAAAATTAGAAAAATCAGAGTTAGGCAACTTGACGTAAAAATTTGAATAAGTTATCTATATTATTTCAAAAATTTGTAAGAATAGAATTTGTAGAAAATTGAATGTAGTTTCTAAACTACATGTTTATTTTTTTTTAAACAAAATCTATTTGGTGAAAATTTGAAATTTCAATGCAAAAGAGTACTTAAATTTTAGGGGAAAAAATAAGGAAGTAGGTGTCTGTGGTGACCACCCTAACCATAATAAAATGATAATTATTTTTATAAGATTTTAGATATAAGTAGAGGACTCATGTCCCATGTGATGCATATTTTTTGTAATTTTTTTCCAAGTAAATAATTAATTATGATTTTTATATTACAAATTTTAAAAATATAAAAACCCGCACGCCTAATCCACCTTAACTTGGTCAAAAATTCATGAAATTCAATTTTTATTTTTAATCCTATATTATACCAAGCATAGAATGTGACGTAGGGTTTTAGATTCAAAAAATGTGATACCGTTTGAAAGCTATAGATGTTTTTCAATCAACCTATCAATCAGGACTTTTGTCGTAATTTAAATAGAAAATGAATAATAGTTATTTATTAAATTCAAAGTAAAGCATAATTTATATTGGTGGAAATTTGAGAATCTCCTTTAAAAACCCTTTTCGTTTCATTAATTTTAGGTAAGAAAAAAGTCACAGCCACATACTCCTACAAATACCCATCATATCGCCACATTTTGGCCCAGCATGATCTTGCACATACCCGAAAGGAGGAGTGAGAGAGAGAGAGAGGGTTTAAGGGTTTAACCTGCTTACTTGGGTAGAGGGTAGAGGGGATCTAGAGATATGAGTGAGTGAGAGAGAGAGAGACTTGAGAGAGGGAGAGTGGGTAGGAGGGAGAGACTTGAGAGAGAGAGGGGAGTGGGAGAGAGATAGAGGGTAGAGGGTACAAGGGTTTAGGGTTTAAGGTTATGGCAGAGGGGAGAGAGGGAGGGGGTAGGAGGAGAGACCTGAGAGAAAAGGGGGAGTGGGAGAGAGATAAAGGGTAGGGGGGGTTTAAGGGTTAAGGGTAGAGGGGAGAGAGGGAGAGGGGTAGGAGGGAGAGACTTTAGAGAGAGAGGGGGGAGTGGGAGAGAGATAAAGGGTAGAGGGTAGAAGGGTTTAGGGTTTAAGGGTTAAGGGTAGAGGGGAGCTTGAGATAGAATTAGTGAGTGAGTGAGAGAGAGAGAGATAGTTTAAGGGTAGAGGGTAGAGGGGATCTAGATATAGGAGTAAGTGAGAGAGAGAGAGAGAGAGAGACAGAGAGTGGGTCTCAGAGGGAGAGACTTGAGAGAGAGGGGGAGTGGGAGAGAGATAAAGGGTAGAGGGTTTAGGGTTTAAGGGTTAAGGGTAGAGGGGAGAGAGGGAGAGGGGGTAGGAGGGAGAGACTTGAGAGAGAGAGAGGGAGGGAGTGTAAGGGAGATAGAGGGTATAGGGCTTAAGACTCATTTAGGGTTTAAGGGTTAAGGGTAGAGGGTAGAGGGGAGCTCGAGATAGAAGGAACTTCAGTGAGTGAGAGAGAGAGATACCTGAGAGAGGGAGAGGGTAGGAGGGAGAGACTTGAGAGAGAGAGGGAGGGAGAGAGTGAGTGAGGGTTTGCGGGTTTAAGGCTAGAGGGGAGCTCGAGATAGGAGTGAGTGAGTGAGAGAGATAGAGGGTAGAGGGTACAATGGTTTAGGGTTTAAGGGTTAAGGGTACTAGAGGGGAGAGAGGGAGATGGAGTAGGAGGCAGAGATTTGAGAGAAAGAGGAGGGAGTGGAAGAGAGATAAAGGGTAGTGGGTACAAGGGTTTAGGGTTTAAGGGTTAAGGGTAGAGGGGAGAGGGGGTAGGAGGGAGAGACTTGAGAGAGAGGGGGAGGGAGTGGGAGAGATAGAGGGTAGAGGGTAGAGGGGATCTCGAGATAGGAGTGAGTGAGTGAGAGAGACCTAAGAGAGGGAGAGGGTAGGAGGGAGAGACTTGAGAGAGAGAGAGAGAGGGATTGGGAGTGGGAGAGAGATAAAGGGTATAGGGTTAAGAGTGGAGGGTAGAGGGTTTAAGGGTTAAGGGTTAAGGGTAGAGGGTATAGGGTTTAAGGGTGTAAGGGTAGAGGGTAGAGGGTAGAGGGTTTTAAGGTTTAAGGGTTAAGGGTAGAGGGTTTAAGGGTTTAAGGCTTAAGGGTATAGGGTAGAGGGTTAAGGGTAGAGGGGAACATTCTATTTCCATTTGCGGTATTTTTGTGAATTAAATTGATGGAAAATTTATTTTTTATTTGCATTGATTTATGTTTTAAATATGTGTGCAATAATTTTATAATTAGATAATACGTAATTTTAAAATTTACATAATTGTCCATGGAACAATTCGATGGAACAAATATAAGTTGTATATAATATTCTTGAACTTAAGAATTCCTTGAAACAAATATAAGTTGTATATAATTGTAATTAGGAAAAATGATTTTAAAAAACTTCACTAGGTTTCAAATAAGTATTGAAAGGATATATATGGGTTTACATGCAAGGAAAAAAAGTGAGAGATGATGCTATCAAAGATTCTTGAACTTAAGAATTCCATTGATCAAATATGTACATATAATTGTAATTTACATAAAATGATTTACAACTATGTACAAGTTACTATAAGTTCTCACTTGAACGTGTATAGGGTTACAAGTGAACTTGAAAATCATGGATATAATCTAAGTCAAAGATTCTGGTTTAGCCTGCTCTTCAATAACATGTAAATTTTTTTAATGATCATCACTATCTAGTCTCCATTTTCTTCGGCCACGTGCATGTGGAACCACATGAAGATTAGGGCGGTAGCAATTATTAAGTGACTATATTGATATACCTTGTTATCAGGTTGATAGTCAACAAAATGAATCCCATGCTGAACAACTTTGACTTGTTTTAGATATGCCCCTTGCACTGCAATAGAACCTGCATGGTAAACGCGAACCTAAGGTAAGACATATGAATGTGTATAACATTTTCGTGCTTAAGGTTTGTACAATATTTATTTAATGTTTATAAATGTAATGTGCACATGTGAACACAATGTATATATAATTTTAAATTCAAACTCACCTGTGGGAAATAACATTCCACACTTGTTTCAGGTTGTGTTAGCTTATTCCTCTCTTCTGTGCAACATAATAAATAATAGCTAACACCTTTGATGTTTCCAGGCTCTACTATGACTACAAAAACATCTCCTGTACACCAAATTTACACAAAAAAAATCTAAAAAAATTAGAAATGTCTCTAGGATTTAAAGATCACTAACTAGATATATATAATATTTAAATTATTGAAAACTTACACATGTACCTTTTCTAACCAATCGTGAAATATGGTCATAATCAATTGAAATCAAAGGAATGTCTTCAAATATTTCTTCCTCATTTTCATCATATGTTTTTGAAACAACTAGTGGCACTATATCTCGTTTACCAACATATCCAAGTTCTTGGTCGTTGAATGCATGATCAAAGTTTCCTACAATGCACTCAGTGCAAAAACAAGAGTAATCCCTTGTGTGTAATGTCCATCCATGGCAACTATCTGAACTCCTAACACAATGCAAATATCTTGTTTTTTCTACCCTCTTGCATCCATGGATTGATCTTCTATCCACACCTAGATACATGTACAACAACAAACTTACGTGAACAAACATGTATATTTATATAAATTAAATAAATTTAAATAAATTCAAATTTCTGAAAATGTAATTTATACATATCCGATATCTCCCAAAACACTCTATGTGGAATGTGTCAGTTTGTTCTTGAAGATGTGCCGACCACATTTGATGCAAAGTGTTTCTTGCACCATTCAACAACATCATGTGCATTGTCTATACGATCTTCTAGATAACTAATTTGATGCTTTCTTAAAGCTTGTTTGATGCAAGCCCCTGCTCCATCATGCTCACCCTTTCCATGCCCACTCTCAAAAAAACTCCAAACATGTGGTATTTTGTAGATTTTATGATATCTACAAAGTGCATAGAATGGCCATGAAGATTTGAATTGTGTCACACATCCATCTGACCATACAAAATGCTTTTCAAATTTTACACCCTTGCTTCTCAAATTCTCAAAAAAAATTGTAAAGCAATGTTGGACAAAAAGCATGTCATTCTCTTTATCATCACTAATATAAAAGTGATATTCTTTCTTAATGGCTCGTTCTTCATTTGTACTCTCAACACCATCCAATTTTGATTGTGCATGTCGATAACACACATGAACCATAATAGTGATATGCTTTGAAAAGTAATACTCTGATTGAATCTCCTTTTGATGTACAAAGGAGTAATTTTCTGCAAAGTCGACTATTGATAGAGCTGTTCCAAGTGGGAAAGTATCTCTCAATGTTTGGAATTGTTGTGCTTTCCACTTAGCAAAAATGGAATGCTATATGTATGGTTGTATCAATTTTTGAAAATATTCCATAAATTTTCCAATAGGAATATCCTCTTCTACATATTTCAACCTTATGGTTTCTTTCCCAAAATTTGTTTGCAACTTTACATACTTGTACCTGTGTGAGTAAAATATGTGAATAAGTAATAAACCACACAATCAATGAAACATTACATTAGAGAATTCAAATAACAATATAATCAAATTGAAACAAATAAACTCTCTAAAAATAGTACTTACCTCTTGCAATTTACTATCTTTGTTAGGTCAGTATCCTCATTTCTTGAAGGAAATTTAGCCAAATTTCCACATGTCTCACAAATTCCTTTTATGTAGTTTATTTTAGATCCATTTTCATGGTCACATACTATAGCCTTTATGAACAAACTTGCCTATTTAGGAGGTGCATTTTGAAACCCACAACTTTCTTCTCTCCTCTTTCGAAACACTTGATAGTAGAGATCAAATTCAATATGATAACGACAGCAAAAAGTTTCAAAAAACTTGTTTATCTTCACATAATATGGCTTTAACCTTTCAACCATTGTTTTCCCAACCTTTATATGAGGATATTTATTACAAAAGTTCATATGAATCTCGAATTGTGTTATGTCTAGCCAATGTTTGATATGATTTTCATAAATACCAGGCTCAATCATGTGTCTCATAACATCTCTACTATTTGATGATGGATGAGTCTGATCATGCCAAAAACTTGAGATCAAGTTCCTAACAACATCTTCAATCTTGTCAGAATAGGGAGCTCTACACATAATTTCTGAATTGCCTTCTGGACTCTCATCCAAAAAATTTCTCTTTTTCTCATATTTTATTAATGTGGTTCTACTATAACCAATTTCAACCGAAAGTGCAAACATTTTTCTTTTTCTTGCTATATCTTGATGTACAATAGATGTCACATCACCCTTCTTGTAGTGGCCTTATCCACTGATTGAGATCCTTTCCCAATGGAATCTAAACCATTTTTAACATTTTGAGCAATATCCTTTTGTAATCCCATGTGTTTCTTCTTATTTGATGCCGAATGTACACCCAACAATTGTAATGACTCTTTCAGCTCATTACGAAGAAGTAAACATGATAACAATTGGGTTTTTTCAAGTGTAACAAATAAGAAAATGTATGTATATCATTTAAGAAAATGTAAGTAGAGATCATCAAATGTCGAATACTAAAGATCATCATATAAGCAAATACATGTAGCAAAGATCATAAATCTAGTGCAGGGCCTAATATGAATGTCGACTCCTAGTCAAATGACCATATGAATGAGAACGGTTCTACTCTGATGGATGTGCTGAGCCCTACAAATAAAATTGTGTACAAAATGTGTTAAATACATATAATTTATATTAAATAAATTTTATGAAAGTTATTTTTAAGAATGTACTTGTATATTTCTAAATATCTATCTAGATCTATGCATACATATACATGTGTATATAAAAATTTAAAACTCACATGTCCATTGGCAGCAGATTCATCCACAAAGTCACGTCGATGTACACGATCTAGAACAAGGCTAGGAGTGACATGAGGTATGTCCACCTACAATATATATACATATATATCAGTACATGAATATCTAGTTAAAACTAAAATTTAAAAGTAATTTGAAACATGCACATGCACACATACATGCACATCATTTGATATTGGATGACTTGAGTCCTCTGAAACGGTCGCCTCCACCATATCAACTATGGGTATGTGCAGGATCATGATGGGCCAAAAAGTGGCAATATGATGGGTATGTGGCTGATGAGTTTTTTTAAACCTAAAATTGATGAAACAAAAAGGGTTTTTAAAGGATATTCTCATCTTTCCACCAATATAAATTATGCTTTACTTTGAATTTAATAAGTAATTATTATTCATTTTCTATTCAAATTACGACTAAAGTCCTGATTAATAGGCTGATTGAAAAACATCCATAGCTTTCAAACGGTATCATATTTTTTGAATAAAAACATGCATCACATTCTATGCTTCACATACTATAGGATTAAAAAAAGAAAAATGAATTTCATGAAGTTTTGACCAAGTTAAGGTGGTCGACATACAAGTTTTTTATATTTTTTAAAAGTTTTAAGAAAAAATCCATAATTAATTATTTACTTGGAAAAAAATTACAAAAAAAATGCATCACATTGGGACATGAGTCCTCTACTTATATCTAAAATATTTATAAAAATTATTATCATTTTATTGAGGTTAGGGTGGTCGAATAATCACTTCTTATTTTTTCCCTGAAATTTTAAGTATACTGCATTGAAATTTCAAATTTTCACCAAATAGATTATTTTTGTTTTAAACAAACCTAGTAGTTTAGAAACTATATGCAATTTTCTACAGATTCTATTCTTACATATTTTTGAAATAATATAGATAACTTATTCAAATTTTTACATCAAGTTGCCTAACTCTAATTTTTTTGAATTTTTTGCCACTTAAGGGCCTGTTTTTTCCATGATGATCCTGCACATACCCCTATATGGTCAAGCGATGAGCCAACATTTGCATCCATCTGATATATCCCATGTCATGCCATAAATGATGAGTGAAGAGGACTATGCAGGTGAGATGGCATTGGCAATGACGAACCAGAATCAATCAACATCTCAGTAAAACCCATAGTCTGTGCAGCTGCCAAATGATTTGTAGGTGGATCCTAAAATGTACTAGTGCTAGGCTAAGAGTGATGGGATCCTAGAAGTGAATGAGCTCCGTGTTCCAAAAGATCTCTAACATGCTCTACACCAATCCCATAGTCTGATGCAATGAAGGAATATGCCTCCAAGAGGTCCTCAACCAAACAATGCAGAGTCTTGTGTGCCATATCTCCTGTAAGTACCTCAAGCTCTATGGGAGTAGGAATTCTCGCCGTTGTATAAGGATCCATGGTGGTCCACTGTGCTGAAAATGGCGTGGATCAGGAACGTCTAGACATCAAATACTAACCTACACGATCAATAGATATCCTAGTTGTGGTAGCTACAATGTCACCTACAGTGTCAATTGCTTCCTTTTGGGAAGCAACGACAACCTCATCTGCTATGAGGGCTAGAGTTGGGGTGAGAGTAGGAGACCTCTCTCCAACCAATACCCTAAACACTAGGTCTAGTCTATCTACTTGATGATAGGTGGGCCTATCAGCAATCCTACCACGTCCCTGACTAGCATATGGTGGAATGTCCAGTTAGTTGACTTTGAGGCCCAAATGGACCTCAACATACAATTAACAAAATATAATGGAATCTGGTCATTTTTTGGGTATTGACCATGTGTTGTGAGAAATCGTGGGTAGATCAATGAGGCTATAACATGATCGACACATCTAGTGACTTGGTATCCCCTAACCTTACATACATTTTGATAAAATGGAAAACAAGTGTTTTTTATCATTTCTTTGGTCACACTATCCTATATTTTTTTAAGGGGAATGTCACCATGTACTTCTTTCCACATACGGGAAAGAATAGAAGCTACTCTATTTGGGGAAAATGCACTAGTCCTCTCATGTTCATCTCTTAGTTTTTTTTTTTAAACTATGGAATATTGACATGCATGGTTCAGAATATATCCTTGGGTGTGCACCCTGTGCTAATGAGTCTCAATTTCTTAATCTCATTAGTGGTATTTGCAAACAAAGATTTTGGAGGTGGAACATTTGCATTTTCCATGTTAAATATGTTGTACACCTAAAGAAGCAATGAGACCTTGGTAAATAATATGTCTAGATATAGGGAATATAAATCTAAAATAGTTCTAATAATTCATCTACTCATCAATAATATTTTCATACCATTAACAAAAAAAATTCACCATCTATCTAGTTTTTAATAATCAAAACATTCGATGATATAAGTAGGATGATGGATCAAGTCTGCATGGTCGTGAGCTGAGCTAGGGCATTCGAGCCCTAGCTCGTTTTGGATTTTTCTTGCTCTGCGTTGTCTGGGGGGGATTCTTTTTGCACGTCTGGGGTTTTTTTTTTTGCTTCGACTATGTTGTGTCCTGGGGCGTGTGGTTTGCTTCAGGCTCGTTCTTGCATTCTGTGGGGATTTTCTTTGAATCCGGTGTAGGGAGACCACTGTGGAGGAGGGTCTATTGTGTTCTTAGTGCGGGGTGGTGGTGAACGGAGGGGGTGTGAGTTTTTTTTGGTGCGTAGGGTGTGAGAGTGCTGTGATCTCTTTCTGCCATGTTGAACCTTCTTTCTGTTGCACGGGTGGGGAGGGTTTGTGGTGTGGGTGTTGGTGCGGTGCATAGAGGAAGGGAGTGGGGAGGATTCCCCCACCCATTTTTGTTTGGGGTTTGTGTTTTTAGTCTTGGGCGTGATGGCCTTCTCGAAGGGTGAGACGTCAGTGGGGTGCCCTAACTTGGACTTCCATGCAGCAATAGGCTCAAAATTTTCAAGTCAAGGGATGAAGACCTTTGATAACAATCTATTTGCTCCAAATACAGGGATTACTGATATGGGGTTGTCTAATGGCATGCAGATAACGAAGATTAATGGCTATCTCGAGCGGTGGAAGGAGAGGCCAAAACTAGTTGTTTCGTCTGATATGATTGCTGAAGATGTTGAATATTATTCAAATCACTCCTTATATTGTAAATTTTTGGAGTTTTGGGCCTGGAGGACATGCGAGCCGGAGGGGGAAATGGAGATAATGTTGTTGGCGAATAATTATTTCACGGTTACTTTTAATTGCATTGTTGATTGCAATAGGGTATTTGAGGGAGGACCTTATTTTTATAATAAGGTAGGGTTGTTTATCAAGCCATGACATGTTGGATTTAACCCCGCTAAGGAGCTTCCAAATCATGTCCCGGTGTGGCTTCATTTACCGAGGTTCCCAGTGGAATGCTGTCGAGAGGATGTGTTGTACTTGCTAGCCTCGGTGCTTGGAAAACCAGTTGGGACTTCATCGTAGACTTTGGGTAAAAAGGTAATGACTTTTTCCTGCATTTGTGTTGAAATTGATCTAAGTAGGCCTTTGCTTGATGCAATAGATATGTGTGTGGGCTCTTATTCTTGGGTGCAACATTTGGACTATGAAACTCTTCCTTTTCATTATTGGCTATGTCGAGAATATGGCCATTTGCAGCGGAGATGCCCAAGGTATAAGCCTGTGGAGTCCCATCCTTCACAACCTCCTTGCAATCTTCTTGGGACATATAAGGGGAAGAGCATTACTCCTAATGAGTTAGGTGCTACTAATGGTTTTGCTCCAGTCAAGGCTCGAAATCGGAACAGGGGTCAAAAGAGGCCTTTTAAAGAAAGGAAAGATGAAGGTACTTTTAACAAATTTGAGGTTTTGGATGACCTCAGCCAATAGGAGGTGAACCTGAGTTTGATCAACCTGGATCAGGGACTTGAGGGGTTAGCTCAGGAGGATCTTGTTCTTGATTCTTCTATGGATCCACAAAGGGATGATTGTCTACACTTGGATGCTGATCAACAGATGGTGGTTTCAGAGGTTCAGGCCCCCTTGGTTGTTGTTCCAATAGCTAGTGCGGATTCTTCTCTTCCTAGGCAGAGCATTGGTTCGGACTCGGCTAGGAAGATCAAGCCTCCCCCCAAATTGGGCATCGTGTAGAAGGATATTAAGAAGGGTGGGGTAGAGAAATTTGCTAAACCTGGAAGAAAAAAGGATGTGGAAAAGATTGAAATGACGGGTGAGAATTTGGTGGAGTCAGGGTCAGTAAAGACTCTGGATTCTCTTTTTTCAAGCCCCTTGCAATGATTGTTCTTCCATGGAATGTACAGGGCTTGAACAGCGGCACTAGAAAAAAAGCGGTTCATGATTTAGTTAGAAGTCAAGGTCTTGATGTCTTCTTTTTGCAAGAGACGAAGTTATCTATTGAGAATATGCAAGATTTGGCACCTAAGTTATGGAGGAGCGGGGAGTGCCAATGGATTGGAGCTCAGGGAGCTTTTGGGGGTGTAGAATGTTTATGGAATCCACAAAGGATCCGACCTCTTTGGTGGATGTCTTCTAAATCCTCTATGCCTATGATTGCTACTAGTTTTGAGACAGGGGAAGTTATTCTCTTTTCTAATATATATGCTCCTATGGATTTTCAGGGTAAACAAGGTCTGTGGTCCCATATCAGGCTTATCCGCAGTATGACGCCTTTTCATCCATGGATTATGGCTGGAGATTTCAATGCTATTTGTGAGTTGGCTGAGAAGCGAGGTGGTACTGGAAGGCTGGAGCCCTATGCACTGTTACTTCGTGACAATATCAATACTTTGAATCTTGTTGATATCAAACCCAACAATGGTCAGTTCACTTGGAACAATCGTCGGGTTGGCGATTTCTGCATTGTAGAAAGATTGGATCGTTTCCTAGTATCCTATTACTGGATTGGAGGGATGTGGTCTTCTTCCTTTGAGATCTTGGATTGGAGAGGATCAGACCATTGGCCTATTAAGCTTGCTACTGAGTCAACTCATGTCCCTTGTTTTCCCTCTTTTAGGTTCCAACTCATGTGGTTGAGGGAACCATCTCTGAATGATTATGTGACTGACTGGTGGAAGAATGGTAGACCAACTTATGGCATGACAATGTATTCCTTTGCTAAGTTACTTCAATATGTTAAATATCAGCTCAAGCGGTGGAATTGTCAGTGCTTTGGGAATGTCTTCCATGCAAAGGCGATGGCTCAGGTAGATTTGGATGGTATCACGAGGAGGTTAAGGGAGGTTGGGGTGACGGCTGAGCTGCTTCAGGGTGAGGCTTGAGCTGTGAAAACACTGGAAGAATGGGAGCTGCAGGAGGAAATGTATTGGAAACAGAAGGCTCGAATTGAGTGCCTTCAGGAAGGGGATAAAAATAAAGCTTTTTTCTTCAATTCGGTGAAAGCTAGGTGACATGGTAATTATTTCTCTAGTTTGGTGAATGACAGGGGAGAACATCTTTCCTCCTTCCCTGAAATCTCGAGGGAGGCGGTGCAGTATTTTGAATCTCTTTTTAGGGAGGACTCACAAGGGGGGTCTCTTGAGGAAGCGTAGGTTCTTTCTTGTATCCCCTCTCTCATGTCTAGAGATTTGAATCAAAAACTCATGAGTGATATCTCGCTTGAAGAGCTTGAAGGGATTGTTTTCAATATGAAGAAAGGGAAGGTGCCTAGTCTTGATGGCTTCCCAATTGAGTTTTTTCAAGAATTCTGGGATATTATCAAATTTGACCTCTTGGCAGTTGTTCAAGAATCTCAACAAAATAAGCAGATGCTAAGGGCTCTAAATGCTACCTTTCTTTCTCTTATTCCCAAGAGCAAGGGGGCTAATAGGTTAAGCCAATTTCAGCCCATTTCTTTATGTAATGTAACCTATAAAATTATTTCTAAACTCATTGCTGACAGGTTGAAAAAGGGGCTTGAGGAGCTGATCTCCAAGGAACAAAGTGGTTTTGTAGCAAGTAGGCAAATTCTAGATGGGATTGTTATTGCAACTGAGATCATCCATTCTATGGCCAGCTCTAAAGAAAAGGCGATGTTTATCAAATTAGACATGGCTAAGGCATATGACAGAGTCCGGTGGTCCTTCCTTCGGTAGGTTCTTGGTGCTTTTGGTTTTGCAGAAGAGTGGATTAAATGAGTTATGAGCTGTGTTACTTCAGTTTCTTTCTCTGTGCTTATCAACGAGTCACTCTAATTTATTTGGTGCTTCTAGGGGGCTTCATCAGGGGGACCCTCTTTCCCCTTGTTTATTCTTTTGGCTAAAGGTTTGGGGAGATGGATTAGACGGAATGTGGAATTTGGTTTCATTCAGGGTTGGTGGTGAGGTGGCACCTTACCTTTGCAAACTTGCCTATAATTTGTGGATGATACCGCTTTGATGGGGATGGTTACAATGCGAGAGGCTTCTAATTTACAAAGAGTGCTAGATGTTTACTTGGTTGCCTTCGGTCAACAAATTAATGAGGGAAAGTCTTCCATTTTCTTCTTCAACACTCTGGGCCCCATTCAGTGGAGGATTTCCCAAACCTTGAGATTTTAGATCGAGACTCTCCCATTGACTTACCTTGGTATCCCTATCTCGGTGCGTAGACTGCCTAGGGAGTCTTGGTAGATTATTTTGGATAAATTTCGGGTGAAATTTAATCATTGGACTCATCGATGGTTATCCTTTACTAGTCGTGTCCAATTGATTAAGTTAGTGGTGCAGGATTTTCCCATTTACAGATGCATGCTCTAGGTTGCTCATGCTTTGGGATGGAGAAGGATTGTTTGTGAATTTGATTCCTAGATCTTGATCAATTTTCTTATTGAACAAAAAGTGGCAGATGTCAGCTGGCAGTTGGCTAGGGTTGTGCATTTTGTGAGTTAGTTCATTGATGGAAGTGGTGACTTTTTTCCATATTCCAAGGGAGTGGAATAGGGGAGCTGATTGTTTGGTGAAATGGGCTTCTGAGCATGTTGAGGGATGGAGAATTGAGGAGTGGGAGTTGGTTCCTCAGGAGCTCCGTCTTGATTTAATGAATATTCTTGCTAAGGATAGGGACGAGAATGGTGACAAATGATGATGCTGGATATTTTTTCTTTGTTTGGTTCTTTTGCTCTTGTTTTTCCTTGGGACCTCGGTCCTTTGCTTCCTTTGTAATGATGCTTTCTGATCTTCAATAAAGTTTTTACCCCCTTTTTATTAAAAATAATCAAAACATTCAAATTACTAGATTGCACACAAAACATATTCTAAAACTTAAATTTACAAGTGTGCACTCTAGTACAAAATGTGTCATTAATGACTTAAAAAATATTGATAAAGGTTGCATCTAAGATTTATTTCCTATGTGATCCCACAATACTGGTTTACAATTTTTGGCCAAACTAGAAACTGAAATAATTTTTTTTAACTAAATCTTCACTTTTGGGCACCTATAGCGGCTAAACTGTGAGGAATTTGAATATGATGCAAACTAGTGATTTGTGGCATTTTGTCTATAGATTCTAAATATATATTTTTCAAAATTTTTGGAATTATATTGTACTTCTTTTTCCATCTCCTTCGAAAACTACTTTTTTTCAATAAACAACATTTTTAAGGAGTGACGATCACCATATAATGTATAACTTTTTTTCCATGAAGGATAATTTTTTTTTTAATTTATATTTGTAACTATGATATCTAGTGCTTCCAATTGGTTTCATAGTTTTTTTATTGAATATTTTTTCCTTAATCAAGTTTCAAAGTCAAACCAAATACAATTCAGACATAGGCAAACCGTATAACACAACTTTTTTTGTATTTATCAAAATTCAATTTTTTTTATTTTGTTGGATCAAGGACTTCAATATCTGGTGCACACATATTTTTCAATTTTTTTTTGATAAACTGCTATTTTTCCACATGTACAGAACAAAGAGCTTGATTTTCAGTGAAAAACCTACATTCATAAGAAATAAAAAATAAATATAATAATAAAATTAAATTCATTTAAAATTATACTTTTTGGGAAGCTTACAATAAGGACTACATACTTACAAAAAATAAATTTTAAATGAATTCATTTGATCCCCCAAAAGGAAAATCAATAGTGGTTTTTTTATCAACATTTTGATAGGTGTAAAAGAGACTCTGTTATAGGTATGGTTTAAAACTAGCAGGGTTTTATCCAAGGGGGTTTGATCTAAGGTGGTTCAATCAAACCCTCTTCAATTGAAATCCTTTAAATGGAACTGTTCAATGCTTAAATCATTATTTTTTCAAAAAATATATGATTTCAACAAAAAGCAGGATCTCCCAGAAATTGTAAACCAGCTTTGTGGGATCACCGTACAACTAGTAATAAAGGGAAAACATCATTACTTAACATTGGTGGTCATGTAAAATCAATTTAGTCATTATTGAAAGTACAAATAAGAGAAGAAAATGAGAGATGATAAGCTTGTAAATATGATTTCTAAGTTATTGAAGCAATATTTTAATGAGGAAACCAAAAAATTAGAAATAAACTTCCTCATATCCATAAAGAAAATTTGATAAGAGGAAGGGGATCATGCACATAACATTTATCATGAAAGTTATCATGCAATGTACAAGAACATGATACTAAGGAACAAAGGTTTCTTATAAGTACACAACAAACCTAGATGAAGATTTAACCCTAGTACAAAAAGAAATAAATAATGAAAGAATAGGAGAAAATGAAGATTTAATCTTTGTACATATTTTTTCTATCATCTCAAATCTTATAGGTAATATAAAATCCTCCATATGAAAATATGGCTATATTTACTCATTTAGATAATATTAATAATTATTTTATTACTCTTATTTTTATAAATTTCTTGGATATTATGGTAAAATAAATCAATTCTTAAACATTTTTTAAAATTAAAAAGTTGCCTATACAAATTCTACAACTAGATATAATGGAATAGCTTTGTGTAATGACGCACAATGATCAATCCTTGATGTTCCAAATCATTGATGAAAGATGGAATGATGCACATAATTGGTTGTAGATCCAAGTCTTCCAAAAGAGGAAGGAAATGAAGGCTTTATATTTTTATTAATAGACTATATTAAGTGTTACCATGGTTAATTATGAATTTTAATAGTTTAAATGTAAAAGGTAAAGAATCTTATAGCAAGAGAGCTATTGATTGTATGTTTAGAAGATCTTATGAGTCTATTGATTATATTATTTTACAAGAAGTAAAATTGGTAACATGTAACCATAATTGAGCACTTTAATTTAGTTCGAAGGATGCTTTTATTTGGAAGCTAGTCATTAGAATGATAGACATGATATGAAATTTGATTGATAAGTATATGATAGATTATGCAATTGACTCTAGTGTTTACCCATGTTATAAATTATTTAAAGTTATTTATAAAATTAAGGGCTTAAGTTTGACATTATTTGTCTTTATGCATTAGATGATTACCAATGAAGATGTCCCTTATAAGGTTCAATGTAATGCTGTAAAATAAAGATGAAAAGTATTGAGGACCTATATTTTATTTTAATGGCATAATAAGATAACCCTCTACTAGCAAATGAAAAATCATATGTGCTTCATTGTGTAATTATTGAAATTGACACTCTATGATTTGATAGAAATTAGGATATATGGATTGATCTAAATGGAGCTATATCAAATAACAGTAGATCTATTATAAGTGACATAAAGCCTCAATGTCTCATTTGTATTAAAATATGGGGATGATGTGGCTATTTTAAGGCCAAAAATTTCATGTGTTAATAGCATAAACATATAACATTAATTTTTTTGGGAGTTTGTACCAAATACCTTTTTTGGACCAAACACAACTTTTGTTTAAAATACCTCAAGACCTATGAATGAAATTAAAATTTTCCTAGTAAAGACCATCAAGAAAGGTCTTAATGCCATATGTGGCTTTCTTTGCCTATTATATAAAATTCAACTAAAATAGCTTTTAAGAAATAGTTCCACAAAATTAGAGGGGTCCAACCATGTTTTCAATTAATTTAAAACTATTATTTTAGGATTTTTTAATTTTTAAATTTATATAAATTTCTTACATTATTTTGAATTAAAATGGTAATAGTGCTCCATAAATTACACAAAATTGAATGTTATTAAAATTTTGGTTAAAAAGTAAGAAGCTTAACCTTTAAAGTCATTGAGGAAGGTATTGCTACTACAAGTGGTTTATCCATGAAGAGATTGAAGTCTCATAAAGAAAGTAAATACAAGAGGAAGGAACATATAGATGATATCCTCACAGGTATATAAATGTTTCTACTTGATTATTTATTTCATCCTAGAAGGAAACTATAAATGTTGTTTATCCTATCACTTTTATCTTATAAGTAATCTTAGATGCATGTGACTTGTTAGCTTCCCTTTTCATTTACTCATGTAATTTAAGAAATCTATTATTAGAGTTGCACATGGGAAAAAAATGAGCTCCCCTCCACCAAGGGCTTATTTTTTTCTTATACCAATTTGATAATTTTATTATTTCAATTCTTAATCCTAATCAAAATGTGGTGAAGGGGAAATAAAACCCATCCAATAAGTGTTCCCCAATCCCTTCAAAAGGAAAACTTGTGTATTATCCAAAGGCTGTCATTATTAAGATTCTAGCTTCTAGTTCTACTATTTCTAGAATAGTACTAGAGCCTAGACTGATGGCTCCCTTGTCTCTCCTATGTTTGCTAAAATGATTAATTCTATTGATAACCACCTAAACATGTGGTGGATCCCAGTGTCAAGAACAAAGATAAAAAAACCCATGGATGAGGATCCCTTTCAGATTGGTTGTTCCACCTCTTCGAATGAGATTAGTAACAAGGTTTATGAGTGTGTTAAATAGGGGAAGATGTTGGGTATATAATGTACTTTAGACATGATTGTTGAATGTAAAATTATTTAGACCATGAGAGGGTTGAACAATTTATAAAGAATTGGAAGAAAACTATAATCTATAACATAGCATCCTTAAATGGTTCAAATTTTAAATGAAATAATGAAATAAAGAATAAGAAAACAAAGATTAGTGTAAAATTATTTGAATAATTGGGGATAAAAATAGATAATTTATTAGAAGGTGGCAGGAATCTTCAAGGGGAGAACTTGGGTATTGATGGGTCCCCTATGGATGGAAAGGAGAATTCGGTGGTTAATTTGGATGTTTTTGTTGGGGAACCTGTTTCTAAAGGGAAGGCTAAAATGGTTTCTAAGGATGTGTCATTTGAGGAGCCCCCGGTGGGGTTGCATCAGGGTAGGGGTGTTTTTTGGGGTGCAATGGAATTCTCTCAAGTGTTGGGCCTTTTCAAAGAAGGGGTGATATCTCCTTCAATTTGCTTATGTGGTTGGTTCAAAATTCAAGATCTCCATAATAAGCACGATACTATAGCTAGATGAAACATCTCTACTCTTTGTAGCCTTAAGGAGCAGGAAGCTATTTTTGGGCTTTCTAGATCCCTGAACACCAATGTGGGTGGTTTGGTGGATGAGATTGATTCACTGAAGAATGACTTGAACCTGAGAGTAGCGGTGTTGGAACTTCAAAATAGGAAACTTAGAAGGGACTTGGACACACTCATTAATATAAGCAAGGAGAAGTTGGAAGCATATGCTAAGGGTATGGTTTTCCTTAACCAGAAGGCCATGGAGTTGATCGAGAAGGGTCTGTTTGATGCTCATACCAACTTGGTTCATGAGGAGGGTGCTGGTTTGGAGGTGAATTCGGCTGATCTAGCTACTGGCCTAAGTGTTCATACTAGGAGTAAAACTAAGAAAGGTAAGAAGGATCCAACTGAGGATGTTGAAGAAATCATGGACATGCATGACAGGCTAGTAGCCAAGGATATTGTGGCTGCTAAAGTGCTCAAGGACCTTTCTGT
This sequence comes from Sequoia sempervirens, assembly GCA_007258455.2. NCBI lineage: Eukaryota > Viridiplantae > Streptophyta > Pinopsida > Cupressales > Cupressaceae > Sequoia > Sequoia sempervirens. The sequence goes on along the minus strand of VDFB02026320.1, from coordinate 118,938,797 downwards.
AGTGGCCTGTCGGCCTTGCTATTTTTTTTTTTGGTTATGTTAGTTTTCTGATGGTTTGTTGATGGCTGGTTAATCAGCTGGTTGTTTTTTTGCTATTGCTTGGGTGGGCAGCCTCTTGTTCTATCTTTGTTGCCACTTTCTTTTTTGTAAAAGGGTTTCAAGTACCCTTTAAAACCTATTTATCGTTAATCAAAAACATAAATGAACTTCAAGATAGGATTATGTAAGTGAAAAAAAGGTTTTATTGTCTTCATTGAACCTAAATTTATCTAGTTAAGATATGTCTAAAATTAAGAATTCACACTAAAATATCAATATTCCATAAGAATCTCATAAAAAGGATGAATTTAATGGAATATAATATAAAATCCTCCATATGAGGATGAATTTTATCATTACATTATGAGTGAATCACCTCAATTATATAGCCAAGCACATCAAAAATTTATAGATTGGAAAGCAAAATAATCACACATTTATCATATTTTTATATGTATATTCTACCATCAAACTATTTATACTTATAGATTGCATAAAGCTATAAATTTAATCGTTAAAAATAATTTATTAAGAATCAATCTAATAAAGTTTGACTTCATATTGTATACTTGTTATAAACATCTCACTAATCCAACCATACATTTTATATATGTTAAAAAATATATAATAACAAAATACAACTTCTAAATATGATAGTAAATCTAATCAAACACGACCCAAATGTAGGATAAAGACAAGAATCTTAATCTATACCATTATTTTGAGTTTGGTTTAATAGAAATTGTAAAAATTTATAATCCTTAAAAAAAAATGAATAAACTTTAAAGGATCATTTTAACAATGGTGAATTAGTGCCTAAAGATTGGCCTAAAAAATTATAATATTCAACATTCTCATCACAAATGATATATGAAAACTAAGGATCATTTGGTTATATATTTTCATAGATTTAAAATTTGAATATTTATTACTATAACATGTTCATTACAATTAGATTTTTAAATAATATTGTAATAATATTATGTCTTTGAAATTTGTTATGTGGATTTTAATGTTGTTTTTTAAATTTAAGTTAGAGTAAGTAGAATCTAATGAGAGACCTTAAAAAGATTCAAGTAATTTATGTTTTCCTTAAAATTATGATTATTGAGATTAAATAGATAATTGATTGTATTTTGATTTCAAAATTGGAAATAGTTTAAAATTATAGAACCATATTATCCTTTGATACAAAAAGCTATGTCAAGGATTATTTGTATCTTCCTCATAATTATGTTTCACATATATTGAATATTTCAGGGAGGATTGTGTGGATGATTTGGAAGTTGAAGCAAAGATTGGTTGAGATTGACAATGAAATTATATAGGTTGGATATTTTGATATACTCCAAAATCCTAAGAATAGAGAACATGGTGAGTCATATGATTTCATATTGTCACGTATGCCCATTTTCACTTACTATGGGCTTAGGGAAAGTAACTTAGGGAAGTGTAAATGTTTACTTAAAAATTAATGATGGGGTTGTAGGTGTTATCTAATAAGTTGATCATTTCAATTAGGGTGTTGACCAAGGATTATTTGTACATGTAGTTTAGAGGGAAATAAAAGAATTTGAAAATTACATATTTAATCAAGATAGGTTTTGAGAGAAGACATGCTTATTTATCCATTAATTTTACTCCAATATATTGGACACCCTGTTTGTCTACTATGAGGTATTGGAGGATGGAAACCCCCTAATTTCCATAGCTAGTTAGTTTATGAAATCCTCAAAACTAGTATGGAAAATTCCACATCCAGACTGTAATTGAACTTCACTTAGTTGCTATTTGGGTGGCTCTTACAATGCTTGTTTGTTTGAGCTTTAGGTGCTTCTCTTAGCCACAAGGTTTGTAATTCTAAGGTGGTTCTTATAGCACCATTGGCTTTAGATTCATAATATTTTTTGATAATAATATTGTTTTTATTGTTCTCAAAATTTATGTAAATTGACTTGATTGTAAGTGAAAATTTCATTGTAAGAAGAGGAGTAATTAGTTATTGCAAGTTATTTCGTTTAGTTTTCATTTTACAAGAGTTTATAATTCATTTTTGCATATTCTATTAAGTGTATTACCTATTGGAGTATATCTAATTCAAATTAAGATTCAATAGCTGATATATTGCAAAGTTAAATCAATAAAAAAAATGCAGTATCATAATCAAGGATATTACACATTTCAAGGGAACAATTGGTAGTTGTAAATCCAAATTAAAAGTCTTTAGAAAATTTCAAGCAAATGTAATTGGTAGCTGTAAATCCAAATTAAAAAGATTTAGAAACTTTCAAGCAAATGAAATTGGCAGCTATAAATCCAAATTAAAAGGCTTTAGAAACTTTCAAGCAAATGCAATTCACAACTGTAAAGCCAAATTCCACATCCTTCACCAATTTATATTAATTTGAATTAGAAAAATGGGTTTCTCACATGATAGATTAATCTTTCTAAACCAATTTCAACATCTTATTTTTGAAATGGGTAATGTCTTTGGTTTTGTTTGGATTATGTGAACAAGAAGTTTGTATTACTCTAGCATGACTTGTTTGTTTGTGTATAACGTGAAAAGGAGAGTGAGTCTTGAAGAGACTACAAAATTGATTTTTTGAGATACCATGGTTAAGGTTGGAAATATTATGAAAAAACTGTAAGATACTACTCTATGGAAAATGGAAATTACTTCAAGATCCTTACATATATTGTTGCATAGGAATTACAAAGTAGTAAAAATGGTCATTTAGGGGATTTTTTTTAAACAAATAGATTATGGACCAAAGAATACCAACCTGGCTCAGCTATGGAGGTCGAACCTTGATATGGTAGTGCACGTTGAGATGGTGGTCCCGTTGAACTCCCAGATTATGTCATTCACCATTCGGATGAAGCCCTATTCACATTCACCACACTGATCTTTTGTTCACTATTAGTTCATTTGATAGTGATGGAAGAGCTTTTTAAAAAGCCCTAATTTTCAGAGGGGTTTGGTCGAACATGGGTTCAACCGAACCCCTTTAAATATTATTTTTTATGTTGACTTAAATATGGTTTAGTCGAACCTATAGTTCTAGCGAACCATATGGTTCGACCGAATGCCTTGAGGGGTTTGTTCGAACATGACAGTTTGAGTAAACCCCCTTAGCTAGTGAAATCTCAAAAAATCATATTTTCCTTCCTCAATTCAATTGTAAACCACTGTTGTGGTTTCACCCACATCAAAATCACTCTTAGGATAAAGTTGCTAAGTTTGCATTGTTACACCCTTGTACCTATAGACACGTAAAATATACTGATTGACATTACTCATCTGATCCCGACCACTAACATTGTTTCATCCTAAATCATCCCTCGGTCTAACCATTTAGTCAAATACCTTTATTTGGTTAAATTCATCAATATTCCACTCTTAATTAAATAAACCATTTATCTAATTAAGTCATCCTTTCTTGCTAATTAAATCAATCAGTCTGATCTAATTATCCCTATTTAATTAAATAATCAATTTTATTTGATTAAATCTCTAAAATCCATCCATTAAATTAAATAAATTAAATCCTTATTTAGTTTAATCTAACTTCATCTCCTTGGTTAAATAAAACAAAAATATTTAATTAATTAATCTCAAAATCATATTCTTCTCATATTTTGATTTAAATCAATCCATAAATCTAAATCAATATGCCACATCTTTTCAACTAAATGGCATAATAAAATATGTCACATCCTAAATCATCCCTCTAGCTATTGCAACTTGCACAAGACAATAGATTTAATTCATTTATTAAATCTCTATTTTCTCTCAAATGGCATAATAAAGGAATATTCCTCAAATTTGAATTCAAAATCCAAGTGGACTTTGTCCTTCCAACAAGGCATTTACTCCACCTAGAAAGTCCTTTTTCCTTGAGCCAAGTGGCATTCAATGCACCTTCTTTCCCTCTTACATGTCATTTCAACAATTTCAAAATTCAAATATATGCATTTATTGACACATTCTTCAAAACTTGCACATCCTCCATCCACTCACATGTGGACAAGTGGCACTTTGTCATTGGTTGATTCTTAGTCCAACATTGCTCTATTTTGGACATCTCAACTTGACATTCTATAAATAAGAGGCTTCATTCCTCATTTGATCATCCACAACTTGAGTAAACTTACTATACTCAAATTCATAGCAACTTTCATCCAATCATAGCTAGGTTATGCAGATTTTTATCTTGGAGCACACTTGAATCTTCAACAAAGTTAATCACCATCACCATTCATCATCAAATCTTGCAAAGGAGTTGGGAAAGGGCCAATTTCCACATCAAATTGGCACCAACTCCCCCATAGGATCAAGAGTTTGCATTATTTGAATAGGATTTACACTCTTTTATTGCTTCTCATTGCATTTCTTGTTTTCATTTCCTATTTTGAATGATGTTAATGGATTTTATGGGGAACCTCTATTCTAACTTGCATTTGATCTCATTAATATGTTCATTTGTTGTGTTCTTGCAGAGTATAGGATATTGGTTCACATTTTGGCGCTAGAAGGAGGGCGGACCAGGAGATCAAATCACATTTTTTGAAAAAATTATGTGCTTTTTGTGTGTTTATAGAAAACTCCACCACTGAGAGCTCAGCGTCGCTATTTAGCACCGCTGAGAACTTAGCGTTGCCATATAGCAAAGCTAGAAAATTTAATCTGCGACAATTCAGACTTCCTACCCATAATTCAAATTTTCAAATAGAACTGCTGACGCTTTTGGCTCACTAGAATCTTTTCAAAATCCAAACTACACTGCTAATCAAAATAGCGACGCCTTCATGCTCACTGTTCTAGCTGCAAAGCGACACTGACTGGTAAGCAGCGCTATGCAACACTGCTGGTGGTTTCAAACTACGACGCCTTCGTCGATTGTACTATTGGAGGGAAGTAAAAAGTGAAAAGTTATTTTTAACACGTGCTTTTTATCAAATTTTGGTTATTTGGTATGTTTTCTGCTCTTTTGACCTCTATTTTTGTAGAATCTAACTAATTTTCTTATAGGTTGGATTGGTCAAAGGTGAAGAGGAAAAGAAGCATCGTGACCCCATCTCGTAATACCAAGTGTTTTTAAACACTCTAGTGTTTATTCAACACTCTTAGAGGATTCACTATTCCTCTTAAGGAAAAATTTGCTATCTTTCATGCTTATGACTTACTAATTTCATCTTGGGCTTTAAAAAGAACCTTTTAAATTCTTGTTACAAAAGGGGCTTAAAAAGAACTTTAGGACACAAACTCACTAGATTTTGTTTGGGGCTAATAATTGAACAAGACAAATTCCCACACTTCATTTGGTGCTATAAAAAGAAATCATCATTGCTTTTGTTGGATTAAAAAGAACATGTGCAACTTTGCTTTGTGATTACTTACTCAAACTAATGCCATTGAAAAGACGTATGTGCTTCTCTCGCGCCTCACGGCGATCTTGAGAATCAAAAGGCTTTTTGATGGTCTTAGGGTGGGATAAAGTGATCACCTCCACACTTCATTTTGGACTTAAAATTGAACAAAACATTGTGCGAGTGTGAGTAAACCTATTGCATTTGTTCTCCTTTTTTTTCTAAACGAAGGTTGATCAAACTATGAATACATTTACTTGCTATTGTTTATCTTAGAGGGTCTGCCTTGGGGAAAAATTACTCACCTAAGGGAACAACTCAACCAGTAACACTCTAAATCCAAGAGTATTTCCAACCGGGATATAAATCTAGGTATTGGAATAAACGCCAGTATCACACGGTTGGCTCTAACGAGAAGGGCAGCAATGGTCTCTCGCCATGTTGGGTCAACTCCTATGAATGAAAAGTCCGAATTAAAACCCTTGTTGTAGAAAGGCCAAAATCCCTATCTATTTGTTGGTGCAAGAACGGTCGCTCTGAAGCCACCCCACACTTTTACGGTCTTTAGTAGAAATTGAAAGGATGCCATGGGAGTTTCATGGGTGTTGATGCTTGGCTGCCCCATATAAGTGAGTGCCATGGAGGGGAGCCAGTGGGGTCAAGCATCTAACCATTCGGTAAATATAAGCGTAGCTGGACTTGTCCAAGTAGGGACTCAACAAATATTGTCTTTCATATCCATAAGGTTGTGCTTGTTTCTAGTTACAAAATGCTTTGCATGTTCGAATACATTTGGGAAACAAACATTTGACATCATCATCAAAGTTTCAAACCCTTTATGAGGAAAATACAATTGACCAAATTCATGTGTTATTGCTTGCCCTTGGGATTCTCATCCTTAAAGGTTTCTAAACACTTGGATTTACATCTCAATTTTCTTACTAAAGTTAAACAATAGGCAACCCTTGCCTCGATTTCATCAAAATTCCACATAACATACTTTGTGGGATCCGAAGAAATTTGGACATTAGACATCTAGTTTGGAAAACTAATCAAAGAAGTGTTTGTGGTAAAACAAAATCACTAAGCAAAGATAATCAAAATTGGCTCTCACACATGTGTTAGTTCCTCATGACTTTCAAGAAAGTCAAAATCCCAAAACAAAAGTCCTTAAGCCAAAGTTCAAAATTTAGAAGTCACACTTGAAAGGTCATCAAGAAATACATTAGGAAGTGCAGTAAAAAACAACACAACAAAATAAGAAAAAAATTCACAAGGTTCTATAGACTTATTCCTTTGAACAATCTGGAAATGTACACTCAATTTGAACCACTTATTAGTTATAGAGGTCCTTAGAAGTATTGTATGTTCTTCAATACCGAGGTCTAGTAAACAAAGTATCTTTTTAGGTACATTCTAGGATCAAAAAAAAAGAAAAAAAGAAAAAAGAAAATGTTTTCATCCATCCTTGAACATCAAACCAAAATCACCTCACCATCATCTTTTGAAAAAACTTGAAATTATCCTCCATGCTAGGCTTTTTTGGAAAAAAATCAAAAACATTGAAACCTTGAAGCAAAATCCTTGAATCTGAAACATCAAATCATCTTTGGCTAGGTATGTGTAAATGCATCCTTTTGCATATGCCTAATCAAAATTATCAAATCATCTTGTTTAGCTAGGTCTATGTAGATGCATCCTTCTTCATATGCTTGGTTAAATTATCATCTTGTTTGAATAGGTCTAGGTAGATGCATCCTTCTCCCTACGCATTTTCAAATTATCATCCTTTGAGCAAATCTACCCCCTAGATAATCATCCAACATATTAAGGTTTATTTGTTCATAAATCCAAAAGCAAAGCAAACCAAAAATAAAATCAAGGTCAATTCAAAATCCAAAACATATCCAAAAAGTCCTAAAAGGTCTAGCATCCCCTCAAGATTTCTCAAAAGTTCAAACATTCACATCATCCATCTTTTACATTCACAACATAGTAGTATCTAATTAGTCCAAAACATAACACACTCATGTCATCAATGAAACTAAAGCCAATTAGATCATAACATTTTTAATTTATCCATCAATTGTGACAAGCAACTATCAAATGTATTAAATGTATAACATTTACCATTGAATCTATATAAACATTCGAAATTATCAAATGCAATTTTAATTATGTAACAACCACCCCTTAGTTGCTACCAATTTTTTTTCTTAAATCAATTCAATAAAAATTCCAAACTTAATCATGAAAATCCTTCATGTAGCTTAGATGAGATAACTTCAAAACTTCTTCATTTACCATGGTGGTATCTACTAGACGTCACCAATTACTTTCATACACATGGGAGTGGTAAGCTCCCGAGGTTAATGTCTGGTGCAGGGGTACCATGTTAGTTCATTGATGTAAATAAGGTCTTAAGTTGGTTTTAGGTGTTTTGAGCTCAAATTTCATTAAATAAGGTCATAATAGACCATGTGTGATGTAATAGGAGTCATTTGGGTCATTTGGGGTCCATCTTACAAAAGTTGTCAATGTTTTCAAAAGTTGTAAAAGTGCAAAATGTAAAAAAATGCAAAATAGAGAAGTTCAACGGTCAGGAGGTTTGAATGGCCATTTGAGTCAGTTGAGTTGGTTAGTTTTTTATGTGTTGGGTTCAAACAAGCCTCACAATCTTTGAGGTAGTCTTCTGGTGTTCAATTTTGTTGAAGAAAGCAATCAAAACTCTTATTTTTGTGTGTTAATCAATTTTCTTGCTCCAAGAGATTGTATAGTTTTGTACTACTTGGTATTGGTCTATAATGAATTTAATTAGTTAGATACATGTGTTAACCTCATTTTGGCATTGGTTTGATTGATTTTTATCAAATTGGAAGGATTTGGTGAGCAATGTATTGCAGGCGACCAAAAACTCAGAATTTGAGGTTTTGATAGGGTAAAATGGAACCCTAGGCCATTCCACCCAGTGAAATTGGTTCTACCTTGGTGGAATAGCTCCTTTAGGTTTAGGTTTTCTATTTTTGTGATTTCCAAGAGTAGGGTAGGCTATTTGCAGAAGATAAGTTGCTTCCCTAGTTGCAATTCTTCAAAATTTTGGTGAAAAGTGATGCTTTGTATGTAGGGTTTATATAAAGACTCTTGGAACTGGTATGTAAAGGTTGGTATAGCATGTGCAGGTCATGTTTGAAGTGTTTTAGGCATTGGTTGGCAGAGTAGAGGCCTGCAATATGTAGTTTCAATAAACCCTCATTGGAAGTAGGCCTAAATAGAGTTTTAGATGAGATTTTGAGATTAAATGAATTTGTGATTGTTCCCACTAATAAAATTTATGGATTATGAAGTTTTGTAGTCTGGTAAAGGTCTATCAACAAATATTTAGGGTTGAGATGGTGTTTGGTGTGCACTTGCTTTGCAAAATAGGCCTAATTGGCTTAAGGGGACAACGTACTAGTCAATTTTTGGAGTTGACGTTCTAAAACAAGTATATGAGAAAATTGGATATGTCAAAATAGAGGATAATGGGCATCTAGAATGATGTTTGGTTTGTGGGTCTTCATTGTATTTTGAAAGATATGGACAAAAATCTATGTTTGCAATGTTATAAGGGGAATATGACAGAATTGTGAAAAGTTGTTGAGTTGGGATTTTGAGGGTAGAAATATTGATTGAGTTTGATAAAATTTTGATTGTTGAAAGGTTTTCCTCCATGATCTATATCAATTGGAATCAAAGAATAAGTATTAGGTCTGTTGAAGGGGAAAGATTGAAGTTTGAAGAAGGAAAAGTGGTGATTTGAGAAGACAAGATGCCTCCTAAGGGTAGTGCAGTACTTGCAAGAGAGATTAAGTTGTTGAAAGAATCCCAAGAAGCAATCTTAGCCAAGTTTGCAACATTAGAGACATAACAAAGAAGAGGAAAGGCCATTAAAGAGGAAAGTGATCGAGAGCAAGAGGAAGAGGGTGAAGATGAAAACCCTCCAGGTAGAGTCCAAGGTGATGATTTGGACCCAAATGAGAGAAGGATGTTGAAAATGCTCAAGGCTATTAGAGGAGATGCTTCTGGTGAGAAAATTGATGTGCCAATGTGTTGGAAAGAGACACTCCAAATGTTTTCTGGTGTTGTCATTGATGGCAACCCTAGTTGGTGATTAGATCTGCACGTCATCATTTGCTCCTACCAGCAGACATATTGAGGATAGTCAAGGAAGAGCAAAGCATCCGATAGTTTTGTGTTCATCAATTCACATATAGATTTTATGTCGTTATTTTGAGTTGTGGATCTTATGGGAGGTTAATCAATGTATGTCTTGTGTTTTCCAAAAATATCAATGCCTCGTATCAAGTTGTATGCAAGTTTGGAGATTTGGTTGGATATCTTTCTATTCATCAGTGTTTTGTGGCTGATCTAGTTGATATTAGTTGTCGTGGATATTTGAGGAGTGTTTACTCAAATGATTTTGTGTTTTATCATCTTGATTTGGGTCCGAGCTAAGTTGTGACCGACCGTTGTGGATCTGCATTGAATATTATTCATGATTTGAGCTGACAGTTGTAAATATTCTTAAGTTTTATTGAAGCCGATAGGTTGCGACTAAATTCTTAGTCACAAATATATAAATGTTCAATTATATCATTTTTGTGTGTGAGTAAGGTGTGTCGATGTGTTTTGTGAATATCAGAAGGGTGATTGAGCGATTTATGCACAATTTCACTTATGCATTAAATATTTTGTGATACAAGTAAGAGCAGAGCAAAGTGGAAGTGCAAAATCAGTCAAAAGGACAAAATCTTGACTACTGAGCCTAACTGGAATTGTAATCAAGCATTTGTAGATGATACTCTCTTAGTTCATTCTCTTGGATCAAATCCAAATCCTTTTAAGGCAGTGTGCCTTTCTATTTTGAGCAGTGAGCCTGAATGCAAGTGCATTACCATATTGTAAACTTCTTTTTGAGTATACTCAGATCATATTGTGGATTGGTCATCCACCGTGGTTTTTCCCCTAACAGGGTTTCCACGTAAAAATCCTTGTGTTATGGTGTTGTGGTTGTTTGCTTTCTGTTTCTACATATTTCTCTTGGTTGAATGTTTTAAGTGGATTAAAGATTAAAATAATAAATTTAATTATTGCAGAACACTGATTCACCCCCCCTCTCAGTATTGCTTGTTTCCAACAATTGGTATCAAAGCTAGTTCCTGGAAAGAAGTCTAACAGCTTGGGGAGATCTTGGAAAGTGTTTTCAATGGATATAAGCAGTGTTCAAGAAAAACTTTTGGTGGCCCTAGATGATCTTGACCTGTCAAAATCTAAGAATCGAGAACTATAGGAAAATCTTGAGAATGCAAAGAAATTCATTTAGTCATTGAAAGAAAAAATCAATGAATCAAGGGAGAAAAGAAAGGAATTGTGTGATCAGCTTAAGTAGAAGAATAGAAGCATGGAAGATGAACAACTGAGTCATGCCTTGAAGGAGAAAACAAAACAATGTGAAACATTTTCAAAGAAAATGTTTCCCTGAAGCGTGAGATGGAATCTATCATGATGAAAATTACCAAGGAGATTGAAGATAGGAAGAAGAATGAAGAAAATATTGCTCAATCCTTGAAAGAAAAAATTGAAGAATGTAGTTGATTGGACGATGAATTGGAACAATCTAAAAACAATGAGGGAGTGCTTGAAAAACAACTTGATGATCTCAGAAATGAAATTATTGCTACACATGAGTACAAGGAGAAATTCAAAGCAAGCTCAGCCAAGCTTGATGAACTGATTAAAGGTCAAAGAACTGATGGTGACAAGCGAGGTCTTGGCTATAAAGAAGGAAAAATTTCTAGATCAGGACAAAGGAATTCCAGACAAGGAAGATTCAGGCAAGGAAATTAGATGAATGGAGCTAGAAGGAATCTAGTAAGACAACCAAATAATCAAAGATTCAATGGTTACTATTTTTCTTGCAATAAATTTGGTCATATGGCCTCTCAGTGTAGAAGTAGGATGAATCCAAGTGGACCATCATTCTCAGGTCAGTGCTTTAATTGTAACAAGTTTGGTCATAAGTCAAATGAATGCAAAAATGTGATGAACAACTTTCATAGAGATGTCAGATGCTATGCATGCAATAGAATTGGGCATATTGCTAACCAATGCAGATCAAGGAAAAATCAGTGGAACAGTAGGTCTAGATAGAGAAATGTTGTGTGTTACAACTGTAATAAATTGGCCAAACTGCTAGATTCTATTGGAGCAAAAGAGGTTTGGTAAAACAAAATATGCAGCAGGATGTTAAGGGAAAAGGTAAAGTCACTACTGATGTGATCAGGAGGAAAATGTAGAAGAAATGGGTGAAGAAGGATCCCTCTGTTGAAGGAAATGTGCCAGCACCAGAATTTGCTTGTGATAATTCCTCTAGGAATTAATTTTAGGCCTTTGGCCTAGGGGGATCCATCAAGAAAATGTCTTAACCCCCTACCGGTAACTGACACTGAAATGTGGAAAAGTCCAGTATGTGCATAGATTCCTTTCAGATGTTGTTCAACCAATTGGAGAAACTATTTTATAGTATTGGAGATCTGCAGAGAAATTATTTGTCTCAGTGCATGGAAACAAGGAAACTAGATGAATTAGGGTAAAACCATTTATTGCAACAAAAAGGGTTAGTTGTGTGAACAATAAAAAGTCATTTTTATCTTTCATTTGTCACTTTTCATTTTTGAGAAAAGAAGTTTGGAGAGCCCTGGAGCGAACTTTAATAAGATGCATTCAAGTGTGAAGAAGATTTGGAGATCAAAATTATGATTCGACGAAAAGGTATTTATCAAAAAAACCAATGAATTTATGAATTTGTAAAAATGGCCACTCCATTGGCAGTATAAGTCAAGGATAGACCCCATCCAAAGTTCAAGTGGCATCCTTATAAGTCTGTTGAGACCGAGCCCCTAGGTGTGTTTTCGTCTGTACCATACGAAGTCTTGCACACTGAAGACATTAGGGCTTACATACATGCCAATATTGAAGAGTCAAGGAGCTCACAAATGCTGAATTATTATTCTAACCATATAATTGGAGAGGACTTTACTGTTAAGTCAGACTACAAAACCCTAGAAGAGAAGAAGTTCACATAGTTTGTGAAATTTCCCATATTTGAGGAAAGTAAATGGGTGTGATATATTTTAAGCCGAGTTCATTTGGTTGAATATACCTTTCAAGATTACGAAAGAGGCTATAAGCATGGTCATAGGTCTAAATTCCTCTAGTCAACTACAAATCTTAAAATCTATAAAGAATCAGAAAGTTACTAGGCACAACAGATGCTTAATTTGATAGAAAGGAAATGACAATCGAAGATATTGTTGAAGTGGATGTGAAATTTTCTTCGATGGTCATTGGCTACAAGATCTACTACTCTAGCCAGGATAATTCAGTATCTCATACAACCATTTATGTAGCCTATCAGATGGTAAAACAAAATGTAGATTATGACTTCTGTGAGTTGCTTAGAAATTAGGTGATGGAGAATTTGGGTAAGATTAAGAAAGACAGAAATAACTGCTTTAAATATGGTAATTTACTGTTGTGTATGTTATTTTATTTCATGAGTGAGATTCTGGGTGTTGGGAAAGTTCATTGGAAAAGTAATCAACCTATAGCTATTCAAATAAGAGATATATTGTTTGGAATTGGTGATCGTCAAACCAAAAATATTGCCCTTTGGGGGTACTTCAAAAAAAATTAGAATATGATGCATGCAAGAGAAAGAATTCCCACATTAATTGTAGAGAAGTACAAAGATACAATTTGTTTCATGGTAGATATTGATCAATGCCATATGGAAGCCACTAATCCCAGGATGATATGGATTATGCCTATGGGATATGAAGTCAAGGAGAACATCTTGAAGATGTATGTAGAACATTTGTTGAGCACGCCTCTAGATCCAACAGAAGAAAGGTTTGCAACTTATGCAAAAAAGAGCATGGAATTCCATGATCAATTGCAGAAGCCAAAGATAGTCAGAAGAGTAAGGAAAGAGTGGAAGTCTTTGTAGAAAGTATGGGAATATCTACAAAAGTAGTAAGAGAAGCCAAAAGAAAGAGAGATGAAGCTGAAGCAGGAAAAGAATCAACAAGAACCAAATCTGCTAGTTCGACAGGATCCTCTGTCCATACTAGATCAACAAGGAGTTCCCCATCCACTCTTGCAGCC